>CM060947.1:7158380-7800880 GCA_030765055.1 Mantis religiosa
TCTACAGAGGATAAAGGTGTTTGTAGTTCAGTTTAATGACGTTTACCCTAACGTATTAGGTACCAATTTATTGGTAACTAGACTAGCCTTATTGTACCTATATCCCAAGGATGAGGCGAGAGGAGACATAGCGCGGCCGACCCAACAGCCACGACAGTCTAGAGGGCAGGGTCCCTACAATTGATCAGTTGGAAACTCCTCGGCAATACAGTAAAGCCTGTATCCGACCCACCGTGGTCCCGGACAGCGTCCTACCTGAGGAGGATAGGATGTTTACCAGGAACATAGCATCCTGACATGCACCGCCGACACTTTCTGCCCTGAATAAGACCTTCTGATGACAGTTGATGGGAAATGCATACCCATCATTCACATGGAGACTCGAGAAAACCCATGGGTTGGGTAGGCGGGTCACGAGAACCGAACCCGGACCGCCCAAATAAGGGCCATAGACGAAATACTGAGCCATCCCTCTCGGTACCATGAGTCCAAGTATCGACAGGACACCGCCCTCTTATCACGTACAAATACCAAATGTACAACTCAATCAAAAGACGGACTTTTAATAACATCATTAGTAAGAATACTCTTTAATTATCTTTGGCACAAATTCCTGGAAATTCTAAAGATTTCTCTCCACTTCTACATTCATTTGACAAGAAAATATAACTACGTCTTCTTGCTTATGTGATGCGGAACGAAATAAATAACATCTTATTTACAAATGTTTCTTCTAAAAAAAGAAATCTCTTGTTTTATGAACGCAGAGAGAAAAACAAGTGTACTTAAGTAAAACCATGGCTCAGAATAAAAATAATTGTTCTCAGAAAAGTGCTTCTCCTCGTCTTCCTCCTCCCCCGAGAGACAGCATGCAAATCTTCTTCCGCGTTTTACTTCTAATTGGCTCACAAAACATTAAGTATTTATCACAAAAGACTTAAATAGTGTTTTGTTTGGTTCTCATTAACACAAATACACTACCCTTATCTAATGCGAAGTTGCTATTTCCTTTTCTCTCGCATCCATGCAATGGAATTTCAAAACCATCACATCACCTCCTAAAAGATTTAACTAACGCTTCTAAACTGACTAAGCGACTAAAATGAATAATACTGATGCTTCTTTATATCTATTTTAAGCTCATGTGATCATTATCAGTACATGAGCAAAGTAAATATTTTAACATGCTAATAGTGTTAGAGATCTGTGTAAACATGTCTTAGAATGTGAGTATTTGAAGGAAAGCGTTAATAATTTCGAGTATGAATGACAGTTAAGCTAGGGTATGCAGGCGTTAATATTTTGTAAGGCAATTTGTTGTAAAATTTCAACCGTGTTGCAGCATTTATAAACGGAAAAAAAATTTACAAAAATAGACCCAGTACAGGCAATGTGCTGCTCTGAATGGGGAATTTTGTCACAAAGTGTTTTAACTGAATTGTGTAATTTTATATTTCATACGGTCATGTAAATAATTATTTTCCGTTAAGAAAGAAGGAAAACAGTAACATAGAAGGAAAAAATAAACGAACCAAAGTAAGAAAGAAGGAAAGAAAGTAAGAAGCAAACAGAAAGAAAGAACGAAAGGAAAACGAAACAAAGAAAAAACGAAAGAAATAAAATAAGGAGGGAAGAAAGATAGATAGAAAGTACTAACGAAAGAAAGAAAGAATGAATGATAAATGAAAGAAACGAAGATTGAAAGAAAGAAAAAAAGAAACCCCGAAAGAAAGAACGAATAAATGAAAGAAAGAAGTAAAGAAAGAAGTAAAGAAAGAAAGAGAGAAAGAAAGAAAGAGAGAAAGAAAGAAAGAAAAACCGAAAGAAAGAAAGAAAGAAAGAAAGAAAGAAAGAAAGAAAGAAAGAAAGAAAGAAAGAAAGAAAGAAAGAAAGAAAGAAAGAAAGAAAGCACGAACGAAGAATAAATGAAAGAAACAAAAATCGAAAGAATGAAAGAAAGAAAGACGCAAAAGACACGAAAGAAAGAACGAAAAATAAATGAAAAAAACAAAGATCGAAAGAAAGAAAGACACAAAGAGAACACGAAAGAATGAACGAAGAATAAATGAAAGAAACAACGATCGAAAGAAAGAACTAAAAAAGAAAGAAAGATAGAAAGAAAGAAAGAGAAAGAAAGAGCGCAAAGAAAGAAGAAAAAGTCCAACGAAACGAAAGAAGGAACAAAGTATGAAAGAAAGAAAGAAAGAAAGAAAGAAAGAAAGAAAGAAAGAAAGAAAGAAAGAAAGAAAGAAAGAAAGAAAGAAAGAAAGAAAGAAAGAAAGAAAGAAAGAAAGAAAGAAAGAAAGAAAGAAAGAGAAAGAAAGGAAGAAAACAAGAAAGAAAGATAAAAGAAAGAAGGAAAAAGAAAGAACGTAAGAAAGAAAGAAAGAAGGAAAGAGAGTAAGAAGGAAAGAAAGAACGAAGGAGTTTAAAGAAGGAAGAAAAGAACAAGGAAAATGAAATGTGTAATGTTTAACGCCCGCTTTTACTACACACGGCACCGCAGGCGATGACACTGATGATACATGAGATGAAAATGGAGCACCGGTGGAATGAGATGGCGGGGAAGCCGGAGATTCCGGAGAAAACCCGCCCCAGCGCCGTGTTCTCCACCACAAATCTCACTTTGCGGTCGCCTGGGATCGAACCCCGGCCGCCTTGGTGAGAGTCAAGGGGTCTAACCACTGAGCCACGGCACGGCCAAAAGGAGAAACAAGGAATGAAATGAAGAAAGAACAAAGATTCGAAATAAAGAAACAAGGAAACAAAGAATAAACTATTGAAAGAAACTAGGAAAGAAAGAAAAATGAAAGAAAGAATAAACACACAAGAAAGCATAGGTGAAGAAAGAATAAACTAAAGAAAGAAGGAATAAAGGACACAAACAAAAAGGAAAGAAAGAATAAACGACACAAAGAAAGAAGGAAGGAAAGAAAGAACCCATGAAAGAAAGAAAGAAAGAAAAGAAAGAAAGAAAGAATAAACGAAAGGACAAACGAGAGAATGATGAATGAATGAATCAATCAACGAATCAAAGAAAGAAAGGAAAAAGAAAAGGAAAGAAAGGAAGGAAAGATAGAAGAAGAAAGAAAGAAAGAAAGAAAGAAAGAAAGAAAGAAAGAAAGAAACAAACAAACAAACAAACAAAGAAAGAAAGAGAAAGAAAGAAAGAAAGGAAAGAAGAAAGAAAGAAAGAAAGAAAGAAAGAAAGAAAGAAAGAAAGAAAGAAGAAAGAAAGAAAGAAAGAAAGAAAGAAAGAAAGAAAGAAAGAAAAGAAAGAAAGAAAGAAAGAAAGAAAAGAAAGAAAGAAAGAAAGAAAGAAAGAAAGAAAGAAAGAAAGAAAGAAAGAAAGAAGAAAGAAAGAAAGAAAGAAGAAAGAAAGAAAGAAAGAAAGAAAGAAAGAAAGAAAGAAAGAAAGAAAGAAAGAAAGAAAGAAAGAAAGAAAGAAAGAAAGAAAGAAAAGAAAGAAAGAAAGAAAGAAAGAAAAGAAAGAAAGAAAGAAAGAAAAGAAAGAAAGAAAGAAAGAAAGAAAGAAAGAAAGAAAAGAAAGAAAGAAAGAAAGAAAGAAAAGGTTGGAAGGAAGAAGGGAAGAAGAAGAAAGGAAGGGAAGGAAGGAAGGAAGGAAGGAAGGAAGGAAGGAAGGAAGGAAGGAAGGAAGGAAGGAAGGAAGGAAGGAAGGAAGGAAGGAAGGAAGGTAGAAAAATTACATAGTATGCGACCTGAGCTTTAACACTACCGTGGGTTAGCAAGTTTAGCTACACTAGTCTAGAAAACCAGTTGTTGGTGATTAAGGTTTCATTGGTAAATGAAGCACCCAGTACTAGTCTTTTTTATCACTGGATGCAAATTAATAAATTTCATTCTTTTACCATCCCAACATTTCGCCTGACAGGTAGGTGACCCTTCATGCACGTCTCCACTGAATTTGGGTATTTAGTTTCATGAAAAATAGCACTGTGTTACTTGTGAGGGTCCGCATTCGAGAAGTCCTTGGTTCCTTGCCCGTCCTCTTCCTAATCTCATCTTGAGTCTTCACTGGTCACTGGAAGAATAAGTCTGCCAAGATTTCCTTCTGATTTCATCTCATTTTTTCAGTTGTAAATAAGTAATTTGAGTTTTTCTTTATAGATGCTTGTTAACTACTATGATTCTTAGTGCCCAAACGTATTTTAGGATGGAAACACCACATAATTTTACATGCATCATTTTATGTGCTTCTAAGTCTAGAACACCGGACCAGCGGCCTTATTTCCTGCCAAAGAGAGATAATAAGGATACTTAAGAGCAAAAAGAAGATCAATTGCTCCCCGCGAACCAGACGTTATACTTAAATCATAAAGGACGATATCTTTGAGGTGCTTCTTCAGAGGGTAAAATACTCCCTATAGATACTGGTGAGCAACTTGGATGATGCTGGATCTTGGAGCCAGCAATTAAGGACTTCCGGGCGTCGTTTTGGCCTCTCTGGTGAGTACTATAACTTATTTTGATCCCTTCATTTCATGCCTCTCTCTTGGGGATGGTAGCCAATATATTTTATGTAGGTCACAGTGCGAGTGGTATCCCCTACCTTTTACTGTAATCTCAAAATATCGCAAAAAGACCTTAATGTCAAAGCGGCAGTAAATAAATTACTCTTAAGAAGCTTACATTTGTAAATTCATGTTTTTCCTTTTTCCAAATCCTGTAGATGTATGCTTAGATGGAAGTCGATGTTCAAGTTGAAGTGAAGGTAGGTAAGTCTTACAAAAGGTGAACATATTCACATACACAACGGCAGGGAAAGGAAAATAATCTTAGCAGCAACAACTGGCACACGCACGCACACACGTATAATAAAGCCCCTTAAGCAGATTTTCCTTCGAAGCACCAAAGAAAGAAATAAAATATGAAGCACATATATTTCAGTTAAATTTTAATGAGGACTGTCTGATTTCTAATTCTCTCCACAAAGAACTTTTCTTTTATTCATTTTTCTGCGTAGCGTATTAAGTTGAAAATAACATCAGTGGAAAAAGAGAAAAGTTGCCCTGGAACTTCTATCTAGTCTTTTACCCTCTCTCCCTTGTCAAAACTTCTCTTTTTCTGACATTTAATTACAAACCTCTCAACCTCTCTCCCTTTCTTCGTAAAAGAATGAGATATATGGAAGTAAAATTATTTATGCAGTAGAAGGAAAAGACACGTGCCATCAAACATCCGTCTTATTACTTTCTGTATACTGCTTACCTACAGAAAATATATCGCACTGCATCCAAAAATTCCTCAGCAAGAATATATCGGAAACATTGGTTTGAGATAATTTTTAGAAAATGGTTGGAGTATGTAGGGAGGGGGTGCCTACGAAAAAATTAATTCAAAATCGGAAGTCAGTTAAATACTAAACCCGATATTTAAGTTTAAGCTCATGTCTGTCTCACCGAGCGGGATGCCTCAGTCGGTTTCGTCTCTGGCCCTCATTCGGAAGGTCCGCGTTCGATTCCCGTGGCTGACCTAATTAATCCAAGGATTTTTCGTAGATTTTCACGGTTTGCCAGTTGACTCCCTGTCCCTGCATTTCATTTCCATTGTCATTTCAAATCATCTCTCATCTGATGGTCTCTTTCAGGGTAGAAATGCCAGCGTTCACCTCGGCGTTGCGTGGAAGGATGATATAGGAAGGTGGTCTGAAAAGTTTCCGACCTCAACATGAAGATGGCAGCACTCATAAATAAAAGCTAGTGAATTTCGTTGTTCATCTCTTGACAGTTACTCACCAAAGTATCAACCAATTTTGGACGCTCACTTGTTATGTAACAGTCCTATGAGTGAGTTGATATGAGTATTTTTATGAAAATGAACAAAATCAAATATCGAGTTGTCATTAAATATTTGTTTTTGAAAGGCAATACGCCTACGTAAATCAAAGATGAGTTGGATTCTATGTATGGGGACTCTGCACCATCATTTACCACAGTAACATTTTGGCCAGCTGAATTTAAACTTGGCCTTAAGAGCCTGGGAGCCGATGAACGTTCGGGACATCCAAAAACTGCAACTTCCGAGGCAAACATCGCCAAAGTTCACCAAATGGTGCTAGACGACCGCCAAATTAAAGTGAGAGCGATGGTAGAGGATATGAACATGTCAAAAGAAGGTGTTTGTCACATTTTAAATCAACATTTAGACATGAAAAAGCTGTCCGCACCTTGGGTGTCGCGTTTGCTCACGTTAGACCAAAAACGTGTTCGAATGAAAATTTTCAACGCTCTGTTAGCGCAGTTTAGGCACAATAAATCCGAGTTTTGGCGCCGATTAATTACTGTAAATGAAACTTGGATACACTATTACTTATACGCCCGAAATAAAAATACAGTACAGTGGACTGCAAAGGGGGAACCGCCTCCACAAAAAAAGCAAAAACTGTTTTTTCGGCTGGGAAAGTGATGGCAACTGTTATCTTGGGATAGACATGGAGTTATTTTAATCGATTATCTTCAAAAAGGAAAAATAATTACAGGAGCATACTACGCATCATTACTTCACAAACTGAAGGCAGAACTTGCGGAAAAAACGGTCGCATTTGGAGAAAAAGGAAATCCTGTTTCACTAAGACAACGCACCGTCTCACACCTCAGCGGCTGCAATGGCGAAAAGCCACGAATTACGGTTTGAACTGCTTGACTACTTTTTTTTTCTGAAAAATAGCACCTATGTCTTGAATTTTCTGTGAACAGATTTTAAAGTCCTAATTCTAAAACAATTTTGCATAATCTTGTACAGCTAGTAAATGCTAAGCGATAGTCTTAAATATTCTAATTACACAGGGCAGCAAAAACATAATTTTTTAATGTTTCGAGCACTTTATGAGGCAATTCCTACTAATTTTGGGTTGAGATAAACAAACATGACAATGAATAATTTTTATTACCTCTAGTTTCTATGATATACACAAGGTGGAAGTATTGAGAGAAAAGGATACATTTTAATTACATACATGCTAACAACAATGAAAGTGTATTTGATTTTTTTAACTGGCAATTACATGCTAAGAGTTCTAAATTGCTGGGAAAATACTTCGCAGATAGTCGTGTCTGAAGAGAACCATGTAGTGGCCTATTGACTTCGTCGTCTTCTAGCTTGCCTCTTGTGATGGAGTTCCGCAGAATCCCTATACAAAGACCAACAGTAATCCGCAAGCATTACTTCATTCCAACGGCCCTGATATCTTTGTTCCATAACAGAAATGTCCTGATGGAATCTCTCCCCATGTTCATCACTAACAGCTCCACAACTAGGAGGGAAAAAGTCTAGGTGGAAGTGGAGAAAATGGATCTTAAGGGACATGTTGCATCCAAGGTTACGGTATTTTTACAGGAGCACTGTCACCAAATGCTTGTAGTTGTCATCTCTTTTGTTACCTAAAAATCCACGAATAACACCCTTGAAGGCTTCCCAAGCTTCCTTCTCTTTCCCCTCCAAAATTACAAGTTCTCTTATTTGTGGTCCGACAAAAATGCCTTCATAACTTTTAGATCACTTAATTTTCAAAATTTCTCTCTGATTGTGTTTTTTTATTTGACAGGTGTGCCAAATCCCAAAAAAATTCCCCCAAATTTAAAATCTTCACTCTAAAAAATGAAATGTCACTTTATCTTAAAAACAAGAGCTAATCTATCATTTTTTAGTGTTTTTTTAATTCAGCAGATGGAAATACAAATAAATTCACTATTTTTAAACACAAAAGTTTTCATTGTTGCCCAGTGTTATTTAAATTATTTTATATTCGATTGTTTATATGTACAACAAAATGTAAACTGTTTATTAAAAGTGTCTTGTTAGAAAGGAAAGTAAAGCCACTTGTCTTATGTCCTTTTCTAAAGTTCTTTTTTTATTCAAGGAACCTCAAAACATGTATTTTAATTAAAATCTCAGTATCGTACTTTTTAGTGGAATGCAACACTTTACTTACAGACGTAGGTAAGATCCTAAGAAGGGAAATAGAAAACGAGTTTGCTAGGCATCTCAATCATAGAGATTCAAACCTTGGTCCTCAAGATTAGAAGCCCAGACACCATAGAGGTAGGCGTCTCCCCTGATCTTTGAGTTATGGTAATTAATTAACGAACCAACCACAGTATGTTTGCACAGTTGTAGGTCCTCCAAACACAATTGCACAGCGATTGGTTGCGGTGCCAAGGCAGCAGTTTCCAACAATGAACCAGCACTTCACCACGGTTACTCGGTAATGTCACCATCTGTCTTAGCTGTCGCGGTTACCCTTTTATCTGCGCATGCGTGATTTATCGCTTGACTGATGGCACCTGCTCTGGCCAAGTTTAAAAAATGGTCAATTTGTTTCACCCCTTGTCAAAAAGAACGTCGTCTGTATTTATGTAATAACTTGTTCCAAAGTTAAGAGGGTGCAAAGCTGCTCCAGTATTTCAAATTGCACATTGTGGTATGTATTATTCATCAGGCATTTCGTGTTTGAGTAACATATTCACAGACATTCACACACGTACAAGGATTCTCTGCAAAAACTCGAAATATATTCGAAAGTGTACAATCATTGTGTATCATTGTGTACAAAAGTGTACATGAGTGCAAACTGTTCTATACCATGTTCTGCAGCTATACTATTATATCAGAAGATCAAAGTAGACATAAATTTTATTAAACCATGTGTCTTTTGACCACAGCATACCTTCTTCATCGTTTTCTTCACACTTCCATCCTCTAAATAGTTCCTCGGAAGAATAGTAATACTAATCGAAATAATCATTTCTTCCACACTAACTGTATGCAGGCAAAGGTTTGAATGAGTAGAGCCAGACAGAAAAATTCCGTGCGGTTGCTCTAAACCACTGAGCTACTATGGCCTGCATGCCGACATGACATTAAATTCTCCAACTGAGTCGTATGTTTCCTGGTAGACCACTAGGGGTTCTCGTATACAGTGCGATCCATATAAACCTGAGCCATAGGACACCCGTGCAACATTGGGAGAATATAATACACAATTGGGAGATTACATTACACTATTTACACCTCAGAGAAAATGTTGGAAGTGTCCTGCACCAGCATCATACACGTCTGCACTCGTCTCAAAGTCCAATTTGCCGAAATTTGAAATATTCTTTATTTCCGTAGCAATACATTGTTCCATTCTCACGTAACAACATAACATCACATATACACAGTCTTCCGAGGTCGATGACAGTAACAAACAGCTTACTCAACTTCCATTGTTGACAACACTCTCGTTACATGTCTTTACACAACTCTCTCAGCTGTTCTCTGCTTACCTCACTGTTTTGCAACTTGCAACTCGACTCCCTCACTTTAATACTACTGCTGGCGTGTCACAATCGCTTATATATCTCCTGATAATTTCTAGATCATTCTAAAATAAACCAGAAACCGAATTATCTCTATCAGACCAGAAGTAACTAGAAATTTCAATTTATCTCAATTTGTTTCGGCAGACCTTTATCTGCATGTTATCTTGTCTGCTGGCACTTGGTTTTCACACTGTCCGCCTATCAGTTCTCTGAAGTTTCACGGAGATGATATGGAAATGAGAGAAGGATATTTCCAGCAAGATGGACCAACGTGCCAAACATCTAATGACACAATGGAACCTGTAACCAGTTTCTTTGATAGTCAAATAATCGCAAAAGGTCTGTGGCCGCCGGATCCCCTGACATAACCTCAGCGGATATTTTTTTTTTTCCTTGTGGGGTATCTAAAAATATAGTGTACAAGAATAGGCCACGGACAATTGATGTTCAACATTCGAATCGAAATAAGTAACATTGGAGAGGATACTCTTCGTAAAACTTCAGAGAATATGGTGAGACGAGTGCAAACATGCTGATGGAGGACACGTCCAACATTTTCTCTGAAATTTAAATAGTATAATTATTTTATAAAATCAAAGGTAATGGCATTCATTGGGAAAGAGCCAATTAGAACAAAAATAGTTATAAATAATCGTTGCGTTGAACAGGTAAGCCATTTTAACTACTTGGGAACTGATGTTAGTTATGACAAGGAATATGATGTCTACAATAAAATATGCAAATTTCAAAGAGTGTGTGGAACAATAAATAGAACAATTAGAAACAAAATACGTAAAGAAACAAAATTAAAGTTCTACAAAGTTATGGCTGTACCTATACTGACACACGGAAGTGAGACTTGGACGTTAACTAAAAAGCAACAGAGTAAAATACAGGCTTCTTGAGAAGTGTGAAAGATGCACGAAGAGGGACTTAATAAGAAATGAAAATATAAGAGAACAGCTGGACATTTTTAGTATGAATGATAGGTTAAAAGATCTCAAACAAAAATGGAAGGAACATGTTGAATGAATGCCAGATAATAGACTTACAAAACAAATATTACAGTATCATTCTAAAGGTAGGAGATCGGTGGGCAGACTCAGGAAACGATGGCTGGAGGACTTCGAAGGCGGAACAGGCACTTGATTGCCTGTGTCATGAAGTGAAGAAGAAGAAGAATGTCATGACGGCATGTTGGCCATAGTAGCTCAGTGATTTAGAGCAACCGCACGGAGAGCGGGAGATCGGTGGTTCAAATCCCGGCTATGGCATTCAATTCTTCAGTGTGACTCTACTCATCCAGTATTACTAATGTTTAAAAAAGCTTATTTCATTTCTTTAAAGCACCAACTATTCAGTACTAAGCATATTTCAATTATAAAACTATACACTAAGTTAATTTATAATATGGTGTAACTGAGAGCTCAGAGAGGTGGCAACAAGGAAAAAACAAAACACTACGCATCAACATGGCGGAACGAGCGAGCGTTTTTAAACGTAAGCGAGGAAAACCGTTACGAAGTGGTGAAAAGACAATAATATTGAACGTGTTTAACAAGTTCTGCGAGAAACATCCGGAACTTGCTATGGATAAGATGGTGGAATTAATATCCAGAGTTTACCGGTGTGTCAGTTTCAAGTATTTACAGTGCACGCAAAGAAAAATCTGCAACTATTATGTGTTTGTCCTTGAGCGCTATTAGGTGTGCAACCAATTGGAGTCCTGTGGTGTTATCGCATTGCATTCTCCCTAAGTGTGTGTAACGAGCGCCAATCTAATCAATCTCTAATAAATACTATTCGCGCTAAGACATAAATTCTATTTTGCAAAAAGTGATTCATGAGGAAGTTAGAGAGTAATGTATCTAACATAACAGCAAAAACCTCATATTTTTAGCTCAAATAGTTTTACTAATACAAATAAATAAATCACTATTATATCATAACAATGCATTACGACGTAAGCATTGTAATGGATATCATTATTGGTTGGCATATATTCGTTTACGTATATTTGTAATTAATCAGAACTGAAATGTAAACATTTGACATGACGTGATAAAAGAATTCTTTTGTATAAGCCAAGGTGTTGGTTAAATTCGAACGAGAGGAAGTAATACACCTCCTGCTGGCTTGTAGAATGGTGCAACGGCAGAACGTGACCTGTCACACTATATGTTTGTTTATGAATCGTACGTAATCTCTATTTACTCTAGAGAGTTCAAAGCAGTATTATTCAATTGTTCTTCCGTTTAAAACCCAGGAAAGGTGGATCAGCTGCATCAGTTTGCAATTGAAATGAGAGACGAGGTATTTATTATAAACCACCTTGCTCCCTTACCACTGCCAGAACAAATCAATTGAGCTACTGTAGGCTCAAATTATGTTGCAAACAGAAATAATACTTTTAAACTGACTGACGCTGAACGACTTATTCACCAAGAAATTTACAAGGTTGCACAAGACTGGGAGAACTGCATGAGACATGCGGATAAACTACAAGAACACTGCTTTTGGAAAGAAATAGCAATGACGAGATTTTGGAGCCTGTCATCATAAACTTACAACATTCAGACGATGAAGACAGTGACAATGACGAATTGTGTTTTAACGGAAGTAACATTCATAGCTGTATGGATGCGCCGCTGGCAGTTTCGTTGGTTTAGAAAAATAGGCAATTCATAAACTATAATTATTTTAAAACTATATATTCAAAACATGTGCGTAATATGCGAATGTCCATGTTGCAATTCTGATTTGAACAACTGCATTATTATAAAGCTTTGGAAAATTCAGTTTGCCTTCCCTTACGTCTAGCGAGTGTGTGAGAAAGAGAGAAATATAAAAAGAGTGGGGAGTAACGAGGTGACAACGCTGAAGGCTCTAATTCGCATCTGATTTGCTACAAGCCAGATCTCTTCACATTTGAAACACTTAGTAGTGAGGTTAAAACTCCCACCAAGAAGATAACATTTTCCAGATCAGATTAGAGTGATTCAGATGACGTAAATAGCAATTAAATTCCATAACTATTTTGCTGAAAGCTATTTACATTTATTTTGAATAAATATGTCCTTTTAATGGTGAAAAAAAGTTCTTAAAATCTTAAAAAGTTTAAAAAGTTTTACAATAACTGTATTCTGATATTGCGAAAGCACGTGACCGCGGAGTGACAAAAACCGGTGAGCTGTTTCTTTTGTTTTATTCCCTTGGAGAACAAACTGTATAGATGCACTTCTGAAATTTGTTCGTTCTTTTGTTTTACTTGCTTTGTAGCAAGTGTGTAGTGTGCACTCGAGGTGTCAAGCAATGAAATATCGGTCAGTCTCTTCTGTTTTGTTTTTAGTGGTTAGCTCAGTTGCAGATAAATAACGAATTAGGCATTCTTAACACAACGACAGAACTTCCATCTACAGAATAAAAAAATATAAATAAAAATCATATGTTACAGTTACTCCAGTTTGTATTTCATTTTTTAGTCCAGTAAGGGCGCATCTTGTTCAAGACGCTTAGAAACTAATTTTCCGCAAATCTCACGTTCCACAATGAGAGGATAAAGAAAGAAAGAGAACCCGCACTGCAGAAGTGGGCAATTGTTTACCCCCAACCTCCCGCCGCTCCGAAGCCCATCGTTTGAGTAACAATAACCTTCCTTGATCCTCGCATCTCCCGGTGTTGCGGCGATGTCTCCCCGGGGAGCACTGGTGCAGGAGTGATCGTCTTTTGTTGCTACGAGATGTGAATTGTGTGATGGGAATTATTCGAGTCATTAAAACACTAGCGACATCTGGTGAGCCTTTCGTTTGCGACTTTTATTTCTCTCCTTTGATTCATTCGCAAGACAGTTCCAGCCTCAAGCGTGCATTGTTGAAGAATACAGATTATATTGAAACTAAACAATCACAGAATATCTATATATTTTGTTATAATACAAACAACATTACGTATTATTACTATTATTATTGCTAGTTGTATGTGAAACTACATGTGTTAATCAAACTATGTATGAAAGGGTAGAGCCAGACTGAAAAATTTAATGTCATAGCCGGGATTTGAACCACGGATTTTCTGATCTCCGTCCAACCGCTCTAACTAGTGAGCTACTATGGCCAACGTGCTGATGTGACATTAAATTCTCCAACTGACTCTTGTTTTTAATGTCATTTAGAGAATTTAATGTCATAATGACATTAAAAACAACAGTCAGTTGGAGAATTTAATGCCATATCGGCACGTTGGCCATAGTAGCTCACTAGTTATAGCGTTTGGACGGAGATCAGAAGATCCGTGGTTCAAATCCCGGCTATTACATCGAATTTTTCAGTTTGGCTGTACCCTTTCATAGTGCGTCCTACACAGGGCTAATGCGAAAGAACAATTAATTTCTATTAAACTATGTATGGATTTTATTTTGCTTTCTCTGGCATTTACTATGGTATACAAATGAGTACTGTATCCACCCAAAGAACCAATATCGACATGTCATAGGAAACATGTTTCTGAAATCAACTGAACAAAAAAAAAAAAAAAAAAAAAAAAAAAAAAAAATGATTTTTTTTAATGTTCACGTTACTATGTGTACACTGTAACTAAAAATGTAAAATAACTTTATGGTCGACCATGCCAAACTTTAGTGTTTATACGACCGGTTGTAGTACTTTAATGGGCCTCATTAAACTACACCTTTCATTAAAGTATTGGTATTCGACCAATCAGAATTGGCCACGTAACATTCTGAAAGCGCAAGTATCGATTATTCTCGATCGACAACGGTACTAGCGCCAGTTTAGGAAAACGTCAAAATGTCTGACACTAGTAACAGTGACATTGAACTTACGCCCCCAGAAATTTCAGCAAAAGCACTCAATGTTACCAATAACTGTTGCTACAAAAGTCAAGAAAGATGTACGGGAAATTCTATTCACAATTCATGGTTTGAAGAATATCAAAAGGTTCTCAGAATTTGCTCTCCGAAAATGTACTTTTGGTGTATTTCGAAGAATTGTCTCACAATATGAAATCATCGACCTTGTGGACTCAATATTCTATTTTGAAATCAACACTCAACATTAGGTACCAAATTTACTTATCTTGGCTATACTTTCTTTTAGGTTGTTTATAAGGAAGTAATAAATATTTCTGTGCCTGCGTACTACGTCTCACTTTAGACAAAGCTATAACGATTGTAACATATCACTCATCCCAGAAATGAATACTTTGAAATGAAGCCTTTAATTTAGATTCATGATCTAGCATAAACAATTGTATGTAACTTGACTATAATGGCAATTAAAACACTCCTATTATAATTATTAATCCTACTTGCTTCGCTCGCTCGGTTAATAATAATACTCGCGTTTTAAGTACTACTGTTATAATCTCGTTGGATAAAATACTATTTTAGCCTATAAATATAAGTTCAACATTTTCTAAGAATGCTAGACCAAGGTAATACAAAATAAAAATTCACGCACCTCAAATTACGCTTTGAGTTCTCACCAAGGCATGGTCCAAGGCATGTCGCCAGGCATGGTCCCACTTCTGACACCAATTGTGACTTTGTGGCTTCGTAAAATTAAAAGTCAAGTTTGCATAAATTCAAAATTCTCTTTATTTCCGTAGAAAGACACTTTTGTACAGCCCTGAGCAGCAGAATGACGTAACATAAACAAACGTACTCCTCAAGGTTGTCTGCCACACGTCCTCAAACAAAATAATTCACTTTCAAATCAATACACGCGCACGATTATCAGTTCTCGACTCCCTTAACACTGCTGCCAAAAGCTCACATCGCTGCATTTATACCCGAGCCGCTGTTTCTCGAAAGCTGCGAAGTTTCTCGAAAGGTGTCGAAGTCACGCGGTCTTTCGTGGTGCAGCGAGAAAACTATGGATCTATCTCTGTCTCTTTTTCTCTCTGATTCTCTCTCTCGGTACGTGACTAGCGCTGCGCCCACGCGCTGGCCGCTCTATCTGTCTTTTTCGCACGCACCGGCCGCGGCTCAACCATGCCTGACGACAATATATACTGTCTCAAGTAAATAACACATAGCCACACACTGTACTGAACAAGACAGTGTCTTATCATCCAGTAAACTTCACAGCAGACACACCTAGTGACAGTGACTAGTACTCTACAAGACTGTTTTTATTTACCGTAAGTATTATGCTGTGGGGTTTTATGTCACTTCCTAATGGAACCGTAAGTATTGAAAACTAGAACCGTATGTGTTTTATTTTGTTGCCATGACAATTGACAAATGAATTATAAATCTACCTTACACATCGAAATATATGTTAACAATTACTAACCTATTGCAAAAAGAACATTTTGTGGTGTTTCCTAAATATCAATAATTATTGATTTCATATGTTCAAAATTTCATAATTCTTTAGAAGTGTGTGTGTGTGTGTGTGTGTGTGTGTGTGTGTGTGTGTGTGTGTGTGTGTGTGTGTGTGTGTGTGTGTGTGTGTGGTTTTTTTTTTTCGTCCTCCAACGTTAAGTCATATCGAACGATGAATGAAATTGGTGAAATAATGCTCAAATGAGTCCGGAGTCCTTGGAGCTTAGAGCTACCTGACATTCGTCTTGAAGGATAAGGGAAAACCCCGGAAAGAACCTTCTCCAGGTAACTCACCCTGACCGAAATTCGAATTCGGGTTTTTGAAGTGTGTCGCTCTTCACTTGTCTCCCGCAATTTCACAGAAAGCGTAGGAACTGTGTTTACCTACTTGGCTTGTTCTATTTCCTTTGTATCTACAGCAAAATACGAAATGAATCTATGCAATTATTTATCTGCAATAACACAAATATAAAAGTAAGTAAGCTTTTTGTGAAAACTTGTAGAGGCTTATAAGAAAGAAATTACTGTAGGTAGTCATATGGGTGCTGTGCAGGATTTTCTTTCTTTTTTTCCTTCTCTTTTTAAGGTTTAGGTCATATCACACAATGAATAAAATGAGTGATAATTATTAAAATGAGCCCGGGTTCCGTGCAGCTTTGTTACTAGATGTTCATCATTCAAAATAACGGAAAACTTTGAGGAAGAAATCTTATTCGGATAACTGGTTATAATAGGAAACTTAACTTGCCATCATTTGAGTCAGGCACGCTACCACCACGCCACATAGGCGGCATATATTTTAAATTAACTGTTTAAGAGTTGGACAATAAAGAAGTGTGTTCATTATATTTGTACAATTATATAACACAATGTAAAATGCTTTCAAATTTAAATTCTACTCGCGTAAAATAAATCCGAAATTCCTCATTTCTAACATATACTTTACAATGAAAATGTCACGCAGCATGCAATAAAAACGCCAGAATCAACGAACGTAAGATGTAATGATACAGAGGAATAGTATTTCAAATTGTCCTTCTAAGAAATACAAAACAGGTGTCTGGTTGCGGATAAAAACGAGCATGACAAATTTATTTCGTTTGTTAGGAGGGGTTGCTTGCGGCTGAAGGGGTTGTAGAAAAGTGTTAAAGAGAGGTTGTAGCTAATTGGCTGGCTAGCGCACGTGTCTCGCACGTGGCATCGGCCATAAATCTCTGACACACGTGCTTAGTCACGTGACTCGATACAAACATTTCTATAATTGGCAACTTGACCCACCACTTTATTAATAATGTTTGTGGCATGTCCCTAACAGGCCTTAAGGAACAGATAATGTGTTCTCATTTGAGAAACTTCCGCCAATCTGTCCTAAGCCACAAGCGACTTCCTCATCATTAACTTCATATCGTCTAATCCCATTGTTACATGCTGGGTGAATTATCAATAAGGATTTGCCTAAAGCGGAGGAAGTAACCATGAAAAAGCTGATGTTACATTTCCATGACTTTCTATACCTAATACAGATTACTTTTATATAAATTCTACAAAATATTTTTAGAAAATATTATTACTTTCTCTCTTAATTAATCAGAAAAAATATTTTGTTCAAAAATTCGGCAGCGAGATTTCACACGCTTTGAGAACTCCCTGAATCCAAAAATATATTTTTAGAAAAACGTCAGCGTGTCTGTGATAAACATAAATCAAAAATGAAAAATTCCGTTAAATTCTAAACCTTAAGGAACTTCCAAAAATGCAATATGCAGTTTCAAAAAAATCCTCTCTACTAAAAACTCCCCTTTCCATGGGAGTATAACCTATAATTTTAATTAAAATGCTGTACATTAAATATATTTGATTGATAAATAAAATATATATCCTGAATTTCTTGGAATAGTTTATGAAGTGCTCCTTATTCTGAATGAGTTTATGAGACAGATAAATTCTTACTGCTGAAAAAAAATGTAGATTTTTCTAAAGCACACTCTATATCAAGTAAAGCGTTTTATGGCATAAAATATATCCGAAATACGTATTATTTGAATTTTCAAATAGTGTTCTAGCCCGCATCGGTAGCGTGGTGGTAGCGTGTCTGCCTCACGTTCAAGAGGTCCCGAGTTCGAATCGGTCAGGGTGATTTTACCTGGATAAGGTTTTTCCAGGGTTTTCCCTTATCCTAAAAGACGAATGGCGGGTAACTCTAAGCTCCATGGAACCTGGGATCATTTCAGCATCATTTCACCATTTCATTCATCGTCCGATATGACTCAACGTTGGAGGACATAAAATCCCAAAAATAAAGTGTTCTCAATTGCAAATCTAAATTTCTTTTACTTTCTTGTTCTGTCCGTACAAAGATAAGAGAATTTATTGGACTGCACTGTTACGAAGGGTATTTGCACTGCGACTAGACTTGATCTGTTGTAATTGGGGCAGCCCGGGGAGGAAGGATGAGGTGAGAGGAGGGGGAGGGCGTAAAAAGGAGCCAATACAGTGCAGAGGGCAAGCTCCCTACTTTACCAGATGGAAAGTTCCCGGCAGGAGAAAACCGCCTCCAGGCTCAAGCCCGAAGATAGATGATATAATAGATGATGTAAAATGATAATGGAGATGAAATGGAGGAAGGAGGAAATGTAATTAACATATCCAGCATTCCCCTGGCGATCCGGAACCCCACCCTCCGAAAAAACTCATGGGTCAGGTATGTCGGCCACGGGAATCGAACACGGCCGTCCCGAATCCGGGCCACAGTCGAAACCACCTGTTCCATTCCGCTCAGTGAAGACAATTTAAGTATCACTACATAACAACCGGTATTTGATTACCATTTTACCCGTGTTTTCTTGTAGCATTCAACTTCACGCAGGGGAGGGATCCGTCCCCTTCAGCTGCTGTGGTGCGAGCGCTGCGGACCCTTAGCACTCGTGGTACCTCTGACATTACTAGAGGAACCTCGGGCTGAACTGCCGAGACCCTCCCGTCGGGGAGTTATTCGGATTGGGTTGGACTCGAAGGGGCAGTGTGTTCCCGACACCCCGGGCTACAGCCGGCCGGAGGGGGTAGAGGGTTGTCTCATAAGTTCCGAGTACTAGCCTACAGAGCTAGTAGAAGGTGTGCTAGAACATCAGGCGGCCCCACCGAGGTTATTCGGTAGTCTTCCCTGCGGAGTTGACGTGCGTAAGTGGCGCATCCACTTCCATCCCGTCTTGACGTTGTCAACGGGGAGGGGGGGGGGCTTTTTAAGATTTTTGGTATTGCCCTATGGAAAGACACCCGGAGTTATCCATCGCTCCCGGGTTAAAGGAGACCGGGGTAGATCCTGTGCACATAACTGTAGCACTCAACCCAGATATGTATAAATGAGTAGTCAATACTTATTTGTGTTAATAATTCCACAGATGAATAAACGTTTTGAGAAAGTCATGTGAATCCAATATTACTTATGTTTTCCTGTATTTCTTTTTCCTCAACTTTCTATCTCATGCTAATGCAGATAAGCTTTTACACATTTCAATTTAGATACAAAGGAAATACAGGAAAAAACTATAGCTAAACCAACGTTTACAACGGGTAGAGATGCAGTTTACAATGGTCGATGTTTGATACATGTTATGTAATACTAGTCACCAAGGGCGCCGGGGTAGCGCGGTGGTTTCGTTCGCGGCTCCCGTTCTAAGGGTCCCGAGTTCGATTCCCGGCTCTGGGGTTGGCGATTTTAAGTCGGCCCTATCCACGCCTTCACCTCTGTCTAGCACATGTGAAGTATCCCCTATGCCCAACGTGGTTCGGAGTCCACGGTAAAAACTGTAGGTCCTCTCACCTCACCGCCATCTTCACTATCACCCTATCATCGGAGGTAATGGACACCGCCCTCTGGGTGCCTCCACCTGAGAAATGGGTCCGGTCATCACTTGGTGGGGTGAGGTTACCCCGAAGGCCAAGGTTGCCATGTGGGGAGTGTTAGTAACTAACTATACTAGTCACCATTCTTTTGTTTCTCATAATTCCATGTTATGAATATGCTATTTCAAACTCAGCCATACTCATACTGTTTAAAGATCTGAATATTGTGTGCACTCACATGATTTTTTCTACTCTTGTATAAAATATTGTTAAAAATGCTTATCCTTCATTCTATGTCCTTTTTTTGACACTAATGTTTATAGAAGCTGCTTTCATAGATAATTGTTGTACGCACAATGGAAATAAGGGAATAGAGTAATGCAATGGTTGTAACGTACATTCTCTTTGCATGGCCAAGAGACAAAGAAATGAATGACTTTCCTTTTGGACACAAATTTTAACAGTTTTGTGTTCTTGTTCTACTTTAGGATTTAAACCTTTGACCTGTTTCCACATCAAGAGAACGAGTTTATGCATCTGACGCATGGGCGTCAAGACGCTTCTTCCACCTTTAAGTTGGTACTGAAGTAATGTCTATGGTAATATATCTTCTGCCATCACTTCCATGTGTTCTAACCAGTCATTTCTTATTGATTTATTCTGTTATTTAAGTTGAATATGTTTAATTCTGTTCTAATGTCCTCATTATGTTTTCTTATCTAAAAGTGTATATCCCGCTACATAACGTAAGAATTTCATTTTGGTTGATTCTATATTTCTTCTATATGAACTAATTCTCACAGACATAAGTTACCACAGGAACTGCCATAGTTTTATAGAAGTTTAATTCAATTGATTTTAATTTTTTGTTTCTCAATGTTCTTTTTGTTCCATACATGCTATAGAATCTAAGGTATTTAATACACCCTTATTTATTAAATTTAATTGAAACCAAAATAGAGGTATATCACTGTTAATGATAAAATTGAAATGATTTTCCAATTAAGAAGATGTGTTAATCGAATAAAAATTGCTAACTTATTATTCAAGTGGTTAAACTCTATTTACATCTTATAATTATTTATTAATATTTATTTTTATATTAATATTATTTTAGCAGTAAGATACGTAAAATTTTTTACCTGTTGTATTATTTGATTATTTACTAATATTTTAGAGATTAAGTGGTTTATCACTTGGAACGCCATCACTTTTGTTTTCGTCTCTGAAATTCTTATGCTGTAATTACTGCCCATTCCTTCTAATTTGTGTACTACTATTTGTACTTGACTCTCTATATTACTTGATCGTCTACAAAGAGAACGTTTTTTAAGTCCTTGTTATTTATATAGCTACTGTATAGTAAGGTTTTGGTTATCTCTAGGTCACGCTAAAGACAACTAGAATGTAGAGGACTTCTGAGGTTATATCCAGAAAGTTCAACATTTCAAAAGCTTCTGACATTGTTGGAAGATGTTAAGGATACCCATCTGTGAAAATCCTAAAATCTTCAATTTTGCTTGAACTGATTTGAAACTTTAACACGATTATTTTAGTATTAACAATAGTTCACAGGTCAATTTTCATACCTTTGTCCAACATAGTTCTTCTGATATTAATATATTTATGTTTTATTGTCATTTAATTAAACTGTTCCACATGATGCAATTTTAGTTTCAGAAAACTAATACTTCGCAGTTATACTCATACCTTATTAGTAAATTTATGAGATGAAATTGTAATATGACCCTTGGTTTAGGATAATAAAATTATTCAATTCTCCTTTTATTAATTGTAAATATTTGCCTGTGAAATATGTGCTTTGTTATTTAATTGCACAAACATTAGTGACATTATAAACAAATTATCTCATCAATTTCCTTTGGTACTGATTTTATCCAAACACAAAGAGTTTCAAGCTTCTAGCCTGAAAGCTGTATCGTGTGGAGTAATCCATGTTCTGAAAAGTGCTGAAAATTAAAAAAACACGAGAAAATCACCAAAATAGTTGATATTGTCGTGAACCCGATCGCGATAACGTGGCTTGGGGACACAAAGGAACTGATAGGTGGACAGTGTGGAAATAGAGAGCCTGCAAAAACCAGATAAGCATAGCCCGAGATAAAGGACGTGCCGGCCCAGATTAAGTTACGCCTCTGGAAAGTTCGGATTTCGTCATTCGATGTTTATTCCAGAATGAGATAGTTAAGGAAGTGACAGTTGTAAAACGAGAGTGAGTCGCGAGAGATAAGCAGAGAACAGCTGAAAGTGTTGTGTAACGAGAGGTGATGTAAACTGAGCGCTGTTTGTTATTGTCATCGACCTTTAAGATTGTGTTGCTACCTGAGAATTGGAACAGTGTATTTCGACGGAAATATAGAACATTTAGAATCTCGGCAAATTGGACTTCTAATTGTACGGACCCACAAAGTCACAATATAAAGTACTGTGCCCACTTACAGTGACTCACCTAAATAGTCATAAGCGACAATTTTAAAGGTTTTTATGGCATTAAAAACAATAGGAAATTGAAGTACGCGGATTACGCTATTTAATCAGTCCAAATTTTTTCTCAATTTTTGCACTTTTTGGCCAATTTTCACAAATGGGTATTCTTAAACTTAAATATGGATATTTAATGAATTTTGTTTTTACTTATGCTATGTTCACCCACACACGTACGCTCACGCCTTACAGGATAAATCTGGAAATCAGAGCACCCTATCGATTTGCAACATCCGCTATTGCCTCTCAGCTTCCCTTTGCTTCCTGCTGTATTTTTTTCTTCTACTTTTCATTTTTTGTATAATGACCTATTGAATGTCAATTATATTTATTCATTGACTTTCATCTCTCGCGGTGGTTTTCGTTCATTCTTCATCAAGAACAGCAGAGTCAAAAAATGTATTTTACCGAGCAAAGCTTCGTCTAACTGATGGAGCAAAGGTATTATTGTTAATCAGTATTATTTATTATTATCACTTTATCATCGTCATCAGTTATACTTACTATGGTTCTAATTATTAGGCAGCAAATGCCGATGGTGTGAGAGTTTTTTCCTCTCGATTCTTAAGCAAGCAGCGTTGGGAAGATTGCATTCAAAATATATAAATGAGATTATGTGAGAAACGTTAAATCGTGTGTTTCCGATGAAATATTGTTTCAAAGTTTGGATCGAATTAATAACTTTCTCTACTTAGTAAACAGAAAGTTAAAGTCCAAAGATATGTCATTCGGTGATTATGTTTGCCATGAGGCGGGATCTTCTCTTCCAATCCAACTAGACAGAACACTGTCATGTAAAAAGGACAACAAGGGTACATCCACGCTGGTAAACTGGCCGTTGCGACAGTCAGTTGTCATTGTGAAACAGAGGCTATACCCAAGTTTATCGGCGTTGGGCAGCGGGTAGATGGACAGATAAGCAGAGATAAGTAAACGCGGAAGCGCGACTCACACTGAATTGGTGCATTTCGGTGCATCTACTGCAGCTCTACAAGTGTGTTTGTGACAACGTGAGTCAGTGGTGCTTGCGTGAGTGATTAGAGACGCCTTGTTTTCGATCACATAAAGTGAAATGACAGTAAAAATTGAGCTAGACTACATTGATACACCTAGATCTACATCAAGTTAGAAAAAGCATTTCTTATATTATTTGTTGTCTAAATAAGAATATTTTTATTCTGACAGTGAAAGATGAAGTGTAACCAGGAATCAAACTCCGTACAAGCAGATCCTTGGTCTAACACCTCCATTTTCACCCCGTTTTCTCCCGCTATCATCACGCCCTCTAAAACCCAGAAGTACAACAAGCAAATGAACCTACTATCTCCCTCCCTCTCTCTAGTGGAGAAAAAAGTGGCTAAGCATTGTGGTGCGGCCGACGGGGAGGGGGTGTATCCCTTGCTAAGCTCCCTGGCGGGGATTTGTAGCTGTGGTAGTGGGGAGAGGGATACAATTATAACTACGCGAAAACAAGCCGTTATGTAACAAGTTGCCATCTATGCTACTGTCTCTCACGAAAACATTGACCTTGTGTCTCGTAAATAATACCTTCCTTTCTTATTTCTTTTTTTACTTTTGCCTATAGTTAATTGAGGAGGGTACAATAAGATGTTTAATAGGATTACTATCTTTTACACTGAAAATTGTTCATTATTTTTTATTTTGCCCAAATATCTACAATTGCAATATGCAAGGTAGCCCAGCTCTTCCGTCTTTCAGGTAAGCAGTCATACGTTCATGCGTTAAAACAGTTGCAGAACGCAAAGGGGTAGATCCAGTTAAATGGATGGCAGTGGTGTGAACGATTTTGTTCTGCTGCGAGCGTCCAGAGGCAGTTCCCAGACTTGAACTACCATATGTAGTACGTGATAATAGACAAGAACAGTGTAAACAGCCGAAATGATATTATATATGTATTATTTCTAACTCACTGTTAGATTGCCAGTTTATTGAGAAAATCTTATTCAACTTGTTTAATTATAGCTATTTTTATATTCTACACTACGTACTTATATACAGTATAGGCATAGGGAAATCGTCTGTAGCCCGCATTTGGGAGGCCCGGGCTCAATTCCCGTGGCCGATAGGTATTTTCGGGGGTTCTCCCGGGTCGCCAGGCGAATGGTGGGTTGGTTAATGACATGCCCTGAATTTCTTGTCCCTCCATTTCATGTCCATTATCATTTCCCATCGTCTCTCATCTGGTGGTCTCTTTCAGGGTAGAAGTGTCGGTGGGTGCATCGGCGGTGCATGGCAGGATGATATGCTCTGAGGAAAAACTACTTCCTCCTCCGGTAGGTTGGTTGCCGGTCTCAGCTCCTCTACTGGGACCATTTCAGGACCACCAGCCAGGGACCTTTGGGGCTCGGATCGCCTGCCTGGGCCCATTAGGGCTCGGCTGTTTGGCTCATTGCCGTCCCGCAGTAGGAGAACGTAACACCCACTTTAATGGCGGGATGGCTCAGAGGGTTTCGTCTGTGAACCGCATTCGGGAGGTCCGGATTCGATTCCTGTGGCCGACCACCTGATCCATGCTTCTTTTAGGGTTTTCTCGTGTTGCTAGGCGAATGCTGAGTAGATTAATTACATCCCCCGAATTTACTGTCCCTCCATTTCACCTCCATTATAATTTCATATCATTTCTCTTATCTGGTGATTTCTTTCAAGGGTAGAAGTGTGCGCGGGAGTCTCGCGGTGCATGGCAAAAACGCTTTCCCCTCAGGTGGGATGGACTTCGGGCTCCGAGCATGCCTAGTGGGCCAATTCAGAAACGCGACACGCAATATGTCGGTTCTGCAAGCCTGCCGAGAGTTCTCTGCTCTGAGGGGGCGCCCTCCGGTCTCCGAAACGGCCACGACACTGTTTCGGGGCCACAGCAGGTGAGATGACAATTGTCCTAAGCCCAACGTCGAGGAGCTTCTATCTGGCAAAGTGTAGGGACCTTACCCTCTGTACTGTAGTGACACCGTGGGGTCGGTCGACCTATGTCTCCTCTCACCAAATCCTCCGTCCCGGGGATGCCTCGCTTGAGGTATAGGTACAAATGGCCAGTCTGGTCGAGGTGCCGAATCCCCCCGAACAATTCAATCTAATATAGGGAAATTAATAATAATAATAATAATAATAATAATAATAATAATAATAATAATAATAATAATAATAATAATAATAATAATAATAATAATAATAATAATAATAATAATAATAATAATAATAATAATAATAATAATAATAATAATAATAATAATAATAATAATAATTAATAATAATAATAATAATAATAATAATAATAATAATAATAATAATAATAATAATAATAATAATAATAATAATAATAATAATAATAATAATAATAATAATAATAATAATAATAATAATAATAATAATAATAATAATAATAATAATAATAATAATAATAATAATAATAATAATAATAATAATAATAATAATAATAATAATAATAATAATAATAATAATAATAATAATAATAATAATAATAATAATAATAATAATAATAATAAACTTAACAGTAACATAAATAATAATGGAATAACAGTAATAAAAAGAACCGAGCAAATCCCACTGAAACACGTGCCCTCATCATTTTCTTTACGCTTTGCTATGCATATAGTTCGATAATAGCTTTGTAAACAGAATGTGGAAGATCTGTTGTGCTGCACTCACATAACTTTCTCTTATCTTCTAAAACTAGGTTGTTACAAATTCTTATTGCTCTAAATTGTACTTCATGTCAATCGGCTAAAATGTTATTGTTAATTTTATTGTAGGGGCAAGGTTAATATGAGGATGCAGTAAAGTTTAAGGGATAGTCGACTCTTTAAACAGCTGCTCACTTGTGACATCTTTTATACTCCATTCTCTTTGCATATACAAACGTTACAAAATAAATAACCGCTTCCCATTTGAGTAATAGCGTAAATTCAAACAAATGCAATATGGAACATCTTCGAACTGTTCACTCTAGCAAAAAAGAGCATGGCATAAATTTGTGTGCTTTAACGAAAACTCCACTTTTTGTGCAATATTATTTTGTCTGTCTCATAAGGTTACACAGGTTGCACCGAGACCGCTCGACTCTTAAAAACGTGGCCCGGGTTCGATCCCAGGCGACCGCAAAGTGTGATTTGTGTTATACAACACGGTGCTGGGGCAGGTTTTCTCCAGGATCATCGGTTTGCCCGCCATGTCATTCTACTGGTAGTTCATCTTCATCTCATGTATCATCAGTGTCACCGCCTCCCCGTAGGGGGACGGATGCGTCCCTTTCAGCTGCCAAAGTGCGGACGCTGCGGCCCCCTAGCACTCGTGGTATCTCTGACGTTACTAGAGGAACCTCGGGCCGAACATTCGAGCCCCTCCCTCTGGGAGCTGTTCGGATTGGGTTGGACTCGAGGGGGCAGTGTGTTCCCGCCACCCATGGGCAATTGGGTACCTCCGGCCAGGCTGCTGGCCGCCCGGAGGGGGTAAAGGGTTGCCTTATAAGTCCCGGGAACTAGCCTGCAGAGCTAGTAGCTGGTGAACTAGACACTGGCAGCCCTACCAAGGTTATTTGGTAGCTGGTTCATTAAGGACCGGCGCGTAAGTGGCGTATCCACTTCCGTCTTGTCTGCCGTGTGCAGGCGGGGGGCGGCAGTTTATAAAATAGGTACTGTCCTACGGTAAATATACCCGAGGGGCCCGGGTTCAGGTCCTACGGGGCCAGGACTAATGGGGGTAGATCCTCGCACTTAATGTCACCGCCTGTGGTGCCGCATGTAGTAAAAACGGGTGTTAAACATTACACATTTCACACATTTGCCCGCCTCGGTAGCGTAGATGGTAGCGTGTCTGCGTCACGTTCAAGAGGTGCCGAGTTCGAATCTCCGTTAGGGTGAGTTACCTGGATAAGGTTTTTCCGGGGTTTTCTCTTATCCTGATGGACGAATGTCGGGTAGCTCTAAGCTCCATGGACCTCGGACTCATTTGAGCATCACTTCACCCATTTCCATTCATCGTCCGATATGACTTAACGATGGAGGACGTAAAAACAGTTCACACATTTAAGGTTTCCGTGTTATGCAAAAGGCATCAGAATATAGGGGACTTCTGAGGACATTCCCAGAAAATTCAAGAAATAGATTTCTTTGCCTTGAAAATATTTTAAACATACTATATTTTAAACAAAATTTAAGAAAATCTAAGAATAAAGTTTTAAGATGTTTTCGGTTGTTTACACGATTGTTGTCTAGTGTCAACTAGTTCAAGTCTGGGAATTGGCTCTCGTCGCTTGCAGCAGAATAAAATTCATTCTCGCCGTGGAGTCCAATTAACTGCATTTACCCCGGTGCGTTATGCAACTTTTCTAACGCACGAACGAATATTTGCTTACCTGAAAGACGGCGCAGTTGGGCCAGTGGTATTTAATACACTGACATGACAAATAAAATGCACATCTTCAATATTTTGGGAAGACCCCGTGCTCTTCATTCGCAAAGGATTTTCAATAACTGCTAAATGTTAAGCGAAAGATGAAATATAACACAAGATATGTAGATATTACAAAATATTTATTCAAAACAAAAAAGTTTGTTCCAGAGATATCTGTCACTTAATGGTTTGATTTGTCCAATAATCTGTCGTTGTTTTAAATTCCTATTCGTACGGGATTTTAAGGATAGATACCACAATATAACGTCCAGCTCTTAAACATTTCACTACCGCTATGTCCCTTGTATCTGTAAATATGATAGTCATTTCCGTGAAGCTATATTTAGATTAAAATGAAGTAAATGGAAAAACGAACATAGTTTGTAAACCCAGTAATAAATGAGAGTGTGTAAAAGAAAAAAATCATCTAAACGTGACACATTCCATACTTTTTATATGCCGTATCCTTGATATTTTCATGTCCGTTGCCATAATCATTTTCGTATTAGACAAAGAATAACAAGAAGGGAGGTGAGGTACACAAATCTGCTCTGGTAGTAAAGAGTATTAGATAAATCCGCAGGTTTGGGGGTCATCGAGCACAGGAGTGAGTCCTATTCATCCTCTGATGCGACGATGTGATTCAACTGTGTGGTTCGTAGCCTTGCTACTGTTTACATCTTTGCTTCTTACAACTTCGTATCCGTTGAGCCTATTTTTCTGGATCGTTATACTGTTCTTTCATTAAATCCTCTCTTTTGACATTTGTTGAGCACACCTATAGTAAGCAAAATAAGTATTAATATTCCATAAAGAATTCCATATCCAAATGTCACAAACACAAATTTCCAAACACATAAAGGTTCCCTGAATAACAATAAAAGAAAGGTTAAAATAGTTTTATAAACATCATATACTTATATATGTCAGCAGTCAGTAATCCTGACTGTCCGCTTGTGAACGTCTTTCAAAGACACGAAACAAAGATTTTACAGAAAATCAACCCCTAACTATCTTATTTTACAAACAAGGTAATACTTGTATTCATGAAGTCCACTGGCGATCTTTTTTATCTCTAAAAAAAATACACATGTGTGAGTGTGTGTGATGAACGTAAAATACAGTTCAAATAGTTTTAACAACAATAATATCCATGATTTCTCTACAAGCAACAATTACCTTCTTTTTGCTCTCAGGACCAGGTTATACAATTCTAAGCATTTGTATAAATGACTACCATTTTTTTGTTTCATACATTAAAAGAGGCTCATGTTTCACATTAGGAATGTCTTAGAAGTTGGGATTAAGGATGATCTAACAAAAAGAGTGTCATTTTGAGTCGTCTGTAAATGTATTTGAATATTTATCTTTGATGCAATATCTGTTTGCCAAATTAGTCACTACAATATCCTATACATTAACAAATTTCTTGTTTCCTATGTTTTATTTTCTTAAAAATGGTTCTAGAGATTCTGATTGCTTTCAGATATCATTCTACATGAATTTGTTTATATTTTTATTATTAAAATGTCATAAAAGATTGAAATATTCTTACTGGAATTTTTTTTTAAATTTATTTAAGGTCGCTTTAACTTCTCATATCGCGACCATTTTTACAAAATAATACAATTAGTAACATATATAAAAACCTTACTGGAATTAAAACAGCCAATATTTGTCAAATAACTTATGTGATAGACATAATTTCCTAGAAATGAGTTCCTATCAGTTTAAAGTATTGAAACACTACGTTAACATTATTTTGTTTCTCGAAATATTAATGGAAACCTTATCGAATTTCAATGTCTGGTTGACTCTATCAAAAACCTTAGCCTATATACGGCTAGTGTAAAGAAATTATTAATTTCCATTAGTTACTAAAACCAACTTTTGTATTTAACCGACTTTTCATTCTGAAGTTAAGTTTTTCACACACACCTGACACACCCCAAGGATTGCAACACAAAGATTTTCATCAAAATGTCCCACCCTAAATTACCCTTTACGTGGAAACATTTTTCTATTTTTAATTTTCTCAAAAATTATCTTCGATTTTTATTAATACAGCGTGTCTGCCTCACGTTCAAGATGTCCCGAGTTCGAATCTCGGTCAGGGTGAGTTACCTGTATAAGTTTTTTTTCCTGGGGTTTCCCTTATGCTGATAGACGAATGTCGGGTAACTCTAAGCTCCATGGACCCCGAAATCATTTGAGCATCATTTCTCCCATTTCATTCGTCTGACATGACTTAACGTTGGAGGACGTAAATTGAAGAAAAAAAGAAGTCCGAACTATAAAGCCCGGGCCATAAAGTACTTACAGCATAGTAAGTCGCCATTAAGGTAGTTTTCTCATGTGTTTATGAGAACTCCTAGTGGTTTACCGCGAGAAACACGATTCAGTTGGAGAATTTAATGTCATGTCGGCACGTTGGCCATAGTAGCTCAAGGGTTTAGAGCGGCTGGACGGAGACCAGAAGAACCGTGGTTCAAATCCCGGCTATGGCATTGAATAGTTAAGTCTAGCTTTACTCTTTCAAAACAGCATTTATTTGAAACTACGAGTACTAAATAATAAAATGCATGTCTTCAACTTTCTAGCAAAAGCTTGCCAAGTCTTCTTCATTCTGAACACACTTTTGTAGCTTGTAAATTGTAACATATAACAGAAGACACACAATAGTTTTACACATTCCGTATTTATTCAAATTATGTGTAAAATACGTACACTTAATTTACTCGCCCAACCTTAGACGCTAGCAAGCAAGTAAATATTTTTCCCGTACCACAACAACATTAAAAAGCGTATTGAAATGCTATATACTAAAGAATTTCTAGACTAACGTTTAGTGAATTGATTTTAAAGTCGGTCTGGCTGGCTTATTTAGATAGATGCTAGTCTACTGATCCCTAGATCGCGGGTTCACATACGGCCCAGAACGATGCTTAAACGCGACTACTCCATGTCGGTAGATTTACTGCCATGTAATAGAACTATTACAGGACAAAATTCCCTGTTTCTTCTATCTAGACATACACAAATATATATATATATATATATATATATATATATATATATATATATATTGATTTGAATATGAATGTTCTACGCAAACATCGAGTACACAAAATATTGTTATGAAACCTTCAGAAATTGGTTTAAGCAAAAAGAATTTAGATTCTAGTTTGCTTTTTTGCCTAGAGAAAACATTTGTGTGTAAGGTAATCCCAAAAATCACTCGACTCATTTGTATAATTATTTTACATTGGAAAAGCCCTTCTAGCTTACATGCAGCTATATAAAGCGCCCCCTTGTGTCATTTCATAATTTACTAAAAGATTAAAGAGGATTTTCGGATTACTTGAATACAGAAACACTAAAGATGTAACAGAACGTGCTTACTAAACAGGCCTTGCCCGCTTCTGTGACATAGGAGGTAGCATGTCTCTCACACTCAAGAGGTCTCGAGTTTGAATCTCGGTCAGGGTAACCTATCTAGTTTAGGATTTTTTCCCCAGGGTTTTCCCCTATCCTGAAAGACGAATGTCAGATAAATGTAAGCTCTATAGTTCCTGGACTCAGTAGAGCATCATTTCACCTATTTCATTCATCGTATGATATGACAACCTTGGAGGACATAAATAAATTTAAAAAAAGACTTTCGACTTTTAGTTCAGAGTGCCATAGAATACAAAATAGTTGTTACACTCCATAGAGTACAAAAGCAAAAGCTGGTTACGTTTTATTGCAAGGAATACACACAGATGGCCGTGATATAATACAGCAATAGTCGACCTTTGCCCGATTTCACCAACAGATGTTCAAACTTAACACGGGTTTAACAATAGTTATAACAAAAATGCATTTCACCAACAAGTGTTAGCTTAAAACTCGTGTTAAATACCTTGCTAACCTAAAAAGTCAACTTTCTGATGTTAAGTCCTTAACAATTGTAAATAGTCAAGATGGCGGGCATAAACTCAGCTGTTGATGTCGATTTGCTATATTTAAGATCGTCTAAATGACATTCGTAATAGAGTACGGCCTATGAGGAGAAATGATTTTGAGGAACTATCCGAAGAAAAAAAAATTACGGAGGTATAGACTGTCGAAACATGTTGCTATGAAGGTTACTGCGGAAGTACAAGAGAGGTTAGAACATGTATCGAAAGGAATATGCCGATCTCGTCTTTGCTTCAAATATTAATAACTTCGCGATTTTATAATTCACTGAATTATGTGGATAATACACTGTCCACCTCCCGTCTTGAAACGTTCAAGTCACTCGTCACTTGTCCTTCGTTCCTCGTTTTAAGTTTACTTAATACTGACGAAGTTTTTTATGCTTCTAGTAATGACACATACATTTGAATTAAATTTGTTTCCAATTTTTTCCCACGTGACATCTTTCTCTTTTACATTTACCGCATCCGTCCTATTTTCCACGATAACCTTATACTCCGTCACCAATTCAATTAATAATTCTTTCTCCATCGATGAGAAATTTGTCTCACCGTTTTTTTTTTTTTTTTACGATTTTGTTTATCCGCCATTTTTTAAGCTGTGTGCAAACGAAACTGAAAACAAAACCGCATCGCAGAATGTTCAGAAAATTATACGACTCATCCACAGCCTTCTATAACTGTGATATTTACAAGTTTCTTGGCGTTAGCACGTGTTTGTTAACATTTACAGAAAACAATTTGGTGAAATGCAAGAAATTTAACATTAGTGTTAGCGCTGTTACAATTGTTACGTTACATTTGTTAACGACGAGTTTAACATCTGTTGATGAAATTGGGCACTTGTGTTATATTTGTTTCCTTGTCTTGATCAAATCCTGCAAATGTGTACGTAATGAAACAATTTGAGCTACTTCTATTTTAATTTAATAGGTGTATGTACTGAAGTTTTCTGGATGTCAAAACTTTCTAATAAACCTCATGTAAGAAATGGTTTTAATTCCTTTATGCTTATGTTGTAATACGAGGTGCATTCAAGATATATATTAGCAGTGGGACCAGATAAGAACTTCCATTTTTTTAAACACACGTGGACACTTTCTAAATGCGTGATAGAGATGGCAGCACTATACAGTGCATAGAACTCTAGTGGCAGTGACGAGAGGTAGAACTGTTTTTGATACTTAAAATGGCGATGTTTTCATTGCAAGATTAGCGTGTAATCGATGTTGCATTCATTACGTCATCACGCGTCAACATCGCCTGAGAATTTGCCACCCGCACAGTCTTGTGATCATCTGTCAGCATTCGTGGCACCCACCTGGAAGACACAGCCACTTTTCGCATTTTGAGATCTTCATGCAGGATTGTGTACACAGATCCCACGGAAATGCCAATTTTGGAGGCGATGTCTGCAACGCTCAATCGGCGATCCTCCAAAACAACGTTCTCCACTCGCTGGATCATGTCGTCAGACCGGCTGGTGCGAGACCGTGACTGTCTTGGTTTGTTGTCACACAATTTTCTGCCTTCGTTGAACTATCTCACCCAGGGACGTACATTAGACACATCCATGATACCATCACCACATGCCTCACTCAACTGACAATGAATTTCAACAGGTGTCACACCACGAAAATGGAGAAAAGAATGATTACACGCTGTTCTTGCAATGATAAGTATCAAAAACAATCCTAACTCTCGTCGCTGCCATTAGAGTTCCATGCACTGTACAGTGCTGCCATCTCTATCATGCATTCACAAAGTGTCCACTTGTCTTAAAAAAAACAACAGAAGTTTCTATCTGGTCCCAGTCCTAAAAAAACAGGAGGTGTTGTGCACCTCGTATATTTAATTGGTACAACCTGCTAAATAATTATAATTACTAACTTAAGAAATCAGATGTTTCACTTCCTTTGTCAGGAATAGCCTGAACTTCAGGAAATTACGAGTACTAAATGGAAGAATTCCTATAGAAATACACAAAAATTTCACAAAGTACGGAGGAGATAAATGTAATTAATGAACGTTCTATTTGTGTTTAGAAATTTAACTGTGCAACTTGGAGTAAGCAGCTAGTTTTGCCATAGACTCCGAGGAATGTTTTTGGGACGAACTGTACAGACACAAGGGTATTCGGAGAACCGTGATTGAGTTGGGCAACCCGAAATAATGATCTCGGAGCTTTGAAAAACATGGGCAAAAGCCAACCGACTGGAAACGTGTAGCAGTAAGCCCAGTTCTCGGGCACCATAAGCCTTCTGGATACTCGCCACCAGTCCAGACTGCGAGCAAATAATCCGATCAAACAAGAACCGTGACGTCACGTGAGGCGATTGTGTTTACGAAGAGGATCGGCGGATGGATACAAGAAACCGATGAGATTCCTGCCACAAACAAAAATATTACCTCTCTCTTGTTTTTCAAAAGAGCCAGCCAGCACATGTTCTGGTGCTTAGCAAATTCTAAAGTATTATGTGGTTTTTGGAGATATAAAACCCTACTGAGTTGTTTTTTAAAATCGTGTACTGAAGACATTTTATCCCACAGCTTTATTGTTGCAGTAACAGTCCACCAAAACATTATAAACTATGTTTACTAGCTGTATGCAAGCAGTTCTACGTAGATATTTGATAAGTATGGAATGCAATTTCACTGGGTCAAATGTTCTAGTTTCATAATATTAAGTAATATTTACATTTACTAAAATGTCATTGTTATAATTTCTCCGAAAATACAAGTTTTTAGAATCTCTGTAAACCTCCTCCCCCCCAAAAAAAAAACCAAATTATCTATAAAAAAATTTCCGTACGTGTGAGTGCATCTGTAACTCAAAAGCAAAAATTCCAATACGTGCCAAACTTGATTTAAGTTCAGCAGCTTCCAAGATGCAACACAAAGGTTTTCAAGGAAAACCCCTCTATAAACTAATGTTCACATAGAACATTTTGCAGAAGCTTTATTTTCTCCAAAAAGGCTTTAAGGCTTTATGTGACAACATACATATCCTGAGATTTCTGGGAATAGCCTCTCAAGTCCTCATTATTCTAAATGACTTCTGTATAAATGATAAATCATACAAGATGGACAGAATCTTATTAGATCATATTAAAGTTCACAATTTGTATTATTATTTTATTGTGCACTTAAATGTTTCTTTGTTATTGTTTTGCACTTTCAAATACTAATTATTTAATCAAATGGATAGCCATTCATTTTCTTTAGAGCACATACAGAGTTTAAAACTTTGTCCATCCCTTAAGCTTACTGTAGTTCACAACTAAATATACAATGAAAGTTTAATTAACACGAAAGTGATAGAATAGTCGGAAGTAAGAATTGTTTATATATGATCGCTTAGAGAAAGCCATGTGAGTGCAATGTATATTATTTCTTTATTTTTGTCTTCTTTACCGGAACATATCGAAGCGAGACTTTTAAGAAATTCCCTTCATTTCTTACGTAAGAATATTTAATTTCTCAATTTCTTTATTATCCTCTCACCTCACCCTTCCCTCACGGTGGATATCACGTCAGTATTGTTGATGTGCTAAGTCCCCCTTCGAACATAGTCATTGAGTAATAGAGTCATAAGTGATAGAGAAAATAAAAATTCTATAGCCAAATTTCCTGAGAGATAATTATCACGCAGAAAAAAAACGATATTACAGTTTACATTTTCTAACTCTTTTCTGTGTTTTGTGTTGTATTAGTTTTTAATTACTCTGAAAATTCACTCTGTTTTAACACTTTAATATTTTAAAACTAAATATTGTTCTTATAAACTGCAAATAAGTTCTGCTTTTAAAAGAGGGAATTCTTGTAGATTAAATTATTATATTTTTTCAATTATTATAGTATTGTTGTTGGTTTAGTCACTTATTTACCATTTTTAAATAACATATGACAAGTTAATGACAGTAAATTCGTAATGTTATAAAACTTAAAGTTCAGTAAAAGCATTGATAATTCCTACTGAATTTTTTTTTCCGCTGACAGATCAAATCCCATACATAATACACCGGAAATTCAAGTGTTACATAAAACGAGTTGCTCGAATTACGTGTAAAATAAATTTGCAAAAAATAATTTAAAAAACCTTCTATAATCTGGGAAATTTATATATAATGATAAAATTAAAAAGCTAGAACATATAATGTACATTGTCTCTGTATTATATTAAAACTCAGAAATTTATTTCCGTTAATTTGACTGCGGAGATAAACATTTTTGGAGTAATTGTAGGCACTTGTACGTACTAGCTTTGACAGTAAAAGCTCTTTGCATTAGCTCATGAGAAACCAGATAATCGTTTAATATTTCAAAGCTACTGCTTAAAACAAAGAACAGGTCGCCCTTATGGATGAATGGTCAACGTTTGACTGTTTAAACCAGAGGCCCCGTGTACAATTCCCGGCTGGGGTAGATTTCATTCTTTCAGTAGTCTCCACATAAATTGTGAATGTTGGACAGAATATTAGTGTGATTACAGTAAAATAAACTACAAAAACTATTGTCCTTAACTTATTTCAGGACGATGCTACTCTCTAGTAATTTAAAAAAAAATATCAAGCGATTTTTATCATTTTTACCACTAAAAAGCCCAATTCTTTCTGACGTCATATGACCATAAAACAACTTATAATTTCCTTTCATAAAATACTAAAACATAAAAAAGAGCTATTTACTTACAAAGCTATTATAATTAACACCAAAACACAAGTTATAAAACAGTATACCTACTTACGATGAACGGCTTGCACTTTAGTTGAGAATACCACGAAATTAAAAACGGGATGTGCATGTAAAATACCACCAACAGAACATTCCAAAGAATTTAATGTAGAAGGTCATGATTTGATAACTAATACAAAATATTATGGAATAGAGAAGTCCATAAGTAATAAAAAATGTGTCTCAAGAGCACATTTGAAGTACATAACACACGAAGATGTAAATTTGATCTCTGACAGAAAGATCGTATACGATGGAAGTGATGGCTTGAGGAAAAGCTGTCCAACTCTCCAGAATGTGTCACCACTTTACATTGGAAGGTAGGATTCTCCAACGATACGTTCGGAAAATGACAATATAAGATGTCCAAAATTTGTGTCAGAATGGTCTCCCAAGGAAAAGAAGGGATGTAAAACAACAGCCATGTAACAAAGAACCTCAACGATGATCTTTAATGGGATACAAGAGTAATATCCGAATTATTGACCATTAAGATTGATGATGATGACGATGATGATTAATCTCTTCGTTGTACGTTACCTTGGCTTGTTATGGGTCTAGTAAGCCGATTATTTTGACTTGTAGTGAGTGTATATGTAGGGTTCAAGAGCCCATCGACAATTAGGTGATTTGGGTCCAATTTGCTTTACAAGCTGAGCCACTTCTCGGAATTAGCCATTTCGAAAATGAAGTGTCTCCTTGTTAGAGTTTCACACACCACAAGATGAACTACTGTTTCATCACATTGTAACATATTGCTCCTTGACTGGTCAGATTAATAAGTTCATAAAGAAATGTTGGGGATATAGATAAATAATGCAATAATTTCTTATTATTAATGTTAAGTTCAATGTACAATAGAGGTTATCAGCCTGAAAGTCTTCAAGCTGGTATTTATTTACTTTTTTATACTTTATTTGCATCATATAAATATTAATAATTTTAACAACTGCAATTAAAGTTAAAAATAAATAAGATGCAATTAAGATTGTAATTACAATTTTTATCAGGGAATAAAGAAGGCATTCACAAGGAACGTTGTGTGCTGAAGAGAAACAGTAGTAAGTCAGTGTAGCTAAGGTAGGTAAGCGTTCCCATGGACTCAGTCAACAAGATAGTACCTTTCTCTCGTGTCTTGTCTACAGTCTTACACAAGTGTGGGAATTATGAGCTATCCCTAGCGCCTAAAGCATATACTTGGGGCAAAGGAATTTACACTTCTCGTTGTAATTATGGAAACAGTTATTTAAATCTCCAAACGTTGACCTTTCTCGGGCTAAGGTGACAGCCTCGATAAGCTCTGTCTCGTACAACATCTCGTCATCATTGAATTGTAGTTAGAGTTAAAATTAGTATTCCTGAAAATATTAATTTTACATTCACAAAGAGTCGGAACTCGCTTCAAATAGCTAACTTATTAGCCTCCAACCTAACTGCTACTGTCCATTCTCACAATCCCAGATGTAAGATCCTTGATTGGTATCACTTCAACATGGCACTCCATGACGTAATCTTAACACAGTTAGGCGGGCTAGATCTATGATCGAGGGACCTAGCAAGAAGAACAGCAGGATTCTGCTAACCTTTAATCGGGTACAACTTAGAAGTGTTATTGGCTTGTTGACAAGGCACAACACCCTAAAGAGACACCTGCATGTGATGAAGCTTAGTGCAGACTCTACATGCAGGAAGTGCAGTGGAGAGGATGAGTCTTATCTATATATTTTGTGTGAATCTGAAGCACTTGCTACGCTTATGCCCGATTTCACCAACAGATGTTAAGACTTAACTCGTGTTACATCTCTTGTTAAACTAACAAGTCAAATTTCTGTTAAGTCCTTAATAGTTGTAAATAGTCAAGATGGCGGGCGTGAACGCAGCTGTTGATGTCGATTTGCTATATTTAAGACCGTGTAAATGGCATTCGTAATAGAGTACGACCTATGAGGAGAAATGATTTTGAGGAGCTATCAGATTTTCTACAGAGGTATAGGCTGTCGAAACAAGTTGCTATGAAGGTTACTGCGGAAGTACAAGATAGGCTAGAACATGCATCGAAAGGAATATGGCGATCTCGCCTTTGCTTCAAGTATTAATAACCTTGCGATTTTATAATTCACTGAATTATGTGGATAATACACTATCCACCTCCCATATTGAGACGCTCAAGTCACTTATCCTTTGCTCCTCGTTTTAAATTTACGCACTTCTGACGTTAGAACATGCATCGAAAGGAATATGGCGATCTCGCCTTTGATTCAAGTATTAATAACTTTGCAATTTTATAATTCACTGAATTATGTGGATAATACACTGTCCACCTCCCGTATTGAGACGCTCAAGTCACTTGTCCTTTGCTCCTCGTTTTAAATTTACGCACTTCTGACGTTAGAACATGCATCGAAAGGAATATGGCGATCTCGCCTTTGCTTCAAGTATCAATAACCTTGCGATTTTATAATTAACTGAATTATGTGGATAATACAATGTCCACCTCCCGTTTTGAAACGTTCAAGAAACTCGTCACTTGTACTTCTTCGCACCTCGTTTTAAATTTCATAATACTGAAGAAGATGTTTCATTTTTCTAGTAATGAAACATACATTTGAATTAAATTCGTTTCCAACTTTTTCCCACGTGACACCTTTATCTTTTACATTCACCGCATTCGTGCTATTTTCCACGATATCCTTATACTTCGTCACCATTTTAATTAACAATTCTTTCTCCATCGATGAAAAATTTGTTTCATGGCTTTTGTTTACGATTATGTTTATCCGTCATTTTTTTATCTGTTTACAGACGATTAATCTGTGGTGCAGACGAAAAAGAAAACAAAAGCGCATCGCAGTACCTTCAGAAAATAATACGACTCATAGCCTTCTATAGCTGTAATATTTACAAGTCTCTTGGTGTTAACACAGGTTTGCTAACATTTTCAGAAAATAGGTTGGTGAAATACGAGAAATTTAACAGCTTTGTTAGCGCTGTTACAATTGTTACGTTACATTTGTTAATGCGGATTTTAACATCTGTTGGTGAAATCGGGCATTAAACACTTTATTCTGGGCTCAGACAAACTGAGACCAGATGATATATCTAAGAAGAGCTCATCCAAGCCTACGTGCAAGGGGCCGACAGGGTTCAACCGCTTTAATTTCTTTCCTTCATTCTCACATTCACTCAAGCATGCAGGAAGAGAAAGATCAGATGGTTCACCATTGTAGCAGCCGACAGCGAATGCATCACAGACGGAGGTATTGCAGGGCTCTTCAAAAGTGCCAGAACCAGGGAGAGACTATCAAGATAAGGGGAAGGGAGATAAAAATAAGTAAGCATCATCATAATCATAATCATTATTAATATTACTGATATGTTTTGTGTATAGATACTGCAGCAAAGCTTTAGTTGCAGGTTTCAGCACAAAAGAAGCAGTGTAGCAGACAACCGCCGTGAATACCTACGTTAGGTAAGCGTGTAATACTAATAAGCACTTGAATACTGTAGACCACATACGTAAGCTGCTTTCCAAGACGTGATTATGTACGTCAGTTCGCTCTAACTCGAGGCAATCATCAATTATTCTATCCCAAAGCGAGAATTGATTAATTAACCAATTGCTGCCTGTGTAATTAATACCCCCACCCTATTATGGCACAACCAAACAGAGGGAGGGACGATGGAGCAATACCCGGAGCAACACAAATGTCACGTTTCCAATACTTTTGTATTACTTATTTGTTATTAAGTCAAGTACGGATAGAAAAAGGTATGTAATAAACTTTAATGAAGACCGAGAAACTGGAAATTTCAAACATAAACATCACAAAACTGCTAATTTTACAAATAAAACTGATTTACTGCATTCATTTGTTTTCTCTAACCAATAAGGATAAGTCGATACAAATTTTTATCGATACTGGACACCCATACACAATATTTTCCAGGATACCCCATATTTCGATTTTAGTTCTACTTCTAATTTCAATACAAAATGGAATGTTGTGAGAACTGTGTAATACCAATGATATTAATTAGATGCACATATTTAATGAAACAAAATTTAAAGCTATCAGTGTACTCATTTTTAAACTCTACATTAGACATTTTAAAGGCAAAATGCGTTTTTGAAACAGTCCACTTTTATAAGTTTTTGTTAAAAAAAAAATACTATCATTTTCACTCGTTAGGTGTCAAATCTACTACTTTTTCTGTCACACGTGAGTCCTGCTGTGCTAAATAGGCTTTCAGAGAAACCTTTTGTAGGTGGAAGTTACAAATATTTACCGGTTAATTATATTTAGTCTTGGAAATTTGGAATTTTCTTTCTAGTAATCCAGTACAATAGAAAGAGGTAACTGATCATCGTTGAGATATGTAGTGATTGCTTCTTGGGAAATGTTAACTGACACTGAATTTGACACACAATTATTTTCTTGCATAATGTTTACTGTGCCAGTACCAGATATAGATTTAGATTTATTCTGCCATTTGCAACGTTTTTTTTTTTTTTACAAAGCATTGTCAAAAAATAACACTAAAATTACATTTTTACAGTTCAAAATAAAACAAATAAATCTATTTACATATTATTAGCAATTTTAGACATACAAAATAGATTCATAACAGATTTTAGCACAATACTAACAAATTTTAATAATGGAAATTAATTGTTCTTTCACACTAGCCGTGTGTAGGACGCACTGTAGAGTCAGACTGAAAATTCAATATCATAGCCGGGATGTGAGCCACGGATCTTCTCGTCTCTGTCCAGACGCTCTAAACCAGTGAGCTACTACGGCCAACATGCCAACATGGCATTAAATTCTCCAAGTGACTCGTGTTTCTCCCGGTAAACCACTAGGAGTTATCATAAACACACGGCTAGTGTGAAAGAACAATTAATTTTCATTGATTGACCTAATAGTAGTCCGAACTATAAAGCTCGGACCTTAAAGTACCTACAGCATAGTAAGTCACCATTAAGGTAGTTGTCTCATGTGTTTATGAGAACTCCTAGTGGTTTACCGGGAAAAATACGAGTCTGTTGGAGAATTTAATGTCATGTTGGCACATTGGCTATAGTAGCTCAATGGTTTAGAGCGGCTGGACAGAAAGCAGAAGATCCGTGGTTCAAATCTTGGCTATGGCATTGGCTCTACCCTTTCAAATTTTAATAAACTAAGTCACTCTTCCATTTTTGTATTCGTCAACTGAGTAGAAAGCGTTTTTTACTTGGTAAGTCTTTATTGCGGAAATTTCCTTCACTTCTTCATTTATTGCCTTGATAGAGTGACATAAATGATTGTATACATTTTTTGCGGTACTTTCAATACATTTGGCAGCTAATGTTCCCCTGAACCTATTTGTAAATTAGTTCTGTTCTGTTCTCGTGTTATATTCATGAATGTTTCTATTTTTACCTTCTAAGTGGTTTCTTGTTGCATGTTTGAGACGTTCAAATATAAACAGGGTAGTGTGATTATTTTAAGTTTTTAAAACTACTTTTTACACGATCTCCTAGGGATTTTTTTCCATTATTCTTATTCCTCTGTTTTATTGCCTAAATGCTTTAAACATATTTTTCTTACCTGCTGCTCCCCATAAAATGATCCCGTAACTTAGGTGTGCATGTATCAATACATAAAAAACTTCAGTGCACTGTCTTCGTGGAAATTTCTTGGGCTTTGTAATGTTCAACTTCCGGCAATAATATTTTGTGATTTTAAAATAAAATAAAAATTGCAGAATAATCACCGAAGTATCTAAAAGGTATCGAGCTAATTTTCTGAAGTGTCGTTTTATGCCGATACCATGAAAGTATCCTGGGTATCGAGTACCCTATCCCTACTAGCCAGTGTCGTTTATTTTTGTCTCTTCTACAAACCATTTTCTTTATAAAATTTCTCTATACTGCATACATTAAAATTGGGACATGTTGCATTCTATCAAAAATTCAATACTCCTTGAACCCAAAAAAGTATATTATGCAAAGGTTCATGTTTGTTTAAATAGCATATTCAAAATACGAAACTTGGCCTTTAAGTTCATCTTCTTCCAGGTATATGCGACTTGAACATTTTCAAGAAAATTCACCTATCCCAAACTGCACTTCACAGGGAAAATTTTCTAAATTTATTTTCTCAAATGATTCTTTGAATGCTTTTGTATAATTGGTATGATATAAACAAAGTGTTACTACAATGTGTATAGGAAACTTTCAAGAATGATATATCTACTTAGAAGATTTGTAACAGTATTTTTGTTTAGTAATGTTCGAAGGAATAATAAATATATAAAAATGTATGTAGTTGTGTGATTGGCCGAAGTAGTAGGGTATGACGTGGTGTGATGACGTGTCAGTGAATCGGCCAATCACAAAATAAGGTGGGAATTGCTATGGGGACAAGAAAATCAATAATCTAGAAAAAGTGAGAATCTTGTGTCTTGCTGGAGAACGAGGAAAGACGTTACGATGATTGTAATTGTAAAGGAAAATTAATAAGATTCAAAAAGTGTTATTCAATATTTATAATAGATAAGAGTGAATCATAGTTCATATTATAGAATTAAATAATATATTACAAAATTGGACTCATCTAAATTTTATTTTCACCAAAAATCCGCATCCACACCTGAGAAAAGATCTCACGACTCTCAGTAGATTAAAACTCGACTTGGATCTTATAAAAAGTTGGCTTGCTTCTTATTAGTTGAAGAAGAACGAAAGTAAAATCCCGTTACAAATGGCGCAGCAACGTGTGGGGCTCGAATAGGATAAAGAAGAAGAGATTAAAGCATCGTGCAGCTCCGTGGGAATTTAAAAGGAAAGAAGAAAGAAGAGAGAAGAAAGAAGAAAACGAGAACTGGTTTAAGTGAGTGAAAAAAAAAAAAATAGTAGTAGTAGTAGATTTATGTTGTTAAGAAATCAGAAAATAGTTAAAAAGATGGCGAGTAGAAAAGAAATAATAGTGGAAGGAGAAGTTACTGATAGTGTAGGAATGAATAGGGAGGATGCAAGATTAAGCATAGATAATGAGTCAATGTTGGAAAGAATAACAAGAATGTTAAGTAATTTAGATTCTAAAATAGAACAAAATGCAAATGATTTAAAATCAGAAATGAGTAATTTAGATTCTAAAATAGAACAAAATGCAAATGATTTAAAATCAGAAATGAGTAATTTGGATTCTAAAATAGGAGATGTTAAATCTGAAATGAGTAATTTAGATTCTAGAATGAGAGATGTAAAATCAGAAATAGGAGATGTTAAATCTGAAATGAGTAATTTAGATTCTAGAATGAAAGATGTAAAATCAGAAATGAGTAATTTAGATTCTAAAATAGAACAAAATGTAAATGATTTAACTAAGAAAATGAATGATTTAGATGTAAGAGTAAGACAGGAACTAGCACAAAATGTGAGTAACTTAGAAATTAATTTATTACAGAAGCTAAAACAGGAATTAAAATCTGAAATTTCACAGGAGATTAGAGAAGGGAGAAAAGAGTGTAGGGATAATATGGAAAGGCTCATGCAGATCATAGAGATTAATAAGGATGAGAATAGAAAGGAAGTCAATGAGTTGAGAGAGATAATTCAGGAAACTAGGTTAGGTCAGGGCATTGTGAAACAAGAAATAAGAATGGAATTAAACAAAGAGTTAGAAACATTTAGGATACAACAGGCAGAAATAACACAAAAACAAAGAGAAGAATTAGGAGATAAAGTAGAACAAAGAATCAATGTAATTTGTTCTGAGATGCAATTACAACATGATGAAAGTAAGATACACCAAGAGGAAATAAAGTTACAAATTGATGAGATAAGTAAAGCAAAAGAAGAATTAATTTTGCAAATTAAAGAGGTAAAAGAACATTTTGAAAAAGAAAAGGATAACTTAGGAAAATTGACACAAGTTGTAATTGCATTACAGGCTAGAAAAGTAAGTAACGGGAAAGAAATGTCTAGAATTACAAATATAAACGATTGTGACTTACCAAGTGAATTAAGCAATCATCAGAAGTCTGGTGATGTAGTAAGTGAATGTAGTGATTTTGTGAGTCCAGATAATGATATTAATTATCACAGAAACACACAGAACATGTCCTCACACACACAACTCCACAGTCTAGGTCAAAATGAATGTGTACATTATTCACTAAATGATATTAGTCCACCAAGTTTTGATGAGGAATCAGGTGATAATCCAAAAGTATTTCTTAGGGAATTGGAAGAATATTTCCGTATTAAGAGAATTCCCAATGAATTTCGGATGGTAATAGTAAAACGCTGTTTGAAGAAAAATGCTCTTGAGTGGTTAAGGTTAACTTTGGCTTCACATGAAACATACAGTACTTTCAGAAATCTGTTTATAAATAGATTTTGGGGACCTGAGAGACAAAGAAGAATAAAAGTTGAGTTAGCAACGGGTAGGTTTGAGTTTAAAAAAGGGATTTCTATGACTGAATATTTCTTAAAATTAGCAAACAAAAGTAAGTTGATCAATCCCGAAATTTCTGAGACAGAAATTGTCAACATGCTAATACGTCATTATCCACCACATATCAGAAATCATTTAATTGTGGCTAAGCCTATCGATTTCTCTGATATGATTGAATTATTATCCGAATTTGAAGCACATAACCTCATTAATGATACTACATCCTGTGATGGTAACTATAATAACGTCCATATTGAGCGAGGAAGAAATCGACAGGAATCACAACCTACAAATAATAGGAATAATAGGACGAGTTTAAATTGGGGCGGGGCACCCGTGAGAAATCAAAGATTTGAAGGAAGAGGTTATGATCCTAGACGAACTTATGAATCTGTAATTCCCGGAACAGGAAAGGGAGTTCAAAATAATGTGCAAAGGAATTATCATAACAATCAGTCGACGAGAATTGGAAGAAATGATCACATAAACCATGTAAGATTTTATCGAGGAAATAATCAGCGAATAAGTAACTTTAATAGGGGTAGAGGTACTAGTTTATTTAGTACAAATCAAAGAGATTTTAGGGGTGTGAGATTTGAAAGAAGTAATCAAAATGAAAGAGTCGAAAATACACAAAGCACAGAGAATGATGTGAATATAAACGATAGCACCAACCTAACCAACAATGAAAGTAATAATCAGAGGGAGACGGAAAACTAAAAACCAAATCATTTTGTGCTCTGGAAAGTGGTTCGGTGAGGATGACACAGGGCGCATTGAAAGTTGAAGATAACGGAAATAAGCTCACTCTCTTGCAGAAAAATAAGGAATTAGTTAACCCACCTCAGATAATTATTTACCTATGGGATAAAGAATATACAGCCTTGATTGATACTGGAGCCAGTTCTACTGTGATAAGTGAGGAATTGTATAAAAATCTGTTAGCTAACTATAAAGTGGAATATTTAAATGTGTGTAACGTTTACTGCAGTACTGCAATTGGGAAGAAAAAGGATAGGATTAAATATCAAGTATTAATTAAGGGGCGAATAGGTGAATGGAATTTCAATTTCATTGCGTTGGTAATTCCACATTTGGCAAGAGATGTAATTGTGGGTAATGATTTATTATATGAATGGCAAAGTGTATTGAATTTCGAAATGCATGAAATGAAGGTTAAGACAGAAAATGATTTATTAGTAATAAAATTATTGGAAGAAGATGGAAGAAAAGAAGAGAACAGGGATAATATAAATAATGAAAGGTTTTTTGTGGAAGATATACTTTTGCAAGAAAATGGTAATATTGAATACGATGAAAATGAAAATTGTGGGAAGAATTTAATTATTGATGGATTGCAAAATAATGTAACTGACCTTGAAAAGCATTGTTGCCAATTATATACAATACAAGATAAGAACGGCGGAAGCCAAGTGGAAGAAGAAATAGAATTCCAGAGAATATTACAAGTAAAGTTAGAAAACACATACAATTTAGACCAAGCGAGAAAAGAACAGTTGAAATTGTGTATATTAAAGAATAGAAAAGCCTTTAGTTCAAAACCTGGACTGTGTAACATATACACACACACATTTAAAGTGAATGATACTGCTCCCTATACACATAAAAGCCGACCTTTACCCATAGCTATAAGACAAGCATTTCTAGAAGCAAGTGTGGATACAAGAGATTTGTAATCAACGGAGTACTTATTGTTAAAATAGTTAAATAATAAAACATGTATATTATTGTTAAATGTCAATATATTGTTGTATTTTAATTAATGTTCATTTATTGTTGTGTTTTATGTATGTTATATTTATGTTACAGTTCATTGTTGTAAACGAAATTGTTAATTGGGGCTGTTCTTCGAAATATATGGAAACAGATTGTTAATTCCTTTGTTTGGTTATTTTCCATATATTTCGAAGAGGGGCATTTGTAACAGTATTTTTGTTTAGTAATGTTCGAAGGAATAATAAATATATAAAAATGTATGTAGTTGTGTGATTGGCCGAAGTAGTAGGGTATGACGTGGTGTGATGACGTGTCAGTGAATCGGCCAATCACAAAATAAGGTGGGAATTGCTATGGGGACAAGAAAATCAATAATCTAGAAAAAGTGAGAATCTTGTGTCTTGCTGGAGAACAAGGAAAGACGTTACGATGATTGTAATTGTAAAGGAAAATTAATAAGATTCAAAAAGTGTTATTCAATATTTATAATAGATAAGAGTGAATCATAGTTCATATTATAGAATTAAATAATATATTACAAAATTGGACTCATCTAAATTTTATTTTCACCAAAAATCCGCATCCACACCTGAGAAAAGATCTCACGACTCTCAGTAGATTAAAACTCGACTTGGATCTTATAAAAAGTTGGCTTGCTTCTTATTAGTTGAAGAAGAACGAAAGTAAAATCCCGTTACAGATTGAAACAGAATGTATCCAAATTAGTTTTAATGAAAGCATATTATGGACTTTTTCACAGTTTGCTTAGTTATGGTGTAATTTTATGGGGCAACAGTAGTGGAGCCAAGGATGTATTTTTATTGCAAAAGAAAGCCATTCCTATCATAGTTAATATACCTTCAAGAGATACACGTAGAAACTTTTTTAAAGAACTTTCCATAATGACCCTTCCATCAGTGTATTTTGTGACTTTGTGTGTTCGTAGAATTAAAAGTCCAATTTGCCGAAATTCTAAATGTTCTTTATTTCCGTATAAATACACTGTTCAATTTTCACGGACAACATCACATCACATATACACAGACTTCCAAGGTCGATCACAATAACAAACAGGGTTCAGTTTACGACATTCCACAGCTGACTCTCGTGTTACAACTACACTCTCATTACACACAACTCACTCATCACTAGCCATGGCTTCTTTTTATACACCCATTCATGAATTCCAGACTGTACTGTCAATCACTAGATGTTTCTGGAATAAACAAGGCATCTAATGACGTAATACGAATATTCTATCACCTTCCAGAAAACTTGAAACCCTACCTGGGCCGGCAAGTCTTTCACCTCTGTGATAAACTATCCGTCTCTTGTTTATCGGTGCTATCGTTAATTGTCGACGCTTTCTGAACGCTAGCCGCCTATCAGTTCCTTTATGTACACTAGCAGCGCGATCGTAAACTGCTTATGCAAGCTCTTTATTACCGTTTGTTATATATTTGCGCCGAAATGTTTACGTCCGTTGCCATGATACTATGTTTCGTTGTATTTTATATGTCCATGAACATTTTAATGAATTTACTTTACATAATGATGTACATAGCCACAATACAAGAGCATGCAGTAACTTATTAATGACATCATGTAGACTAAGTAAATCATTGAAAAATCATCCTGTATTAGTTTGAAATTTTACAATAAACTTCCAAATTCTGTGAAAAACTGTCTTAATTTTAAAAGTAGTTTTAAGAAATTCTTAGTTCACAACTGTTTTTATGACTTAAATGAATATTTTGATTTACTGTCGCGAACCCGATCGCGATAGCGCGGCTTGTGCACACAAAGGAGCTGATGGGCAACGCGGAGATAAAGAGTATGCCGGAACAAATAAAGATAGCGCGGAGATAAAGGACTTGCCGGCACAGATAAGGTTTCACATCTGGAAGGTTCGAGTATCGTCTGGTGACAGAACATTTGATGTCTTGATTGTTACAGAACAGTCTCGAATTATCAATGAGGTATTTAAGGAAGCGACGTCTCGCCAAGAGTAAGTCGTAAACAGATGTTGTAACAGTAGTGTTGCAAACAGTAGAAGTTAAGTAAGCTCTTTGTTGAGGTCATCGACCTAGGTAGGTTGTGATTGTGTATGTGACGTAATTATGTTACGTAAGGAGTGAAGAGAGTGTATTTCTACGGAAATAAATAACATTTTGAATTTCTGCAAATTGGACTTTTAATTATTCGAACCCACAAAGTCACAATACTGTATGACAAAGCCTGTTACAAATTGTATTTGTTCAATGGCAAATAAAATTCTATCTACATAAAAACTATAGATTTTATTAAAATGCACAATTTATATGAAATAACTTTTAGCTGGAGTATTGATTTCTGACATGCTCCTTTTTATTCATCTGAATTTTCCAATATTTCTACTTTTCTTAAATGAGAAGTCATTATTCTTCTCTCTCCTTCTCTACTTCCTACTCAGGCAAACAGAATGGCATTTCAATCCAGGAGACAGAAGTTATAGTGGATTTCTACTTGCTAGGCTATGAAATTCGCACCCTGTACATCACAGAAGCAATTCAATAGTGACTTGGCGTTTATGCAAAGCTTAAATCATATGAAACAATCTCTAGAAAATGTGTAATGACACAGAAAGTTTTTATATAAATAGCTGTGTGTTTTAACGAGAATCACACTTTTTTTTATTGTTCTCCAGTTACACAAAATTATACAAAACTCATCCGGAATGAAGAGAACCTCACGGGCTGTTCTCCGAACACCTTTAGTATATTTTTAGAAAACAAAAAGTAAGGAAATGTTATATGTAAATGGTAGTTTGTGACTGAGGATATTCTTATAAAAATCTTCGTTTCGTATGTTTAGAAGATGCTAAATTGATATTCCTCCAACTTTTAAGTGCATGCAAGCAGCACGCTCTTATGTTCACATAAAAATCTGAAGGGTTAAATTTGCATTAATTTCTTTGTCCACTACACTTTATTTTTTACCTATATGTTATCTAAAAACTCATATTTCTATGTATATAGAACCCCGTTTACCCGGATCAACTGGACCAGGTCCGATCCGAGTTTACGAATATCTGGGTTATCCAGAGAATGTCGCAAAAAGGATAAAAAAACATGTAGCTACATCACAAAAATATTTTTAATGGAGTTAAGAAATAACTATCGCCACACTTTCACCTAAACCACTTACATTGTATGTACTGTAATAGCCTATGTACAATGCGATCCATATAAATCTGAACCATTTCAATAAGCCATAACTTTTGAACCAATAATAGGACACACGTACAACTTTGGGAGAATATAATATGCAATTGGAATATTACATTACACTATTTACATCTCAGTACAATTTACAAATTTTGCAGATATAATCCACTTCCTACCTTAACGAACTAACTAAACCTACAGATTACTGGATTCGAGTAACCTTATAAATCTACTCATCTAATCTATCTAAAATAGTCTTTCTTCTACTTTACTTCTACACCAACAATATAAATCAAATCTACATTTTTACTGCAGTTTTAATTTTTTTTTTTTTTTTTTTTTGGTTGTAATTTACGTCTTCCAACGTTAAGTCATATCGGACGGTGAATGAATTGGGTGAAATGATGCTCAAATGAGTCCAGGGTCCATGGAGCTTAGAATTACCTGACATTCGTCTTGAAGGACAAGGGAAAACCCTGGAAAAGCCCTTATCCAGGTAACTCACCATAACGGAGATTCGAACTCATGGTCTCTTGAAAGTGAGGCAGATATGCTACTATCTACGCTATTGATTGCTATAACAAACTAAGAAAGACTGTTTCCTACAATTTTAAAATTTCCTCTTCTGCAACTGGTATCCAAAGCTTCCTCCTACTGGTATCCATCTCCTAAAGGGACTGGCATCAGTAGATGGAGCTGGTTCGTCAGTTCCAGATATTCGAGATCATCTTTCCTCTTCTGCATAATCAGATGATTATGCAGGACCGCTCTGATACTCTCCTCTGGCTCTCCTGGGATTCTCCTTCATTCTATGGTTTCTGCTCTTCTTTCCGATATCCATAACTGGCGTCTTCTATTTATCGGTTGTGTGTCTTAAATTAGGTCTTTAAGTCTGGTAATCTGTATCTTCAGTTTCTCTTGGTCCTATTTCCCTCCGACGATCTCTTAAGTAATATACTTTTCTGGTAGATTGAAATATTCATACATTTCGTTCTTGAAGTCTTTTGTCGTGAGTCATATATTCCTCCAACGCCTTGAAGGAAGATAAAGAAATCCAATGAAGAGGGATAATTGCATGAAAAATAAGTATCCCAGCAAATACCCAAGTCAGAATGTACGATCCAACCCACGGCCCCTCAAATGCAAGTTACTTTCGGTTAGAAGATATCTTAGTCAGGTATCACCATCCTTCGCTTTTAGTTGTGCTATTTACAGATACAACACGTGAATAGAAGACAAAATAAAACTGATAAGAGAAGAGGTGCGGAATGGAAGTAAAATTGAAGTAGATGAGGGATAATAAGGGATAGGGAAAGTTCTGAAATAAACATGTAGGCAAGGAGCTTATTAAAGCTAAGTTTGATCCAAGTTAGGTTGTCTGCAACCGCAGTGGGATTGCTAAGCCGAAGTAAATCCCTCTCTCGTGATCGAAATCAGCTGTGGCTATGCAATTCCAACCCCCTCTACAGTCACGTGATTACATCCCACGTTACAGGGTGCTTGTGAATAACTGGCTGCAAATTACTCCGTGAGCCTCCTTCCATCAGATATTAACGGTACGTACATAACATCATTCGGGGGATTCAATTAGGGGCAAGTTTGAAAATGAAATAGTGTCTTACTGACAAAAAAGACTAATGCTCTCTATGAAAATTTGATTTGTTACATTCACGTTGCCCTCTACTTCATTTCTTTAACACGCTGTTGTTACAAAAGCTTCTTAATATTCTATCCTACACTTGGTAATCGAGATAAATACAGGGACGTTACTGATCCGAAGATCGTAGGTTCAAACCTGGCCCACAGATGGTTTTAAGTCTGCTTAAAAGCTACAGCCCATACGTCATCAAAAAGTACACACCTCTGTAGCATAGGTGGTAGTATGTCTGTCTCACGTTCAAGAGGTCCCGATTTTGGTGAAGGTGGACTGGGTTACGTTAGGGAAGGGATTCGGCACGGAGGTCCAAACTTGGTAAATTGTACCTATGCCCTCAAGTAGGGCACCCCCGGAGGAAGTATGAGGCGAGAGGAGACCGAGGGCAGCCATCCAAGGAGCCACCACAATGCAGAGAGCAGAGTCCCTATACTTTACCAATTGGAAACTTACCGGCAGTCTAGTATAACCGGCATCCCACCCTTCTCTCCCTGCATGGGAGTTGTTCGGATTGGGTTGGACTCGAGGGGGCAGTGTGTTCCCGACATCCGCGGGAGATTGGGTACCTCTGGCCAGGCTACGGCCGCCCGGAGGGGGTAGGGGGTTGCCTTAGAAGTCCCGGGTACTAGCCTGCAGAGCTAGTAGAAGGTGTGCTAGATCACCAGGCGACCCCACCGAGGTTTTTCGGTAGCCTTCTCTGAGGGGTTGAGGCGCGTAAGTGGCGTATTCACTTCCATCCGTCTTGACGTTCTTGTCAATGGGGGGGGGGGTCTTTATAGACCCTAGATATTGCCCTATGGAAAGAACCCCGGAGTCCTCCATCGTCTCCCACGTGTTAGAGGCCGAGTCTTCGGACTCTTGGAGTAGACCTCGTATGAACGTGTAACATCCCACCCTTCTGTCGTCCGGAAACGGCACCACCAGTCCGGGTTCGAAAACCGGAGACCATTCTACCGGAGGAGGAAGTTTTACTCAGAGCATATCATCCTGCCAAGCAGCGCCGAGGCTCCCACCGACACACTCTAACCTGAAAGAGACCACCAGATGAGAGAAGATGTGAAATGATGTTGGAGATGAAATGGAGGAACAGGAAATTCGGAGGGTGTGATGGCGACCAAAGAAAATCCCAAATAAAATCCATGGGCCAGGTAGGCTGGTCACGAGAATCGATCCCAGTCTTCCTGGATGCGGTCCATTCCGCTAGGTTGGTCAGGCTGCTATCTGATGATGATGATGATTATGATGATTATGATGATGATGATGATGATGATGATGATGATGATGATGATGATGATGATGATGATGATGATGATGATGATGATGATAGTTGGCACTAGAGGCCATATAGGCTCTTGGCCTCCCTAACCAACCTCTTCCATTCTACTCGGTCCTCTGCTTTTCTTCTCCAGCCTTTAATCCCCAACTTTCTCAAGTCATCTTCTACATCATCTACCCATCTTTCCTTGGGTCTTCCTCTTCTCCTTCTGCCATCAAGCTTTCCTATGAATATCTTCTTAACTACACTGGTTTCCGGCATTCTCTGCACATGGCCAATCCACCTTATTCTTCCTTGTTTAATTTTCACTACTTAATTTGGTTGTCCAAATAGGCACTGTAACTCCAAGTTAGTCCGCATTCTCCATCCGTCCAAGGCCCTTATTGCTGCAAATATATTTCTCAGGATGTTCCTTTCCCACCGTAATAACCACTGTTCTTCTCTGGTTGTCAACACCCTGCTTTCTGAACCATACATTATTATTGGTATCAGTACAGTCGTATATATTTTAATTTTAGTATTTCTACTGACGTTCCTTGATTTAAACATATTCTGCAAGCCATAGAAACATCTGTTACCACTTGCTATTCTTTCTTGAATTTCCACTGATGTTTTAGTATCTACTGTTACTATGGATCCCAGGTATTTAAATGTTTCACTCTTTGATATTCCTTCTCATGTAATTTAACTGTAGGTTCTCTTCTTCTTACATCCCCATCATCTCCCATCTCCCATCTTCATATATTTGGGCTGTAATCTGGATGAGGTATTTTTCCGGGATTTTCTCTTATTCTGAAAGATGAATGTAGTGTGACTAAACTCTATGGACCTCGGACTCATTTAAGCATCATTTCACCTATTTTATTCATCATCTGATATGACGTAACGTTGGAGCTAACTTTTAAAAGATGTAAAAGAACTCCTTCCGAAACCGATGGTGCCGATGTGATTCTTGTAATTAATAGCGACGTTAATAAAATAAACAAATATATACCTACATAGAAAGGGAGAGAGATGAAGGTAATGCAGTGGCTTCGAGGCTTTTTAAGGGAGCGCTCTATATGATGCCTCTTAAATTTTTGCATTACCACAAAAAGGCGATCTTTCACCACAGAAAACCAAATAACCAAGAATATATTTTATGTTCAAACCACAGAAGTATTTATTTGATATAATACTTGTTTCAGCTATGTAAAAATACATTCAGAATGAACTTGATAGGCTCTTCCCAGAAAACTTAAAATACATATTGATATGAGGAATTTTAATAAAAGTAACGATATATTTTCCATGTAAAAGAATTAGGAAAATTCTCTTTAAAATCACCATGTAGCATTCTGAGAAGGACTTAAATAACAAGCTCGGGGTTTTATCGGGCCCTTCGTTTCTGAGTAATACTTTCTCTCTCTTTCACGCACGTTTAGAGAAATCTTTATCCTAAAAATGCTATTTTTGGAATTCATGTCTCGGTATCGAACTTTTGGGTCTAATGAATACTTATCTGCAAATGATAAATAAAGAAATTGAAAGTATAGTACTTAATAGTACGACATCCTTGCTACAAAATCCGCATATTGCTATATATGTATGCCAGAACTACAAAGTCTCTGCTCTCTTGTTAATAATTTTGGCCCTTTCCTAAAATTGTCTACTTAAAAATTTGCTGTGCTGCATTCACGTCAGTTTTTCTATCTTCTGTTGTATATTTTAACTTTTCTACAAATTATTAGTATTATGCACACTTAGTTTTACTACTTCCTATCGAAGGTGATACATTTTTGCAAAAATTTGAACATTAAATATTTCATTGTAGGTTCGACAGGTATTCTAAGACGAAGCAATATCAAAACCTTAAGTAGATGGATACTGAATCTACGAAAATCAAGTGACAAAAGCAGCACTTCTAATAAAAGCACTGTCAATTTCAAATATTTAACATAGAATTTCTCGGAAATGGTTCATACAACAACAAAGTTATGGTTTACCAGATATTATAGGAAGCAATTTTTGAAGCTTATAAGATAAGACATAATCATTTCTTCCACACTAGCCGTGTGTAGGCTAAGGATTGGATGAGTAGAGCCAGACTGAAAAATTCAATGCCATATCCGGGATTTCAATCCAAACGGAGACCGGAAGATCCATGGTTCAAATCCTGGCTATGACATTGAATTTTTCAGCTGCCTCTACTCATCCAAATCTTATAAGATAGTTCTGGAAGGGAAAATTTATCGGAAAGAGATTAATTTTCTACTGCAAGAACAGAGAAAAGGGTTGGGTTCCAATTACTTTAAACTGTCCGTTTTATACGTTATTCTGTTATTGGAAAGCGTTTTGCTTTCTTATATTTTTGAGGTTATGTATATTAGATTCAATGTAAGCTGTCCTATAGTGGCGTTAGTCTTTTTAAGTGTTTTTATTGTGAGTAACCATTTTATTAGTGGGGTAATGTCAGTAAATATAAGTGTTAATTTATAAATGTCATAAGTTCTCTCATGGCGTTGTTAGAAAACAATACTCTTGGGATTCTTTTGGCTTAAGTATTAGAAATAGTTCGCAATTATCTAGAACTTGAGGTCGGCGTGGCCGTTCCTCTTAACAGAGCGGTCCGGATTCGATCCTAGGGATGGCATGTGACATTTGTAATGGACAAAGCGGCGTTTGGGAGGGTTTTCTCTGGGTCCTCCAGTTTCCACTGCTATTCATTTCACTAAATGCATCATCATGCTTTCTTTCATCGGTTTCGCTCGCTCTTCAATCATCTACTTCCTCATTGTCACACCTAACCAACCATACTGTATACTCTCTCTGGTGCAGAGTTTATCTGCTCCATTACAGACATCTGACCCCAGGCACCATTTAGAGCTTCTTTACATCAACTTAGTTTTTTATTTACTTAACTTCAATAGTTTGTGACAAATCGGATCATTTATATCTGCTATAAAATGTCATTCATAGCAAAAGTTGTTCAAAGCAAAAATGGAGGTGAACATTCGCATGCATTTACAATAAAATAAAGGAAAGGGAAAGAGGCTTGATCCAGTTAAAGTTGCAATACATAATGCTAGTATCAATTTGTACAGCGAACCTTCTGCTAAGACAGGAGTTGTGAAATTTTTCATAAAGGGGCCACGTTACACGTCACTTACGAGTGAAGCCATAAATTCACAGGCACGAGGTAGACTGTTTTATTGAATTAAATTCTACACTTGCACATTAATAACGGAACTATATAAGTGCTTAAGAAATTAAGTGTTTTATTGATAAGCAATATACTTAAACATGTTATATTTTTACACTAATATCTTCAAATTCGATGAAAAGAATTAACTTTCTTATATTTGTTCCTTACTAGCTCATTATAACGTAAATTTATTAAAAGTCTGAGTGTCAAAATTTATTTACTCGTTCAAAATTTGTGAATGAATTTATCTAAAACCAACCAAATTTAGAAAGGCACACAAAAACAACTCTCAGACCGTGATTTGGCAAGTCCTGCCCTAAACGACGGCACAAAGTTTACCATTGTATGCTAAAATGTGCAGAAATTATGAAGTTTTTCTGAGAAGGAATACAAATTTGCAGTTGCAATGCTATAAGTAGGGATCCCAGATCTCCCGGTTTTACCGGGACAGTCCCGGATTTTATCCTAATTTGTTCAATTGTCCCGGTGTCTCGAAAAGTTTTATCCGGGACGCTAAATGTCCCGGTTTTTTTACAGATCTATTAGTACTGAATATTTTTGCATCTTAAATACACGAAATATCTCTAATTTTATTACACTTGCATTCCTTGGCATGGAGAAATGTTTTTTCACATAATCATGTAAATATCAAAAGGGAAATATTTCACTATTTGATTGTTATGTTGGTACCAAAGCCTATGTTTACTATCGGCGGAAGTTGCATTCTAGTTTCTACAGACGACGCGGATTGGCTTGTATCTTGTGCTTCCAATGTGCACACGTGACTACTAAAGCTATTATATGGTTTAATTTGTTTCTGCTGTAACTATGAAGTAAATTAAGATGCCTAAGTGAAAATGCATATTTAGTGATTCTCTTAAAGAACAATTTCCATTTTTGAGGGAGAGTTGTACTGATAGTACTGGATCTGAAGTGGAGTGTAATTTCTGCCAGTGTGTTTAGCGTTAGCCATGGAGGGAAATCTGATATCATGGATCATGTCCAATACAATAAATTCAGCTAATGGTACTGTACTAATATCTGTATTAATTCATTATTTACCCTATTTGTATATGTAACAAGTCCTTCGGTTTTCCAATAACATGATATCAAAGTATGCAGTTTTTTCATTTCAGAATCTGGGATCCCTAGCTTTAAGATATATTTAAAATATAAGTGTTATGTACAGAATGATAAAATATATACCAACTTATAGTGAAAATTGCAATTAATAAGATTCTTATTGAAAAGTGTTGCACTTAAGTTTGTTTAGGACGGAGGCAAGTGTGCGTGTACATAGCAACGTGCAGTAATGCAGACTGGGCACTATAAAAACGGCGATGCTGCATTGTTTCCTAGCCCTGCACCACTCTATAACCTATTTTACGCGCAGTGAGTTGGCCCCCTCTCATCCCCTACATTGTATGCGTCCCAATGGGAACCCCCTAATTCCCTACGTTATTTAGGAAAACCGTAATTAAAATCCCGGAATCAATTAGAGCATGTTTAGCTTGAAATTTGTTCATTTTAATGACATTTCAGTATAATGGGTGCAAGTGATGGAACGCGAGTGTTTGGGCTTGGGGTGGGGGGATAATAAAACAGGGGCGCACTGGTGAGGAGGGGATTTTCCAATGTGTTTTTCAATTATAAACTCGATCTGGTTTTATTTGATGCACGGAAAACAGCGCAGAGTGAGAGAGCAGAATTTGTTTTGTTTGTGTGTGTGTGAGGGTTGAAAAGAGAATGGAGATATAATACGCTTAGTTCACGTAACGCTGAACTCAAATATAGTCTGGTGGTGCAATCTGCCATCCCACCCCACCCCACCCCCGGAAAAGTTCCAACACAGAAGGGAGGGAAGTTAGTTTGTGCATTGTTATGGTCTAACTAACCCTAAGCAAGTGACATTTCTATTTCTGAGACAGAGAGAGTAATTCTCATGGTTGGTCTACCGCACTGACTTGAATTAAACATAGCGAGGCCGAGACTGGAGTGGCAAATGTCATCTTCAAAGCTACTAAGCTGACTAATTCAATGTCACTCCATTATTTTATCTGCCACATTTATTATATACTACTCATCGACATATAACCATTCTTATTGGATTTATTGACTGCTAAAATTATATAGAGAAATTATAATAAATAATTTTCATATGTTAAAATCAAACCCCTATGTAAAAAGTACCAAATACAGTTTTATCAGCGAATAGGAAGTCATTAACATGAGAAGTTGTGTAATTAGAAAATAATTTAGCGTGTCAGTATATATAAGGGAATTAGGCGTTCCAATGAACTCAACCAAGACAAAATGCATTAAGATTTGGCAACGTACAATGTGGAAACTTTTTATTTTAATTACGGACGTACATTGTTGTGTACTGTCATTGTTATGGGTATATATATATATTGTAATTTACATCCTCCAACGTTAAGACATATCGGACGATGAATGGAATGGGCGAAATGATGCTCAAATGAGCACGGGGTCCATGGAGCTTACAGTTACCCGACATTCGTCTTTCAGGATAAGGGAGAGCTCCGGAAAAGCCTTATCCATGATTCGAACTCGGGACCTCTTGAACTTGAGGCAGACATGCTACCACCACGCTACCGAGGCGGGCCTTGTGGGTAATGATAGATATTAAAAGCTCTGCTTTAAGTGAATAATGTGAGATTTATATCTCTACAAACTGCTTTTAAACAGCTTACTTTTCCATCTTTTTTATTTTAGTCCGGTTTTAAGTTCGCAAAAATTTTTCGTTACACGAGGGCTATTCATAAAGTAAGGTCCGATTCGCCGTAGCTTATCTAATTTCGCGTGAACATAGAAACGCGCATGCGGACCAACTCCCGGCATGCCTTGCGCGTAGAGTCTGTTTAGTTAACTCATGTGCACGTCGGCCGCTGCCTTTGACGAACCCTTATAATCGTTTTACAACTCCGGCCCTCCTTCTTCCAGTCCGTTCTACAAGGTTGCCACCTTTCTCCATACGTCATGGGTATCGTACGAGGTTTTGTGTAAATAAAATATCTTATGTCCATTACTGCAAAACTTCCTTAGTTTTGACGCTACAATTCTACTGGATTCCATAATAACCCTTAACTTATTCCAAGGGCGGTATTTCAAACCCAGCTCCTTTAGGAGACCGGGCAAAGTGAAGCGCCCATAAAGAAAATCGCAAATTTCTTGCAAATGTACAACCAATTCATCTAAGGTGGGCGCTTTCCCTTTTGCATAGAATCTATAAATTTCTCGACGAATTAAATCACATGTGGCCGCGCCGTGGCTCAGTGGTTAGACCGCTTGGCTCTCACCAAGGCGGCCCGGGTTCGATCCCAGGCGACAGCAAAGTGAGATTTGTGCTGGACAACACGGCGCTGGGGCGGGTTTTCTCCGGGACCTCCGGTTTCCCCCGCCATCTCATTCCACCGGTGCTCCATCTTCATCTCACCTACCATCAGTGTCACCGCCTGCGGTGCCGTATGTAGTAAAAGCGGGCGTTAAACACTACACATTTCATTTTAAATCGCATGTGAAATTATCTACTTTAGAGAAACGTTTCCTTTTGTTTTCACACTTGATCGGCGTCTTTATTATTCCTTTCGTCACAATATTTCTTACTGTATTTCTGTGAATACCCAGAATTTATCATCAGGTTCATTTCACGACCCCTTACCAAGATTATTTGCCAATACATATTTATATGTGTTCAAAACAAGCGCCTGAATTTGCTTAAAAACAGTTCCCGTTAAAACTTTGTTTTTTGAGGCTTTTCCAGTAATATAACTCGGCCCAGTTATTCACACTATTGTCATCACTTTTATTATTTTCACTTGACTGAAAATTATCTACCACTTTGTTTGCATTTACCACTGCATTTCCCTCCCACGGTCTCCACATCGTGACACTCAACGAATTTCTGCACGTAATGAAACAGATCAACCGGAAGTTGGAACTTTGGCAACAGAGGCTCCACGTGGAGTAAACATGCGACTGTCACTTCGGGAAAATCAGGTTGCTATTGGTCCTCAACGACAGTGTTCCATTTATGAAGTGTGGAGATAGATTTAAGACGGTCATTAGAGGGCGGGAGGGTGAGTTTCCTTTGAGGGACAAACTGCACTCTCGTTTACTAGACAGACTTCTAAACGATACCATTCGCATTGGTAGTGGTGCAGGGTGCTGTTAACAGTGACAGTTAAAAAAATGTCAATCAATCGAGCGGCCCGCTGACTGTGAAATACGGTCTGTGATTCGATTTTTGACGCCAAGGAACATTTCAGCAGCGGACATTCATCGACAGATCAGAGAAGTGTACGACCCCAATGCGATGAATGACAGGAAAGTGCGTAAGTGGGTTCGAGCTTTTGAAAGCAAACGCAACAATGTCCATAATGAACCGCGATCAGGCCAGCCATCAGTGATCACAGAAGATTTGGTCAATGCTGTGGATGGAAAGATCCGTGAAAACCGGCGATTCACAGTTTTCACTTAAGCAATGGAATTTCCGGATGTGGGTAGAACAACTCTGTACAAAATTGTCTATGAAAATTTGCAATTTCGCAAATTGTGTTATCGTTGGGTTCCAAGGCTGCTTACTGAAGAACTCAAAATGGCAAGAATGGCTTGTGCACTGAACTTTTTGAGCCGGTATCACGAGGAAGGAGATCAACTATTGGAACACATTGTCACTGTGGTCGAGACATGGGTTTCTTACATGACTCCTGAGTCGAAACGTCAGTCGATGGAATGGCGCCACACGACATCACCAGTCAAGGTCAAGGCCATGCAGACGATCTCAACATGGAAAGTGATGGCATCCGTATTTTGCGATAGACATGGAGTGTTGCTAGTCGAGTTTATGGAACGAGGGACAACCACCAATGAAGACACTTACTGCGCTACTCTGACTAACCTCCAACGTGCAATACAGAATAAGCGACGTGGCCTTCTGGCGTCTGGAGTGTTGTTGTTCCTGCATGACTGCGAAACCACATTCTGCAAGGCGAACCCAAGATCTCATCAGCTCTTTTGGATGGGGACACATTGACCAGCCACCGTATAGTCCAGACCTGGCGCCGAGTGATTTTCACTTGTTCCGTTACCTAAAGGAGTTTCTCGGTGGCAAGTGGTTCCGCACAGATGACGAGGTGAAAGGAGCAGTTGCAGACTGGTTATCTTCACAGGCGGCAGACGTGCATGACGTCGGTATACTGAAGCTTGTAGAACGTTACGACAAATGTCTAAACAAATATGGCAACTATGTAGAAAACTAGAGAAAGATATAAGGAATCCAATAAGAAAAAAGATTTGCAAATATCTATGATGGCTTAATTTATAAAAAAAATAACGGACCTTACTTTACGAATAACCATCGTACATTTGGTTGTAGCTACAAGCTTGGAGTATTGAAGATTTTATTCTCTTTGCATTTACACTGAAAGAACAAAACAGTGGTGTTTTAGCCTTTCCGATATTAAAACTATTGGGGAAAAAATAACAACGAATATCTTGGAAATGAGTAATGCCAAGGAGAAAAAGAAAATATATGAAACACACTAAGACAATGTTCCTATGCTTTCTAACAAGGTAAACAAAATGTAAAAAATAAAACTTCTAGCCCAAGTGAAATTTATACCACTACACTCTAGAGCGAAATAATGAACCTGCAAATACCCATATAAATGTCTTAACACGGAAAGTGTCACCGTACTCACACCGCTACGCACCTGACAATTTGGTGGCATATGTCTGCTGTGTATAAACCACGTGCACCAAAAATCTGCTGCGGAGTAGAACCGCAACGCCCAAAAGTGATGTCGCATGTGACCTCCAGCAAGTAGCTGCTGGACATCCCTCGTCAGCTGTTCCGGTTGTGGGAGCAATGCTCCTTACGTATGCCATATGAAGGCCTCTACTCGTCAGAGGTAAACGATCCCTCCCGTACAATGCGGTGTTGTTATGCCCGTATGTTCCTGCATATTCTGGACTCATTTTGGGTACTTCCAGCTATATTCCACACCCAATTTTGATATACAGGCTCCATATAGGACAGAGATGTTATCAAACTCTCAAGTGAATCCAGACTATAAGCATAGTGATAGTTCACTTGTAAGCAGGTGCCAGAAATGCATGAACTGGGAAGGGAGGTATCTCTTTGCTTGATTTGAGTAATACGCTTTTCTGTTTGTGTTTATGTTAGTGTGTTAGAAATAATGTGTGCAACTAAACGTAATATATTTACTGTGGACTTCCTGTCACCCGCACCGCAATCAGTCTCGTCGGCCGGCCGCAAGACCATAACCCGGTCCCGCCGGTATTTACCTTTTTAATTGAAGCTTTCTCATTGCAAAAACGTTGATAAACCTTTGTGAATCAATCGAACACATTCAAAAAACGACACTATAAGCCATAGTAAGGAACATCATCAATGTAAAGATGAAGTACATTTAACACAAATAAATCGACCGAAGGACGTAATGGTCGACCGTTTTCTTTTTCATGATTAGGTAATTTGTACATAATTACATTAGTCTATTAGTATATTAAAACTAAATACGCTGGACTTGCGTAATAGAGTTGTTTAACTTAGGTAAAATTTAGTTTACAAAGCTTTCCTTACATTTTGACTCTATTATCTGTAGAAGCGTACTCAGTTTAAAGTAGAAAGGTTAAAATGCCAAAAAGAAACCTTTGCAGATAAGTATAATTTTACACGTTTTCACTGATGGAGAACAGAATTTGTACCATGTTACTCAATAACAGTGGTAGGTAAATAGATCATACATCATTGTGAAAAGGGTTGAATAATGAGTGGTTACTATGGCATGGATACTCATCTATCTACCTGTAGAAGCACCTATGTTCGTCATTTGGAAGGCGGAGTCATTGTTAGTAGATCCCTCTTTTTTTCAGTAATTTCCATACTTTTTTATTTTAAGTTGATACAATGCTTACACATTTTTGAGCATTAACAGTGACTTTTTTTGTAATTTACGTCCTCCAACATTAGGCCACATCGGACGATGAATGAAATGGTTTAAATGATGCTCAAATGAGGCCAGAATCCAGAACTTACAGTTACCAGACATTTCGTCGTCGTGCTGTTGGCGGACCTGTCCTAGGAGGGACTTAACCACGTATGACACGAATGTGGGTTTCGCAGGATGTCTGGGGTACCAGACACTTATCTTTAAGGATAAGGAAAAACCACTGAAAAACCTTATCTAGATAACTCACCCTGACTGAGATTCGAACTCGGGACCTGTTGAATGTGAAGAAGACACGCTACTGACCAACGCTACAGAGATGTACCGTGACTACAACAAACATCTCGCTCACTGCGACCGGTCAAGGAACTATCAAGCTATCGTGTAACTGCAGAAAAAGATGCGCCAAAGGGAGACCACAGGCCGGCAGAGAGCGAGGATAGAGACGTAGCCATTCAGTACACCACTGAAGCTGTTCAACCCCACTCAAGAGAGAGGGCGACGAAGTGACCTGGACTCTGGCACGCAGTGTAAAGGAAGGTCTACAGAGCGCAAGTAATCACACCATCTGCCCGAACCACCACACTGACAACCAAGCTTGAAAGATGACAATGAAGCAAAGAGAAGGGAAGGAATCCGTGGGTTAGAGAAGCCACTCTAGCGATATGGGGAAACCACCAGAGTCCAAATCAGTGTTGATGGGAACCAAACCTGTGGCCTCTTGAATACGCGCCGGAAACGTCACCTGAGCCACCCCACTCGGCCACTTTAATGGTGTAAGACTGCTCCAATATCATGGGAATGTTTTACAGAAACATAACCTCCATTTTTGACATTCAGGTTCTCGATGGAATCAGCCAGGTGCATCTTGGATGTTAAAAAAATCGGACTGTAGCATTAAAATTGCTTGAAATTGTTTGACAACTTAAGAGACCTAGCTTATTTTAAACAGGTCATTAGGAAATGAAGGCCTTTCCTATTGTATTGCATTTATCAAAGCAAAATCAGAATTACACTGCAAGAAATTGTAGGCACTGAGAAAGTTGTTCTCTATGTTAAAATAAACTAACGGCAACTAAAAACAGACATAAGAAAACCATTACACCATTTTTGTTTTGTGATGATACCTCCATAACCAAAATTATGATTAACAGTAATATTTAGGTCAGAGGCGGCACGTGCCGATAAGTAACAGCGTGCTGCGGGGAAAAGCCCATCCATGCGCCGATGTTTCTTCATAGTATAAACAGAATTTATACTTCCTTTCGCTTTTTGCCCAATTTTTAAATCGGGTATTGATTGCCCTAACGTTTTTTACTAACCTATTCTTCTCATTATTTATTAAAGTTTTCGTAATATGTTGTTTTCAAATGCTATGCTATGCTATGGCAATGAAGTCATTAGTTCTCTCGCTCTCCAATATTTCTGTGTAGTGGGTCTGGCAGGTAATTTCCTCTTCTTTGTTGGTAATGTCTTCGTAATATAAATTACTCATACACTGAATAAAGCGAATTTATAACACGTTTCACATTCACACACAAAATAAAGAAACTGATATCAGCCACTAAGTAACGTAACACAAAGAAATACTTGGATACAATGCAAACATGCAAACCACATGCACTTGTTACGGGGGATTCCCGTTATGGTCGCGGGAATGGAGTATCGTGCCAACATGATAGATGCATCACAAACAATCTGCCCTGCGATTTAATAACCATTGGGTATTGGATCTGTTTTCGTAAGAAGAATGGATTTAGTTTTTAGAACTAAAATATAAGGCAATGATAGATTTTTAAACACTTTTCGATGCATATTCAAGTTCTGCAGCTGTAACTATGAGTGTTGGTGGTCCTGCTTCATCCTGCAGCGAATGATCACCGCGCAACACTCAGATGCAGCACGCATTTGTGCGAAAATCTAGGGAACTCAGGACATCGGGGAGGCAAGAGGAGAAGGTTGTACGCATGCGCAGTAACTACTGATTACCGAGCTTGCTGGCTCTCAGCACGTTGACGTCACGGATGCGTTCCATTCATATGTTTTCCATGCACCTAGAGTTCATTATTGGTCGTAATCGATTTCCTATACTTATTGCATTGTTACTTACATGGTCTTTTAACATGTACACAATGTGACTTATAAAACAGAAAAGAGTGTGCTGCAGCATGTAAGGACAAGCCGCCCCTGATTTAGATATTGTTCTTCTCAACAATGTGTAATATATTGAATATCCTATACTATACATCCATGTAAAGGACTAGAAACAAGAATGTACCAACAATATTATATATGGAGTATTATGCAAAACTTTACCTAATCTTTAGTCGAAAAAGATAGCAGAGCACATACAGGGCACTGGCTTACATGAACAATTGTCTATATGTGTACAGTGTTATTTTATATTGTAAATTATTTTGTATTATAAACTGACATGGTCTATGTAACACTGTTTTTGTGTATATTATAGGACTGAAAATAAATAAATGGTGTTGCCAATATTATATCTACAATATCTTGCTTATGAAATAAAAATCATCGTTCTCCTGGGCATATTGCACCTTTCTACCTTAAATAACCCAACTTATACAGTGGTCCTGATCAGGGAAAATTATAGAATTAAAAACTAGTGATGTAATTTCTTTTATAAAAGTAAGCTGACTGAAAATTGCAGATAATTATATATGGTAGTAGTAGGACAAGAGAATGAAAAATTGAGTTTGTGACAGATGCACAGAGCAACAATTCTGTGGAGGTGCTCATTGCTTGTATATCACTTCTCGAAATCTGCTCTTTACCATTGCACATTTGCCATGCTGGCTCCATATTTTGAAGGGCATGAACAATTGTCTGTCTGTGTATAGTGTTATTTTATATTGTAAAACAGAAAAGAGCGTAACCTGGACTCAGAAGGCAATGCTGCAATCTCTGAAAACATTACAGAGCACTGTATGTCTCAAAAAATCTTGAAAACTGATTAAATGTATTTCTAAACATATAGACTAGAGAAAATTTGACATTCCAATGTCAAAATAGGTATAGACCTCTTGATTCTGAAGTAGACATGCTACCCAATCTACACTACTGTAAATATTCACTTTGAATTCATGTACTGCAACAAGACCTTAAGGTTCTTCTATCATATGTAAGATACAGATGAGGAGAAGAATCAAACTTTTACTTGTAGGCATGCATTTGGACTGGCCTACGCTGTGGAGGGGATTCAGGATAGAGGTTCAAACTTCGTCTGTTGAACCTATGCCCCCAAGTGTGGCACCCCGGAAGGAAGGATGAGGACAGAGGACAGAAGGCAACCGACCCAAGGAGCCACGACAGTACAGAGTGCAGGGTCCCTAATACTGACCAGTTGGAAACTACCTGGCAGACCAGAACAACCAGCATCCCACCTTACTGTGGTCTGGAAATGACCCCATCAGACCAGATTCAGAGACTGGAGACTGTCCTACTGGAGGAGAAAGTTTTATCAAGAGCAAATCATCCTGCCATGCAGCGCCAAGACACCTGCCCACATTTCCACCCTAAAATAAATCCCAGTTGAAAGATGATGTGAAATGATAGTGGAGATGAAATGGAGGGATAAGAAATTCTGCAGATGTAGTTAACGTACCCAGCATTTGCCTGGTGACATGGGAAACCTTGCAAAAAAAAAAAAAAAAAAAAAAAAAAAAGCACATGGGTCTGGCAGGCCAACAACGGGAATCAAACCCAGACCACCTGAATGTGGGCTGAGCCATGCTGCTTGGTAGGCATGTATTTAAGAACTTCATCAAATATGTAATTGAAAATAATACATTTCAGTATAATCTGCTGTAATACAGCAAATAAAACCACTACTTTATAATAACTAACCTAAATGAACTCTTAATAGCCACTAATTGGAATGCACTGTAAAGAAATTCCCTGCCATTACTCTAACTGAACTACAAGGGCAATAGATATCTCAAAATGAATTTGAGGAATTTAATATCATGCTGGCATGTTGAAATGGTAGCTCAACTAGTTAGAGCAATAGCACAGAATGCTAATGATTCATGTTTTAAATATTGGATTGGATACAACACTCTCCACATGGCACCTTAGTCTTCGGGGTAACCTCGCCCTACCATGTGATGACCGGACCCATTTCTCAAGTGGAGGCATCCAGGGGGTGGGTCCATTTCCTCCAATGGTAGGGTGATAGTGAAGATGACGGTGAGTTGAAGGACCTACAGCTTATACCGTGGACTCTGAACCATGTTGGGCACAGAGGACATTTTACATGTGCTAGACAGAGATGAAGGCCAACCCCAGAGCCGGGAATCGAACTCGGGACCCTTAGCATGGGATATATTGTTTCAAATATTGACTATGGTTTCAAAATGTTCAATTTAACTATCCTTCCAACGAGTATCATGTTTTTAAAAATGTTTCAAATGTTTTGTCATATGCTTGCAAATGCTTTGACCTGTGTAAGATTTTCTTACGATTATCAAGGTAAGATTCTCAAGTTACTTGCCTTGTTGAGTTAGAAATGCATACCAAGTTGTGTTTGCTTGAATCCAACAGTCTTCTTCTTCATACCTGTTTTTAACTTCGCTCTGTCCTTTAGCAACTTTGTGCAACTTCAATAGCCATCCGAGCTCAGCCGCCATCAAATTCTGTGCCTGCATAGTTATATAAGAGATAGAAAAGCTTCAACACAACAAAAAATGTATACCTAGACAAACATTCTGTTCATCCAGTTTGCATATGGTATATTCCACCGTGAAAGCATTTTGTCGCTTGTTTTCAGTAATTTATGTAACTACTATTTATATGCTTCAACCATAGCTTGAAAACTACTCATCTCAAAGCAGGTTCTTTACAAAGATAAGAGGAAAAAAAATTCACAGTGCCAAGTTGGGACTGTATGGTGGATAAGTCAATAATTTTGCCTCAGTTTCCTGCTAAAGCTCCACTGCTACACTAGCAATATAAGCTGATGCACTGCCATGATGTAACTTAATGTTCTTATTGCCATTCTTGGATTTTCTTATATACTTCCATGTACCTTTTACAGTAGAGGCTTTCTAATTTCTAAGCATGTGACCAACTGTGGAGAAGGAACAGACGTTTTCTTTTTAGAACTTGACCTCTTGTCTTTGTTGGGTGATTGTCATCAGGGTAAACCTAAGTGGACGAATAGAGTTTTTGATTCTGGTTCAACTTAACGGATCCATGAAAATTAATCATTTCTTCCACACTAGCTGTGTGTAAGCTAAGCTTTGCATAGGTAGAGTCAGACTGAAAAATTCAATGCCATATCCGGAATTTGAACCACAGATCTCCATGTCTCCATCCGGTTGCTCTTAACCACTGAGCTACCATGGGAACATGCCAAAATGACATTAAATTCTCCAACTGACTCATATTTTTCTCAGTAAACCAGTAGGGATTGTCATAAAGAATGAGATATGCACTGTTTCTGGCAACTTACAATGCTGTAAGGCATAATAAGTCGCAGGCTTTATAGTTAAACCATTATTAGGCCAATGGAAATTAATCGTTATTCCATGTTGTGCAGTTTCTGTACTTCAGAAAAATTACAGGATACTTAATTGAAGAAATATTTTATATGAAGATGTACCTGGAGGATGGTTGAAGCACTCTTAAAAATAATTCTTAGTGTCAACTTGATATTTTTGTAGAATAGTCTTGGATCTTCCCTGATTATTGTTTGCATGCAAGTAAGGTTTACTCACAAGTGAACTATCACTGTACTCACACCGCTACACACCTGAAAATAAGATGGTATTATGCTCCTGTATATAAACTGTGCGTACCAAAAATCTGCTGCAGAGTAGAACTGCAATGCCCAAAACTGAAACCTGGAAAGTGCTGCATGCTACCACTAGCAGGTAGCTGTTGGACAATCTCTCGTCAGCTCTGTGGCGGGTGTGGGGGTGACACTTCTTACGTATGCCATCTGTACACTACTGCCTGCCAGGAGTAAACGATCCCTACCGTACAGTGCTGTGTTTTTATGTCTAAGTTCCAATGTATTCATTGGGTCCGTTGCTCCAACGGACTCATTTTTGGGTATTTCCAGCTATACACCACACCCTATTTTTTGGCACACAGGCACTATATAGAGTAAAGTTGATGCCATTCAACTCTCAAGCGTATGCAGATGTGAGCATAGTGATAGTTCCCTTGTCAGCCATACTCTCTTCATTTTTAAAAGATGGCCATCCCACTTAAAACTGCCTAAATCTGCAGAACATATGAAGGAAGAGGCCTATGAATGCCCCTTTTAAGTTACAGGTTTTATTTAAGCCAAATTTGAAACAGTATAAAATGTTGATTTATAGATTAATAAACATACCCCTGAATAAAGATGAATTTAAAAAAGGAATATAAATATATTATTAATACTGCTTTAATTAATGGTTTTAATAAAGACTTTATATATAAAAAAATTGAAAAATTCAAATTTCAAAATACTGTTAATGATATTTCTACCCTTAGAAAGATAAAAGACAATTATAATTTTAAAAAATTTACTTACCATCCTTGGGTTAATAAATATTTTCAAAAATTTTTTTAAGAGTTTGTTACAACTTTAGTTCCTCAAAATAAATATAGTATTAAAAAGTTATTGCATTTTTCTAAAAAAGATAAAATTCCAAATAATAAAAAAAAGGTCTGGTATTTATCAGTTTAATTGTTTCGATTGTGATAAAGTTTATAATGGAAAGACAAAACATAATTCAGAAACCAGAATGAAAGAACATTTTTGTTAACATTAAGTACAGACAGACTGATAAATCGGTCGTAGCAGATCATTTATGGTCATTTAATCATGAAATAAATTCAGAAGTTAAATTATTAAAACAATTAAACAGTCCGATAGATTTAATAGTTTCGGAAACGATATTTATTTTAAAAAACAAACATCGCATAATGAATTTTGAAATACTGGCAGTTGATTGTTTTTAAATTTGTTTTATTTTCAGATTTTGGTAATACTAACAAGAACGTATTAACATCTAGCATTTGTAACGATGGCGACAGCTTTGTTGTTTCCGGCTGAAGATGTGTAAAAGTTTTACATGAAATTGCGATCCCGGACAATTTATAAGAAAAGTATCATCATTTCTTATAAGTTAAGTGAAGTTTTAAGTTACAAATTGTTATATTTGTATATACAGTATAAAATTATTACACAAAAATACCTTCTGTAAGTCCAACATACTGCCAAGAAACTTCACAATCTGCTGACTTAAAAACATTAAATGTGATAACAGCAATCTGTCTGCCTATTTGCAACATCAATGAAACAGCAATTTCGACCTAGTTAGAACCTTTTACCAGTTTGAAAGTAATGAGTCGGTAATTCAAACACAAACATCACTTAAATTATCATTACTTGGACATGTTTCAGAGAACGGTTTGTCCCCATCATCAGCAGTTATCCAACTGGTTGGATCTGTGGTTTCCTGAAGTGAGCTGGTTGTCTGTGGTGGCATCTGTTGTCTGTGAGATGAACTTCCAAAGAGAGTTTTCAGGTGGCAATTCGAAATTTAAAGTATACTTTTTCTTTTTTTACAATTAGCAACTTCTCCCAAACATTGAGTTCAGCTACATTACTGGCTGGTTTTAATAGTTTTATATTTGGTACAATTTCATGATTGGTAGACCAGAAATGGTGGGCTATTGCTGATTTTTCTATTTGTTTGTATTTCACACATCTCATATGTTCTTGTAATCTAATATGTAAACTTCTTTTGGATTTTCCTATGTAGAACTTATTGCAGTCTGAGCAGTTGATTTTGTATATGCCTGATTTCTTGTTTTCAGGTACTGGGTCTTTCAGGTTGTTGCATAATAATTTTTTTTAAACTGAATTTATTTATTGGTGCTAGGGTGATGTTGTACTTCTTGAATATTTTGTTGAATTTTTAGTTTGAATTACGGACTCATTACTTTCAAATGTTAAATACATCACTGTTTCTAACCTTTTGCTTCAAATAATACCTTTTACCAGGTCTGGCCAATGCTCCATGTCTTGAAGCTTTTCTAATGGCCCTTGTACAAAAGTTTCTGGTCATTTAGGATATTACTAAGGAGCAAGGAGAGGAATGATGCACATACACTTAAGGTTTTGCAATATATTTTATGTAATATCAGCCACATTGTGCCACAAGAATTTGATTACAGGAGAACAGTGAAACTAATAACAATTTTCATCTTCAGGAGTTACAGAAACTCCAAGAATTAAAAATAAAATATTAGATTAACTTAATGTAAAATACATATTCTCTTTTTTTTTCCACATATTTTGTTACCTTCAGTTGTCAAGTAATACTGACAAAGTCCAGGAAATAAACATACAATGAGCAATACACTCACACACATACACACATATGGAATGGCACTGAATATTAAAAATTGAGACCCAATTTCATTATGGCAACTTTAATTAACTAATATTTAGGCTCCTTGATATATTGCAATGGACAGTTGTGAAACATTGAAAAGATGAAATATTTTTCAGAACTACCTTTTCTCTCTAGGTTTTCTTCTTCATCAACAAGAGTCAGTGAAAAATAGTTCAATTTTCATAACTGACAATAAACCTCTTTCAAGATGTGTAACATGATTTCTGTACAATTTAGGCTTGTCATGTTAGTTTTTTTTAACCTTTATATACTATTTTTTCCTCACAAAACAACTGGGTCACTGCAAAATTCATATTTTCTGTCACATGCACACATGACAGAAGATTAAATGTTTTAGCCAATTGCGTATACTATATCAATGGTATTTGACGATGTTTTTTGACCCAATCATTTTGGAACTTACATACATTATTAGTTTGTATATAGAACATTAATTTATGAATATCTATATTTACTTTAAACATTTATTGCTTCTTTTTATAGCATCAGAATAATATGGTTATCAGAGAAATATGTTACTCATGCAAACAATTTTTGATACTGACAAACTTTTTGCAAGAGACTTGTTCATTTATGAATTCAATATGTCACACGGATGTTTTTGCTTGAAATTACTATTTTGTTCAACAGTCACATTAGTATTATTAACAGTGTATATATGATAGGAAGGTTGCAAAGATATTCACTATTAGGTAATTACAATGTACAGCCAGACAAGAGACATTTATAAATAGCTAATTTCCACAACACTAAAATTGTTGATTTCAAAGCAGCCATAAGTTTGTACGATTTGCAACCACGTTTCAAGAAATAAAAGTGCAACAGTACTTTGTTGAAATGCTAGCTGGTAGGATGCAACTGAAAAAAGCATCTTATGGTACGGGAGGGATCCTCTTATCTCTAAATATTTAATAACAATAAACATCACAATCTTTTGCCAATATTTGGTTATAAGATATGCATCACTGGGAGAAATAAACAAATCCTATTTCTATACTAGTGTACAAACTCGTTATACTTCTAGATACTTTAGGGAAATCTCTTTATATTTTACTGCCAAAAGTTAAAAGGCTCAAAAACTGCCTTCCTATCGGATTCTTTAATCTAAGAAAAGTTACTGCAAATGTGCACATAACTTACTTATCGCTAAACTCTATAATTTAAACCTTCCGGGAACCTGAAGTATCTAGACAAAACATGTGTATCAATTTTTTAGTAGGATTAAAAGTATAACACTACACAAAAAGCCAAGAGGAACAAACAACATTAATAAAAATATTACACTTTTTTATTCTTCTGAAAAATAACAGCCATTCACAATATCAAGAGTTTTTTAAAATATATTGTCTTATCTTCCCGATATTGTCAAACACACATACAGCTAGAGTACATATACAGTTCAGTTATCCTTGCTCTGCATCAAAATAGCCATCATGTTGTTTGCAAACTAGAACTTCTTGCCATTAAGTCTTATTTATATATACACACACATAGCATGGTGCAAATTATGGGTTGCTCAAAACTTGGCCAAAACAAAAGGAACAGTTATCATTTTGGATTTGATGACAAGCGATGCTGAATTATATGCATTGAAGAGAAAATTATAATCGGTTCGACCTTAGTTGGAGACTGATGTTTACCAACCACAAAATAACAAATGCGATCTTGTAACAATCAAGGAATACAAACCATGGTTAATATGGTTACCATATCATCTTGTTATTTAGCATGAAGCCATAATTCTACTGAACTGATCTCTCTCTCTCTCTCTCTCTCTCTCTCTCTCTCTCTCTCTCTCTCTCTCTCTCTCTCTCTCTCTCTCTCTCTCTCTCTCTCTCTCTCTCTCTCTCTCTCTCTCTCTCTCTCTCTCTCTCTCTCTCCCCTTGTTACTGATTTATGACACTAATTGTCATATCTGGTATTGCATGAGTGAATTCTATAAAAAAAGGTTAAAATAATGGCAGTCATGAGTAACTTATTTTGTAAATGTATATACATTTGTCTTTCTAATGTATATAATGTACTGACAATGTCTAATGGAGTTTTGTAATCTCTACGAACAATAAATTTGAATTTCAATACTTGCTCGGACCTAAAGCACAAGTGTCTGGGTTTGGTCAAGGTTTGTTAAATGTTGCAGATTTTTACACAACATCATCATCTTCCTTCATGCTTTAGGCATTACTGCCTGTTGCAGTCTACATAATTTATTTTACTGGTTCCACCGTTTTCTTCGTCTTCCCATGCTCCTCTTTCCTACTGGTCTATAGTTCATAATATGAGAGCTAATCTTTCTTTCTCCATGTTTTGTGCATGGGTTACCCGTTTACTTCTATATTCTTGTACTCTGTCATTCAGGTCAAATATCTCTAGCTCTTCGCGTATATCTTCATTTCGTTTGTGGTCGATTTTTCTATATCCCTCAATGCTTCTTAAAATTTCATTTCATTTGCCTGAAGTTTTCTTTTATATTTTTCAGTTATGACCCATACTTCACTGCCATATAGTATTTTAGGTATTGACATTACTTTGTAAAATTTTAAAATGGTATCTTTACTTGCTTTATTTTTTAGGCTTTTTTTTATTGTTCCATTAATATAGTTGAAAGTTTCAGTTATATCTGTTACTTTCTTATATGACATGTAATAACCCAAGTATTTGAACTTGTCTACCTGTTCTGTATTATTATTTTCTATTACAATTTTGGATCTAATACTCTCTTTACCTTTAAAAGCCGCCACTTTACTTTTATTTGAAGATATAGTCATACTAAACTCCTTTAAAACTTTGTTTAGCTCGTGTATTGCCTTCTGAAGATTCTTTTCTGAGTTAGAGATAATAACCTGGTCATCTGCAAATATAAGGGATATTACAAAGTTCTTTGCGTTAAAATTTGTGGTATATATTCCTATCCTACTAATCCATTGTCTCATAATTTCGTACACAAAGAGTTGAAAATCTGAAGATGCATAGCATGTTTATTACAGCCTATGTCTTGGTTGGCCCATTAAAGCAATTTTATATATAGGACCATTAACGACCACTTGCAATTTCCCATTGCACAGATTACATCTGGCTTCTATGATCAAATGATTTTCTACACATCTTTGCATGAATGCCACTGAGAAAAACCATTGCTCAGTAGATCAGTTATTTCCATCAATGAATTGAAAAATACAGATGCAAGCACAGTATGCAAATGATATATAAAATATCCTTGCTATGTAATAAAACTCAGTCGATACTGAATAAGTCAGTATATTATATTGTAGTTTAAGAATATATCTATAGTGTACTAGGAAAGAAAATCAAGGAATGAGACGCAGGGGTGTTTCAGAAGGTTCCTACACCCTCCCTCGGTAGTTAATGACACCCCATTTCCGTTCAGTTACAGACCATTCAAAAACATTATGACAGCTTCTACTTTTGTGAATGAATATTCTCGGAGATTAGTAAAGCACCAAGTATGGGTCTTTTATTTTTTTTTTATGTTAAATTTTAATAAATGAAACTTCACAAAATTTTCCAGCCATTTTGGCATAGCTCACTTCCTTCATGTGTGTCAAGCAAATATGCATTCAAATATTTACAAAAAAGCTTCCTACTATAATACTTCTTACTGCAATATATCTTTTTTACAAAATTGTTTACTTGTGAATATGTCATATGCAGTCACTATGCCTACTAAAGGTGGACCTTTGCTAAAACTGGAACACTGTCTCCGCTACTTAAAGCATCAATCACCAACTAAGGCTGTGCAAATAATAATTCCCAGACTTTTGGTGAGGTAGCATTAAGGTAAGTGAGAACCACTAAGGGATAAATATCCTATAAATTATGACTATCAACTTTCAATATATATGTTGACAATTCTATAAAGAACCTCATCACTTGCAAAATGCTATTCAACAACAATGGTTATTTTATCATATAGTTATCTATTGTTAAAAAAATAATCCAGACTCTAGTACTGACAGTTGCACTATAAAGGTTAACAAGAGGATCTCCTTCACTTTAATGTCATCACCAACTCTGAGTTCAAAAGCAAGTTAGGCTGCTTAACAGAAGAGTAAAAATGAATAAGTATTTATTACTGTAAGATATAGCTAACTCTGTAATTAAAGCACAAAAAAGCCCAGCTCTGTATGAAAACCACTCTCTATTAAAAATATGGCATAGGTTTATAAAAAAAATGGATATATTCAATAGCTATATGGACACATACTGAACATAACAGATAGAAATTGGTTTGCCTATTGACATATCTACATTCGTAGGATGTGACTTACTCAAGTTAATTTTAGATTTAAGATACGAAAAATGGGACCTGTTTCTGTATACAGTTCATAGATATTAGTGATCTCTACCACAAAGTTAACGAGGGTAACTGCAGGATGCTGAAGGTAGAGCAAGCACAAATGTACATACTTGCCACAGTTCAAGATGTTCTCTGCCTTTCAGCTAGGATGTCAACTGTTTAAGGGCATATCTGTATCCTCAAAGTAAACTTTTAAGATATTAAAACCATACATAAGCCTCCATCAAAATTCAAAATCTAATCAGTTCCATGAAAGACATCTACCTAAAATACTAGTAATTTTTATTAGTAATAACTAATGTTTATAGGAATTTATTAACAGTAACATCCAATTATACTTTTATATTTGTGTTCACTTTTTCTTCCCTTCATTCCACATGTTTATGTATAAATGTTCTGCCTCAAGATTATGCCCTAAGTTATTAATTTACTTATTCATTTATTCACCATTTCAATCTTATACAAGATACTGTCTTCATCATGCTTACAAATATGAAAAGTACAGTGAAACCTTGTTAACCCAGATCTCTTTAACCTGGACGTCTGGATATCCTAGACCAGTTTTGAAAAGAATAATAATAATAATAAAAAAAAGATTATGTTGTTTAGCATAGTAAATGAAGACTTATTTTTACAGACATTAAATTACTATTGCCAACAGGTATATTACTTGAATTCTCTTGCCAGCAGGTGAATTCACGGTGCTCACCCCACCCTCTTGAGACAGGTTGGAAGAAAAACTATGATAGGCATGGAAAAAGTTGTGGCCTGGTGTGAATGAAGAAGAAAAAAATAACAGTTTATAACAGAGGTTATAAACCAATTACAGAGAAAGGCATTATTGCATCATGCAGAATAACTGATTAGATTAGATTGATTTGCATTCAGTGGGTTCACTTGTAGCCACAAAGGACTCTGAACATTCCGCATGTCCAGAGGTATACAGTTTAACAACATATATACTTGAAAATGTAACATAAGAGACACGTTATATACGGGAAATATGAAAAGCAATATGGAAAATAATAAGGCAGGGATAATTATATATGATACAAAATTAAACACTTTTTTTAATCAACTTTCACTTGCCTTTTGCAAGTACGTCTGAATCATTTTGCAATGAATACCATTTATTGTCATTTCTTCAATACATATACATCAAAATATCTTTTGAACAGGCTTCAAAAATTTATTGGTAATGATTTATCATTGGAACAATTAGATTCTACTTGTGGAGTTACATAACCATTATCAGGATACTTTGTCGTTCAGATAATCTTGTAGAGAATAAAATGATTTTTAGCTAGGTACTCTCTAGCAGCATTTTTTAAAGTCACCAAAGATCATTATGAAAAGTGCCAAATATTTTGAAAATGAAAATCAAGAGGGTTCAGATTCAATGTTGATGAACCAGCTTGGTTACGACTAGGGCTAGGAAGTTTGTACCGCTCGCCGTTACCTATGCAGGTTGCTACCAAGCCTCTCCCGGCATCCAAACAAGTCATAGATAAAAGCGCACAGCGGAGAGGCATTGAAACCGGTTGCCCAGAGAAAAAAATTACTTATGAGACATTCGTAAATGTACATCTATTTAGATCATTATGTACAGCATACAAATTCTTATATAGTACAAACGGGTTTGTCTTTGGCTGATCACATTATTTAAATAGGCACATTGTGGCACCACCCAAGCAATTATAATGCAGATTGTAACATTTCCTGATCAAATGTAAAATAATATCCAAATAATACAATTAATTTCTTAAATATCTGAAGATTCTTACTTGACAAAATGCCAAAGCAGGAATTTTACTACATATTTACTCATCTGCGGCTGTATTACTGAAAACAATAATGTATCTCTGAAGCCTTTCAAATGAAAAACTTATTCTATATCCTGTGAAACAAGATTTAGTTGATTGACAATCTGATGCAACGATGAACGTTAATGATTTCAGCTAGTTTAGTTTCTCAACCTGGTTTCTCTTTTTTCCCTGTTTGCTGAAGTATCCCACTGAAATGTAAATGTAAATAATGAAGTAAATAACGACATGAATAAGTACACTTCTAGAAAACATACAATGGTTGTACAGCAAATTTAGCTGCTCATCTTTGAAGCACAACAAAGAAGTTATTTGAATGTCTTCCTTCCTACCAACGTGCTCTGTGTCATGCAGTTAAATCTGTTTTGCAGTAATGAGTTGCATTCTGTGACGAACCTTGTCCTTGCTGGTAGTGCTGCATTGTATAGCTATGCCTGGCCGCTCTTCACTGCTCAAGGAAATCAGTACAAACTTCCTAGCTCTGGTTATAACCCACACATAAGCAGTAACAAAGATAAAGAAATTGATGGTGCTTTTCGAGAATCAAACCGAAACACTGTGAAGTGAACTTCTAATGTTAAAGCGGATGCAAGATCACGCTGCTCATAAGCAATACACTAAACTGAGATAGTAGAAGCTCACTGTGTTTTTTACTACGGACTAGTTTGTAGCTATATTGGCTACAGTGCATATACATAGACTATTAGAGTACATACAGTGTATGTACTTTAAAGTGTTCCAATAGTTAATTTCTAACTAAATCTTTTGGTGATGAGGTACATGTTTTTTCTCTGGATAACCCAGATTTTCGTTAATTCAGATCAGACCTGGTGCCAGTTGATCTGGGTAAACAAGTTTCTACTCTATAAAGTATTTGAATTTCAGACAAAAACATTAAATTAAAAGAAAAGAAAATACAAAAAAATTTGTATCAATATGTACAAGGTAAAGTTTCCCACAATTGAAGCAGAAGAGAATTAGTAACACTGACATCCATATTATACGTTTTTATTTTCACTACGTTGGTAGTGGTTCTGATAGTGGCAAGAACATAGCCAACCATTCTGTGAGATGCACTACCACTCAGACCATCTAGAAAAATCATTGGAGATTGAGAAACAAACAGTTTTTGTTTAAAATGCAGTTAATTAATCTTTATATCTCTCTAGCAGAGAATCTCAATTTCAAGTTCAAACGTCCCATATATGTAAATATGATACTCAACTATCATATGCATGGATCTGACATTAACTGCAACGGAGTTAAAATTGCAAACAATGATTCCCAATACATGTCTAATAAGCTACAAAAAAACTAAAGCAGCAGTAACAGAGCAACTTGCCAAAACCTTAATGAACAAAATAATTTTTGCATGTTAATCCAAGATACAAATTCTAAGAAAAAACTAAACCCAAACCAATCTCATCAATGTTATGATATTGCTATATGCTTTTTTTTTTTTCTTAATGCAGTAGGGCAGAATATATGAAAACTTTAAGAAGCAACATTTATTCTGCATTTGCTATTCCAAAATTCATGTGTCCACTTACAATATATCCACAAAACTAAAAAAGCGCTCAAAACATATGACGAGTGGTTTCAGTACAGCGATAGGCCTTTTTTTTTTTTTTTTTTTTTTTAATCTTTTTAAAAGCAGAAGAGGAACGGTAGTAGTTCAAAAGTTTGGTTTTGGTGTTTCAATGTAAACACATGCTGAAAGTTTTGAGACTCGGCAACCACATCTAATATCACTAATGGTAAACATTACTCTTATGAGAGAATGTTTTATTGTTATAGAAATATGCTGAACACAGTAAGTAATGGAATACATCACTTTTTTTTTCTTTTTTTTTTAAACATTACATTTATGTAACAACCATGCAAGTGTTTGTGATTTTTATCTTCCTTCCTTTAAATAATAATACAGCAAACAGATAAAGGGACAGTGGTGAACAAGAACATTTTTTAATAAATTCAGATTTTGAAACTGATGAAGAACAGAGAATTCAGCACCTGTTGTATAATGTGGAAGGAAGTAGAGGCAAAAATCAGCTCGCACACATACTGCAAACAACTACATCAACAATAACTACAACCTGTCTGTCAATGAGACGGATGCTTTACTTTCATTTGTTGTCTCAAGCTTCTTACAAGACATTCAAGAAAACAGCACTGCTTTTCTTTGGGGTTAAGTGCATTCAAATTAACATTCAACTACCTTCTTTTGTTTCTAACAGCTTCTTAAAATATCACCAACTTGGTTGTCTTTCTTCATTTCAATGGTGCTACACACAATCTACTGCTATCAGAGGAACAGCATAGGCTTTTCATTTTATTATATACAATCTAAGATTATGTAACTTTTAACTTGTTAATAATTATGCTGATAATTCATAAATAATTCCAAAATTTGTGTAATGCATATAAATAATAATTTATTGTAGATTTTTTACAAACATTACTAATTCACTGAAGCTATATTAAAACCAATAAAAATTAAAGTATTTAATTGAGGTTTATTTCATAATTTTTAACAACACAGGGAGGTATTTATATTAAGAAAGAGGTAAATTTAAACCACAGTAATTTTAAATCATGTATATCCCATCTTTGTTTTTCTTTCTTTTAAAAAAAAAATAACATCCAAACTCATAGTTTCACTTCGGTTCATTGTATCAGAGAGAAGCTACATCACAACCCATTCTCTCGTTTCTTTCTTCTTACTTTATAAAATCTGCTTCTCCTTTTAAAGTTTTACGTACATAAATCTCATAACAAATTTACGGTATGTATCAATATCACTAAACTTATTTAAAATATATTTACAAAACTACCGTTACCTATGTTATATGTAGTAGCAATTTACGGAATTGTACATCTGTAACTTATTTTTAAAGCTAATTCACAAACAAAAATACTACAGTAAGGTAAACCATAGCTTTAACGGGGTACACTTACAAGAGATTAAATGCATATACTGATATAGCCTTCTGAGATAGAGTTAAACGAAATAGAAGTAAGGAGAAATCACTCCTTTGCAGTAATAAGTATCTGGATTACATTTCCAAGCAATATAACCTATAAAACAATAACATGACTAATCTCGAGAAGGCTATGGTACATGGATATCATCAGGAGCCACAACTATCATTAACAACAGATAGAGAGAAAGAGAGAGAGATGGTGACGAGAACTAGTTACCACTGGTTGACTCAGCTGGGGCAGATCACGGAAGAGGGACAACCACTTGCACGTATGTGACAGGGAAATAGCCAGTGCGTCCATGTACACTGCCTTCATACCAGTTTTCATCCACTCTGTTGATAAGAGTAATGGTATCTCCTTCCTGTAACAAATGACATCAGTATCATCAACCCCAGAAAGCACAATAATTCAGTCTCATAAAAACACAACAAACAATATCAGTTGTATATAAAAATATTGCACAAAAACCAATGGGAAGATACAGTAAGAAGAGGTGCCTTCAATATATTGGGAGTCTGAATAGGGAGACAGAAAGCAGAAAATAGAGATAAATGGAGGCAAAAATTGAGGGAGGCCGAGACACAAAAGGGGCTGTGTAAGTCATATAGTAGTTGTAGAAGTGGAAATTTAAAAAGAAACAAACAACATGTTAACTATTAAATTATAGATGAGTCACATTTATTACACATCAGCTTCACTTACGTACCTATATTGAGGACATGTTTCGCGAACCATCGTTCACATCATCGGCTCTTATGCGACTGAAGCTTGATCCAGTGGTGTGGGTAGTTTTGGAGTTGCTGCTGCCATATGAATTTAAAAGTGGGGTTGTCTTCTGGCAGAATTTCGAGGTTCATTCGTTGGTTTTTATGTTTTTCTATGTGTATTCTCTCCCATATGACAAGTTCACTATGTTTTTGTGCGTATTTTAGCCATATGAATTTAAAAGTGGGGTTGTCTTCTGGCAGGATTTCGAGGTTCATTAGTTGGTTTTTATGTTTTTCTATGTGTATTCTCTCCCATATGACAAGTTCACTATGTTTTTGTGCGTATTTTAGTAATTTGATGCTATCTTCAATTTCATGATTTTCAGACCAGAAATGAGCTGCTATTGCGGATTTATCAATATTTTTGTATCTTAGGTGCCTAAAATGTTCTTTCTTTCTAGTGCCTATATTTCTTTTTGTCCTCCCTATGTAAATTTTTTCACAGTCAATCTTGACAGTCAACACTTAATCTTGTAAATGCCTGACTTTCTTCTGGTTTTATCTTATCAATATTATTACTGTTAAGTAGGTTTCTAATGTTGTAATTGTTTTTTGGTGCCAACGTTATATTGTATTTCTTGAATATTTTTTGGAACCTTTTTGTGGCCCAGGGGTAGTAAGTAAATTTAGCAAATTTAATTTTTTGTCTCATTGGTCAAAGAGCTGTTTTAATCTTTTTTGAAGTTTGAACGATTTTATTTTTTTATTCACAAGGCTTTTTCCATATCCATTTTTAATTGCAGTTTTTAAGATTTGATGGTATTCTTTTTGATATTCTTGCTAGCTGAGGGGTAGGTTTACTAATCTGTGTGTGAGACTGTTGATGGTAGCATGTTTGTGTGGAATTGGGTTGAAACTATTTGCTTTGAACTTCGAAATTCTGCCAGAAGACAACCCCACATTTAAATTCATATGGCTAAAATACGCACAAAAACATAGTGAACTTGTCATATGGGAGAGAATATACATAGAAAAACATAAAAACCAACTAATGAACTTTGAAATCCCGCCAGAAGAGAATCCCACATTTAAGTTCATCACTAAATCAACAGATGGCAGCAGCAACTCCAGAACTACCCACACCACTGGATCAAGCTTTAGTTGCACTACAGCCGATGATGCAAACAATAGTTCGTGAAACATATCCTCAATATAGGTACATAAGTGAAGCTGATGTGTAATAAATACGACTCATCTATAATTTAATAATTGTTTCGCTTCACCGTGGTGTTCCAATACAGTTAAATTTCAAAACATGTTAACTGATTAAAAAAGGGCAAAAGTTCACCTTCCACCCTAAGCCTTCTAGAAATGTTATAAACTAATCAAGTAATAAGAATAAAACCTAGCACCAATCAACAAATATTGTTTAAACACAATACTCAAGACCAAAACAAAGTACAGAATTCCAGCTGAAAATATTTTCAGGCATTTATGAAATTAGATGCAATGATTATGGAAAAATATACCTAACTGATTAATTATTTTGTTTGCCAATGCGTTGTCTATTGCCAGGATCGTATCAGCCCCGCTGGTGTCCCAAAATTTTGTCCTGCAGGAGCTCTTTTACATGCCTTTAAATATAGCGTCATGTTGCTACTGGTTCTAAGTACACTTATCTCAAAGGGGAAGAGCACCTCAAGCTGCATGTGTTTCCAATTTTGTAAACGATTGATGCATTGTGGTGGTGGAGAACTGTTTTTTACTAGGGTACTTTGTATGTTCTTTGCAAGATTAAAGTGACCACCTATCATAGAATTTGCATGGTTGAATGCTACTTCCAAACTGGAACGATGTGAGGGTGATCTGCCCTTACGATATTGGACATTGTGTAAAATACTATATACATTCTTGTCCAGAATTTCATCAAGCTCCAAAACAGAACATGACAACACATACCTAAGATTACTAACCTGACATTAAATTCTCATGTATTGTTACAATTTATTTGCAGTTATTAGAATACTGTTATTCTGCTTTTGTATGGTTTTCTTAAATTATTCTGTGTATGTCAGTTTTCACAAGATGAGCTAGAAATAATCTCCTTTTCAGTTGTTTATTGTGATTACATGTGCCTACACCAACTACAGAGTCGATGACAGGCTGGAAGCATTACAAAGGAATGGGAAATTAATTATGATGGAAATGTGGAGTATTCAAGACCACATTCATGTGGTGAAGCTGTAGCCACCCAACAACCTTTCCGTAGATTAAACCATTGCAAAAACATTCAGGATAGCAAAACCATATGGCAATTGATAACTAAGTAACATGAGGAAGGGTCAGTGCATAATAGCAAGCTTCCTGGATGATCCAAAATGTGACTGTGTGCAGTAATCCATTCAAAGAAGTCCACAATGATCGCAGCACTAAACATCAGCTATGGTAGTGTATGGTAGTGTATTTTATGCCTAAACCTGAATGCATGATCCAACAAGGCCCATTGACAATGATGGATGTGTTTGGTTTCGCAACAGTTTCTGGAAATGTTGGCAGCTGATCCAGGTATTGTTGACAACTTGACCATGATGACAAGCACACTTCTACTGTCAGGAACAGTCAACAAGCAAATTTGCCATTTTTGGGGCACTGAGGACCCACAGCAATTCCACGAACAAGTGCTACAAAACTTGAAATTAACAATGTGGTATCAAGTCACTATAGCTGAGATCACTAGTCCATATTTCTTTTGGGACAACAATAGTGCAATAAATACTGTGAATCCTAAGGGATATGTCTCCACGATTTGGAATTTTGTCATCCCTGTGTACATTAGCTTTTCTGTCCAATCACATAGTATCAACAGGATGGTGCAGCTGTACATATCAATCATCTGTCAATGGACGATTGGATTGGATTCCTGAACGTCTTATCTCCTGATCTGGTGATGTGGCTTTGCTGACACATTAACAAGATCTGACAACTTCCTATTTCTTCCTCTGGAGTATCTTAAGTCCAGAATATTTGAAAATTGCTCTGAAAACCTCCAGGCACTAGAGGCCAACATCCGTAGAGAATTTGACAATATTCCTGTTGCTGTACTGGAGAAAACTTTACATAGCAGCTTCATAGCGTGTGCGCATGAATGCTCTGATAAAGGTAATGCTCATCTGTGTGACCTGGTCTTTAAAAAAAGATGCTATATATATCACATGAAGTCTCACTAACATTATACATTTTTAGATGAGTCATATTTATTACACATCTGCTTCACTTTCGTACCTATTTTGAGGACATGTTTCGCAAATCATCGTTTGCATCTTCGGCTCTTATGTGACTAAAGCTTGATCCAGTGGTGTGGGTAATTCTGGAGTTGCTGCTGCCATCTGTTGATTTAGTGATGAACTTAAATGTGGGATTCTCTTCTGGCGGGATTTCAAAGTTCATTAGTTGGTTTTTATGTTTTTCTATGTATATTCTCTCACATATGACGAGTTCACTATGTTTTTGTACGTATTTTAGTAATTCTGTGTTATCTTCAATTTCATGATTTTCAGACCAGAAATGAATTGCTACTGCAGACTTATCAATATTTTTGTATCTTAAGTGCCTGAAGTGTTCTTTCTTTCTAGTGCCTATGTTTCTTTTTGTCCTCCCTATGTAAATTTTTTCACAGTCTTCACACTTAATCTTGTAAATGCCGAACTTTTCCTCTGGTTTTATCTTATCAGTATTATTACTGTGAAGTAGGTTTTTAATTAATACAATTTTGAGTCGAACTAATACTCAATGCTCCATTTATTGCTAGTATTTATCTAGAACGCGTTTCGTTAGGACTTCCTAACATCATCAGCTGTTGTCGACTAATGGATGCCGGTTCAGTGAACTCCTCGGAGGTGATAGGTGCGTCTCTGTCGGTATCTTCATGAACTTGAAATTGGGGTTGTCTTCAAAGGTAGTATCGAAATTAAACAATTTACTTTCATATTTCTTTATAAAGATTTTTTCCCACGTGGTTAATGCAGCTGGACCTTGGACACTTTTTAGTAAGTGAATTTCTCGTTCTATGTCATGATTTTCCTTCCAAAAATGGTACGCTACCGCCGATTTATCTATTTCTTTATTCCTTATGTTCCTAAAGTGCTCTTTAAGCCTAATGTTCACGTTCCTTTTTGTTTTTCCAATGTAGAATTTGTCACAGTCCTTGGAATTTATCCGGTACACTCCTGATTTTCTGCCAGTGGGTATCTCCTTTGTATTATGTGATTTCAAAAGGTGTTGTACACTAAATTTGTTCTGTGGGGCCAAAGTAATATTGTGTTCTTTGAAAACTTTTTGGAAAAGGTGTGTAGCTCTGGGATGATAAGTAAATTTTCTGTATGAGGTTTCATTGCTAATTGGGGAGAGAGTAGTTACTTGTTTGCATCTAAGTTGTCTTTTGAATTTATCTATTTTCTTGTTGACCAATTCAGCACTGTATCCATTGTATTCTGCAATGTGAATGATGTTCTTGTACTCTTTGTTATATTCTATCTTGTTTAAAGGTACATTAACCAGCCTGTAAGTTAAACTGTTGATAACAGCATGCTTGTGTTGTCTTGGGTTATATCCATCTGATTTTTTGAAATTTTCTGTGTGTGTTTCCTTTCTGTGTATGCCAAATTCAAGTTTATTATGTTTTCTGGTAAGTTTCAAATCTAAGAAAGGGATTTCATTGTTTATCTCTTTTTCTATGGAGAATTTTATTGCAGGATTTTGTAAATTAAGTAGTTTTAATGCATCATCCACTTGTTTCTCATTTATTATTGCCCAAATGTCATCCACATACCTGTACCAATGCTTAAAAATTAGTGGGAATGCCTTTGTGATGTGCGTTTCCAAAAAGCTCATGAAGAGGTCTGCCAAAAATGGGGACAATGGGTTGCCCATAGATAGTCCTGATTTTTGTTTGAAAAATTTTTTATTGAATGTAAAAAAGGACTGTTCAATGCAAATATTGGTTAATTGAAGGTATTCCTCTATGATGTTTTGGTCTATTTGTAAGGACTGAAGCCATGTTTGCATGTACTCTATGAGTTTGTCTCTCGGAACACTTGGGAACAAGGAGATTACATCAAAAGATACCATTCGGTCTGTGGGAGAAAATTGTAGATTTTTAGTTTTGTTGATGAATTCCAACGAATTTTTAATACTGTGGCTTTTGAATTTTGGTAGCTCCTTAAATTTTTTGTTTAACCATTTGGATAGCTTGTAGCAGGCTGTGTTTATGTTGTTAATGATTGGGCGCATCTTATTTCCTGTTTTATGAATTTTGGGTAATCCATATATGTTAGCTACTGTAGGGTTGTCTGGTTTTAAACTTTGTTTAATTTCTTTTGGTATGATTGTTTTATCCTTCACTGTTTCATTTAACTGTTTTACACACATATTTAAAGGGTCAGACTTTATTTCCTGGAATTCATCACTTGCCAATAAATCTGTCATTCTAGAGATGTAGTCCTGTTTGTCCATGATGACCGTCTTATTTCCTTTGTCTGCTTTCGTATAAACAACATTCTTTTTATTCAGAGATTTAAGTATTTTCACGTATGGTTTGGGTTTACCACTTTCCCTTTCTATTTTTTCTAAGATTTTTTCACATTCACTTCTAATTGCTGATTTCTGCCCAGCATTTAGACCCTCGGTAGCTATTTCAATATCAACTATATAATCTTCTACGTTATCGGAGAAATCTACGCACGTTTTTAACCCTTTATTTAAGAACGCTGTTTCTGCATGTGTGAAAGTTTCGTGAGAAAGATTAATTACCTCATTTTGATTATGTTTGTTTGTGGGTTGACGTTCCGTGTAGTTTGCTCTCCACAAGATTAGACCCTGTATTTTTCTATTTTGTTTTCGTGCTTTTTTGTTTACGCGACTGTTAATATGCGTAAAAGCACAGTTTTCTAAGTTGTCCCAAATGATGTTTCCTAATGTTTGGCACAATTTCAAATGTAATTCGTAGAGGTTCAAATCTAATTTTGATAATTTACTATAGAGTTTTGTGATTTCTAATTGTATTATTTTCTTTTCAGCTGCCGTTTGCTGTTTTTTGTTTCGGTTCATTTTCACATATTTTCTAACAAAGTTTGGGCATACTTTATTTTTCAGACAAGCCTTTAAGAATTTTATATCTAGTGAAACGAACCTCCTTTTTTCCTTGATTTTCAGGTAGCGTTTGATATTTACTTTTTCATTGCTTATGGCACTATTACAATGTGTAAAATGTTTGAAACTAACCTCTCCGTCCTCCGTTTCCTTCACCTTGACGGTTACCTTTGTCTTGTCCATAATGGGTTTGATAGCCACACAGTATTCTGTTGTTTAAGGACTATGATACAATGAAGCACAAAATTAATACAATTTTGAGTCGAACTAATACTCAATGCTCCATTTATTGCTAGTATTTACCTAGAACGCGTTTCGTTAGGACTTCCTAACATCATCAGCTGTTGTCGACTAATGGATGCCGGTTCAGTGAACTCCTCGGAGGTGATAGGTGCGTCTCTGTCGGTATCTTGATGAACTTGAAATTGGGGTTGTCTTCAAAGGTAGTATCGAAATTAAACAATTTACTTTCATATTTCTTTATAAAGATTTTTTCCCACGTGGTTAATGCAGCTGGACCTTGGACACTTTTTAGTAAGTGAATTTCTCGTTCTATGTCATGATTTTCCTTCCAAAAATGGTACGCTACCGCCGATTTATCTATTTCTTTATTCCTTATGTTCCTAAAGTGCTCTTTAAGCCTAATGTTCACGTTCCTTTTTGTTTTTCCAATGTAGAATTTGTCACAGTCCTTGCAATTTATCCGGTACACTCCTGATTTTCTGCCTGTGGGTATCTCCTTTGTATTATGTGATTTCAAAAGGTGTTGTACACTAAATTTGTTCTGTGGGGCCAAAGTAATATTGTGTTCTTTGAAAACTTTTTGGAAAAGGTGTGTAGCTCTGGGATGATAAGTAAATTTTCTGTATGAGGTTTCATTGCTAATTGGGGAAAGAGTAGTTACTTGTTTGCATCTAAGTTGTCTTTTGAATTTATCTATTTTCTTGTTGACCAATTCAGCACTGTATCCATTGTATTCTGCAATGTGAATGATGTTCTTGTACTCTTTGTTATATTCTATCTTGTTTAAAGGTACATTAACCAGCCTGTAAGTTACACTGTTGATAACAGCATGCTTGTGTTGTCTTGGGTTATATCCATCTGATTTTATGAAATTTTCTGTGTGTGTTTCCTTTCTGTGTATGCCAAATTCAAGTTTATTATGATTTCTGGTAAGTTTCAAATCTAGGAAAGGGATTTCATTGTTTATCTCTTTTTCTATGGAGAATTTTATTGCAGGATTTTGTAAATTAAGTAGTTTTAATGCATCATCCACTTGTTTCTCATTTATTATTGCCCAAATGTCATCCACATACCTGTACCAATGCTTAAAAATTAGTGGGAATGCCTTTGTGATGTGCGTTTCCAAAAAGCTCATGAAGAGGTCTGCCAAAAATGGGGACAATGGGTTGCCCATAGATAGTCCTGATTTTTGTTTGAAAAATTTTTTATTGAATGTAAAAAAGGACTGTTCAATGCAAATATTGGTTAATTGAAGGTATTCCTCTATGATGTTTTGGTCTATTTGTAAGGACTGAAGCCATGTTTGCATGTACTCTATGAGTTTGTCTCTCGGAACACTTGGGAACAAGGAGATTACATCAAAAGATACCATTCGGTCTGTGGGAGAAAATTGTAGATTTTTAGTTTTGTTGATGAATTCCAACGAATTTTTAATACTGTGGCTTTTGAATTTTGGTAGCTCCTTAAATTTTTTGTTTAACCATTTGGATAGCTTGTAGCAGGCTGTGTTTATGTTGTTAATGATTGGGCGCATCTTATTTCCTGTTTTATGAATTTTGGGTAATCCATATATGTTAGCTACTGTAGGGTTGTCTGGTTTTAAACTTTGTTTAATTTCTTTTGGTATGATTGTTTTATCCTTCACTGTTTCATTTAACTGTTTTACACACATATTTAAAGGGTCAGACTTTATTTCCTGGAATTCATCACTTGCCAATAAATCTGTCATTCTAGAGATGTAGTCCTGTTTGTCCATGATGACCGTCTTATTTCCTTTGTCTGCTTTCGTATAAACAACATTCTTTTTATATATCGAGATTCAACTGTATTGGAACACCACAGTGAAGCGAAAATTATTAAATTTTAGATGAGTCGCATTTTTTAACACATCTGCTTCACTTTCGTACCTATTTTGAGGACATGTTTCGCAAATCTTCGCTTGCATCTACGGCTCTTGTGCGACTGACGCTAGATCCAGCGGTGTGGGTAATTCTGGGGTTGTTGCTGCCATCTGTTGATTTAGTGATGAACTGAAAAGTGAGATTCTCTTCTAGCGGGATTTCAAAGTTCATTAGTTGGTTTTTATGTTTTTCAATGTATATCCTCTCCCATATGACGAGTTCACCATGTTTTTGTACGTATTTTAGTAATTCTGTGCTATCTTCAATTTCATGATTTTCAGACCAGAAATGAGCTGCTATTGCGGACTTATCAATATTTTTGTATCTTAAGTGCCTGAAGTGTTCTTTCTTTCTAGTGCCTATGTTCCTTTTTGTCCTTCCTATGTAAATTTTTTCACAGTCTTTAAACTTAATTTTGTAAATGCCTGACTTTTCCTCTGGTTTTATCTTATCAGTATTATTACTGTGAAGTAGGTTTTTAATGTTGTAATTGTTTTTTGGTGCCAATGTTATATTGTATTTCTTGAATATTTTTTGGAACTTTTTTGTGGCCCAGGGGTGGTAAGTAAATTTAGCAAATCTAGTTTCTTGTTTTATTGGTGTGAGAGCTGTGATCTGTTTTAATTTCTTTTGAAGTTTGAATAATTTTAGTTTTTTATCTACAAGGTTTTTTCCATATCCATTTTTAATTGCAGTTTTTAAGATTTGATGGTACTCGTTTTGATATTCTTGCTGGCTGAGAGGTAGATTTACTAATCTGTGTGTCAGACTGTTGATGGTTGCATGTTTGTGTGGAATTGGGTTGAAACTATTTGCTTTGATGTAATTATCTGTGTGTGTTGCTTTTCTATGGATGCCAAATTCTAGTTTTTCATTGCCTTTTTTGATTTTAAGGTCTAAAAAAGGTAGAGTAGAGTCCTCTTCAGTTTCTACTGTGAATTGTATGCTGGGTTCTTGCAGGTTGAGTAGTTTCAAAGCATCATCTATTAGTTTGTAGGGCACTATTGCAAAGATGTCGTCTACGTATCTGTACCATGTTTTAAACATATGAGGGAAGGCTTTAGTAATATGTGTTTCGAAAAAGCTCATGTATAGATTGGCCAAAAATGGTGATAGCGGGCTTCCCATAACTAGTCCTGAAATTTGTTTGTAATATTTTCCATCGAAGACAAAATAATTTTGATGTATACATAATTCAGTCATTGCCACATATTCTTCTATTGCATTGGCATCCAGGTTTATAGAATTTAGCCATTTTTTCAGTTGAATCAAAAGTTTGTCTAATGGAATGCTAGGGAAGAGGGAGCGGACATCAAAGGATACTAAAGTGTCATGAGGTTTTAGTTTAAGATTTTGAATTTTTTCTACCAGGTCTAAAGAGTTTTTTATACTCAGAGTATGGAATTGTGGAAAGGACTGAAATTTTTTGGTTAGCCATTTTGGCCAATCTATACATGAGCTTTTTCGAAACACATATTACTAAAGCCTTCCCTCATATGTTTAAAACATGGTACAGATACGTAGACGACATCTTTGCAATAGTGCCCTACAAACTAATAGATGATGCTTTGAAACTACTCAACCTGCAAGAACCCAGCATACAATTCACAGTAGAAACTGAAGAGGACTCTACTCTACCTTTTTTAGACCTTAAAATCAAAAAAGGCAATGAAAAACTAGAATTTGGCATCCATAGAAAAGCAACACACACAGATAATTACATCAAAGCAAATAGTTTCAACCCAATTCCACACAAACATGCAACCATCAACAGTCTGACACACAGATTAGTAAATCTACCTCTCAGCCAGCAAGAATATCAAAACGAGTACCATCAAATCTTAAAAACTGCAATTAAAAATGGATATGGAAAAAACCTTGTAGATAAAAAACTAAAATTATTCAAACTTCAAAAGAAATTAAAACAGATCACAGCTCTCACACCAATAAAACAAGAAACTAGATTTGCTAAATTTACTTACCACCCCTGGGCCACAAAAAAGTTCCAAAAAATATTCAAGAAATACAATATAACATTGGCACCAAAAAACAATTACAACATTAAAAACCTACTTCACAGTAATAATACTGATAAGATAAAACCAGAGGAAAAGTCAGGCATTTACAAAATTAAGTGTAAAGACTGTGAAAAAATTTACATAGGAAGGACAAAAAGGAACATAGGCACTAGAAAGAAAGAACACTTCAGGCACTTAAGATACAAAAATATTGATAAGTCCGCAATAGCAGCTCATTTCTGGTCTGAAAATCATGAAATTGAAGATAGCACAGAATTACTAAAATACGTACAAAAACATAGTGAACTCGTCATATGGGAGAGGATATACATAGAAAAACATAAAAACCACTAATGAACTTTGAAATCCCGCTAGAAGACAATCCCACTTTTCAGTTCATCACTAAATCAACAGATGGCAGCAACAACCCCAGAATTACCCACACCGCTGGATCTAGCGTCAGTCGCACAAGAGCCGTAGATGCAAGCGAAGATTTGCGAAACATGTCCTCAAAATAGGTACGAAAGTGAAGCAGATGTGTTAAAAAATGCGACTCATCTAAAATTTAATAACATTCTTTTTATTCAGAGATTTAAGTATTTTCACGTATGGTTTGGGTTTACCACTTTCCCTTTCTATTTTTTCTAAGATTTTTTCACATTCGCTTCTAATTGCTGATTTCTGCCCAGCATTTAGACCCTCGGTAGCTATTTCAATATCAACTTTATAATCTTCTACGTTATCGGAGAAATCTACGCACGTTTTTAACCCTTTATTTAAGAACGCTGTTTCTGCATGTGTGAAAGTTTCGTGAGAAAGATTAATTACCTCATTTTGATTATGTTTGTTTGTGGGTTGACGTTCCGTGTAGTTTGCTCTCCACAAGATTAGACCCTGTATTTTTCTATTTTGTTTTCGTGCTTTTTTGTTTACGCGACAGTTAATATGCGTAAAAGCACAGTTTTCTAAGTTGTCCCAAAAGATGTTTCCTAATGTTTGGCACAATTTCAAATGTAATTCGTAGAGGTTCAAATCTAATTTTGATAATTTACTATAGAGTTTTGTGATTTCTAATTGTATTATTTTCTTTTCAGCTGCCGTTTGCTGTTTTTTGTTTCGGTTCATTTTCACATATTTTCTAACAAAGTTTGGGCATACTTTATTTTTCAGACAAGCCTTTAAGAATTTTATATCTAGTGAAACGAACCTCCTTTTTTCCTTGATTTTCAGGTAGCGTTTGATATTTACTTTTTCATTGCTTATGGCACTATTACAATGTGTAAAATGTTTGAAACTAACCTCTCCGTCCTCCGTTTCCTTCACCTTGACGGTTACCTTTGTCTTGTCCATAATGGGTTTGATAGCCACACAGTATTCTGTTGTTTAAGGACTATGATACAATGAAGCACAAAATTAATACAATTTTGAGTCGAACTAATACTCAATGCTCCATTTATTGCTAGTATTTACCTAGAACGCGTTTCGTTAGGACTTCCTAACATCATCAGCTGTTGTCGACTAATGGATGCCGGTTCAGTGAACTCCTCGGAGGTGATAGGTGCGTCTCTGTCGGTATCTTGATGAACTTGAAATTGGGGTTGTCTTCAAAGGTAGTATCGAAATTAAACAATTTACTTTCATATTTCTTTATAAAGATTTTTTCCCACGTGGTTAATGCAGCTGGACCTTGGACACTTTTTAGTAAGTGAATTTCTCGTTCTATGTCATGATTTTCCTTCCAAAAATGGTACGCTACCGCCGATTTATCTATTTCTTTATTCCTTATGTTCCTAAAGTGCTCTTTAAGCCTAATGTTCACGTTCCTTTTTGTTTTTCCAATGTAGAATTTGTCACAGTCCTTGCAATTTATCCGGTACACTCCTGATTTTCTGCCAGTGGGTATCTCCTTTGTATTATGTGATTTCAAAAGGTGTTGTACACTAAATTTGTTCTGTGGGGCCAAAGTAATATTGTGTTCTTTGAAAACTTTTTGGAAAAGGTGTGTAGCTCTGGGATGATAAGTAAATTTTCTGTATGAGGTTTCATTGCTAATTGGGGAGAGAGTAGTTACTTGTTTGCATCTAAGTTGTCTTTTGAATTTATCTATTTTCTTGTTGACCAATTCAGCACTGTATCCATTGTATTCTGCAATGTGAATGATGTTCTTGTACTCTTTGTTATATTCTATCTTGTTTAAAGGTACATTAACCAGCCTGTAAGTTACACTGTTGATAACAGCATGCTTGTGTTGTCTTGGGTTATATCCATCTGATTTTATGAAATTTTCTGTGTGTGTTTCCTTTCTGTGTATGCCAAATTCAAGTTTATTATGTTTTCTGGTAAGTTTCAAATCTAAGAAAGGGATTTCATTGTTTATCTCTTTTTCTATGGAGAATTTTATTGCAGGATTTTGTAAATTAAGTAGTTTTAATGCATCATCCACTTGTTTCTCATTTATTATTGCCCAAATGTCATCCACATACCTGTACCAATGCTTAAAAATTAGTGGGAATGCCTTTGTGATGTGCGTTTCCAAAAAGCTCATGAAGAGGTCTGCCAAAAATGGGGACAATGGGTTGCCCATAGATAGTCCTGATTTTTGTTTGAAAAATTTTTTATTGAATGTAAAAAAGGACTGTTCAATGCAAATATTGGTTAATTGAAGGTATTCCTCTATGATGTTTTGGTCTATTTGTAAGGACTGAAGCCATGTTTGCATGTACTCTATGAGTTTGTCTCTCGGAACACTTGGGAACAAGGAGATTACATCAAAAGATACCATTCGGTCTGTGGGAGAAAATTGTAGATTTTTAGTTTTGTTGATGAATTCCAACGAATTTTTAATACTGTGGCTTTTGAATTTTGGTAGCTCCTTAAATTTTTTGTTTAACCATTTGGATAGCTTGTAGCAGGCTGTGTTTATGTTTTTAATGATTGGGCGCATCTTATTTCCTGTTTTATGAATTTTGGGTAATCCATATATGTTAGCTATTGTAGGGTTGTCTGGTTTTAAACTTTGTTTAATTTCTTTTGGTATGATTCTTTTATCCTTCACTGTTTCATTTAACTGTTTTACACACATATTTAAAGGGTCAGACTTTATTTCCTGGAATTCATCACTTGCCAATAAATCTGTCATTCTAGAGATGTAGTCCTGTTTGTCCATGATGACCGTCTTATTTCCTTTGTCTGCTTTCGTATAAACAACATTCTTTTTATTCAGAGATTTAAGTATTTTCACGTATGGTTTGGGTTTACCACTTTCCCTTTCTATTTTTTCTAAGATTTTTTCACATTCGCTTCTAATTGCTGATTTCTGCCCAGTATTTAGACCCTCGGTAGCTATTTCACTGTCAACTATATAATCTTCTACGTTATCGGAGAAATCTACGCACGTTTTTAACCCTTTATTTAAAAACACTGTTTCTGCATGTGTGAAAGTTTCGTGAGAAAGATTAATTACCTCATTTTGATTATGTTTGTTTGTGGGTTGACGTTCCGTGTAGTTTGCTCTCCACAAGATTAGACCCTGTATTTTTCTATTTTGTTTTCGTGCTTTTTTGTTTACGCGACTGTTAATATGCGTAAAAGCACAGTTTTCTAAGTTGTCCCAAATGATGTTTCCTAATGTTTGGCACAATTTCAAATGTAATTCGTAGAGGTTCAAATCTAATTTTGATAATTTACTATAGAGTTTTGTGATTTCTAATTGTATTATTTTCTTTTCAGCTGCCGTTTGCTGTTTTTTGTTTCGGTTCATTTTCACATATTTTCTAACAAAGTTTGGGCATACTTTATTTTTCAGACAAGCCTTTAAGAATTTTATATCTAGTGAAACAAACCTCCTTTTTTCCTTGATTTTCAGGTAGCGTTTGATATTTACTTTTTCATTGCTTATGGCAGTATTACAATGTGTAAAATGTTTGAAACTAACCTCTCCGTCCTCCGTTTCCTTCACCTTGACGGTTACCTTTGTCTTGTCCATAATGGGTTTGATAGCCACACAGTATTCTGTTGTTTAAGGACTATGATACAATGAAGCACAAAATTAATACAATTTTGAGTCGAACTAATACTCAATGCTCCATTTATTGCTAGTATTTACCTAGAACGCATTTCGTTAGGACTTCCTAACATCATCAGCTGTTGTCGACTAATGGATGCCGGTTCAGTGAACTCCTCGGAGGTGATAGGTGCGTCTCTGTCGGTATCTTGATGAACTTGAAATTGGGGTTGTCTTCAAAGGTAGTATCGAAATTAAACAATTTACTTTCATATTTCTTTATAAAGATTTTTTCCCACGTGGTTAATGCAGCTGGACCTTGGACACTTTTTAGTAAGTGAATTTCTCGTTCTATGTCATGATTTTCCTTCCAAAAATGGTACGCTACCGCCGATTTATCTATTTCTTTATTCCTTATGTTCCTAAAGTACTCTTTAAGCCTAATGTTCACGTTCCTTTTTGTTTTTCCAATGTAGAATTTGTCACAGTCCTTGCAATTTATCCGGTATACTCCTGATTTTCTGCCTGTGGGTATCTCCTTTGTATTATGTGATTTCAAAAGGTGTTGTACACTAAATTTGTTCTGTGGGGCCAAAGTAATATTGTGTTCTTTGAAAACTTTTTGGAAAAGGTGTGTAGCTCTGGGATGATAAGTAAATTTTCTGTATGAGGTTTCATTGCTAATTGGGGAGAGAGTAGTTACTTGTTTGCATCTAAGTTGTCTTTTGAATTTATCTATTTTCTTGTTGACCAATTCAGCACTGTATCCATTGTATTCTGCAATGTGAATGATGTTCTTGTACTCTTTGTTATATTCTATCTTGTTTAAAGGTACATTAACCAGCCTGTAAGTTAAACTGTTGATAACAGCATGCTTGTGTTGTCTTGGGTTATATCCATCTGATTTTTTGAAATTTTCTGTGTGTGTTTCCTTTCTGTGTATGCCAAATTCAAGTTTATTATGTTTTCTGGTAAGTTTCAAATCTAAGAAAGGGATTTCATTGTTTATCTCTTTTTCTATGGAGAATTTTATTGCAGGATTTTGTAAATTAAGTAGTTTTAATGCATCATCCACTTGTTTCTCATTTATTATTGCCCAAATGTCATCCACATACCTGTACCAATGCTTAAAAATTAGTGGGAATGCCTTTGTGATGTGCGTTTCCAAAAAGCTCATGAAGAGGTCTGCCAAAAATGGGGACAATGGGTTGCCCATAGATAGTCCTGATTTTTGTTTGAAAAATTTTTTATTGAATGTAAAAAAGGACTGTTCAATGCAAATATTGGTTAATTGAAGGTATTCCTCTATGATGTTTTGGTCTATTTGTAAGGACTGAAGCCATGTTTGCATGTACTCTATGAGTTTGTCTCTCGGAACACTTGGGAACAAGGAGATTACATCAAAAGATACCATTCGGTCTGTGGGAGAAAATTGTAGATTTTTAGTTTTGTTGATGAATTCCAACGAATTTTTAATACTGTGGCTTTTGAATTTTGGTAGCTCCTTAAATTTTTTGTTTAACCATTTGGATAGCTTGTAGCAGGCTGTGTTTATGTTGTTAATGATTGGGCGCATCTTATTTCCTGTTTTATGAATTTTGGGTAATCCATATATGTTAGCTACTGTAGGGTTGTCTGGTTTTAAACTTTGTTTAATTTCTTTTGGTATGATTGTTTTATCCTTCACTGTTTCATTTAACTGTTTTACACACATATTTAAAGGGTCAGACTTTATTTCCTGGAATTCATCACTTGCCAATAAATCTGTCATTCTAGAGATGTAGTCCTGTTTGTCCATGATGACCGTCTTATTTCCTTTGTCTGCTTTCGTATAAACAACATTCTTTTTATTCAGAGATTTAAGTATTTTCACGTATGGTTTGGGTTTACCACTTTCCCTTTCACGAAATAAGATGCCGGAGTGTACCGGATAAATTGCAAGGACTGTGACAAATTCTACATTGGAAAAACAAAAAGGAACGTGAACATTAGGCTTAAAGAGCACTTTAGGAACATAAGGAATAAAGAAATAGATAAATCGGCGGTAGCGTACCATTTTTGGAAGGAAAATCATGACATAGAACGAGAAATTCACTTACTAAAAAGTGTCCAAGGTCCAGCTGCATTAACCACGTGGGAAAAAATCTTTATAAAGAAATATGAAAGTAAATTGTTTAATTTCGATACTACCTTTGAAGACAACCCCAATTTCAAGTTCATCAAGATACCGACAGAGACGCACCTATCACCTCCGAGGAGTTCACTGAACCGGCATCCATTAGTCGACAACAGCTGATGATGTTAGGAAGTCCTAACGAAACGCGTTCTAGGTAAATACTAGCAATAAATGGAGCATTGAGTATTAGTTCGACTCAAAATTGTATTAATTTTGTGCTTCATTGTATCATAGTCCTTAAACAACAGAATAGGTTTTTAATGTTGTAATTGTTTTTTGGTGCCAATGTTATATTGTATTTCTTGAATATTTTTGGAACTTTTTTGTGGCCCAGGGGTGGTAAGTAAATTTAGCAAATCTAATTTCTTGTTTTATTGGTGTGAGAGCTGTGATCTGTTTTAATCTCTTTTGAAGTTTGAATGATTTTAGTTTTTTATCTACAAGGTTTTTTCCATATCCATTTTTAATTGCAGTTTTTAAGATTTGATGGTATTCGTTTTGATATTTTTGCTGGCTGAGGGGTAGATTTACTAATCTGTGTTTGAGACTGTTGATGGTGGCATGTTTGTGTGGAATTGGGTTGAAACTATTTGCTTTGATGTAATTATCTGTGTGTGTTGCTCTTCTATGGATACCAAATTCAAGTTTTTCATTGCTTTTTGTGATTTTAAGGTCCAAAAAAGGTAGAGTACAGTCCTCTTCAGTTTCCATCTAAAAATTAATAATTATTTCGCTTCACTGTGGTGTTCCAATACAGTTAAATCTCACTAAACTGTCTGCATTTGTAAATCATAAAAATCTGAATTAATAAAGTATTTATTAACTATGACCTGCAAATACTGGAAAGGTATGATACAAATCTCATTTTACTAAAGCAATTTGATACAGCTAACATCCACCCATTCTACTCTTTTGCTAGCCCTCAGCCTAAAGCACTAATGAGCTGATAATTGACTGGCAGGAAAGACCAAATGAATCTGAAGACCTGATATATGTAATGGACTGAACTCAGGAGGAAGAGGGTACAAATGATATAACTTTTATTGTCACTAGAAATGAAACAGAAGCCTTATGCAATCCCATACAGTAATTGTAACCGTATTAATGTCCTTATAGATCATAAACATATTCAGTGCATACCTTGAAGCCCAGTTCACCTGGATTTTCAGGCTCAAAATCATATAGAGCTGTACAGCATGGTCCTTTGTTCATAGGAGTTCTTGCTGGAGATCTCATTGGTGATGGTAGTGGAGAAGCTGTAGAAAACAAAATAACCATTTCAGCATTTTGAGTAATAAAGTTAAGTCTAGAATGGAGTGAATGCAACGGATCATGCTGTAAAGTAAATACAAGTGCTGCAGCTATGCATGCATTTGTGCCTATTTAACTAGAAGCACGCAGTAACAAATGCAAATTCATCCTCATTAGAGATGTGTTGCTATTCACATCACCATGGAAACATATAGCTATGTTGCCGACATTTGGTAGCTCTGCACAAGCTATCTTCAGCCCATTTAAACATTATAATATCCTTAAAACCAGTTGTACGGTTTAAGGAAAGACTAAATTGGAAAAATTGGGAAAATGGTAAAATAATCCTATTTTGTGCAGTTCTTATTAATTTGAATTTCTCATTTCATTACACATATTCATTATCTTTTAAGTACAATACTTACAGGAGTATTTTAAATATATTTTTAGAAATGCTGCTGCTTCTATTAATTTGTACTGTGAATTCTGCAGCACTTCACATAAAGTGATCAAAACTCTTGGACACATTAGAGTAGTGATAAAGTTTAGCCCTTCTTTTAAGTAAAGTTTTGTCCTACAAATCATTATCTTTCTTTAATTGCAAACAGAAGTTTGTTTTCTCTGCTTTTGCTCTGAATAGTTCTATGTGCTTTATGAATATCTGTTGGTGTTAATAACATGGCTGGTTGTTTAAAAACAAACTGCGGATAAATGTTAATGAAAAGACAGTGCACAGAAAATAATCCTATCTTCCTTAGTAAATAAACTTATAAAAGTAAATAAATGAACTCATTATCTACCTCCTGTAAAACTTTCAATCAGGTATCTTAAATAGTTCTGTGATAAATGGGTTATGACTTTAGCAGATTTAACATTGGTGAAATAGCAAATGTAATCTTTTCTTTAATGGAAACTTTGTTTTATAATGGAACAATATTATTTTAAGGCGGCCCCGTAGCCTAGTGGTAGAACACCTGCCTGCTGTGCTAGGGGTCCTGGGTTCGATTCCTGGCAGTGGGAGTGGGGATTTTTCTCCGACCAAGATAATTCCTCATCTTCCCCAGAGTCTGGAAGAGTGCGAATGTGTGTATGATCTAATGATTAAAACCCAACGAATACAAGTTAACACCTTCGAGATGTTCCAAATGAGAACGGCCACCGATATGACCATTGCAGTTAAAGTTCCATTATAAATGGAACCAAACAAAATATATTATTTTAAATAAAAATGTGCATAAACAGAATATTGTGAATCAAACAAGTATTATAAGCACAAATGCACTGTTGCATCTGCAACCACAAGCTCCTAGTTTACTCACTGAAATGTCACCGTGGTTTTTTAGCTTCAGCTCAGTCTCGCATTTACAAACACCTGTCCTTGTAAGTTTCAGAGTACACTAACCTACGAGATACAAAAGCTACTGTACAGACTAAATGTATTCCAGGATTATCCACATAGAACATATGAGTGGAGGAATGGCATGTGCATTATTATAATCCGAGCTGCTCAAGGAAAATAATAAATGCATTAAGTGATAGCAGCTAAAGAGACTTGATCCTTGGGATCTCTGGGATGAAATTATGAAAGAGATAGTATTTGTTCAAAATGGTTTCTTCTATTTAAGTATGGGTGTGTAAAATTACTTATAGGAACTCACAAAACAGTAGCTGGCTATACTGATGTGCATTTGCTAACATGTAGTGATTGCCCAAATATTGCCTTGCACTGTTACCCTCAACATACTCAAACATTTCCTTGACTACTACAGCTTTTCAATTAGTCTTCACAAGGGCATCACTAGGGTGACTGCACCATGTAGCAGATCTCTCAATATAAAAAAATAATCCTATTTTAGTAGAATTTATCATAAATCCCCTCATGCCATAGGAAACAATAATATTGGAGCACTGCAGTCCATGTCTGTTCTTAAATATCATCAAAGTTCTAAGGCTTTCACAGTCGGTGTCAACTGTGTATAATCCAGGCTTATGGGCCATGGTCTACTGGGCTCATTCTTTTTCACAGATGTTTCGTCTGCGACTGCGGCAGACATCTTCAGTGACAGTAGCAAGGTCGAAGTATTCTGGTGGAGTACTTTGCTGTCCAAACCTCTGAAGATGTCTGCCACAGTCACAGACGAAATATATGGGAAGAAGAAGGAATCCAGTAGAACACAGCCCTTAAGCCCGGAATATACTGTAGTACTGAAGCAGTATTTGCCACTTATAAAGACTGAGGGAACCTAAAAGACTCACTCGTGGCAGAATTGCTGAGCTATTGTACATGAGTTTGTGCCTTAATAGGCTCCGCTACCGATGTTGGTAAACAGCAACTGGTAACTAAGCCAAAACTAATATCATGCATATCTTAATATCTCTTCTTTTTTATCAAATAACATGCATATAGCCAATTAGCAAATAGAAATACATATTCATCTCTAAATTATACCTATACACTATACCTGTCCAATACTGTAAGAAAGAATTTATTTTCTTTTTTATTTTGTCATTATCCTTCCTTCTTACAATTATACTTTTATGCAGATTGACTGCTCAGACTTCAGTTTCACAGTAAACTTTAGGATTATATTCTAAAACAAAAGAATATATGTGCCTCCTATATTCATGCAATTTGCTCTAATTTTCTTACCTTCAAGCAATCAGTATCATGTTTACAACTGTGTGTCTGTCAAAACTTACACTTTTTACATTAATATTAATTCCTTAACAAAATGCCACCTTTTGTGTACACAAGATCACCTTCATAAAAAGCAATGAACATTTTCTAAAAGGTGTTTCCAGTTTCAAATTCATATATTAAGTAGTGAAAAGATAAATTCTATTTGTTTTGTCATTTGAATAACTTTTAAAGTTGTAAAATTGCTTCAAAAAGCAAAACCAATATAATGTGAGATTCTTTTAAGTTTATTAGCTCCAAGTAAACCTTACGCAGCTGTTTACTACATTAACATCTTATTTAAATGTAAATATTTTTCTCAAATAATACTGTACATTTTCTTGATAAACAATCACCAATTATGAGAAAAAAATTCCTTGCATGAAAATCTTAGTAAAAACTAAGAAAGTTAGCCCATTAAATACAGCTGATTATTTTTTATAACTTTATAAAAGGTTATTTGTAATTATTCATAAGTTCACTTGACCAATATTTATTACAAAATATGATTATAAGTTTTCTTGCTCAGTGTAGGCAAATATGAAAACTCTCTTCACCATATTTCCTCTCCTGTTATTAATTTTGTTTTAAGCTACTATTTCTCTGGATTATGACATACAGAGAACATACTGATTCTTATTGATCGCTGACATTCACTGAAGAGTGGGACAGAGCAAAAAAATAAAGACATTCATTATAAATCCTTTCATGGAAGTGTTGAAAACAGTGTTGTTGTATAAATTAAGTTAATTGGGAATCGATTAATAACACAAAACAACACTCACTTTTAAATTTTCCCGGAACCGGTTTCTGAGGCCTTCCCTCTATCTTCAGCCGGACATCGACTGGTTCTCATTGGTGTAGCTGGCAATATTTTGTCTTCGGTCTCCTCTGGTGGCGGTTCAAGGAACTTGCTGAACAAATCTTTCTGGGGGATGTTGAAATTGAATACTTTGTTCCTATTTTTTGAAATAAAGATTTGTTCCCATGTGGACAGTTCTTTTCCTGTTGTATGTTTTAGTAATTTTGGTTCTGGATTTATGTTGTGGTTTTTTTCCCAAAAATGCGTGGCAACTGCTGATTTTTCTAATTGTTTGTATTTTATGTTCCTAAAGTGTTCCTTTAAACTAACTTATAAATACTGTGCTCAAACTATATCAGGAATAATATTTAACCTTTTAGGTCACTGCTTCCTTAAAATGTAGAGTAACTATTTTTACACTGCATGCTATACTTTACAAACTAATGAAGTTTTCTTTAGGTTCTCCTCCCGACCAATTTCAATGGACTGCAAAACTATAAGTGCCTTCAAAGAGAATGAACCTAGTGTGATTTATTTAGCTTCTCTAGCTCGCCTCGGTAGTGTGGTGGTAGCATGTCTGCCTCACGTTCAAGAGGTCCCAAGTTCGAATCTCGGTCAGGGTGAGTTACCTGGATAAGGTTTTTCCGGGGGTTTTCCCATATCCTGAAAGACGAATGTCAGGTAACTACGCTCTATGGACCCTGGACTCATTTGAGCATCATTTCACCCAGTCCATTCATCGTCCGATATTACTTAACGTTGGAGGACGTAAACTAAAAAACAAAATTTAGCTTCCAATAAAAATCTGTTAATATTCCTGGACCTATGATGAACTATACTATATGACAGCTATAATTCAGTCAATTTATTACAATCACAAGCAAGTGGCATGGTTTCATTTTGGAGAGGGGGAGGGGGGAACTTCATTGAACATTTTAATTCAGCTCCAAGGCATCTGCTAATAATTTATGCAGATTCCAAGATACAAACCTTAAAAAAATTTAAAATGCTAGCTATGTTTACTGCAAACACTTTTTAAATTATCAGAATAAATTATTAATTCATTTATTTATTTATTCCCATTTTTAATTTACTTTAATATTACATATTTTATTGCCGTGTTCAGAATATAAATGAGTTTTCTCCATTTTGAGATTTATTTTATATTTATAACATAACATATAACATAATATTATGTTATATTTTATACATTCACAGTGGGGCCATCTATGCAGCAATGGTTCATAAATGAAATATACTAACATTGTAAATATAATAAAATAATTTACAAATACATAAGAAGGATTTGGTCACAGAAGTTCTATTCTTCCTTCCCTTGTGTACTTAGAAAATTACTCATTAAGTTTGCCACAGTATATTCATATATTGGTGAAAGTGGTGTCCCTTTGGTGTGTATTACAGTACTGTTTGCAAGACTATAAAGTTTTAAAATGGGAAATAGTATAAAGAAATCTTCTATATTCTATGTTTTGTTATAGGTCTTGCATTCTCAGCCTTTAATGTCAGGTAATCTCCACCCGTTCCCTTCTTACTTGCTACTTGCAATGCACAAGCAGTCTTCTAGCACAGTATTGAGACACTGCTGCATTCAATTACGAGATGCAAGGTTCTTCATTTAAAACCTTACAGGTGCATGACATTTCGCCTGTGTGCGATTGGGTGTGGCATAGCTGGCTTTGATCCTATATAGACTGAGCATAAAGCTTACCCTATAGAAGATGGTGAAAACATCTACCCTTAGCTAAACAAGCGTTATATCAGGAGAACCATTCTGATTCAATGAGTAATTTGAGGCACTGTAATGTTTTCCAATTTCACTTCTAATATTTTGTTTCAGTTCTTCCAATGTATGAGGATTTGTCTCGTAAACTTTGTGTTTCAGGTTATCCTGGAAGTAAAAATCACACACTAATAGATTCTAAGGGCGAAAGGGCCATACACCAGAACTAACCACTATTTTCAAACACTTCCCTAATTTTATTCACTGACTCCTCTGTTGAATGGGCAGTAGCAGAATCTTGTTGAAACTCTGCATATGATTTCTCTTCTTCTGTCAGTTAATGATGAAATGGGGTCAAAATGTCATTTCGGTACCTCTCTGCATTTACAGTCTGCTCTTAGAATATTGGATGGATTATGCATCTAGCGCTAACAGCACACCAAACTCCAACTTTCCAATCATAATGAGGGATTTCTGGAATGTAATGTGGATTTTCAGAGGCCCAGTACCAACTGTTATAGGGTTGACACAACCACTGAGGTGGAACCATGCCTCATCGAAAAGAACAGAAGCATGGACATTTGTACACTTATACAGTTTTAGTTTTAATAATCTAACTGCTCTATGTACATAAGACTTTGAAATTTCCACCTATAGTGCTAATTTTGGTTGGTGAACATTCAAAATACGCACTTAGTTCATCTAACTTTTCCTCTGTTAATACTGCATGTTTATGCTTTCGTTTTTTGTTTGACACAGAATCAGTAGTTTCGAATTTCTTCACAATTTTGTAAATTGTAAATGTGGAAGGAGGCACTTCACTAGGGAACATTTAAATATACTCTGTGCAAACAGGACTTGCTGATTCCCATTTATAATAACTTTTACACAATTGTACGAGGTCTACCCGAAAGTCCAAAGATCCCAGCGTCTACCAACCCAGGAGCAAGGAAAGCTCTGGGGCTCTTTCCTTGGGGCAATACCTTGAGTCTAAAAAGTTCCCCCATTCAACATGGGTGGAAGTGGATACGCCACTTACGTGCGTCAACCCCGTAGGGAAGACTACCGAAAACCTCGGTGGGGCCGCCTGGTGATCTAGCACACATTCTACTAGCTCTGCAGGCTAGTACCCGGAACTTCTTAGGCAATCCTCTACCCCCTCCAGGTGGCTGAGGCCTGGCCGGAGGTACCCGATCTCCCACGGGTGTTGGGAACACCCTGCCCCCTCGAGTCCAACCTAATCCGAACAACTCCCATTCAGGGAGGGGCTCGAGTGTTCGGTCCGAGGTTCCTCTAGTAACGTCAGAGGTACCATGAGAGCTAAGGGTCCGCAGCGCCCACACCTTGGCAGCTGAAGGGGATGAATCCCCTCCCTTATGGGAAACTTTCACACAAGATAATGCATTGCTCTAGAGTCAAGTGCCTATTGTACAATACTGCCAACTGTAGTTCACATCGATAGCCCCCCTGCACAATGGATGCCAGTAGTGGGGAATTCAGCAAGGTCCTAGAGAGGCATAACACTGTGTGCTCCATTAGGTTTTAAATGAAGAATCTTGTACATTCCACAAGAGTTGATCAGATATTTAGATAGATGTACATGTCATCATAGTTTTGTACCAAGTAGTTCTTTAGTATGCTTCTTGATTTTTATTTATTAATTTTTTAAATAATGTTTAGAGTCTGCACTTAATAGGTATGCCACCACCAGTGGTGGGCTCAGATAACGAAAGAAATTAAATAATTGGGAGAGGAATGTTCCAAGTCTAAGTAGAATACGTTGCTGGTATTTGCCAGTTGTGAGAACTGAGGAAATCCTCTAAACACTTCAGTCAGAAAATACATCCTGAAAGGTTTTGAACCATTGATGTTTCCACAAGCACAGCGAACGAGCTGAAACTAGTTATTGAGTTGTGCTGCGATAGAGCCAATCTGAATTTCCTGAGAAAGCTAAAATTCATGTTATTTTCCAGGACTGGATCTAAACTAAGGCAGCAGGCTGGGAACTATCCAGTGCAAGAATATGACAGTACTTATGCTTTCATTATGATTGTTTAACAATTTACAATTATAACATGAGAACTTTTAAGCTGTGAAACATTTTATTTGCAATTTATCCACCAAATATGAACCCAGAAGGTCAGTGTGTAGATTTGTGAACACATCTATTATCTCTGATAAATAATCTAAGAAAAAATTAATAAAACAGCTCTTTCTACTGCTAAGTCATGCACAGACTGCATGCGGAATTTTTTAAAGAACACAAATACCAACCCCATCTTCACGTCCCTGTATAGAAGTCATGTGATACATGCCAAACAGTTAAAGTCTTTTCTAATTAGGTAAACTACAGTGTTTTCTATTGTGTCTTTCAAGCAATAGAGTGCAACTGTTTTGTGATGGTGATAACTGTGACATTCATTGTTAATTAAAAGTCAGTTTTGTAGAGGAAATGCCTAAAAATATTTTTGTTCAGTCTATTAAGAAAAATTCTGAAATAAGAATACTTAAGTCTCACAATAGATTAGATTCAATATCTGTTATGAAGTTAGGCAAGTCTCTCTCTTTCATTTTTATCATGCTTTACATTGTATTTTAGAGCATTTACTGTGTATTATAATTAAATATTTAAATTATAATTAAAAGTTATGCTGCTGCAACATTGTGCAAGACATTCAGATTATGTCCCATAATGTTTATTTTACTTGTTAGATGTGATTATTTAGCACCTTTTTAAACAGTACTAAGATCATTTAATTTAACTGGAAGTTGCACTTAAATGTTTTGCATAATCATGCCTTATAGCATACACATTATAGGATCATTATACAGGATGCGGCAAGAAAAACCGGCCAATAAGGTCAACATATAAAATGAAAATAAAACGCAATGAAATGTAATGAACTGAACATGATTATTCAGCTTCACAGTAGGTCTGTAAAATGCTCTTTGCCCCCTTCAACACAGATGTGAGTACACCTGAGGAGATTCATATACACCGATGTCAGTTCTTGTGATGCTATTGACGACATCCTGGAACCTGGTCTCAAGTTCTGCAATTGCGTGTGGATTGGTTTCATATAAATTTCCCTTTAACAGTACCCAGAAGTAAAAGTGAACAGAAAGAAGCTGGTCTTTTCTGGGAGTGTTTTGAGCTGATTCTCTACGTATGTGCTTTTTACTAACACAGAAACTGGAAACTTATCATGAAACAAATCCTTTGTTTTCACATAAGATCTAGAGCAAATGAATGTCTGTATTGAATAGATCATTATCCCACACTCACAAGGCTTCACACAACGATGCCTGCTTCTCGAATGATTTTGACAAGTTTCACTCACTGTGGCTGCAGCTGCCTTACATGTGATAGTTGCCTGTGTCAACCCCCACCTCGACATGCCATTTCTTGGTAAGAAGGTAGATAATTTGGTTACATTCATATATTGCATTTTTGGCAACAAACAATTTTAAATAATGCAATATACCATACTGTTATGATAGACTGGTTTTATGTGCCACATCCTGTACAAATTTTATAAAATAATGAGGCTTACAACTAAAAACAATGCTGTAGTATCACCCATTGTCATCCACAAATTCTTTAGTTGAAATTGGTAGCACTGACATAATCATATAATTATTTCTGTTAAATCATAATCTTAAGTTAACTTAAAAATATTATATTTTTAAAATATAATTTGAATGGCAGCTTTTCAAATTTCATAATCCAATCCTTGTTTTTGTAATGTAGATTTTTGCATACTAAAAGTTCAGTTGGATGTCTTCCTGTCCTAAGAAACTGAACAGTTAACTACGGGAAAGCATACATTTGTTTTTTGTAACATGGATGTTTTTGCATACTGAGAGTTCAGTTGGATGCCTTCTGTCCTAAGAAACTGAACTGTCAGTATGCGAAAGTATCCACATAACAAAAAACAATGAGTAAATTATGAACTCTGAATGCCTGTCATCAGACTAGCTCAGCAAGTTTATATCACCACTACCCCCTCAACAGACCTCCACCATCAATAACACTAGTGGGTTGTCAGCTGATGAAGGGAGCAAACGTTCCTGAAACATGTTCTGGTTTTACAAAACTGAGGTAGTGTAAACTAACCAATGTTCATGATTAACTTCACTGTTCAAAAATTTCCAATTATTATTGGAGAAAAAAAGGCTGCTCATAAATTTTCTCACTGTAACTTGGCAATTGGGTGATACAGTAATATGGTATTTTCATTTTCACCGGTCCACTCAAGGTCACTTATTCTCCCCTTTGCAACCACGGCTCCATCCAGTCCTCCCAGTGACTATGCAGTGAGTACTTCACTTTTCTTAACTTCTCCATTTATTTACTTAATTCCCACTATGACTGCTTTCAAAATCTAGTTGTAAATATATTTATTTTGCAGCAACTGTTCTTCACTTTTTAATAATTTTATGCATTGCTCTAAAAGTATAGAATGATATTACTGTGCTCAAATTGTAAAACAATTAGAAAACTAGAACCAGATAAAAAGTTCAACCCACAGCCAAGATTTGAAGCATAGATCTTTGACACTAAATTCTTTGACTAATTCGCATTACCCTGGTAAAACAGAAAACACACTTACTAGTAAAACACACCCAATGGTGACTTACAAGCTCATAAGTACTTTAAGTTAGGCTTCGTAAAGTGTTTATGTTCCCATTACATACATACATTATCTCAAAAAGAATTTGAGAGCACCTCATCTATCAGGATGATGCGAGTCAGTTGGCAATTTAGTATCATACTTATATATTATCATAGTAACTCAAGATGGTTATAGGATGGTGTGCTGAAGATCCATGTTTCAAATCCCAGCTATGGCACTGAAATTTTCAGTCTAGGTCTACTTTTCTTACACTGCATGTGTGAAACAAGTAATTAACTCCAGTATGCATTTTCTAAAGCATTTGCTAGTGAGACGAAGTCAGTAGAAATTACAGTCTGAATAAATAACCTACAGGAAATAAATAAAACACTCTAGCCTCATATCATGAAAGTCAAAAATAATATATGACTTGAGTATGTACTCAATTTTCATAATTCTGGGCTAGTAAAATTAGAAGTAAAATGGTTTTATAGTGCTATAAAACACCAAAAATATGATATATGGGGAAATTATAAAGAGTGTGCTGAAAATGAAAAGAGACACCCCTCTTACAAAGAGTTTCAAAAGGATCATTTTCTGTATTATTTTTCCCTCATTTTTTATGACATTTCTTATGAGTATTTCACTCCAAATTAATTTACTACTAGACACTGAAAATGTAAAAGTAACCTAAAACATTTTCATCTAGTAACCAGGTGGTTTTATTTGTAAGTGTGAAATATCATAAGAAATACCTGCTGCTCCAGTGCAGTCGACAACATTCTACTGGGACAACTCTATCATGTAAAAACTATTATTCACAGTCAATAACAAAGTTATTCACTAAATCATATTGCACTCTCTGCTTTTATACCCTATACTTCTGGCATTTATTTACCCATTTAACCCTTTCACCGAATTGGACGTCATATGACGTCCAAGTTAAAATGCCCCAAACCGATATGGACGTGTATAGACGTCCTGCACATACATGCATTTAATGCTCATTTAACGCCGATTATTTTAATTTTCCTATTTTACAATATATTTAAATTAGTTCTATAAGGGATGTAAATGTACCCTTAAAGGTTTCTTTTTGAATTGTACACATCCAAACCTGGATCAACACCCAAGGGCACATTTTCAGATCCACACCAAATAATATTGGTTTCCTTGCGAACTTCTTTTTCGCAACACACTAGACATTTTCGAAATGGTTGCGACTTTTTTGGTTGTGGATGGTATCCTTTTAGGAAAGTGTTTTCTCTCAAGTATGAGGGGTGATGTTGTGGAGAATTTCTTACCCCCCAGTATAAAGAGGCCTCTGAGTATTATAATACTCAATTAGGTTACGAGTTATTTATACGTGCAAGTACAGGTAAATGAATGTCTTGCATGAATTTACAGCTCTGAAAATTACTAAACAATTGTGCATGGTAACATCCAGTGGTACAAAAATCTGCATCACCCAAATTTGACCCGCCACTTCCCCCAAACAATGGAGTAGCTAACATGCCATCGGTAGACCAGTACATGTCACTGCTACCTATATTCTAAACATCTCCTTCATAATCGCACAACAAATCTTCCAGATTTTCTACAGTAATATCAGAAGCCCGCATACATCATACGCAAGCTAATTTATTTGCTTCATTACGGGGATAAGCCATGGTTAACATTGAAATTTAACAATTTCAAATGTGCCATTCATTTAGCTCTTGATAGCTATAAGAAATCACTCTGAACACAGAGAGAGTATAAATAACTAAAATACTGAGCGAAAACAGCTGCATAAGGCTACCAGAAACCTTGGTTGAGAAACACTGTAATATCAGATGCTGACAGGGAGTTTTCTTTCCAGTGTGTGTGTGTAATGCAACATATACTCGTATGATTATCGCTTGGTATAGCATAAATAAACTAAAATCTAAAACCTTGAACTGAAGAAGTCGCTTGCGTAGCTATGCATACATAAATACATTCGTTCGTATACACACAAAACAAAATGATTCAAATATTAGGCGCATTCGGCACAAAGAATGGCTTTTGCTACAGTGAAACAAAGTAGTGAAATTTGAACGATTTATTAATGCAGTCTCTACTTTTTGTTACTGTAGATGTACACTGCCTTTAATGGGCTTTAAACCAGTTTTTGTTTCGTTTAAATGACTTAATAAATACGGAAGATATGGAATTGTATTTATGATGAATTTTTACAGCGTTTAACAATTTTAATGTCTTGTTCTGTTTATTGGGCATCCGTTTCCGGCCCCTGAAGGGTTTAAATGGCCATCGGCGAAGCGGTTAATTATCTGCAATAAGTAAATTTGTTAACTTTGTTTATTTTCTACATGTATTTATAACCCTAACATATAATTTGAAGCAATAAGGTTCAAACAGCTGTTGGAAAAAAATAAAAATAATTAATAAATTAATAATAACAAAAATAAAAATATCAATAATAATCACAAATGGTTATATTGATTTCCAGGCCTTTGTACATTACTTCTTTTCTTGGCTTCTGGTGCTGGCAGCATCTGTTGCTTATAATCTTGCCAACATTTTGTCATAAAATATGTTAGGCTTCTTCAGTGCGCAAGATTTTAAGCTAACAGCACGCGGCCCACACCGGAAGACAGGAAAAGAAATAATAATGACAAGTCATTTCTAAGAGTTAACAGTTATAGTAAATGCTAATTATGGAATTCTCCTTCAAAGGTTTCAGAAATAAGCTGATGTTATGCAACTGCTGGTTACAGCATTATCATTATACAAATGTACACTTTGTCACTCTTGTTAGGAACTATGTATCATCAAAACATGAACAGCGGTAATACAGTATACAGACATTATAACCAAGCATTTGAGTATGCAGTATTTGCTAGGTTTTACTTAAATCTTACAATCACAATTCAGCTTGCAAGCTCTCAATGGATGAACACAGCAAAAACATTAAAAACCTGAAATTCACACATATTAATAACACAGTAAATGTTCCAAAATACCATGCAAAGAGTGGCTTCTGAAAGTTGTCCGGTGTGACAGATAGGAAGACATGCTGGTTATGCAAGGAAGCAGTGTGACAGATGTAGTTAATATTGTTACCATTAGAAGAACGTGGCGCACTGCCAGTGGAAGGAAACAGCTCCAGTTGATTCGGTTTGGGGTGCACAGGAGAGGATGCCTGAGAAGTGCCTACACATAGCAACATGTTATAGAGACAACACAACACAGTAGTAGAGAAGTTCACATAGCGTTTCATACATAATGGTGGGATTTCATATCTTCTTAAATATACCAACTAGTTAACAACCTTCTTTAGACTTATATCCCTAAAAAATCCAGTGCACCCTTGTACATAATTATTTCTCATTTGTCTTGCAGTGGAAGTAATTGCTCTTTATTTGCACTAAACATATTCATTTTGTTTTGTTGCCAAGATTTCATAATAATTTGTAATTCAACCCAAATCATACATTATTTATGAAATAATTCTATTAATAAGGTCTTAGGTTTTATTCAATAAACATGAAGTATTAACTTAACACAAAATTAAGTACCTATAAACTTAATATGATATACCTTGATTCATGACAAATGGGAACATAAACAGCAGCCAAAGTGACCACTGGCAGTACACCCCCTTACAGTAACTAACCCTGACAAAGATTCAAACTCAAGACCTCTTGATGTGAGGCAGACAAAATACCACCTACACTACAGAGATGGGCTTTTAAAACATATGAAATGTATATTCACAAAATAATATTGAATATATATAAATAAACATAAATATAAATAAACAAAGATAAATATAACATTAAATTTACTCAAGACTTCAGATACTGTATTAATAATTATGTTAAAAATGTTAGTATGTTAATTTGAATTTTAAGCCACTTGCATCATTTTTGTGTATACGTACCTCTTTATTATTTTATGTTACTTGTACCTATAACATATATACTGTTTGCCTGCCTCGATAGCGTAGATGGTTGTGTGTCTGCCCCGTGTTCAAGAGGTCCCAAGTTCGAATCTTGGTCAGGGTGAGTTATCTAGATAAGGTTTTTTTCTGGGTTTTTCCCTTATCCTGAGAGACAAATGTTGGGTAACACTGCTCTATGGACCCTGGACTCATTTGAGCATCATTTCACCCATTTCATTCATCGTCCTATATGATATAACATTGGAGGACATAAATTAACAAAAAAATATATATACACGTAATCAAAACTGATATTTGATTAGCGGCAGACTGTAATGCAATCAGATTTCAAATGAGGTATTTGAATTAGATTATCAAATTGTAGTAAAATTTGAAGAAAGAAAAAACTGATTATAGAGTTTTAAATGCTATGATATAACATTGGAGTTATAAACTGGGAAGTTGAGATAAAAAATTAAAGTGTAAAAAACTGAATAAACCGAATAATATATGGAAAACACTACACAGTAAATACAAAGAAAATAAGACACCAAGTAAAATAAGACAACTAAATGTGTATCAAGTCCCTTACGGATCACAGAAGTAAACAATTGCTAAATATCTAATTTTTAAAGCCCTGAAACTTGACATGAATTATAAATTGTTCTTCTTTCTTAAAAAGACTACAATTTAACCTGCAGAAGAGATTGTATTTTTTCTTCTTGTTTTTTGCTATCCTAACAAATACCTAAATTCAAAAGTCACAACACAATGGACATAGATGAAACTACAAAGTGTAATATTCTAACACAGAAAGATGTTTTAATCAAACACTTCATATATTTCAGAAATAGACCTTTTCTAAGCAATACAAGCATTTCACGATCACAGTAGCATCTCAATAAATAATTAAATGAAGATATAAATCCCCCATTATTTTATGAAAACACTATCACTATTAATCACCTAAATGTAAAAAATTCCAACAGATTTCCCAAAAGCTTTCAATTTTGCATTGTCAAAACTTTTATTTAAATTATAAGTTACAATATTTTTTTTAACTCCTCTTCTTTCAGAACTGCTTACTACTAACTGTGTAGTTGCCTTAATTCCACATATTGCTCTGCTCTTACGTTGCTTCTTGGTTTACTTGAAACTGCAAATAACTTCAGTTTATATGGCATTTCACTTGCTGTAGCCTTATACTTTTATGAATTGTTTAAGAGATACAAGCATAATGGTTTAACAAAGACTACAGTACATATGTATGTCAATAACCATTTTCTTTTCCTTTGCCCTCCTTCAATTGTTTTCTCTTAATGGACTATATATACACCAGAGAAATGATATTCCATTCCTCCTGTCTTTTAATGGTTAAGAGTGGGTGCAGATCTATGCAGAAGTATTATGCTGCTGGTGTATTATTTCACAAGGTGTCAACCACTGTTATGTATTATGTTATATGCTTATGGCTTGGGGTACAATCATAGTTCAAACCAAGCATTAACGAGTGATTACTGTAATTTGTTTCAGTATTTAAATAAACATATTAGAAAAAGATTGGCATTCCTAACTTAAGCTAAAACCCAACACAACTTTACATTTGTTACTACCAAGATAAGTAATTTTGTCCTTCTTCTGAACAAATATTGGTACATCAATGACCTTTGGCGGTAACCACATTAGACCAAGCAATGACAGTATCCATTTTTGAGATGCAGGCACCCAGAGGGTGGAGTCTGTTACCTCCAATAGTAGGGTGATGATGGGGATGGCTTATAGGTCTTTACTGTGGACTCCAAATCACACTGGACCTTGAGGATACTTCACGTGAGTTTGAGGTGAAGGCTTGGATATAGCTGTTAAAAACTGCAACCCCCAGAATCAGAATTGAACCTTGGACCCTCGGCATGAGAGCCATGAATGAAACCACTGGGCTAACCAGTGTAGAAATGGTTAAATTTCCAATTCTTTGAGTTGTACCTGTCTTATGCCCAATCCATGATATATTATACATTCTGCAATCATGTTCAAGCCATTTCAGAAAAATAAATTTTGCAAATTCAGCTTTGCTATATAGATTGCACCCAGCACAACTAAATGACAGTAATAATGATGGGGTAACACATCAAAAACAGCATAAAGTTCTGTAAATTTCACAAATATTTCCCTACTTGCACTTTTATCTGTCTAAATATAATTTATTTGCATTTATATTTTAAGGGACAGTCATTGATGAAATTATGTCAGCTTTCACAAAACCTCCATTTCCTTAATTACGTCGTATTTATAGGCCTTTCAATGTTAATGATTTATAAAGTAATCTTTAAAGCCATTTTTCTGTTCTTCTAAGTTTACTATAGTTTTTCACTTTCAAATGTTATAGGAAATTAAAAATTTCATATTAGGAACCTGAAACGTTTAATGTATCATCTAAAAGGCATGGTTAAAAACAGTTATAAATTATTTTCATAATAAAAATAAAAAAAAAAGTCTCTATCTAAACCTTGGTTTTCAAATTAACTGAATTCATAATTTTTTTAAGATCTTTCTAATGTTAAAGAAATTACAGTTATTCAATTGTATATGTATACAATAGATTAAGATGCTATACTTTTTTTTTCCCAGACTTTTAACTACTACTTCAATTTCATTTTTAGAAAACTTTCAATAAATAAAAAACTATTCAGCTGATAACACATCTTAAGGGTTTAAATATCAACAGTTTATTGTACAGAAATAAATAAGTCTCCAATCTAAACAATTGTGGAAAGCAGAAATCTCACCAGTAGTCACCATACACTCAACCCTAGTTATTAACCGTAAAAGGGACAATGCAAAAGTTTTTGTTAGATTCTTTGTACTTCAAGGATCATACATAACCTGTACACTTCTTTCTTTAGGCAGATTGCTAAATAAAGAACGCTGTTTCACTTAACTTCATGTTTTGAAGTAATTTTAGTTGGCAATGCAAGAAATTAGGTTTCTATGTGCTACATAAAGAATGTCTGTCTTCATTGCTTGAAGGCTTTTAAGAAATTTGTGCAATCATTACATTTTAGGTTCCAAGTAACAGCTTATAACTTTTGAAACATGTACCTGAAACACATAAAGTTGCAGCAAAACTCTTTTCATAAAATGTAAAATATTTATTGAATACTATCACTAGAAAAACATTTATAATGTAACCCCTATATTTAATTTGTTCCTACACCAACTTGTAACCTATACATATGTTATTGGAAACAGCAATTAATAATTTTATGGTGCGGCCAAACTTGAGAAAGTAGTGTAGAATTTATAGACTGTGCAATCTATAGCACACACCCTTTTGCATGAATTTTATTTGAAATTTTAACATGCACACACTTATGCACACATACAGTATGGAAGGTGATCTATAAACGTCCATGAACAAAATGACTCCTTGTAATGAAAAGAACAGAAAGTCTTATAAGTGTTACTGTTCTTAAAGTACTTTTAGAGAAAAAGCAAAAATTGCATAATGTTGATACATGATTTAGTGAATACTTAAGAGAATACAACTTGGGTTATCTGTGACTTAGGCCTCAGTCCTTTTGCCATTAGGGCAGCCCTTCTTTACATTTAATCTTTGTTTCAAATAAGCTTGATCCGTATCTCTTAATGCTCACGTGAACTAATCACTTCATTGGCTGCTGTCGTGGTAAGGACTGTTGTGCAGTAAAAATGAGTTCGTTATTTAATATGATGATATATCTTAATATGTTCGAAGAGAATTTAAAAATCTATATTTTCCTAATCATATGAATTAAATATATTAGGTAACAAGAGTTAATTTTTAATTTATAGATGAGTCGTATTACACATCTGCTTCACTTTCGTACCTATTTTGAGGACATGTTTCGCAAATCATTGTTTGCATCTTCGGCTCTTATGCGACTAAAGCTTGATCCAGTGGTGCGGGTAATTCTGGAGTTGCTGCTGCCATCTGTTGATTTAAATATGAACTTAAATGTGGGATTCTCTTCTGGCGGGATTTCAAAGTTCATTAGTTGGTTTTTGTGTTTCTCTATACATATTCTCTCCCATATGATGAGTTCACTATGTTTTTGTACGTATTTTAGTAATTCGGTGCTATCTTCAATTTCGTGATTTTCAGACGAGAAATGAGCTGCTATTGCGGACTTATCAATATTTTTGTATCTTAAGTGCCTGAAGTGTTCTTTCTTTCTAGTGCCTATGTTTCTTTTTGTCCTCCCTGAGTTAATTTATTTGGAATGTATGTACTTTCTTAACATGAAATAAAGAGGAGGATCCTTTGCTTCAAACCTGCCTCTTGGGATGACTGACGATAGCACGTGAGTTTATCGGTAGTCGTGACAAGTTGTTTATATTACTTTTATCACTGACCTTGCTTTGAACTGGTTTTGACATACATTACCATTCAACATGTGAGCTGAGTTTCATTTCAAATGTATTTTTGCATGCTTTCACATCTTTATTTGCATAATTTTTTATTTATCTTCCTGGCAATTATTATGCCATTTAATGCAGGTTTCCATGTGGTATGAAAGCAATGCCTATGGCACCAAAAGCATTAGCCAATTATAGGAAAGGGGAAGGTGGAGGAATACATGTTAGAGGTACAACGTTATTTGAAACAAAGATTGCATACTTGTCAAGGTTTGCTACATTTTACTATTAATTTTATTTCCTCCTCTTTCTTTCTAAGCATTATTAATTCTCTGCTAAATGGTTACTGGTTTTCTTATACTTGTCTGACTTGCATAAATTGTTTCCTATTTCCAAATTTGTGTCTTTTTCTGTCAATTATTTACCTTTTGTTTCAACATATCATTATACTTCACTCAACCTCGTTTTCCTAACCTAATTTTTTCCAGTATTTCTAACTTATTTATTAATGCAAATACAAGCGTTTACTAATGATGATTATCTTGTTACTGATTACGGTGAAACACGTAATACAGCAACTGCAGCAAATATTCAAGAAAAATTTAAATAGACGAGCACATCACAGAAATGTTTTTTCATCTGTCAAAGAGTTCTAGATGAAGAAAAAGTATCTCTTCATGTTAAAGGAGTTGGTCAAGTAATGTACAAGAAGAAATCCTTCACTTAAGGGAAGAAGATTCTAGAAGTAGCAGCTAGTATGATGATGATGATGATGATGATGATGATGATGATGATGATGATGATGATGATGATGATTGGGTTTAAGGGCGCTGAAATTCGAGGTCATCAGCGCCCTTAAAAAGCCAAGTGGGTTAAAAAAAAGCGAATAGCTAATAAAAGACTAAAAGACTTCAATATAATAAAAGCAAGATAAAAAAATGCACAGTGGTGTCGCAAAGACTAAAAACTAAAAAAATAAATAAAAATAACTTAAAACCATAAAAAGGATAAAATAGTTAAAATGCCCAAATCTCTTGGGCCTAAATTCTAAAACCAATAGCTGAAACCTACGCTAAAACTTCGCGCACTGCAGTCTCGGCATCGGTGATGATCTCCGCCAAGCTGGCCAGCAGCTGGAGAGACCTGTGGAGACGTGCTAGTCTAACACAATCTAAAAATACATGTCGTACTGACAGTTCAGCACCGCACTGCGGGCAAACTGGAGCTGGGGTCTGGTTTAATAAAAGATTATGTGTAAAGTAACAGTGCCCAATGCGCAACAGAGCCAAGTTATTTCCTCCTGACGGATAAACGACAGGAGGATGCCCAAGGAATTGGAAGCTCCTTCACCGATCTCAGCTTGTTGCCTCGGAGAACAGACTACTCATCGCACCAGCAGCCAGTATAGCTTGCATTAGTGACATTTCCATTGGAGTCATAGAAAACAAATGAATGCTACCACAGCATGTATCACGACATGCTATGCTGTTGTTATAAGGTATGCACTATTTTCTCAATGTTAACTGCACCATATGAAGATTATTTTAAAAAATATAGAACACCAATAATGAAATGCCTCAACTGCTTTTCACAAACCCTATCTGCAAACCTCTGTAATAACATGTAAATAAGTTTTATTTATTAATACAGTTTAATTATTAAATCAATTTAAAATCTGCTTTACAAACGTGTGGCTTGCAACTTTATGTGAACAGTATGTTTTAAGTGATGAGTGTAATAATTGTAAGTGTGTCAGTAAGGCAGAGCTTTGAGATTTCTGAAAGAATTGATTGTAGTTGGAGGATGAAATTTTCACACTGAAAATCAAGAGAGTGAAATAAGAATCAGTGTAGAGTATTGGAACTGTTTCCCTAGTTGAAACAAATGCTCTTTATGTTGTTTAAAGATCTGGATTGAAAAGGAAAAGATTGCTCTATACCTTGTTGTTTTCCTGAATTCTGTAATTTTAAGTACACTTTTCTTGTTTCAAGAACAAACAGCTGAGCTCTTTTTTTTTTTCTGCGTGTGTTATTGAGAGCTATTCTCATACTTTATTTACATGATTATTCATCTCCACTTTCAAAATAATCAGCCAAATTAACAGAGAGTAAAATCTCATGTTAAATATGTAGAAAGGACAAACAATACTACAATTTACCTTTTTCAAAATGCTGTACTTTTTTTGAAAATTGTATTGAGTTTAAATCTTTTTCTGAAAGGTACTTAGAAATTATATTGTACATATTTAACAGACTACATATATATTTGTTATTTTTAAAGCTTAAAATTACTGTGATTTTTTATTTGATGAGGAAGAACAATTTCAAAGTCATGAATCAGCAAACTTTTTGATAAACTTCCTCATTAACACCTAAGCTCACTTAACTTTCATAATATTTTCAGATTAACAAAAAAAAAAACTAGTCTAAACTAACAGTTTCATCTATACTTCCTTAGCTAACTACCTACAAACTACATTCTTTTTTCAACTGCTCACTTTACTCTGCTTTAGATCCAGAACGCTAGTTTCAGCAGTGGCGGTTCTTGTGATTCATTATGTGCTTACAGAATTACAAAGCAAGTTAAGGGAGTTCGTGGACTGGTGATTAAATGATTCTGAGATGCAAAGAGCTAAGAGCCAATACTCCTCTTTCAAAGATAATAGAAAAGCCCAGCGAATATCCTAACCAGAAAACTAAACACAGCCTGGGCTCTGCAAATCACTAGCAGAAATTATCATCACGGATGTGGCCAAGATTTTCCATGAAAATGGTTACTCAAATGCTATTCATTTATTACAAACACATTACAGTATATATTTTTTTAGTTTATCCCTAATACTAAACAAGATTATATACTACATTGAGAACAACACAGTAGTTGCTAATAGATGATAAAGGCCCAGTTTGTATGACACATGTAGCCATCACCTTGCTAGCACACAGCCATTACTTAGAAAGTCATTGGTAACGAAAGAGTATTATAAACTATTATTGCTACATCACTCTCTTTTTTGAATGAGAGTGGTGTTAACAGTATATGCTATAATCATTAGAGTACTTTTCAAGTTAGAGACAAAAATTTGTAAAAGTAGCAGATTTTCAAAATGCGCAAGTGATTTACGAGTGGAGAATCTGTTAATACACTCTGTATTGTCATAAAAATTTGATGGCAGTTTGTTTTGGAGAACCTAGCCACATTTTTGTCTTTTTGTGTGAATTTATCGGGGTCTTTAATTGATTGCTAATGAAAATGGGCTTCAAAATTATGTCCAACTTAAAAAAGAAATTGTTCTATGTAATAGATAGAATCAGACTGAAAAATTCAATGCCATAGCCATGATCTGAACCACCGATCTCCCGGTCTCTGTCCAGTTGCTCTTAAATTATCTTACTATTTAATAAGCCTAATATAACTCAGAATTAAAAAGTTGTAAGTTCAATTTAAGTTTGTTATTATTGCTAGTGCTTTACAGTCAGTAAACAGAGCAGATGAATTATGTGCTAGAGATGGCCATAGAGTTATTGTTGAGGAGTACTGGCATATGTTTTGAGGTAAACTCTGAGGGGAAAAAGTGTGCATTTTGGAAGGCAACTAATTATGCCCATCCATAACTGTAATGGACTTGTCCTATGATCACTCTCTTGGGCTTATCAGCACAAAAACATTTGAAAGTTATACAGTTTATAATGAAGAGTCTGTACATTTTAAAATACTGCTAGCATTTAGAGAATGTATATATCTGTGCTCATGAGTCATGTTAACCAACATCAACGCCTTTGATGTTAATAAAACCTCATTATGACACCAATGTGAACCAAGGGAATAAATTTTGGTTCTTTAATCAGGTATCTTGGGACCACAAATTATCTAATTACTTAAATACTGGTGGATCTTTGGCAGTAGAAAATCAGCAAATTGTCTTGGTATGCTGTATCTTATGCCAAGATAAAAGTGTTTTTAGGTCTTACAGGAGCTAACGTATATTACAGACCTAAAATAGAGATTGTTATTGTTAATTTGTATTGGTGCTTAAATCCTAAAAATATATATGGCCAAAAAAATAGTTTAACTGCAGTTTTTAATGACAGCATAAAAGTTTTAATGATTAGCTAATTTATCAAAACCAAGAAATAACCGCCACTGCCTCTGTAAACATGTCTAGCAGTATTACAAATCTGTCCATAACTTGCAGAAGCTTTCCAGCTACTAATTCTAACAAACTATAAAAGTATACCAAACAGGAAAACAACTAAGGTAAAAGCTGAAAAAAGAACAGTATTATATTAACTGTGCATTCTTCTTCACCATGTAGAATTCATGCACACACATAAAAGCTCAAAAATCCAATAAAATGTGACTATAAAGAACATTTGCATAATTAATGTACCTCCACCAAGTTTATAGAAAGTTAGACAACAAGGGAGAAGTTACACGAAAAACGAGCATTCACAGAGCATGGCAAACAGAAGAACACCATCACCACATTCGCTCTGGCTGGTCACGGAAACTAGGATGGAGTTAGTATCACCTTGAGCCGCGGTATGGGCATGCCAGGGATCATTGAATGCATCATGCCGTGGAGGCCTCGCTCTGCCGTACTGACCCGTACTGGGAGGTGGCATAGGTGGCGCACCATTCAAACCGTCCGTGATTCCTTCCACATGCAGGTCTGACAGTGTCTTGGGCACAAACTCAGCTTTGGGTCTGCTTGCAGCTTCATTCTTCCTGAAAAATCAAACAGAAAACTTAACCAATGGACACCATGATGAAGTTCTTTGTTAACATAATTTTTGGCATAGGAAGAGAGGATACAGATGAGTATTACTGGAAAATTAGTATTGCTTAGAAACTCATACAAAGTAGTAACAAGTTCTAATTCTAAACAGTAATATCTAATTTTGTATATTTGTAAATTTGAGTTTATATTGAGGCAGATGGATTAATTATTTTTGTAACTGTGTAGTGAAGAGTACTCGTTCAATGCATCAGTGGGGTATTAGATTGCAGTCTTTCTGGTGCCAGTTTTCCTGGTAATCAAGTGTATTGTTTAGTTTAGCTGCATAGTGCAGATAGGAAATTACTGCAACATTGTGTAACTGGGTTACCAGGTTGAACAGTGTCTCAAGCATGCTGGGGGAAGCTTCGAGAAGGTTCTAGAAGTGAATCACGGAAGGAAGGGGAGAGGAGAACTGGTTTCTTGAGAAGACACTAACTAGGTTAGGACAGCAGTGCTCTGGGCTGCACTTGTGAGGGTCGACCTCCAACTGCTACACTCTACTTGGCGCCAATTATCTAAGGTAACATCTAGAAATGTAAAGGTATTCTTATCATTAAAATGTGAAAATTATCTATTTGAACTGCTCCTCTTTCATCTTAATTTAGGCATATTTCCTTTTTAAAAATTTGTCAGAATTTCAGTCCTCAGATGGGTTTGCAGGCCAAGCGAGTTAGTATTCCTCCCCGTCATATGTAAGAGAGGTTTGGACATGTAACAGTCTTTACAGTTAGCATATGACATATGGTGGAGGTGCTGGAAAGGCTGCAATCTAATACGCCACTGATGCAATGCACCAATACTCTTCACTACACAGTTACAAAAATAATTAATTAATAAAAAACTTCCATCTGCCACAACATTTGGTACTTTAATATAGTTTTGCTGGAGATAAATCTCTGTACTGAGTAAACTTCTCCTAATTTAAAAAAAAAAAAAAAAAAAAAAAAAAAAAAAAAAAAAAAAAACCACTATATTCTTTAATGATTCATATATTGGCTTTATTTTCAGATTATATGGGCTGTTGAGAGAAACTTGTTAACATAATGTGGGAAATGTTCTGCTGCCAATAAACTATTTAACAGGCATTTATCTGTTTTACAATTCAACATTAAGAATATCATTTTCTTAAAGTTATGACAAATAATTTTAGTACTAATAACAAGGAGTAATATTACTGAAAGAGTGCACTGCACTAGGTTCCATGGTCAACATTAAATGCACTTACAACTACTGATAAATACCACCAAATTGCAGAACTTGTGCGTCAACATGTGTGGGGACCAATATTTCTAGTACAAATGACAACCTTCCATCTAGTTGTACAAAATATATTTTATCTACCTCCACTATCAAAGACCCTAGAAATGCATAACATTCTATAGCCATCCTAGGAACTGAAGGAAACAGCAAGAGACACACTGATGCATTTGTGTTCAAGCATCAGGTAAGATGTTTTATCTACTTTGATTGTGTAAAGTGGAATATTACAAAATCAAAACAAGTATCATAATGGACTATTTTACCTCACTCGTTGTGGTAAAGTTAAAATTAATTTCATGTAAATACGCTACTGAAATTATTTCAGTTAATTGATGGAAGTTAATCATTTTTTCACACTAGCCATATAAAGGCTAAGGTTGTTGATAGTGTCAACATGAAAAATTCAATGCCATGGCCGGGATTTGAACCACGGATCTCCTGGTTTCCTTCCAGTTGCTCTAACCCATTGAGCTACCATTGAGAATTTAATGTCCGGATGGCATGTTGGCCATGGTAGCTCAATGGGTTAGAGCAACTGGACGGAAACCAGGAGATCCGTGGTTCAAATCCCGTGCATGGCATTGAATTTTTCATGTTGAATCTATCTATCAACAACCTAAGCCTATATATGGCTAGTTTGAAAAAATGATTAACTTCCATCAATTAACTGAAATAATAAGAGTTAAATGATGAAGCCTGGGACTCAAGTACTTAGAATAGTAAGTCGCCACAAACGGTGTATCTCGAATGCGAGAGCCCCTAGTGGTCTACTGGGGAAATATATGAGTCAAATGGAGAATTTAATATCAGGACGGCATATTGGCCATGGTAACTCAATGGGTTAGAGCGACTAGATGGAAACCAGGAGATCCATAGTTCAAATCCCGGCCATGGCATTGAATTTTTCATGTTGACTCTATCTATACACTACTGAAACTTCAAAACGAATCAAAGTTAACATTTATTTGTTCAACATAACTGTTGGAACATTCTTACAATGTATCAAATGAATTCCTCATGAGGTTACAGTTAAACAGTTGATGGTATTGTCTTTCACAGTAGGAATTACTGACTTATCTCTCTATATCTATACTTGCACTAACGACCTTGTTTTGTACATGGCGCTGTACATCCAACTATCAACTAGAAAATCAATGTATATAGCCGTCATACAAATTTTAAGTATAATTTACTTTTATCAAAGCTGATAAAACATTATACCATATACATATCATAACATCAAATTACAATACTCGACTGGTTATTGGACTCGTCTATAGTCTCGTATGACAATATTCCAGTCTTATATTGTAATTTGATATGTTATGATACTCATATCATAAATAACTATGATGTACTAATGTTACACAGAGAGAAAATTTGTAGATATACTTATGTCTACAGGAAAATCTTGGCAACCACTTAGGTGAAGGCTAAATTTCAAAAATTGTCAAGAAACAATTATTCTTTATATTTTTATTAACTTTTTAGAACACATTTTATCAGTGCAGACATAATAATTTCTTTTTATTTTATGTTCTTAGAAATTATTGTGATCTACCATTTTGTAGTGTAAATTCTGTATTCTTTACCCAAAGAAAACAAATCGTAACTCCTAGACACTTTGAGATAGAGAGGTAAAGTTTAACCCATTTTTAAGGGGAAGTTTTGCTTTAAAATTTGGTACTCTGTTGGACATGATAGTTTCTCTGTTTAAGCCATATGATTTTTTCTTCACAAAAATATTGAGTTTGTTTTCTTAATTTTTGGTTTGAACAGCTTCGCTCATGAATGATAATTTCTGGCACAAATGGTTTATACTCTTAGAAAAACTGAAGAGAGCTAGCTTCAATTTTAGAATGACAAAAGCAACCTTTAAGTTCTGATGTGCATCTTCTTTAGTGTAATCACATGGTTATTTATTTTTATAAAAATAATTGTGCACTGTTTAATTACGAAACATTATAACTAAGAAAATAATTTTATCTTCTTTAATAGACACACTCATTCTAAAAGAACGCATCAGAGAACTTTTGAAAGTATGCTGTAGAAATTTCAATGTGATATCTTCAATAGCTTCTGAGATAAACTGAGTAGGTTTAATGTTAACAAGATAGATAGTGATGCTGCTGAAATTTTAATTGATGGCCTATGGGGACCTTCAAATTCACCAGTTTTGACCCTATATCATTAAATACTGACATAAAGGGTTTCTGTATTATGGAGAACTGTAAGGTTTTTATTATTAAATAACTGCAGAATCAAATGGAAGTTACGAGAGTTTACAATTTCATCTGTGGTTATCTACAAATTACTTACTCATAACCGTTTCACATTAAAAGGTACTTACAGACTATGCAACATTTCTGCTAGACTGCAGGGGATGGAGCTTAAGGAAATCAGAAGTTCATTATCTGCCACTAAATTGTGGTCTGAAAAGTTTCCGATCTAATAAAGATACAAGACATTTTTTCAGATATATTTTTTTTTCCAACATAGTCTCCTTGTAACTCTACACACTTCTCCCAATGACGCTCCCATTTCTGTAATCCGTCCAAATAGTACTCTGCGTTTTTCTCTGCAAAATAACTATTCACAAAGGTGATTGCCTCTTCATTTGACGAAAATCTCTGTCCTCTGAGTGCAATTTGTAGATGAGGGAACAAAAAGAAGTCACTTGGAGCTAGATCTGGTGAGTAACGCAGATGGTCAAGCAGTTTGAACTGTAATTCGTGGATTTTCGCCATTGCAACTGCTGAGGTGTGAGACAGTGCATTATCTTCGTGAAACAGGATTTTTTTCCTTCAAATGTGGCCATTTTTCCTTAAGTTCTGACTTCAACTTGTCAAGTAATGATGCCTAGTATGCTCCTGTTATGGTGCTTCCTTTTGAAGATAATTAAAATAACTCCATGACTATCCCAAAAGAAATAGTCGCCATCACTTTCCCAGCTGAAAAAACAGTCTTTGCTTTTTTTGGAGCCTTTGCAGTCCACTGTTTGGACTGTGTTTTTGTTTCAGCCATATAATAGTGTATGCAAGTTTCATCTACAGTAATTAATCGGCGCCAAAACTTGGATTTATTGCGCCTAAACTGCATCAACAGAGCATTGGAAATGTTCATTCGAACACGTTTTCGGTCTAACATGAACAAACGCGGCACGCAACGCGCAGACAGCTTTCTCATGTCTAAATTGATTTAATATGTGACAAACACATTCTTTTGACATGTTCATAGCCTCTGCTATCTCTCTCACTTTAATTCGGCGATCATCTATCACCATTTGGTGAACTTCGGCAATGTTTTCGTCAGTAGTTGCAGTTTTTGGATGTCCCGAACGTTCATTGTCTGCTAAGCTCTTAAGGCCACGTTTAAATTCAGGTGCCCAAAATTTCACTGTGGTAAATGTTGGTGTAGAGTCCCCATATGCAGAATTCAACTATCTTTGATTTTCGTAGGTGTATTGTCTTTCAAAAACAAATATTTAATGACAGCTGCTCAATAGTCTATTTTGTCATTTTCATAAAAACACTCACATCAATTCACTCCAACAACTGTTATTTAACAACTGAGTATCCAAAACGGCTGAAACTTTGGTGAGTAACTGTCAACAGATGAACAACGAAATTCACTAGCTTTTATTTACAAGTGTTGTCATCTTCATGTTAGGGTCAGAAACTTTTCAGGCCACCCTCGTATTTCATATTCATTTCAGTGAATATAGGTTGAATTTTGTCCATTGTTCATGTTATCATAGTGACTTTTGCAAAACTAGAGTTTTAAGGGGTAAAGGGGTGGATTCAATGTTAAAATGCTCTCAGATTGTTGTACAATATATAATACTAGGGAATTAGTTTGAAACTGATTTGATTACCGTTTGACATTTCAAAGCTTCACACAAACACTGGATAGGTAGCTATTTTAACTATAATTTTAGTTCATATGCAATAACCCCCTTTTTTTTAATTTAAACATTTTAGTGCTGAAAATATATATTTGTGTACTAAGTCATGTAACATTGATGCCTATAAAAGTTCATAATCTCTCCATTTCTGACTTGTTGTCATTTCATATATGTATTTGTTTCATCATACTTACTTTTCCAGAAGAGTTTCAGTCAGTATTTTAAGGATATCTGTACACTGTTGGTGGTATTCAAGAAGTCCTTCTGAAAATGTTGCAAGCTGAGATATTTGTTCCACCTGAAGAATAAAACACACTTTTCAAGTTAATTACCATGCACTGTTTAAGATTTTTGTGACTTTATTTACACTTTTATTAAGTTTTACAACTGCTTGTATCTGGCTTTTGCCATGAATGATTTTTAAAGGGCGCTGATAACCGCTGCAGTTGGGCACACACGCACGCAAGTACGCACACATGCATGCACGCATGCACACACATACACACTCACTGTTATATGTACAGCTTTTGAAGGCAATTAGTGAAACTAAAACTTCAAAGAAAATGTATATTTATTAAAAGATCTAGAGATCCTAATGTCTTAAATATGAGGACTCCAAGTAAACAAGGATTACATTTTTTGCTAGTTGTTGCATTTAAAAAAAGAGTTGAATAAATAATTTGAAAAAGCAAATTGGAACTAACACTGTGAAGTAATGCAATAATTAAAAATTATACAAGTTGACTAAGACACTCTGTACTTTACATACCTCAATTTTCTTTCAACGCATTTCATCTCCTCTTGAAGACATTATCAAGAAGTTGTCGACTGGCTGGAACTTTGGTTCTCCAGCTGATGATGGTTCTCCGATGTAATAAACTTTGACATTTCATTGGAAGAAAATGTTTTATTCCGCCTCATTAATTGCCACCAGATGCTCCATCTTCGGAGAACCATCAACGCTGGAGCACCAAAATTTCAGTCAATTGGAAAGTTCTTGATAATGCCTTCAAGTGGAGGCAAAACATGCTGAAAGAAAATTGAGACATGTGAAGTACAGAGCATCTAAGTTGATTCACTGTATAATTTTTAATTAGTTGCATAAATGTTTTACCATTCCTTGCATTTATAATATAAAAATAAAAATGCCTTCTGAATCAACTCGAGTTACACTGCCATAAAATGAAAATTTCCAACAAAATGCATAGGTACATGATAGTTTGTATTTCTTCTATCACGGCAAAACTAAGACAAGTACGTCTGTAATTTTGACAATAGATGGAAAATGATTAAGTATTTCCTTGTGCTCTGGCCTTGCTGTTGTGAGTAGATTCTGCTTTATACCTCATTACAGTTCAAGTATCATATGGTTTTGATTGTGCTGATATAGTCTTTGAATTTATTCTGTGAATAACAATTACTCAAGGACACCTCTGAACGATTTGTGACTGCAAACATATTCCAAGTATTTTATGTAAAATGACAAGGGTAATAAATTCTGCATTTTTTAAACAAAAGAAAACCTCAATTGGCTTAATTTCTAAGTAGCTGCTTATAACAACCACTCGGCTGTCACCTCATATTCAATAGCTGGGACTCAGTATGAAAGGTGAAAATGGAACAAAGCTGAAGGCACATGTTCCGAGACATATTTTGAACAGCAGAAAAATTTTAGACTTACGCAAATATACATTTTAAGAGTCCACTCACTTTTTTGTCTTAAGCTGTACATGTGTATAATTTCAATCTTTAATCCTAATTTTTCCAAGTCTTGATTCATTTGTTAATCCATTTCTCTATCTTACAGACTATTTTAGTGCATTAACTCAATAAATTAGCAACAATTCTCCTATTTTATTGGACTTATAGCACTGGTTGTGCAGATGTAACTTTGTTTTAAGCAGTTTCTCTAATGAGAAGTTTCAGAACCAGTGTAAACTTTAAAATGCTACTCGTTTTTTTTAACTCCAAATTGAATAGAATTTTAGATGAATTTATATGTCATTTAAAGCTGCAGTAAAACATTGAAAACTAAAATTTACATAGGCGAACAAAAGCTTTAAAACATTTCTAAAACTGGTAGCTTGACAACAATCAAGAGTACCCCAGAATATAGTAGTTGGATAACAATCAATCAAATATGCTAATGAAGTATACAGACACACTTTCTTTTCAGTTGACACAAATGTGATCAAAGATGATCTAGTGCAGTGTGGCTCTGGACCAGTAGAATCACGTGAGTTGCCAAGTATCCTCATTTTGCAGAAATCACCGTCGTCATTAAATGCTTCAAGTGTCCAGTTTAAAGTAGGGATCACTCACATATTAGTTATGTACAAGTACAGAATTTCATTGATTGCTAAGCAATAACTGGAACTATGAGCAACAGAAAGCATGCTGGAAAATACGGACACTAAATTTACCGACTACACCACAATAAAAAAAAGAATTTTAAAAATTGAAAGGGAAATACAACTGAAAGAGGAACTGTTGACTGATTACTTCATCCATTCATAAATTAAAATAAAACCTGCCTTGCTGCTCATATATAAGAATAATTTTTCCTGCTTTTCACCTTTACCGTAATTATTTAAGGGAAAAATATCAAATTTTAACAGACAATGAAAACCGATATAAAAAATAGTAGTTGAATTTGCTCTAAGCGTTGCCATTTCTACAAAACTTTTACTTCAAATAGATCACAAAAAGTTTAAAAATATATATGTATATATTATATATACACATTTATTGAGAACAAACACAGTCTGTTGCAAAAAGCTTCCTGCCATAAAACAATCTGTAGTCATGTCGACCAAGTATACTTTCTCTCCCAACCACTTTATGCTCCATCTATGGTGCTTTGTGCAACAACTTCACCTTTTGAAACTGGCATTATTATCGATGAAGTAGGCACCTTCATGACAAACCAGTGGATAACAAAGAAAGATTTGATTATGAAAAATACAATTTGCAAAATTTCTGTAAATAAGAATAAATGCTAGAAGATAAAGTATAACCATATAGGCTGTTCAAAATGGAGGCATCTCTGCAATTCAAATGCTTTAAGGGAGAACTGCCACAGTTTAAGTGTCATAGGAAACCTAAGAATGGCTAAGAGAAGCAGTAACCATCTGCTCTTAAAGAGCAACAATACCTTTAAAAGGGTAGAGCCAGACTGAAAAATTCAATGCCATAGCCGGGATTTGAACCACAGATCTTCTGGTCTCCGTCCAGCCGCTCTAAATCATTAAGCTACTATGGCCAACGTGGCAACATGACATTAAATTCTCCAACTGACTTGTGTTCTTCCCGGTAAACCACTAGGAGTTCTCATAAACACATGAGACAACTACTTTAATGGCGACTTACTATGCTGTAAGTACTTTAAAGCCCGGGTTTATTAATTGCACCTAATAGTGGTCTGACCTATAAAGCCCGGGCCTTACTACCCTTTATAGTGCGTCCTACACATGCCTAGTGTGAAAGAACAATTAATTTTTCAACAATACTTTTATTTATTATCCCATTTACTTAAACCAGATGAGCACTATATGGTCAGAGTCATATCATCTTATCATATTTCTGCACTAACTCAAAATAATTCCACTAACTCTGGGATAAAAAATATAAATGAATATGCTTTACATTAATAAAAATAACTTCTGAATAAGATTCAAGCTTTCAAAGGATAGGAGTAAAATGATGCAGTAAAACCAAGTGGTCAAGTTATGTGTATACTTAGATACCATAGCAAAAAGGCAAGTTTATTTAATAAACCTTTTAGGAGTTTTTGCCATAATTTAAATATTTAAATCTAATGATGATCCGAGATCACTCACATATCTGAAAATCTCAAAGGGTAAAACATTCTATTATTGATTGCATTTTGCTCATAGGTAATATCCTTTTTATAATAAATCTTAGGCAACTGGCAAAACCTAATAAGGTAAATCTTATATAAATAATTATTTTATTTATTAATGATGCTGTCAATTGCCAGGATTCTATCATGCCGTCAGTGTCCCATAGGAGTTCTTATAACGCCAGTAAATCTTGACATAGGGTTGTCAATTTAAACATATTTAAAAACCATTGGCCTGGGCCAGATTTGAACCTATGATCTTCGGATCAGTAGGTCAGCATCAATTCAAATGAGCCAGGCAGACTGACAACGTTAATCTTGGGTGTATACCTGGGAATAACCAAAATTTAGGCAATGAAAAAACATATCCTGGCCAGAAAGGGACCTGCTCAACATTTACTGGATCTGAACCCGGTTTATGCATATCCTTAAATTCTTTTTGAAGAACCATTATTGAGAAAGATAAGTGGTTTAAAGATTATGGTTTAAGAGGGATGCAAGCACAGTAAGAGATGATGTTGATCTTCATTGATCTGAAATAAACCTTATTAACAAGCATTTGACAGGACATTGTAGATTTACAGAAATATTTATGTTTAATGGGAATCTTTAGAGAGGAACCAGTATGCAGGCTAAGTTACAAAGAGGATGAAACTGAATTGGAAAAAAAAAAAAAAAAAAAAAAAAAAAAAAAAAAAAAAAAAAAAAAAAAAAAACCTATTTGTAGTTGGTTTTTTGGTACTTCATCACTTACATTTTTTATATTTTTAGAAACTAGTTTCGGAAGCCATTGTCTCCATTATCAAACCTTTCTCCAACTTCTTTAAAACCTCTTTCCTCTTCAAACTGGGTTGGAAAGAGGTTGATATTGGAGGCAATGTCTTCTGAAACTAGTCCCTCAAAATATAAAAATGTAAGTGACGAAGTATCAAAAAACCAACTACAAATAGTTTTTTCAATTAATTTTGACATCACTGTTACTAAATTTCTCTAATCACGCATAAAGGATGAAACTGGCTTTCGCATACATAATATTCAAATGCAAAGCACTGGATAGGAGCAGATATGAACCATTTATAAGGGCAATCAGTGATAATTAATTGTTCTAATACACACAAATCCCGACTATGGCATTCTGATTCTACCTTTCAAAAATATAAACTTTTGGTTTTGATAAACCCAAACAATGATTTTTGTAAAGAAAACTTAGTTAATAAACCTCTGCCCTAATTTAGGTGTGAGGACTGTTTAACTAAAACACTAGCGGTTCATATAATACAACTGACTCTTAAAGTTTCAGCATTAAGGACAATTAAGTCTAACTCCATTACTACAATAGTCAAATCAAAGTGTTTCAAAATGTGTTAGCCCCTTTCTAAAGCAATACTAATAATGACTCACCCTTTGTTCTGTATGGTTTTAAAATAGATACAGCAATTTCTTTCTTTAATATCTACATCCTTTCTGGTGAGGTGTTTAAAACCAGTTGGCAGCAATGAATTATCCTTAACAAGGTTCCATATGATTTTAGTTTGCATATAAAAGAATCTTGTATCTTGAGAAAAGGATCCTGAACAAAACTGTTGGCAATTACAACCAACCTATGACTGATTCTCCCTAACACCATTTAGCAGATATTAAACTAATCACACAAGTTAACTAAACAGAATTTGCTTTCAAAACTATGGCTGAAACGCACACTGGTTTGGAAGATGGCATTTATAACTCTTTTACCCAACATAACCTTAACACTTTCACTTGAAAACATTTAAAATGTTACATTGATATTTTTGTGTAATTTCAAAACAATAAATTACATTACATCTGCACAACCAAGCATTAACTGCTGAAAGTGAATTTGAATTCTCTGTAATTAAACAAATTCAACTTACATCATTTTCTAGCAAGTTGTGCATTCCCATCTGAGCGAGATGCAATGATTCTGCAAACTTGTCTTCGGAGAGCTTGATCTCATCATCTGTAATGTGAGAACCTGTAAATACCAGTCAGAAACCAAGGGAATAAAAAGCTACTGAAACAAATCATACAGGGCCGCAAAGAAACAGAAACTACAGAGTGCAAGTGTGGCTATTTTCTACACAAAACTATGCATGAATAATATGGACAAAGTTCAAAGTGCAGAAATCAAGCTTGCAAAATTTAAGTTAAAGCAAAGATTTTCAAGTCTTATATATTGTGTGTACCACATGCTATGTTCATAACAGCTCTTTTATACAAGAAAAGACTGCACACTTGGATGATTCAAATTCCAAAGGCTTTAATCAATGTAGAGTTGAGCTATGAACGTTTGCCCTATTAAACTGGAGCTGTAATGACCTGCTACTCAAGAAAAGAAACTAACCTCACTTTTGTGGGACATGAGACTTGAACAATTTCATCAGGCTTTAAAGTCTTATCTCCAAACCTTATCGTTACCACCCTTTAAGTGAATTCTGGGAGTAACAGCTGGAGATAAGTAGGAACTAACATATCTCCAACAAGTATATTATTACTGCCAATACCATACAATTAAAAGTCTAGCACAACTTAAAGATGGTACACAGTAATTCAAAAATAGAAACCAGAAGAGGAATACATTTTGAGGACCATATCAATAGTAAAGTGTAAAGTTGATTTTGTGAATTGGAACCAATGATATTTTTTATCTACTTTCAATTCACAGTGCAGGCTGCCAAATGTCAAAATCTGACAGAGCAAGTTTCAATCCTTTATTAAGAGTTTACATTAAATTTGTTGTTCCAATTTAATTTCAAACAGTTTTTATGGTACTTCGTAGTTTTTGCTATTGTTCTTTTAGCCTAAAAGAACCAAAGTTAATGAATTTGAGGGAATTGGGACGTACATTTGCTGGAATTTCTTCAGTTTTACTTTCACAGTTTCAGATTAGAGAGATCTCTAGTGGCTGTCTCATGTCACGGCTGCACTAAATAATTTATGCAGTGAAATCTAATATGATGTGCCTGGAAACTAGAACAAAGAAAGTTAAAACTTCACCTTCCTTCCTGTTGCTGGGACCTGGGAAACTTCACATTAATTGCAAACACTCACGTTATAAATGTATTTTGACTTTGTCATTCTCCTTTTGGTTCTCATTCTCAATTATAAACTTGGCTTTTGCATACCTACATATCTTGACTTTCAAAACTGTAAGTGCTCTCTGAAACCTTTCTTAATCTCCCTGTCTACTTGCAACTTACTCTTTCTAAAAATAAGTCTAGGGTATTAATTTTCTCTGCCTTTATTTATACAATGTATTTTCATAAATTATTTCACTTTTTGTCATTTGTACTATTCATCTATCATTTAGCGTTTTCTCTGTTTATTAGGCAAAGAAAAACCACTAGAAAAGCACCTTTCTTTACAACTATTAATTAATCCTAAAATTAATGCATCAATACAATCACACAAAATGTTATCTTTCAACTTGATCTCAAATCTATGTTTTTCTACTTTCCACAATTTCTTTGACTGATTTAGACAAATCTAAACAACTTTTGTTCTCAAAGCTTAACATATTCTGACAATATATAATTTTGAGTCAAACTAATACTCAATGCTCCACTTATTGCTAGTATTTACCTAGAACATGTTTCATTAGGATCTTCCTAACATCAGCTGTTGTCAACTAATGGACGTTGGTTTGGTGAACTCATTGGAGGCGATAGGTGCATCTCTGTCGGTATCTTGAAGAACTTGAAGTTTGGGTTTTCTTCAAAACTATTTTCTTTCATATTTCTTTATGAAGATTTTTTCCCTCGTGGTTAATGCAGCTGGACCTTGGACACTTTTTAAGAAGTGGATTTCTTGTTCTATATCATGATTCTCCTTCCAAAAATGGTACACTACCGCCGATTTATCTACTTCTTTGTTCCTGATGTTCCTAAAATGCCCTTTAAGCCTTAAGTTCAAGTTCCTTTTAGTTTTTCCAATGTAAAAGTTGTCACAGCCTTTGCAGTTTATCCAGTACACACCTGATTTTTTGTCTGTACTTACCTCCTTTGTATTATGTGATTTCACAAGGTATTGTACACTAAATTTGTTCTGTGGGGCCAAAGTAATATTGTGCTCTTTGAAGACTTTTTGGAAAAGGTGTGTAGCTCTGGGATGATATGTAAATTTTCTGTATGAAGTTTCATTGCTGATTGGGCAAAGAGTAGTTACTTGTTTGCATCTTTGTTGTCTTTTGAATTTATCATTTTTCTTTTTGACCAACTCAGCACTGAATCCATTGTATTCTGCAATGTAAATGATATTATTGTACTCTTTGATATATTCCATCTTGTTTAAAGGTACATTAACCAGCCTGTAAGTTAAACTGTTGATAACAGCATGCTTGTGTTGTCTTGGGTTACATCCATATGATTTTATGAAATTTTCTGTGTGTGTTTCCTTCCTATGAATGCCAAATTCAAGTTTATTATGTTTTCTGGTAAGTTTCAAATCTAAGAAAGGGATTTCATTGTTTGTCTCTTTTTCTATGGAAAATTTTATTGCAGGATTTTGTAAATTAAGTAGTTTTAATGCATCATCTACTTGTTTCTCATTTACTCTTAACATTGAGTATTAGTTCAACTCAAAATTATATTAATTTTGTGCTTCATTGTATCATAGTCCTTAAACATTGGAATATTCTGACAACTTTCATGGCCTGTTATCTTCTGATTTGCATAAATTTAGACTGTCCTTCCCATGGCTTATTGCTTAAAATCTTACTTCCAAGTAATCAAATACCTTTACTACCTCCACTGTGCCAGAACAGGTAAAGAGCTTAAAACAAAGATGCCCTGCTAAATCACTAATCCACTTTAATTTAATCCTTTCCCTGCTAATGAGGCAAGTCTTGAGTGTGCTCTGGAAAGCACAGAGAACCCCAGTTATCCAAGGTAGGTGGACTAGGGTCACCTTGGTGAAGTGAAAATTCAGATAATATAGTTGGTTGATTGGTTGGTATCTAATGTTAAAAAGTTGGCAATGAAACCATTTGCTCTCTTGCACTCCAGTATTTTGATGTTATGTTGGTATGCTGATTAAAGGTTGGGCAGCGGAGTATGTGGTTTCCACCCATATCTTTTTTTAGTGTATAAAAAGGACAAGAGGAGATCTCACTATACCAATCCTGAATAAATGTTTATTGAGACAGTCATGGCCTGTTAGAAGTCTTAAAGTTGATACAGAGGATTGTATTATTCTAGTCATGCTGTTAAATAAATTTACCCATAGTTTTCCTTTTGTTAATATATTATCTTCTTTAATTTTTTAATTGTATGTTGATATAATTATTCTTTTCATAGAGTGATAACTTACTGGCTCAAATGAGTTTGACATAGTTTTACTGCCTTTTTTGGCTAGAAAGTCAATTTCCATTACCATGAATTTTGCAATGTGCTGGTATCCAGTGAAGTATTACACTTTTACTCATATTAATTTTGTATGATTTTGCAATATTCTGCAAATTTACATTTTTAGGTGTTATATCAAAAGTTATGGATATTATAGCTGCTTTAAAGTAGATAATATTACAACTTTTTCAAATTTAGTTATATGATATAGAAGATTTTGTAAGCTCTGAAGGATTGCCAAAATTTCTCCATCAAAACTTGTAGAATTTAAGCTTAAATCTTTTAGAGAAAGAGAAGAGAGGACATATTCCACCAGCAACAGTATCATCACTATTTGGTAAGCTGGAACCATAGTGTAAAAAAGTATCCATTCATTGGCAGGATTTGCCTGCCTTGGTAGCGTAGATGGTAGCATGTCTGTCTCACGTTCAAGAGGTCCCGAGTTCGAATCTCAGTCAGGGTGAGTTACCTGGATAAGGTTTTTCCAGGGTTTTTCCTTATCCTGAAAGATGAATGTTGGGTAACTCTAAGCTCCATGGACCCCAGATGCATTGAGCATAATTTCACCCATTTCATTCATCGACTGATATGACTAAATGTTGCAGGATGTTAATTACAAAAAAAGGGCAGGATATCTTAAATTTATTATTTCTAGTACCATTTGTTTCCGGACACATGAAGAGGTTTCAGATATTCAGATAGTATGGAGAACCTCAATTACATAACAATTTGGTTAAATACAAGCTACTGTATCACTATCTATTTTAAAGCTTCTGTTTTCAATTCTAAAGATATACAATCCATTTTTCTTTTTCACCACCAATGGGTAATTGAAGCTTGGTTAATCAGGGTTCTACTGTGATGTTTGTAATGTAAATCATTTGTGCTTATGACTTAAGCACTCTTTTTTAGCTTTTACTTAAGATATGGACACGATTCTAGATCTTACTCTTTATGCAGTAAAGAAACCATATTATAGGTATTTTATACAATAAATCATCTGACTTATCTTAAAGATTAATCTTCAGGATGATAAACTCCCAGGTCGGTCATCAGAAAATAATGAGCCTCCAGCAGCTAATCAAGAGCAGCATATACCAATCACATGGTAAATTCGCCCTAACAGCAGTTAACAGACTTCTGGTCCTCATAACAGGAATAGGAATGCTTTTGACTAGAACTAATGAAGATTGTAAGCAGTTGAATAAATATAAGGCTTCAGTGTTGCATATTATGACCTGCTTAATCTTTCATATGTGGAAGAAGCTAGAAACAGTGATAAGATATATTTACTTAAGATGAGTCAGTACTAGTAACACTAACATCATTTTTTTTAATCTCTGTTGACAGTGTCAACTTGAAAAATTCAATGCCATGGCCAAAATACCATCCCGACATTAAATTCTCCAATTGACTGATATATGTTTTCCCGGTAAACCACTAGGGGCTCTCGTATTCAAATACACCGCTTGTGGCAACTTACTATTGTAAGTACTAAAATCCCAGGCTTCAACATAAAACTCTTATTATTTAAGTTAATTGGTGAAAATCAATCATTTTTTTCACACTAGCTGCATATAGGCTAAGGTTTTAGCTGGATAGAGTCAACTTGAAAAATTCAATGCCATGGCCGGGACTTGAACTACAGATCTCGTGGTTTCCGTCCAGTCCCTCTTACCCATTCAGCTACCATGGCCAACGTGCCATTAAACTGACCCCTGTTGTTGTTTCTGTTGTGGTGGTTGTCTATAATAGCGGCATCATGTGGCAGTGAAATGGTGAAATGCACTTCCAGAGGGTACTTGGTGGTGGTAAATTAAAATTCATTAACTGTTGTTTGTGTTTCAAAATGAAGATCTTGCATTCTGCTGCTTGAGTGGTGGGTTTGATTAGTATAATGTTCTATTTGATGTTATGGTTGGTCATCTAGAAATGGTACAAAACTGCAGATTTACCCACTTGTGTGTATTTTAAGCATCTCATATTTTCCTTTAGTCTTGGTTTCTAGATTTCTTTTTTTTTTCCTTCTTTTTTTTTCCCTATGCATACTTTTTTTTTCAATTGGGGCAATTTATTTTGTAAATTCCGGGTATTTTATCTTGTTGTATAGGGTCGTTTAATCTAATACAAAGTAATTTCTCTATGCTAAATTTGTTCTGTGGGTCTAGGCTAATGCTGTGTTTCATGAAAATCTTCTTAAATTTTAATTTTTTTTCTTCTTGGATGAGATCTGTGGTATCTTTGATATGTTTCTGTCATTTAAATTGTTTAATTTTCTTACTGGACACATTCTGAAGATGGGAACAAATGTTCCTGAAATAAGTTAACAGAGATTAAAAAAAGTGATGTTAGTGTTACTAGTACCAACACATCTTAAGTAAATACTGCTTAAACTTCTTTTTTAATGCAATGTCATTTTGCTATCATAACATAACTTGTTTCTATAAAGAAGAATCAACCAGCTACTGTAGTAAAATTGTCCTTTAAGCCAAGGTGGTTCAGTTAACAAATGAAATGTGTGCTCAAAGGAGCTTGGGATCCATAGAGTTTGAATTTCTATGATGTGATAGATGTTTGTGGCAATCTTCTTACCATGTTAAGTCACAGAGAACTTGAAAATCTTTGTAATTAAGTTTTTGAGTGCTATTTATATCAGGCTTATGTGCTAAACAACAAAACATGTTTAGCTAGCAGAAAATGATTAAAACTATAAACAATTATAAAACAATTTCAAAAATCCCATACTTATAGCAAAGCAACAATATAAATTGTATAAGCTGAGCATAAAACAATGCATAAATGTTTGCCATAATAACCGATAGCCAATTCATTAAACAAATCTTCAAATTAACACTACACAGCAATTCAGAATAACCATTACAGTCAAAAGATTTTATTTTTAAACTGAGTAAATATAAAAGAATTAAACATATAGAACAGTAAAAATGAAGAAAGAACAGCTCAGCAAAAATATGCAAGGTTGACAATTTATTAGCATAGCTGAAAACTTTGCTCTATATATGTTACAACTATGTGAACAAACTATGAATGTTACTAAGCAGCTACTGATATAGTTTAATTAATATTTCTTACATTACAGAAAAACTTTAGTTTCAACACTACTCATATTATCACTGTTGGAATGATAAGCTTGCCCAATAAAATACAAAATACACTAATCAATTATGGATACAACAGTTACTTTTGAGTAACAGTTATAACTGACACATTAATGGTTACATATAACAGTTACCAGTAACAATTCAATTATTTGTTATCATGGTTATCATTAGAGCTCGAATTTATATGCACTATAATGTATGAATGTATGCATGCAGCTATGCACTAAAAATCTGCTAAATATGCTCTAAAAACTTTAAAACTTTATAATACACATTTAAAATAAAGTACATTATTTCATCTTTCTCACATTTATTAATCTTGAAGTAATCAAACAGTAAATTCTTAAACACAGGCATTAATTAATATTTATTAATAGCTCTTACAGTCTATTTCAGCATTATCATATTTATTGCAATAAACAATTAAATATTTTTCAGTGTTTTTTTGGAAGAAGCAATTTTATTCTGACACTTAAAGTGTTTTTTTACTTCTATGAGCAGCTGTTTGTGGATGTTGCATAATCTATAATTTTTTGTTGCAGGCACCTATAACAATGTTATACGAATATGGGTTTATTTTAGTTAAATAAAACCAACAGTAATTAACTTGAAAATCGCATTCAATTTTTAAAATATTCTGAAAGTACAAAAATAAAAATTAAATGCTGTAACACACTCACACGGTACTATATTTCCATCTGTTGTTAAGAGCAGGATTTTCAACAATCCATCATTCAATTTTCATCAAACCATATAAGCTCTTTACTGCTCTTCTCTTTCACCATTGTAATATTTCCTTTCCTATTGCTCACATTTGTAACAGTTGTTTTAATATTTAAAAAGGGTTTGAGAAATATATAAATTTATAAAAGAAAAACAAACAAAATTGTATAGAAATTTAACTGTATTGGAACACCACAGTGAAGCGAAATAATTATTAAATTATAGATGAGTCGTACTCATTACACATCGCCTTCACTTAGGTACCTATATTGAGGACATGTTTCGCGAACCATTGTTCGCATCGTCGGCTCTAATGCAACTCATTACGTCGCTTTAGAGCCAACGATGCAAACGATGGTTCGCGAAACATGTCCTCAATATAGGTACCTAAGTGAAGGCGATGTGTAATAAATACGACACATCTATAATTTAATAAACAAAATTGTGTAAAAATATATGTAATTTGTGATTGGCCATAGTAATAATTGTATTACGTAATGTTGTGACGTAGTAGTAAATCGGCCAATCATATAAAAGTAATATATGGGTAGCGATAGTAACAAAGGATTAAGTAATCTTGGTGTAGAAACCGAAAGAAAATTTGTCTTACTTTCTGGAATGCCGAAAAGATCGGACACTTTTTAAATTGCTCAAAAATATTTAAATATTAATTCAATTTGAAGTATTAGATTGATTCCGATCACAGTATAAAGTTTTGTAATAAGAATTGCAATGGATTTGGTGTTAAAAGAAATAAACAAAAGATTGATTTCTTATAGAAATTTAAATTAAAAATCTTAATGATTTCTTCACTTGTTACCACCCTTGTTACTTAAGAGTTTTCATTGCTCATAAGTAAGAATATAACAGAAGAATATTAAAACCTAGCCAAGGCATAATTAAGGATTTTCCTGATAACTTCGGGGAACATCTTCTTCATCAAGTCATAATATTTTGGACGAAGGTAAGATTGACGAAGTAAGACTAACGACGGGAAATGAGATACCAGCACAAATCTTGCTATATATGTTACCGCAACTTTGGGGCATCGAAACCTACAACAACAGAGGAATCCTGCCACACACTTTAGAATTACTATTAACAGTAATTAGGATCAGTTTAAAAGTTAAGTGAAAATGACACTCTTTAATTGTTGGAGGTGTTATCGTTATGGCAGATGGCTTTGTTTTCAATATTAATACAAACCGTTTCAAGTTTATGATGCAATGGCCGCACTTAACTTAAAAGATTTAGTGCATGATTGTTAAACACTATTTAGTTTAAGTTGCTGAGCAACATTTTTATAACAGTAAGCACTCATTGTTGATGGCTATGTTATAATTTTTGACAACCTTTTATGGATTTAGAAACGTGATACCTAAGTCCTTCACAATCAGAGCATTAAAAGAGAAATTTTCTCATATCCTTCTCTTGTTGAAGTTTAGGGGTGAAATATTTGTACAAATCATTGTCTAAAAAGTAAAATATATGCACAAATATGCATGCACTAACCTCTTAAATATGCATTTATATACACTACAAAACTTCCGTAATAAACTCCTTACAGTGTGGAATAAATTTAATACTTGCATAAATTTAACTATAAAGGCATAAAACATGCAAATATGCAAAAATTCGAGCTCTAGTTATTATCTTTGCAATTACATTATGTTACTGGCTACCAGTAACAATTAGCTGTAACTATGTTTCAATAAGAACAATGTCCATACAAATTTACTTTGTTTTCGTATTTGTTACTTCTGTAACCATTAATGGATAACTAGTTACTGTTACATTACATATAACTGTTGCTTTCTGTTCATCCATAATCTGAACGTAAGCATCATAAAGGAATTCTCAACTTCATCTTAGCCTGTATATGGCTAGTGTAAAGAAATGATTAATTTCCATCAATTAACTAAAATTCATCTTGTTCGCTAATGCTTTTTACAACAATCACAATGTTTAACAGGTGTTATCTTATTGTTTTTAACAATATTTATTGTTCAAAGTGTCAAAATTGAAAGAAGTGTAAAAATTTGGAAGAGTTGGGAATATACACCTGCACTCGCAGAATCATTATTCTGATTCAAAATCATGGCAGGTGAAACATATTTATGTTTTTATGAGCAATCTGTTTTAATTAAAGAGAAGAAGGTTCAGTTCTCTCCAAATCCTTGATAAAACTTACACATTTTACCTTACATTAAATATTATAATGATTACTTAGACAACATACATTTTCTTGGTTTAATTTTGAGCTAAATGCTTCTGCTAATTTCTTGGCTGGTTCCAAAAATATATTCTGTAGTTCATATTTTCTATGTTTAAAATGACCAGCAAGTGTCATGAGGTAATCTTATCACTCATATCATTAACAGTGTAAAGTCTGTTTAGTTAATGCGTGTGCACTTCGGCCGCCTCCATTGAGGAGCCCTTATAATCGTTTTACAACCACGGCCCTCCTTCTCCCAGTCCTTTCTGCAAGGTTGCCACCTTTCTCCATACGTCATGGATATCGTACGAGGTTTCGTCTAAATAAATTATCTTATGTCCATTACTGCGAACCTTCCTTAGTTTTGACAAATATATACAAGCTACAATTCTACTGGATTCCATAATAACCCTTATCTTATTCAAAGTGCAGTATTTGAAACCCAGATCCTTTAGGAGGCCGAGCAAAGTGCAATGCCCATAAACAAAATCACAAATTTCTTGCAAATGTGCAGCCAATTCGTCTAAGGTGGGTGCTCTCCCTTTTGCATAGAATCTATAAATTTCTCGGCGAATTAAATCGCATGTAAAATTATCTACTTTAGAGAAACGTTTCCTTTTGTTTTCACACTTGATCGGCATCTTTGGTATTCCTTTTGTCACAATATTTCTTACTGTATTTCTGTGAATACATAAAGTTTATTATCAGGCTCATTGTATGACCCCTTACCAAGATTATTTTTCAGCACATATTTATATGTGTTCAAAACAAGCGCTTGAATTTGCTTAGAAAGAGTTCCCGTTATAACATTGTTTTTTGAGGCTTTTCCAGTAACATAACTCGACCAAGCAACACTTTCCAATTTATGCACACTATTGCCATCACTTTGATTATTTTCACTTGACTGAAAGTTATCTACTACTTCATTTGCAATTACCACTGCATTTCCCTCCCAGGTCTCCACATCGTGACACAAAACAAATTTCTGTATGTAATGAAACAAATCAACTGGAAGTTGGAACTTTAGCAACTGAGACTCCACGTGGAGTAAACATGCGACTGTCATTTCCAGAAAATCAGGTTTGCTACTGGTCGTCAATGACAGTGTTCCATTTCTTAAGTGTGGAGATAGATTTATGATGGTCATTAGTGGGCAGTACAGCCCGTTTCCTTTGAGCGGCAACTGCACTCGCATTGACTAGACAGACTTTACCTGCTTTTATACAGTGGTGAAGGAAATTGTATCTAAAATATTCCAGCTTTATATATGGTAGTATAAGTATCACCAAACAATTTGGCACCTGGAGTTTTCAAACGGCAAACTAAGAAGCGAGTCACTTATTCTTTTGTGATGCTTCCAATCCACCTCACACCCTAGCTCTTGGTTCCACTGCAGAAGTAGGTAAGTCAACTCAGTGTGTGCGAAAAGTTGATCTCCTGATACTGCTGTACATCAGCTAAATCATTATTAGTTATATATTTCTGCAGTCATTTAAAGGTTCTATGCCCAACATTTCACCACTACTATCACTGTTTTCACTACTGCTACTATTGGCACCTTTGATTACAATACTTTCTGTTCTATCTTTGATTATGCATTTTCGTTTTCAATATTCCTCTTCTGGTTTTTCCATGTGGTTGCCAACACTGTTCCATTTATCTTCTCCAAATTCTGCAAACTTTTGCTCACAAATAAGCTGAGCTTCTGCAAGTTTAAAGCTTACATTTAGCACCCCTCCCCTACAATAAGGTGGGTTCAATAGGCTTAAGCTTGACATGATAGAGAGGAAATCTCAATACAGAATGTCCACCCGCCAATATTTTGTCTAAGACATAGGTTTCATGTCTGGGCTTATGCAATTTTTCTTGCATGTAACCAGCTCCTCATTGTTTCTTATTTGTATTTTGATGTTGGGAACCTTGTCTTTCTGTACATTATGATAAGATCCACTATCTATCACAAGCACTGTATTTGGTTCTAAATTGGAATTAAATTTTGTCTAAGCCAGTGTACAAAGTTTTCACTATTTCCAATAAGTAACTGGATATCCTCACAGACCGGGGAGGTTAACTAATGACTTGTTTCTGGTGCTTAATGAGGGTGACAGGCATGAGATCCAAAAAAATACTTACAACTTGCGGTATAGGCTCACCCACTAGATCCATAGAACTTTTCACATGCCAAATTGTTTGGTGATACTTATAAACATATAGTTTGAAAAACATCCACTGAAACAAAAGGTTCCATTTTCTGTGATGTTTTCAACTGGGAAAGATGTAGAGCAACATCTTTAAATTTCACTTTTCCTAACTGGTTGCATATTTATCCATATTGCAATTATAATACAAATTTTACCAAGTTTTCAGATATTTAAACAAGTCTATATTCACACTTCTTACACAATCCACTTTGACTTCGTGAACTTCCCTTGTAAGCAGAAGAGCATGCAGCATATTGATATATATACATAGTTTGTCACTTTAGCTGCTTGCTTGGAGATCTAAAATTACATTGTCTATATATTATTCAATTCTCAGATCTCAGGTTCATGCTTATAAGGCAACATAATTATTCTATAGTTTACAATAAATCAAATTTTCTAGACTGAAAAAAAAGAGGGGCTAATTTTTCTTAGCTTTTCTCTTTTTCAAGTTTATAATCTTTCAAACTTGTCACTTAAAATTAAAATTGGATATCTACAAAAATTTGTTACCATGGCAGCGGAAATGTGAAAGTCTGGAGAGCAAATATTTTGACTTACTCTTTATGGATGAAACTACCTCACTTCTAACTAATATATTATAAGTTAAGAAGAAATCGTTACAAATGTATTTATCTACACTGTTTAGCAATACTAAAATAAAAGAGCAATGCAGAAACAAAATGCAATAAGTAGCAAAGGGAATGCAGAAATTCATTTTCATAGCTTAGTCTTAGTTGTAATATATACAGTGCAAATCAAATACCTTGTTCAAGACTTATACATTAAATTTATAGTATTAAACAGATCATTTTCTTTGTTAAATACTGTGTTGTTTGCCAGGATTTATCCGAAATGGCAGTGTGCTGGAATTTTGTCACACAGAGGTTCTTTTAGATACATTAAAGCTGCTGATTTAGACTATCACTTTTAAACACATTTAAAAACCATTAATCTGGGTCGAATTTGAACTCACAACATTGAGATCTGTAAGCCAGCGCCTAACCAACTTGGTCACCTAGACTGACAATTTGTATTGTGGTTATTCGAAGGAGATAAGCAGAATGATTTTCATTAATGAAGTACTATAGAAAAAAAAAATATTTATAACAGAAGCATTGTCAAGAATTATGTAATTATTTCAGTACAAGCAAATAATTTTAATTAATTAGAGTCAACTGAAAACTTCAATGCCACAGACGGGATTTAAACCACAGATCTCCTGGTTTCCGTCCAGTCTCTCTAATTTGTATGCAGTAGTGAATAAGTCTATTTCATTTTAAAACAAAATGCATAAATGTATATGCTTTGCACATATTATTTATCTTTTGGATAGTTCATACATTATACTGATAAACAAATAAATGCAATTAAAGTAAAAATACCTGCGATATCACATTAATGGTAACCTGGTGTGCATTTCTACTTATAGTTTTAATTTTATTTTCTTTTTTGTGGGGGAGGGTTTTTCATTTAACTTAAAATAGGCATGAAAAAGGTGCTTGTGTAAAAAATAACTGGAGAACATTTTAGACAATTCAATTAAAGGATGTATAATGTGATAGTAAAGAATGAAACAAGAAACTCATTGCAAAATAAATTATTTTTAAAGGATATTTTCAATCTACTTTAGTCATAATCGATTTGAATAGAATTACACCAAATTTAATGATACCACATATTTCAGATTTGTTATTAAATTAACAATGAATAATGAAACTAACAAACTAATTTCATTCTAACCCAACATGGTACTCCATTTATCATAACTGGCCAAACATAAAATTCATAGGCAATTTTCCTAGACTTTTAACTCCACTTTTTTTTTATATCTTAATTAATAAGCGTAATGTAGTTGCAAATTTACCTAACCATCATATTTAGCATTACTCCTGAGTACACTCCAAAATATTTGCAGCTATTCCACTGTGGAATTTGTACACCTCCATGTGATACATATGAAGAATTTCCCCAAGTCTACTAAATGGAATTGACTTACTAACATTGTCATTTTATTTTTAGTAGCTTAGTTATTTCATTTAAATTAAACTGACACACAGATTCATTTCCAATTTTCCAAATTTTATTGTAAAGATTCACCTTCTGTAACCATTCTATAGTATACTCAACAAAAATAAAAACAAAAATAAGAAAAAGTAGTGGACCAGTACCAAGCCTTGGGGCACAAACATATAATATTATATAAAAAATAAATACATTAAGCAAGGTTTTGAAATCCTGAACAAGGTTTTTGAACAAACTTTGGATGGGAGGGAGGGGTTTGTTGAAAACATACCAACTATTGCCCCACCAGGGCTTCTTGAAGGGCTGTTGTAGGGGCTGGAAGTCATTCCGCCCTTTTTACAGACTGCTAATGGTGGTCATAACAAAAATGCACATTTACAGTAACATAGTCAACATGCATGTCCTAAACATTCCTTTAACCTTCAGCACCACTCTTAGAGAAACACACATTTAAATTAATTACAATAATGAAAAAAAAAAAAAACTGTAACTTTCTGGTAAATTACTTGTTTTGATAATTACTTTCACACTCAATCTATGAACAATGGCCAATATGTGTTCTATTTGAGAGTAGCAATGTTAAAAAATAATCCAAACTTAATACTAAGATAAGCAAGGGTACCTAGTTAGAGTAACCAATTGTAGAATTTGCGAACATTTACGATGACATTCAGCCATGACCAATTGTCAATATATATTGGAGCTCATCTTCCAGCATTTCATTTTGAGGTTAGGTATGCTATAAAAGAATATCCTATATAAAGGAATATAAGTAGATCAGAGGACCAGCCAAGCATGCATGATTAGGGTAGCTAGTTATAGTATTAACTATCATTTGTACTTATACTCATTCTATAGTGCTGTTATATTTAATAACTGAATATCCAAGATACATTTAGTTTGAAAACACAAAATGGAATTAAAATTTGAGGTATGTTAAGTATAGTGTCTCAGCCAGCTTATTGTATAATTTTTAATATTACATTTAGTCTATTACATATTCTTTAATATACATAAAAAGAAATACAGTATAACCGAAATAATGCTGTAGTTGTGGAACATCCCCACAGTATATAGGGATGTAACACTAGAAGAGACAGAAATCAACCCTGCACAGTTGGAGGAGGGAAATATGCATGCAGCAATAAATTACAATACAGTAACAGTATTAAACTCTCGTATATAAGGTAACCTATTTTAAAATTACACAACAGTTATGCTGGGAGATGTATTCAGCTTGTAACAGATAACATACTCGTTGATAAAACAGTACAGTTCTTGCAGAAAAATGTCAACACATTTTACCGGTTGAATTAGTTGTGCAAATCTGTTTGTATTAATGCAATCATAATTGGAGGAATTGTAAATAAATTTATTCAAGTTGTTCAATGCCAGAAAGACTGTTTTCTTCATTGGGTACATTTACAACTAATATCATGTTTTTCTATGAGCATTTCCTGTTGTTTTAGCCTTTTTCCATTTAAAACCCAGTTCTCTCACTATTCTGTTTAAAGATGACTTACTGCTCTGAATGCTGTCTCTTAAACTAGTAAGTAATTTAGCTACTGTAAGAGCACCTTTTTCCTGAACAGAAAAATGTTGAATCCTACTTCTAACAACACATTTGTTGAATTGCTTGCATTCTTTAACAAGTCTTTTCATTGTTATTTCTGACACTCCTGTGTCATCTTATATGCATTTAAGCTCTTCATATCTTTCAGAAAATATCCTCTGGTGTAACCAGTTCTTTGCTTTTAGCTTCTTCATGTATGCTATTACATTTAAAACAATTTCTCGAATATGACTGTAATGTTTTGGATCATAATTTACAAAGTACACTGATGGCATAATTAATTTATGCAATCATCAATATGTGACAAATTTGCTATACTCACATCTTATTGAAAAGCTCTAATTACATCCCAAAAAATCATCCCCATCACTTTTCTGGCCAATGGAACCATCTTTGCCTTCTGTGGAGCAGATTCTCCAGAAGCAACCCATTGTTTTGATTGTTGCTTGGTTTCTGGAGTATTATGATGAATCTAGGTCTCATCAACAGTGACAACTCAATGCAAAAAGTCATTTGGATTTTGCTTAAACAGCTTTGAAGTTGAAAGCTGTGCCCACTTGTTGTCCACTGTGAGCAAATGTGGCACCCAATGGACCAACAGCTTTCTCATCTTCAATTTATCATGCAAAATGTGAATTCTGTTCCCGTCAATATACCTATGGCCTCTGGCACTTTGCAAACTGTCGTTCAATGGTCACATGAATTATTGTGAACTTTTTCAATGACTTCCTCGGTAACCACATCTGCAGGTCGTTCTGGGAGCTCCTCGTCAAAATTGGATGTTCGACCATGTTTAAATTTGTTATAGCAGTATCTATCTGTAGTCATAGAACGCAAAAAGGTGTCCATAAACAGCATCCAATTTGCTTTTATCTCCTCACAAGTATTCCCAACTAAAAGTAAAATGTGAATCACTGAATGATACTTCACTTTAACCATTGTAAAAGTTGTGCTTATCTCTGAAGTCTATCAGAAGCTACAATTTCAAGGGTACTATTCTGAGCGAAAACATACATTCAAATATGTTGCACTTTTATTTATATGTTCATGTTAAATCCATATATTTGGGTAGGCAAGATGGTTTTGTAATTTGATTTGCTTCTGCTCTGTTGGAAAAATTAAGACAAAGAAAAAAGCTGAGCTTTATAGGATTTTGAAATTTAGAACTAAGTCTGGAAATTTAGAATTCACAATTGGCTGCCTATGTCTCTTTGCTTACTACACAGTCGTATGTTCTTGCCTGTAAAATGATACTGCACCAGTATACATAAACATGAAACAAATCGGAGTAACCCTAATAAATTAACATTGAGCAAAAACAATTCAATATCAAGACACTGGAAACCATTGGGTCTTTTAATTAAGATACTCAGTATCACCAAAAAGAGATTCTGGAAGTTTATTGATGGAATTATTTATCCTTTACAATACTTGTGTGTTGAATCTAAGAATGGTGCTGTTATCATGCAACTAGCAATTATTGTTATGGACTCATTAATAGAAATGTTAATAATATTTGCTGTTAAGAAGAAAGAAAAGAAATGCAGACAGAAATTACAAACTTTTAAGACTTATAAAATAGAACATCTTATCCTCAGAATAAAATGAACCACATTTGAATAAGGAAGTGGTAACATGCAATAATGTATATCAAATGCAAGTGCATATATTTAATTAGTCCCATACCTTAATTTCTAGAACTTTTGTTCCATTAAGATAAATGTTACAATAATCACTATGTTCTTATTCAGGAACAGTATAAAACAAAATATTCCGACATATACCTTTTGCCTGCCTTCTTCTCTTACAGTCAAAGTCCAACCTTCGTCCTTGTAGCTTCTTTCGATGATGCTGTAAAATTGGAAAGTATTATTATTTCCTTTCTACTCAAATCAGAACTGAATAAATAGCAATTTAGTTCTCATAAATATACATAACAGTATTTGATGGATAGAGTCGACATGAAAAATTCAATGCCATGGCCGGGACTTGAACCACGGATCTCCTGGTTTCCATACCTTTGAGCTACCATGGCCAACGTGCCATCCTGACACTAAATTCTCCATTTGATGCATATATTTCCCCGGTAGACCACTAGGGGCTCTCGCATCCGAGATACACCATTTGTCACCTGGATACTATCAACTATTATGAACTTGGAGTTTGAATTTAGGTCAGGGTGAGCTATCCAGATAAGGTTTTTTCTGGAGTTTCCCTTACCCTAATAAGAATGTTAGATAACTTCAAGCTCTATAGATCCCAGCTTGATTTCATCATCATTTCATCCAATATGTCCTACCACATTAAGATTTAAACAAACCAGCAAAATATTCAGTATTTGGCACAAAAGTGAATCGAGAAGATATTGACACACTGCCTCACTCACACTGTTTTTTCACAGGACATGCTTCAAGAGCTTTTGCTCTTATCATCAGCTGGAACTCAACTAGTGCAAATTGCAGTGGTTTCCTCTTTCTCCATATCGTCAATAGATGGCATGATTGCTTGGCTCTCACCAAGGTGGCCCGGGTTCGTTCCCAGGCGACCGCAAAGTGAGATTTGTGGTGCACAACACGGTGCTGAGGCGGGTTTTCTCCAGGATCTCCGGTTTCCCCCGCCATCTCATTCCACCGGTGCTCCATCTTCATCTCATGTATCATCAGTGTCATCGCCTGCAGTGCCGTATGTAGTAAAAGCGGGCATCACACACGCACGCACGCACGCACACACACACACACACACACACACACACACACACACACACACACACGATACGGAGAAAGAGGAAACCACTAAAATTTGCACTAGTCGAGTTCCAGCTGATAAGAGCAATAGCTCTTGAAACATGTCCTGTAAAAAAACAGTGTGAGTGAAGCAGTGTGTCAATATCTTCTCGATTCACTTTTGTGCCAAGTTGTGCTTCACTATCTCTACGCTTCTTTCAATTTTATACTTTGAGTTATTCAGTATTTGTTTACATTTTCACTGTTCTTTGATCATGCTCCAAAATGAACATACTACTGCTGCAATTGGCTGAGTGAATTATGTTATAAAAATATGATGTGCCTGATGTACTCCACTAGTGAAGAAATTCAGTCAATTATGAAAATTAAGAAACTAGGAGCTACATCTGTTAATTGTGTACTTCAGTATAGCTCTTAATTTTGGACACAATAGTAATTAATACGTCCATTCTCCAAGCTACAAAACTCACAATTATACAACAACAAGTAAGTGAAGTTTGAGTGTAAACATAGTGACTCATAAATCAAACTCAAATACTACAAAACTCTGTTTAAAAATTACATCAGGAACCTACAAAAGATTGCATTTTTGAAAACATGTTTCTTATTTGAGTTTCATCTAAAAATGATCACAAGCTTCTGTTACACTTAGTTAAAATACAAAAATCTATCAGTACACTCCACATATTACTGAGGTTATCATGTTTAAGAGCTGAATAAAAAGGAAATGGAGACCAGACTGTGATCTATATTTAGAGAAAAGTACAGCTGCATAATTTTAATTTACCAATGTCAGGAAAAGTCTAAGTTCAAAAATTTAATTTTAGAGATTTTTTATGGATCAAGGCAAAAAAAGAAATCCCATCTTGCATGTGGACAGCTTTCAATTGTCACATTGATAATTAACCTAAACCATGATGTCAATAAAGTTCACATAATGCAAAACAAGGATTTGTGAGGATTGTATGAAATTTAACTTCTGCTAACTGAAAATTTTTTACTTAAACCTCTCTCGACCAACTCTAGTGAATTTTTCTTTATCAATAGCTCTGGTTCTTCTTTTATTTCAACATGAACAATACAGGACAGACATAATAACTAATATACAGTTAACCAAGCGGGATGGCTCAGGTGGTTTCGTCTGTAGCCCGCATTTGAGAGATCTGGGTTTGATTCCCAATATCGACTTACCTGAACCAAACATTTTCTTGGGGATTTTCCCGGCCTGCCATGCGAATGCTGGGTAGGTTAATTACATCTCATAGACATACAATAATATCTAGACAGCCTCGTTAACTATCCAGATGTTTTACATCGCTGATCTGGGTTAAACACACACACAAATACACACACCTCCCACAGCCCTCAAGTTTTTGTGCAAACCTTAGGTCAAGGCGGCCCAAGGGAAATAGGGTCCCCCGTGAGTGGCACAGGCTTGCAACTGCAATTGTATAGGCAGGCTGCCCGCCAAGTGGGCACTCTCAAAAATCGACCAAGCAGATATATGCACTACGAGAAGGTCCACACAATTTAACGATGCTGTAAGGCTGATAATATCAACTGACCATTATGGCAATGCCAATAATGCAAACTATATATACATTTAGGTATAGAGTACTTAGCTCTAAGGTATATTAGCCTAATTTTAATATCACCGACATGCATTCAAGTAACACTTGTAGTGCCAAACATATAATCTTAAGACACAGCGCTACAGCGTGATTAATTATCCTAATCTTCCTAACAAATAACACCTGGAATCCTACCTAAAACAACCCCAAATAGGCAGCGGATTAGGCTGGGCTCCAATGTCAAGCCTGTATCCCTGCATGAAAAACCCACTCAGTTGAATCGCACTGCGAGACAGCTATGATTACTTCCTGGAATGCGTGGGTGCTTTAGGTGGTACCGCAGCACATTTCTCCTTCCCAATCCAGTGGAGGTTTTCAGTGGAACAGTAACCTTGCGGTGAAGCTCACATACGTCACTGTGCCCTCCAACACAGTGGGAATCCATAAATGGATTTTTCCTCCACTCGAAAAAAAAAAAAAAAAAAATTACATCTCCCGAATTTCCTGTCTCTCCATTATCATTTCATATCTCTCATCTGGTGATCTCTTTCAGGGTAGCAGTGTTGGCGGGAGTCTCGGCAGTGCATGACATTTCCATATATATTCCTGGCAAACACTTCCACCTCCGGTAAGATTACCTCTGCTCTCTGGGCCAGCTTATTGGGCTGTTTCAAGATTATGGTGAGTGGGACAACAGATGTACTGGCCTGCTGGAGAGTTTCCAACTGTTCACTGTTTTGACTCCTTGGGAGTCACCCTCTGTCTCCTCTCGTCTCATCCTTCCTCCCAGGGTTACCCCCCTTGGTGCATAGGTACAATAGTCCTGTTCTCCTTGCCAAATCCCATCCATGGCATAATTCCATTCAATCCAAAATTCAGTTCGTTGTTTTCAATACTCAACAATGAAAAGTCATTTTTAAAACACTTACCATAACCTCCTTCAAGTCCTTTGTCTGTAGGTGATGTAGAGGTTCAAGGAAATTCTGTTTGATATTGTCATCCAAGGAATATTTTACATCTGCCATCTGCTTCATCGCTTCTCCCATTTCAACAAGGGCCAAACCTGCAAGTATTTATTTCAGCAATTAATATTAATTTAACTGCATAATTTATTTGCTTTAATATAGAAATAATTACCACTTAGTTGTGTAAGGGAGAGATTAAAAGCCAAAGTTAAATATCATAAATTTATGATATATTATTTCAAAAACTAGTTAAGGTATCAGGCTGAAATGTTTACAGGATGTAGATGAATGCCTTCTAAGTACACTCATATACTATTACTGCAGACCCACAACAAGAAGGCAAGCCAGAGTAATGTGTAGCATAATCACTTTTGCTGTCCCAACAGTGTTTATGCTCACCTTCCCAGTACGACAAGGATGGAAGGTTCGTTTAAAATACCCAAGTGTTGTCACATAACTCATCCATACATAATACCTATCACTACAACAAACATTAGATCTGGCAGCATGGGTGACTCATATGCACTCTCATACACTCATTTCCTAGTAAACAGATCCCTACCATAGCAGATAACAGTTCAAGCTCCTCTGCCCTTCATTTCCCCTAGCCTTCTTGTTGTGGGCATACAGTACCCAATGTATGTTGATTAAGGAAGACATAACTATTATTCCAGCTATATTAATGCTTTGATTTAACTTGAGTAATTATCCTCCACTTATTAAAAAGTATTTAAAATATATGTGCCTATTGTGTCTGTAATTATTACCTATACATAAAATTACATAGGAAATTTCAGTTAATAAGATTAAACAAAATTTAAGATCATAATTTGGGTATGGCAATTTTTGCCCCTGAAATGATAAAAAAGTTCCAAAAAGCAAATTACTCTTGGGAATGTGCACTCTGCTCGAGTTAAGTCAAACTTACCAAAGAGGCTGTCATCTCCAAGTTTCTTGCCATACATCAGCATGCAGTCTCCTAAGACACCCTCTGGCTGAGGATACGTAGCTGCCTTTGCTTGACCACTGAGTTTTGATATGCCCTTCACAGCTGCCATCTTCGCTCTCGCTGTTGGGTTTGGTTGTAGAAACTCTTTCGTCTTCAGCTGTAGTTCCTCCACCAACTCCACCGTCACATCTGTTTTCTGTAATCATATACAATGGCAACTAGAGCTTTGCATTTATCTATTTTATTCCTTTATTTAAAATCTTACACTTTAGACTTTACTGGAGTAAAACATACAAATTTTATTTGCCTATAATCCTCTATTTTAACTGTGTGTGCCTTTTTGTGGCCTAAAGTCCTATTATTTACTTTCTTAATAAGAACTTTTATCAGGGTCTTTTGCTTGTCATGATTTTATTATTTTTGTTAAAAGCATTTATTTATTAATACTGTTTGTTTATGTAATGTTAACCTCAATCTTGCAATTAATATTCTGCATGTTAAGCCGGTAAGCTATTGTTAACAACAGGCCACTACTGTTTTCCTAATGTCAGCAGTTGCTTATTTCTTATAACAAAGTAGTGGCTATGATAAAATGAAAAGTATGGTCAACTTCAAAGAAGCATTTGTTTACCACATAGATATCAATCATGGTACAATAGTTTCTTATGCTTTTCTACTTCCCAGGTGGGCATAACATGTAATGATATACAAAGACTAGAATTATTTCATCTCTAATGCAACAATAATACCTAACAGACTCAATAATAATTACAATTCAGCAAGAAAGTGCAAACATATTCAAGAAGGACTTGCTTAAAACTTTACAGTAACTTTTGCCATAACAAAATATATAATAACTGAGCAGTGCACATTTACAGGAATAAAGTGTACAATTTATTCCATTAAGTGAATAGTTAATTTATTACATTAAGTAAATGAGGGTGATTATTTGATACTTCTATAATCTCTGCCATGTCAAAATGTATTTTAAGTCATATCGTTTAGAACATCAGTTCTAAACCTTGAAGCTATCAAAACAGCAAAAGCATGCATAGCAGAATTCGATGAAATAACCATACATTTTAGACGTGGGCTTTTGTCATGTACTCTTTTCTTCTCTTTCTTTTCATGTGAGAGAATCTTGAAAAAATGTTACAAAAATAACAGATTTTCTTACTTATTTTTCAAGCTCTGTTTTAGGTTTTAGTTTCCTTAAAAACCTTAATTTTTTCTTAGAAGTCTAGGGGTGGGGGAAGAAAAGTAGTCATTAATTATTTCAAGACCATCTTCCTCTATTTAAATGTTTTCCAATATTTGCTATTCAATTAAACCTACAATGTCTAAAATTAAGTTCAACCTTGCTGGATATTGTAGGTAGGGGAGATTGGGGTAATGACAAACGGATAGCCAATGCTGATCACCTGTTTTCAAAATGTTCCATTAGAGCTACAGGTTTGTTGGCTAATGCTGCAATCTCACAATATCCTTGGGAACTTCCTGAAGCAAAATTAGCCATTTTGAACAAAATGTTCTTTGTGTTAAGCCTCATTTATTATTTCCTGTGATTTTATTATAACAGTGCTTGCAGAAACAACTGAAAGTATGTGTTAGTTACCTTAGCTGCTTCATCTTCAAGGGTACGTTTTGTTAAAGGGGATCATTTTGCATTATATGTGTAAACATAGATTATTTATATTAGCACATTTTCATAGTTGTTTATTACAATGTTTCTATGATGTCATCGTGGGCCAATGGCAAACAGTGCTCGTGATTGGCTGCCTGGTGTTAGCTATTGCTAATCCTTCAGTAGATGGTTACATGTTATGGATACATCGTCTCCTATGAAACAAAGACTTCAAAGGAAAGAAGCGAACAAGATGAAAAAGCAAGAAGGAAAACAGCTATTGGGAAGAAATTTGAAAAGACCAAGAAGACAGCTGGAAAAACAGAAAAAAGAAAGATTGACTTCAGTTCTTCAGAAGAAGAGGAAAGGGAGGTTGAAGTATTATATCAAGATATCGATGATGATTGTAAAAAACTTGGTGTGGCATATGTTATTAAAAATAACACCGACATTTGCCCTTTCTGTGGAGAGTTTGTAAAAAAATAATGAGCTCTGGTACAAGTGCTTTAAATGCTCAAACTGAATTCGTGCAACTTGCAGTGGTTGGAAAACAAAAGCTCATGTTTGTGATGTTTGTTACTAAGAACACATTCCACATATCTAAATTTGGTAGCTATTTGTTTATATCATTTATTATCCTTCACAGTGGTGTGACCGTAATCACATTACTGGCATGAAAAATATTTGTGTAGGTGTTTTCATAAATAATAAGTTCCTCATTCACGAATTTCTTATCTGTATGTTAGCATTTTAATGTGATACATAAATAAAATGTTATATAATTGTTTTTATCAAAGAATTCATAGAATGGTTCCCTTTGTCATCTCATGAAACTCCTACCCTCTAAGGGTAGGCATTATCGAACATTGCTTATTTTTCAAAATCATTTTTTTAAAGCTTTTTGAATCAATAGTAAATAATAATACAATTATAGATTGCAGGACAAATAAATAGACTACATTTTAAATAAATTGGATTTTATGTTAGGTTCATCATATTCACAGAACACAAAGATAAAGCTTAAGCGTTCACCATTACCCCACTCTGCCCTATAGTAAATAAGTGAAATTGTAAATTGCCCTTGATATATCTCTATCATATGAGATCGCCTGTAAGTTTTACCGGGATTCTGGAATCACATGAGAAGGTTTAATGCCCTTAATGGATATCTGATATGGTAGCTCAAGCAGAAGGGTACAGAAGCATAGTCAGGGATGAGACAGGGAAGATGCCAACCAAGATGCTCTTTCTCCTTGGAGAGTTTCCATTAGGTTAATACTCTCTTGCTTGTGTGGGATGGAGTTGGATAGGCCACTTATGGATCAGCCCAAGGGGAAGACTACAGAATAACTTCTTTGCTGGTTTGCTGAACCCAGAGGAAGATTTTCCACAAAGAAACATAATGTCTATTTAACTAAAGCTATAAAAGAGTAGGAGAATAATACAATGAACCTTACATGTTTCAATGTTAAGTAATCTGCACTTTACAAAAACTAAATAAAATCAACAGAATAACCTCAGAGGGGACACTGACTAACTGGTGTGTAGACTGTACCACTGGAGGTTAGTGCAACTTACAATCCCATCTACAATCTGCTGTAAGAGTTGGATCAACATTACAGTACAAGCTGAACTTGTATGTCTGCATCACTACATTTTCTATGATGTCATATGTTTTTGAGTAACTATGAATGTCATTCCCAAAGTGTGGTTAGCCTAAAATGTTTATTATTATTTTTTTAATTTTATTTTCTTAATGGAAAATACTTGCAAAATCTGTAAATATTAGTCATGTAATTATATATAAAATAATAATTTGTAACTTAAAACTACAGTTATCTCATAAGAAATGATAATTCTTATAAATTCTCCAGTTAATTCTTATAAATTCTGTTAATGATATTTCTACCCTTAGAAAAATAAAAGAGGATTATAATTTTAAAAAATTTAGTTACCATCCTTGGGTTAATAAAAAATTTCAATTTTTTTTTTTAAAGAGTTTGGTATAGCTTTAGTTCCTCAAAATAAATATAGTATTAAAAATGTATTGCATTTCTCTATAAAAGATAAAATTCCTAATAATAAAAAATCTGGTATTTATCAATTTAATTGTTTCGATTGTGATAAAGTTTATATTGGAAAGACAAAACATAATTTAGAAACCAGAACGAAAGAACATTTTCGTAACATTAAGTACAAACAAACCGATAAATCAGTCGTAGCAGATCATTTTGGTCATTTAACCATGAAATAAATCCAGAAGTTAAATTATTACAACAATTAAATGATCTGATAGATTTAATGGTTTGGGAAAAGGTATTTATTTTAAAAAACAAACATCGCATAATGAATTTTGAAATACCAGCAGTCGATTCTGTTTGTAAATTTATTTTATTTTCAGATTTTAGTAGTACTAACAAGAACATATCAACATTTAGTGTTTAGTAACGATGGCGACAGCTGAAGATGTGTATAAGTATACATGAAATCGCGATCCCGAAGAATTTATAAGAATTATCATCATTTCTTATAAGATAAGTGAAGTTTTAAGTTACAAATTATTATATTTGTATATATTGTCGCGAACCCATATCTACGATCGCGTGGCGTGTTTACACAAAAGAAACTGATAGGAGAGCAGTGTGAAAACCAAGAGCCCGCGGACAAAGATAACAGGCAGATGAGGGTCTGCCGAAACAAACAAACTGAGATAAATGGAAATTTCTAGTTACTTCTGGACTGATAGAGATTGTTCGCGTTCTGGTTTATTTGCGAATCATCTAGAAATTATCTGTGAAGTATTTAAAGAGGCAACGATTGGCCAAGAGGGAGTAGCAAGTTGTGAAACAGTGTTGTGAAATGAGAGACAGCCAGCTGTGTTGTAACGAGAGCTAAGGATATAAGCTGCTGTCACTGTTTGTTATAGTCGCGCTGTTGGAACGGTTACCATGGTAATAGATACCTCTCAGATAACACACTGATTACTCCACGTGGAGTGAACATATATATGCCATCACTGCGAATTCCATTGGTTGAAGTGATGCGTTTATTGGTGCTTAGCACACGACGGGGAGGCCCGGCAATACCCTTCACACTCTTACAAGAATAATCAGTGCGTTATCTAAGAGGTTTCTATTAACAAAGATAAATCCATGGTAACCGTTCGAACAGCGCGACTATACTGTGATCGACCTTGGTAGACTGATGGTGTATGTAACGTAATGCTGCTGTAATCTATAAGAGTATTTCTACGAAAATAAAGGAGATTTTTAATTTCTGCAACTCGGCCTTTTAATTCTTCGAACCCACAAAGTTACAATATTTGTTTGCTTCACTGTTAATAGCTTCATATTTTACGTATTTAGATGTAATTATGTTTATGGAGAATACTAACACCTACTTGTACATGAAAAGTTGCCCTCTTCTCTTTAATTTGTGGCACTCTGTGGATGTGGCCTTAATGGAAATACAGTTTAGGTGAAATTTGGTAAAAATATGAATTTGTTTCCATTTTATTATAATTTTAAATATACAAATGGCTATTTAATTAATCCTGTAGCATCTAGTAAGGTAAAACATTGAATTTAAATTCTATTTTCCTTTGAGAGTGGAGACAGCATTATTACTTACTGTTCAAAATGCTATTTGGACGATGTTTCATAACATACTGTCGCGAATCCATTATTACGACTGGCGGCGTACACGCTAAAAGGGTTCACGGGAGTGATAACGGACGGATAGTGTATCACGGAGATAAAGCGCCTGCATAAGCAGATAAACATAGCGAGGAGATAAAAGGCATGCTAAAACAGATAAAGTGAGGTAAATGGAACATTCTAGTGACATCCTGATTGTCTTACACAACATTGGATTTCTTGTTTGTTACAGAATATTCCAGAAATATCTAGTAATATGAGTAGAGGTATTTAAGGGAGCGACGACTCGCCAAGAGGCAGTCGTAAACAGTTGTAAACGAGAGTTGTAATTGAAACTGGTGTGTGATGAAAGTGAGCGCTTTTGTTTGTGGTCAACGACCTTGGCAGATTGTAACTGTGTATGTGACGTAATTCTGATGTAATCTGCAAGTGTAACAAGTGTATTTCTACGAAAATAAAGAACGTTTTGAATCTCTGCAACTTGGACTTTTAATTCTACAAAGTCACAATATGAACTCCAACTTTTCAGAAGAGTCTCCTGTATTATTACGGATTTAAAACGCAGAAAGTTGAAAAAAGAGTAAAAAAATCTAAAAATCCAAAAGACAAAGAGCAGACAGTTAACTAACAGTGCTTTCCCCTGACGGCACCAGGGAGAACTCGACTCACCTGAGGCGAGTCGGAGAAGGCTGCTTTATCAGCCCATGGAAGAAGAAAACAACATTCGGATTGCTAACCGGGGAAAACTCAAGCTCAGAATGGCACTCACTGAAGGCAAGAATCGAACAGAGAACTTTCTGAATGAGAGCCCCATTTCGCGCGGTAATTCGTACATTAAATTCAATTAAACTCGCTCTCAAGTTATTTAATGTCTGTGCAACACGCAATCTATGAATGCAGAGGAACCAAGTGAATTTTTGGTCAGTTTCCGAATGGAAGGTTTAAATAGACTCATTGAATAGTCCCAGACTGTTTAAAAATTTACATTTTCGTTCGGTGAATGAACATTAAAAATAGAATTTAATATCCTGCTCCCATTTGAGCCGGTAGTCACTGTTGACCTACTTAATGTCAGTTCTGGGCAGTAGGAAATGACACATATATGTTCTTTTTGTGTTAAACACAGTGGCCCCAAAAAGGGAGGCTGCGCGGAAAGAAAGGGTGCATTTGGAATTTCGTCCCTCCATTTGTGCGCCGTTCCGTATTGATTTCACTTTCATGTAACGCAATGCAACAAATTCACCATGCCATTACAAATCCAAAAAGCCCAGCGTCAGCATCCACTTTGATTATCATCGTCCCTTGCAGTCAATTTGTTGTTCACTTATGTTCACAACAAATGACGTGCGCTTTACAAACAGAGACCGTACACCAGGCACATTTTAATAATACTACAGAATCTGCTGCGCAAATGCTGACGGAAGATGAGATGAGATTTGACACAGTGATCGTACTTGATTATTGCAGTAACAGTAGAAAGTGTAAGCCTTGAAGCTTTCAGGGTGAGCATTACTAATCAAGGCTTTGCGGGTAATCAGTCGTGTAAAATTAATAAACGTCGAGCTTTCGGCCATTGCAAACTCCATGGCCTTCTTCAGGAGCCATTAAATGACATTAAATTCACGAGTCAGTTGGAGAATTTTATGTCATGTTGGCCATAGTAGCTCAATGGTTTAGAGCGGTTGGACGGAGACCAGAAGATCCGTGGTTCAAATCCCGGCTATGGCATTGAATTTTTCAGTCTGGCACTACCCTTTCATAGTGCGTCTTACACACGGCTAGAGTGAAAGAACAATTAATTTCCATTAATTGTACCTAATTCGTCCGAACATAAAGCCCGGGCCTTAAAGTACTTACTTACCATAGTAAGTCGCCATTAAGGTAGTTGTCTCATGTGTTTATGAGAACTTCTAGTGGTTTACTGGAAAAAACACGAGTCAGTTGGAGAATTTAATGTCATGTTGGCACGTTGGCCATAGTAGCTCAATGGTTTAGAACGGCTGGACGGAGACCAGAAGATCCGTACTTCAAATCCCAGCTATGACATCAAGTTTTTCAGTTTGACTCTATCTTTTCATACTTTAGCCTACACATGGCCAGTATGAAAAAACAATTAATTTCAAGAGGTCCCGAGTTCGAATCTCGGCCAGGATGAGTTACCTCGATAAGGTTTTTTCGGGGTTTTCCCTTATCATTCAAGACGAATGTCTGGTAACTCTATGCTCCCTGGACACATTTGGGCATCATTTCACCCAATTCATTCACCGTCCGATATGACTTAACGTTGGAGGACGTAAATTACAACAACAAAAAACAAAAAAAACAATTAATTGTACCTAATAGTGGTCTGAACTATATAGCCCGGGCCTTAAAGTACTTACAGCATAGTAAGTTGCCATTAAGGTAGTTGTCTCATGTGTTTATGAGAACTTCTAGTGGTTTACTGGAAAAAACACGAGTCAGTTGGAGAATTTAATGTCATGTTGGCACGTTGGCCATAGTAGCTCAATGGTTTAGAACGGCTGGACGGAGACCAGCAGATCCGTAGTTCAAATCCCGGATATGGCATTGAATTTTTCAGTCTGGCTCTACCCTTTCATAGTGCGTCCTACACACGGCTAGTGTGAAAGAACAATTAATTTCCATTAATTGTACCTAATAGTGGTACGAACTAAAAAGCCCGGGCCTTAAAGTACTTACAGCATAGTAAGTCGTCATTAAGGTAGTTGTCTCGTGTGTTTATGAGAACTCCACCAAGTGGTTTACCGGGAAACATACGAGTCAGTTGGAGAATTTAATATCATGTTGGCACGTTGGCCATAGTAGCTGAGTGGTTTAGAGCGGCTGGACGGAGACCAGAAGATCCGTGCTTCAAATCCCAGCTATGACATCAAGTTTTTCAGTTTGACTATCTTTTCATACTTTAGCCTACACATGGCCAGTGTGAAAAAAAACAATTTCAAGAGGTCCCGAGTTCGAATCTCGGTCAAGGTGAGTTACCTCGATAAGGTTTTTCCGGGGTTTTCCCTTATGATTCAAGACGAATTTCGGGTAACTATGCTCCATGAACCCTGGACTCATTTGAGTATCATTTCACCCAATTCATTCACCGTCCGATATGACTTAACGTTGGAGGACGTAAATTAATTACACACAAAAAAATTAATTTCCATTAATTGACCTAATAGTAGTTAACTATAAAGCCCGGGTCTTAAAGTACTTACAGCATAGTAAGTCGCCATTATGGTAGTTGTCTCATGTGTTTATGAGAACTCCTAGTGGTTTACCGGAAAATATACGAGTCAGTTGGAGAATTTAATGTCATGTTGACACGTTGGCTTATAGTAGCCCAATGGTTTTAGAGCGGCTGGACGGAGACCTGAAGATCCGTGCTTCAAATCCCGGCTATGACATTGAATTTTTCAGTCTGGCTCTACCCTTTCAGAATACTATTTAAAATCCACCAAAATTGCAACATCATGGAGGAGTTAAAAAATTTCATTTTGTCAATTTATTTACTATTTCCCTATTATGTAAGCAGAGGGAATATTGCATTCTGCTCTAAAATTCTACACCAAGATTATCTGCACCCAAAAAGTCGTTCGCTTCTGTAGCGTTTGTGACAGTTGCCTCACGTTCAAGAGGTCCCGAGTTCGAATCTCGGTCAAGGTGAGTTATCTGAATGAGATTTTTCTGGGGTTTTCCTTAACCTGAAAGATGAATATAACTAGCAGTAAACTCTTTGGACCCTGGGCTCATTTCAGCATCATTTCACCCATTTCATTCATCGTTTGATGTGACTTAACGTTGGCGGACGTAAATTAAAAACAAAAAACAACAATGTTAAAAAAAGGGTCCACATGCGTGTGATGTGTGGGTAGCTTTGTAACAGCCAGAGCTGGAAATGGAATGTTTTAACCAGAAAGGACATCCTTTGAACACGAATATGTTGCAATTTGTCAACTTCATGTGCAGAGATTGTTGACATTTTTTTTTTTTTTCGTTCCGCTGCTTTGTTACTCGATACAAAGTTCTCTGTCCATATGATCAAAGGTATAAACATACTGCTACTTTCTGCCCTTGTCATAAACATAAATTCGATTAAACAGCATACTATATACGGTATGTGAACTGTTTCATTCATACAAATCTGTGGTTCACACCAGGTCACAGTGGCAAAACACCTGCCACCTGCCTTTTCTAAGCTTGTCACAAAGTACAATATTATTTTAACTATCATGAAAATAGGGAAAGAATAATATAAAATGGTTAACACACCCTTGAGTTGGACGAGTAAATGGCCGCTTTAATTTAATTTACATATAAAATACACATAACGTAAAGAAATACTTTCTGCACGAAGTAAAAAACTAGCCTGACAATCAAATATATTTTACTTAATTTCTTTCGACTTTATCGATGCTGTATTAAGTCATGGTTCCCAACAGTTTGATTTATTATTTATTTATTTCGTGCATTCAATATGGAACATAACTGCATTATATGACAACACAAAAATCATAATAGATTAAAAATAAAATCAATATTCACTTTATACTCTGTAGCAAATTACTGCCGCTTTCTAATAACATATTAGTTTCTAATGATGTTAGTTTAAATCTCTATGCTGATGACACGACGATGGGATTTCATAATAAAGACCTTAATAACCTAGAAATACAAATGAATGAAATTGTAAATAGTATAACTCAATATTTTAATAACTCTAAATTATGTGTTAATGCAAAAAAAAATGTGAATTAATAATTTTTAATTTTAAAACCACTCATTTTGAGCCTCATATATACTTGGACAATGATATGATTCTACCTATCGATAATGTCGATGTTCTCGGTTTAACAGTTGACAGTAAACTAACATGGAATTAACATATTGTCACCCAATTATTGGGAAGGCATGGCCAACTGGAGCTGGGTAGGGGACAGGAGGCATTTAGACCACGCCCACCCATTTATCTTGTGGCGCTCACATAGGGGATGGTTAGAAAAGTGTCACGAGACACTGTACCGTCTCTTTCCCCTCCCCCTGACGTCTGAAACAATCGGGATGATGTTCCGCACCGCGAAGCTTCGAGATGCAGCAATCTGGCGATATAAGCGCCGCGTTAGACGACTCCGGCAATTCTTGGCGAGCAGCCGTGAAGAGCGCAGTGCTAACGAACGGACTGGAAGACTGCGTACGTGTATTGGAGGAGTTTTTAGTCAGCTCTAGAGAGAGTTGCACGTAATTATGAGTGATTGCGTAATTGGAGTGTTACGTAATTGTGTGTGATACGTGATCCTGCTGTGATTTGTAAGTGAACCAACTGTAATTCGGTGGAAATAAAGAAATTTTTGAGTTTGTGCAACTGGGCTTTTAATTTCACAAACCCACACTCACAATATTAATAAAATTGAAAAGAAATTATCATCAGCCCTTTTTGTTACACGCAATATATCAAAATTTGTATCAGCTGAAACTGCCAAGATAGTCTATTTCGGTTTCATTCATTCAATTATTACATATGGCATAGAGCTGTGGGAATCAACATCTAAAGCCAATCTCAAAAAAAAAAAATCTTTACATTACAAAAACGAGCCATCAGATACATAGCCAATCTGCCAATGTATAGTCCTTGTAAGGAAGCATTCAAAACTCTTTCTATACTAAGCCTTCCCAGTATCTTTATATTAAAATCTATATTGTATATACGAAATAGGTCTTTGCCTCAATATTCAGCTATTCATAACTACAGCACTAGAGGAAAACAGAACTTGATAACTCAATCACATAGATTAAAATTATATGAAAGAAAGATTGATTACATTGGCAGTAAATTATTCAATAAATTACCAATAAATTTTAGAAATATTACTCCATTACCTAAGTTTAAACATATAATAACTAATTTTCTTAAATCAAAAGCTTACTATGACCTGCAAGAATTTCTGAATGATAATGATATTGTAATTGACTAACAGTAACTTTTTATCAATGTATTTGTATTACAATCATCTTTATGTATTATTTTAGCACTTTAACTGTTGTTACTTGTAATTGTATTGTCTTTATTTATTTTTAACTGGACTATGATCTTAAACAAGTTTTCAGTTGTGTATACTATTTTTTTTTATTTTTTTTTTTATTTTTTTTATTTGTTTACTTGTTCCATTTATATCCCGCCTTTAACTACAACAGTCAAATCGGCGGCCGTTCTCCTTTGGAACATATCGAAGCTGTTAACTCGTATTCGTTAGGTTTTTTAATCATTACATCATTACTCTCATTCATACTTCCAGACTCTGGGGAAAATGGGGAATTATCTTGGTCGGAGAAAAATCCCCATCCCCACTGTCGGGAATCGAACCCGGGACCCCTAGCACGGCAGGCAGGTGCTCTACTGACTGAGCTACGGGGCCAGCCTGTGTATACTATTGTACTTGTTATAAAGAGCAATAAAGAGTCAATTGTAACCGCAGTATCAGGCAGCGATTAGGAGGTGGCGAATTAAATCGAAGTCAAATAATTAAAACAAAGATAAATTGATAGAAATGCTTTGCTAAACTAATATAACAATTTTGTTATACTAATATGAAATTACAATATAATTTAATATAACATCCGGGCCAGAAAGAGAAAATATTCTTGTAAAAATCTGTACACGTCGCAGAGAGAGGAAAGAAGGGTCGTTACCTTCTTTGTGTTAGTAAAAGTTCAATGTCTGAAGACTATTGTATTCTTTCAGCTAGGAATGTTTTGGGACAAAGGACTTTCAAAATGCAGTTGAGAATGAACGCTAAAGAGATTTACTTCGCTGATTTGGTAACGATGTATACCGTTACAAACAACTCAGGGTAGGCGTACCCAAACTCAGGGTGGGCGGAACGTCAGTGAGTCATATGAGTTTTGCAAACCAATGCGAAAATTCAGAATAAAATGAGAAACCAATAATAATGTAACATTTGAGAAGGGTGAGCTAGTTTGGTCATGTGATAAAGTTAGAGAGGGGATCAGAACAAGGTTCGAACTGAATGGTGAAGTAAGAAAAACTTTACTTACAAGTTGAAACTACGACAGGAAGAACGTGTTCATGTGCATTAGGAAGAGAAGCAAAGATTTCGAAGTCTGAAAGGTGGTCACCGATCCAAGTCGATAACCAAACATAGATTCAAGAATTAAACCAAATAATTCTACAAGAAACCAAGTATTATTAATACGACTGAGTAGCCAACAACAACCACAACAAAAATCCATTTCCTACAATCATTCACCTGAGGATAAGAGAACTCATAGCTTCAATTAAGCTCCACTTAGAACCTAATTAATTTAACGATGGTATGCGGGTTTGCCGCATAAAATAAAACCTTCCAGCTTCTTTGGATTATTTCAAAAATAGGTTGGAGTTCTCTTTCTTGTTTCTAAAGAGAAGGAAATGCTTCGATGAACATCTCATTCGGTGCAACATGACAGGAACATCGTGACTCATGTTTACAGTGTAATGCATCCGGCGTACGGTGTGTCGTGATTAGTACCAATTCCTGACAGAAGAAATGACATCAAGCTGCTAAGGAAAACCAAAGGCTTACAGGGGACCTGAGTCAGCGAGTAAATCTTAGGGTCACCAATTTCATGTATTTGTACACGATGTATAGTAAGTGCAAGTATGATCTTAAAGTTATTGTAGTGAGACTGAAATCGAAACTGTACAAATAAATCTAAATAAACAAATTCTTGAGACACAAAAAATCCCTTCCATTTTGCAGACTTAGGACTGTCTGTAACACATTTACTTTACATTTCACAAATGAATTAGTTTTGTCATAGTTTGTTAGACTGAATTAAGTCATGCATAAAAGACTTAAGAACTGAAAATCATTAAAAAACAAAAATAATAAATAATCTGTATGGTTCCAACATCATTCTGAAAATATTCAGGTTTTTTTTTTCGTCCTCCAACGTTAGGTCATATCGGACGGTGAATGAGATGGGTGAAATGATGCCCAAATGTGCCCAGGGTCCATAGAGCTTAGAGTTACCCGACATTCGTCTTTAAGGATAAGGGAAAAACCCGGAAAAACCTTATCCAGATAGCTCACCCTGACCGAGATTCGAACTCGGGGACCTCTTGAACGTCAGGCAGACACGCTACCATCTACGCTATCGAGGCGGACGTATTCAGTTTGATCTTCCTACCTATGCAGGACGCAATGGATCTCAGACGTACTTACTTATTTACTTAAACGTTTTACGTGAACGCAGTTCACATAGGCTCAAAGCATTAATGGTCACAACTCATTACAATATTTTTTTTTAAATCACAATTTGTAACTATATATTTATTAGGCAAGACGCAGTATTTTAAGATCACCACCACATGCGTAGCGTAGATGGTAGCGTGTCTGGCTAAAGTTCAAGAGGTCCCGAGTTCGAATCTCAATTTTTCTCGGGATTTTATCTTATCCTGATGAGATGAATGTCTGGTAACTCTAAGCTCTATGGATCCCGGACTCTTGAGCATCGTTTCACTCATTTCATTCATCGTCTGACTTAACGTTGGAGGAGGTAAATTAAAAATACACTTGCTCAACTGTTCGACTAAATCGAAAGTCGAGCATCTATTGGCTCATTTATTGAAGCTCCAACCTTATATCTAAAAAATGTTTCTCTTACAAGTGAATCAAATATGTCTTGCTCGCCTCGGTAGCGTGGATGGTAGCGTATCTGCCTCGCGTTCAAGAGGTCCCGAGTTCGAATCTCGTTCAGGATGAGTTACCTGGGTAAGGTTTTTTTCGGGGATTTCCCTTATCCTGAAAGATAAATGGTGGGTAGCTCTAAGCTCTATGGACCCTGGGCTCATTTGAGCATCATTTCATCTATTCCACTCATCGTCCGATATGACTTAACATCTGAGGACGTAAATTATACGAGGTCCTTCCAGAAAGTAAGTTCTGTTTGGTAATAAAATTAAATTGTGTATAGATACAGAAAAAATATTTATTGCAAAAAATTCTACAACTCTTAAACTACTTTTCCACATAACTGCCGAAATTTTGCAGTCATTTGTCATAGCGAGGCACAAGTTGTTGTATACCTTCTTCATAGAAGTTTGCCGCCTGTGTCTTCAACCAGTTGGAAACATTTTTTTTCAGCTCCTCGTCATTGTTGAAGTGTTGACCACCAAGGATAGATTTGAGATGCAAAAACAGATGAAAGTCGCTAGGAGCGAGGTCACGGCTGTACGGGGGGGGGGGGGTGGTCAAACACGTCCTAGCCAAATCCCTGTAGGATGTTTTTCGTCGCATTTGCAGTGTGTGGTCGTGCGTTGTCGTGAAGAAACACAACACCTTTTGACAGCCGATAAATTTCATTTGGTTTCACTTTCCTAGCATTCAGAAAACGAATCACAGATCTGATTTAACAGGCGGCGGGATTTTCAAGCAACACCGACATTGTAAACAAGTACAACAAAGCGTACATGGCTGACAGCGATCTCACAATGGCGCACGTTTCTTCTCCTTGATACAGAGCGTCTACCGCGCATGTGCGGAACTGCGATCGCAGCGCTGCAGCGGAGAAAAATTGAAACAGAACTTACTTTCTGGACGCCTCTTGTGTATATGTGTGTATGTGTTTTGTATTTACTAATAAACAACGTCTATTAGAATTAAAATTTCGCATAATGAACTTACTGTAAAACTGGGTTATTGAACAACATGAATATAAAATAAAAGGCGTGCTTATATAAATATAATGTCTTAACTTTTCATAATATTTAAACTAATGATTCAGTAATGCATGATCACTTAAGTGATGTTTGAAATAGAAACGTAAAATGTTCTATTATTATGCTGACCGGCTTTTGTTCGCTGATCAAGATTCATTTTAAAATGTGTTAGCACATCCTTAAAGGAATCCTAGTATTCTCCTCTACTCCAACAAAAATGTCACAAAAAAGTACTTATTTTCTATATTTATTTTTTTTTTACAGAAAGTTAGCGCGCGTGTTTGTATATTTAAGTTTGTGAATAGATAACTCAAAAAGTTAAGGTACTTGTTATTTCAGTTGCACTTTACAAGATTGAGACATGAAGATTATAAGAAATACCCCCATCCCAAATTATCCTTTATAGTATGGAAGAATTTGTTGTTGACATTTTCGATTTTTAAAAAATATTGTCACGAGACAGTTCGTAAGCGAACGCCGACAGAGAGGAAGGCAGGGAGAGAAAGAGACAGATAGCGCCAAGCCATGCCTAAAAGAGACGGGGCAGGGAGAGGAAGAGCCAAAGAAGTGTCTAGACGTTTCTCTCTCTTTCGCCTGCCGCCTCGAAAGGGCGTGAAGCTTCGGGTGCCTTCGCCAAACTTCGCGAAACCGATGACCATGCATAAATAGCACTACGGAGGACCAAGTCGAAGGACGAGGTGCAGTGTGGACCTGCGGAAGACGGACAAGAGAATTAATGACGTGGTCTACCGCATCCAGAAGATATCCCATGGAAAGATATTGGTGGTGCACATGGATCGTCTGGTCCGCTACGATGGTGCTGTTCGGGACGACCATCCTTGAGGAGGGAGCAGTGTCGCGACTGGCGTAAACGCGCCCAAAGGGTCAGTACGGCAAGGGCCGAGACAACAATTGCAGTGTGGACCTGCGGCAGACGACTTGAAGATTATGTACGTGTGTGTTACGTCATTCTGCGGTTATCAGAGGTGTACAACGTGTATTTCTACGGAAATAAAGAACATTTTTAATTTATGCAAACTCGACTTTTAATTTTACGAACCCGCAGCCACAATATCTAACGATTTTGATTAAAATATCATAGGGATGTTTAAGATACATAACAAAATGCATGTCTTTTTTTTTTTAAATATTCTGTGAAGTATTCTTCATTTTGAAAGAATTTTGTATTATAATTTATGTACAACTCATAAACAAAAAACATGCTCCACTACCTTTAGTTGTTTAAGACAAAATTTATTGCAAATAAATATTGCCTGTAAACATTTTTACGTCAGCAAATAGCAAGTATCTTTATGCACAGACTATATGCCTGAAGACGCTCAAGTAATAATTTAAAGGCTATATGACTCATTGGGAAACTTTCTAGCCAATATTTCACCCTAATTTCCGCTTTGCCTCTTGCTTTAATGCAACATACAGGCCTACATTTCACTGGTTTGTTTTGAAGTACAAGCTTTGTGTCTGTAATAATTGTCGCTAGAAAATTACTGTTTGCTTTTGTGAGCCCGTCATTCCTACTTCCACTTTTCGTGAGGGAACAATAAACCTGCTACAAACTGGAGCAACAATAGACACAATAGGGTCGCTTTTATCATTTCCAAACTAATTCTTCACAAACCATACATTAACTTCAAAACCTCCGTCTAACAAACTAACACATGTTAGTTTCGTCGTGCAGTCGACTAACATAATTGAATTATTTATTCTCGAAAGTTGCGAAACCAAATCGATCTTCAGATGTATTGAATTTAACATATAAACACGTATGAATTCATTAAGGAAAGTGTGTACAAATCGATTGCAATTGTCTTCGAAATTGTTAAGGTTAACTGTCTCCCATTCTATACATCCTTTACAATACAGCCGCCGCCGGTCGGGCATCCGGAATAGCCTAAGGCAATCTTTTGTTTCTGTGATTTTCTAACAACCGCATTTCCTTTCTCCAAACGAGGGAAAATCATTCCTCGCCCTTTTTCCCCCTGTTCCAAACGAAGATATCGTGAGTTTACGATATTCACACAAATGCACTACATCGCCAAATCAGATTTGATCGCTAACTCAAGCATTCCATGAGACATGACTATAACAACATTTTAAACAGAGAAGATCTGTATGTGTATGTGTGACGTCAACTGTCAGTATCAGTTTGTTTTTATCAGCGCTGCCACCGTGCGGGATGGCTCAGGCGGTTTCGTATGTGGCCCGCATTCGGAAGCTCCAGGTTCGATTCCCGTAGCCGGCCTACCTTACCCATGGTTTTTCGGGGATTTTTCCGGGTCGCCGGGTCGAAGTGTTAGGTAAGTTAATTACATCCCTCGAATTTCCATTTCATCTCCATTGCCATTTCGCACCATCTCTCATCTGGTGGTCTCTTTCAGAGTAGAAGTGTCGGCGGAAGTCTCGGCGGTGCAAGGCAGCATGGCATGCTCCAGGTAAAACTTCCTCTCCGGTTTCGAACCCGATCTGGTGGGGCCGTTTCCACACCACAGTAGGGTGGGTTACCGGTTGTTCTGGCCTGCCGTGGAGTTTCCAACTGGTAAAGGGTAGGGACCCTTCCCTTTGCACTGCAGTGGCTTCTTGGGACGACCCTCTGTCTCCTATCAACTCATCCTTCCTCCAGGGTGTGCCCCACTTGAGGTCATAGAGATACAGTCCGGTGCACGGAAACTTTCATTGACACCACGAAGTCGGAAGTGCGCAAAAAACTTTTAGAGTCCTTTCTTATTCACAGAGCGAGTACATTCTACTTCGAGAACATTCTCCCGTACCCGGCAGGGTATAAAAACAGTGCGAAGCCTAGTCAGTCAGTAAGTCAGTTGAGCCGAGTGCGTAGGTCTGCAAGCGTGCAGTACGTTCCAATTCCGTGATGAGGAGTCTGAGGCGTTTGAAGAGTGCAGTGGAGCAGTTCACGAGCGAATATCGGAGTTGCTGTGTGAGAGTCGGCAAACGGATAGTGTGAGAGACAAAGATCAGAGAAATTACTAGCGTATAATAGAGACAAAAAAAAATTGAAGAAGCATGTTTACACTGTGTTTGTTAAAACGAGAAAGTGATTGTAACCTAGCATTGGGCTAACGATTTTGGTGACAAATAAAGGACTTAAAGTGAACTTCATTGTGTCGTTTGTCACACTATGTAACATTTCCAGAATTTTGAACACTGTTGGAGCGAGTTTAAGAAAGTCAGACGTTTTGTCAATGTTTCATATACAAGAGTGTGAATTCAGGAGATTTTACATCATTCCTTATATGGAACATGCAACAGTAACTGCAAAATGTATGTTTGTAGACGACGTTCTAGACAACCCACGTTGTGGCAATCATTTTGCAACCAAATTTTGTTGCAAATGGGAATGATGGAAGATGCTGATTAGTTTCTCACCTCTGGTGTCGATTTACTAGAAATCTTGTAGATTATAAGAAATTTAAATATATTTATATATTTTTGTATTTTTTTCTACAGGTTTAACTGTATGCTATTCATTCCGTTTATTTTATTATGTTTCATGAGGTGATTTTAATCGGAGCTCTGGAGCAATGAGTCTTACCTCTGGTCGCAGTCTCGGTGCAAAGGAATTTGATGCTGCAATTGTTGGAAAATAACAATTCTTCTTTTTTAAATATTGTGGGATTTATTCCACAGAACAATTAGCAAATTCTACTACAATTTTAAATAATGTAGATGCTGTCCTTTCCCAAATAATAGTTGTTGCATAGATGAACTTTATAACTCTGGTACAGGCCACTAATGCAACACAAATGCATTCACAACTAAACGTTTTCTGTACAATCGCAGAGCGACACAAAAACACGTCTTACAAGACATTCCTTTGCAGAATAACGCCAAGCTCTCTGATTATTTTGTGTCCTCTGCACTCTATGTTTCCCTAACAACTATATTACTTTTCTTTTATTGGTTCACGTCACCACATTAGGTAACTGCATTCTTGCAATTACCAATAACAACATTACGTATCATTTAACTTGCGTTGTATCATTCCGTGGCCTACCCAATTTCACATTTTCTATTTTGTACAAATTACTTATTCCAGAATAATTCAAAATAAATTATTAAAATTAAAAAAAAAACATGAAATAACCGTCACAAATTGCACGGGCTGTATACCAATTACAAATACAAGGAGAGTATTTACCATAAAAATCCTTTGGATCATTGTACATTGCTTCATAAAAAAGGCGGTAGACCAATTAAGTTATTGGCAGACAAGGTTAATCCTACAACTCCGCACAGACAATTGGTTAATACGTGTGATATAGATGCAAACTATGAAAAACAGAAGAGCTCATTAAATTATGAACTCCTACCATATTTTTTTCGTAGTGTTAGCCGTTTCCGAATCTTCTATGCTGTTCCATATCCTCCCCAAAGCTTGACGGTTTGCTATTTCTTTTTCTCCTTCCAAGGCAAGAGCTCCTTCCTCTTTCTCTAAGCTTTCCGCTCGAAGCTAAGGATTAAATTTTAATGAAGTCGGAACGAGACACGATGTCCATTTTAGAAGTACGGAATAGTGAGAGGGGGTGAGGGAGGTTGTTTGTAATCAATGCTGCATTAACATCAAACGGAAACTCCAGTGTCTTTTAGAAGAAACTTGAGAAACGTGGCACTCCTCTAAAATGTTTAACACAAACAGGCTACAGGAAACTTCAAAATAAAAACAGCATACGCAGATAAGAAATAAAGGAAAGAGAAAACGGCAGAAAGTGCTTTGACAATAAGGATAGAAGCAGATTATGCGGAGAGGAATTAAGTTTATAAAGAAAGGTGGGACAATAAGATAAATAAAAATATTTACTGCAAAAATATACAGTAAAGTCTCGGTTATCCGACCTTCGGTAATCCGACATTGCGTACTATCCGCCACATATTAATAAAAAACATATTTCTCAAATAACAATCACTTACTAAAATGTTTATTTTGTCGGTGACTAAATTCTGTGACAGTCTGCGCGTAGGGTGCACTATATCGAAACATTAGCAAAGTCTTGGAACATACTGTTAGGTGGTGAAAATAAAGAGATAGTACAAGAAGACACGGGTGACGTTTTTCAGTCTGGCTCTACCGTTTCCTAGTGCATCCTACACACGGATAGTGTGAAAGAATAATTAATTTCCATTAATTGTACCTAATAGTGGTCCAAACTATAAAGCCGGGGCCTTAAAGTACTTACAGCATAGTAAGTCGCCATTAAGATAGTTGTCTCATGTGTTTATGAAATTTCCTAGTGGTTTACCGGGAAAAACACGAGTCAGTTGGAGAATTGAATGTCATGTCGGCATGTTGGCCATAGTAGCTCAAGGGTTTAGAGCGGCTGGACGGGGACTAGAAGATCAGTGGTTCAAATCCCGGCTATGGCATTGAATTTTTCAGTCTGGCTCTACCGTTTCACAGTGCGTCCTACACACGGCTAATGTGAAAGAACAATTAATTTCCATGGGTGACATTGTTTCCTTAGTGAACTGCATTCCTGGCAGTGAGGGCGTTACGACTCAAGATGCGAGTAGCTGGTGTGCAGAAGATAAACAGTTTGAACTCACAGACTCTGATATTAAATTACCATTTAATGGTAATGATAATGATAATGATAATGAGGATGCAGCAGAATGGGAAATTGAAGAACAAAACGAGAAGAAGATGAGTCACGCTGAAGGTTAAGTGCTTTAGAGATGACACTAAAATGGGGCAGCAAGAGCCGGAGGCAAGTGCAACTGAGGTATTGATAAGGTATTTTGTCGATGGCAAAATCACGCAATGAAACGTCATTCCGCAGGCAAGCAGACTTCATTAAAGTTTCTTTTCTTAAGAGATTTGGAGCTTCTTTTTGTTCAATATTGCATGTAGAATTGGTTTGATTACTCAGTAAATACCGCAAAACCAACAATAATTGGTTTAATAATACAGTATACTCCATGCTTTACTCCATTTTCCAACTTCTTTTGTATTACCCGACATTTTCGGTTATCCGACCCTTTTTTTTTAAATCTAATGGCCATGCCCCATCACATCAGCGATACCACATGCATTGTTCTTAATAACTGCAATCAGTTTGTTTTAGTATACATATACACACTCATTGATTTCTGTGTTTATCTTCCTCACTTGTTCATAGTTTATTTCTTGTTTATTTCTTTTCATATCACATCACTGTATCACTTCACTATTCTCCTGTAGTCACTTTAATATTTCATTTTAATTCATTATAGTTAATGCTTTGAATAAAAGTCTTGAAAGTTTTAACTGCTCTTTTGTCACTGGCCATTTGTAGCTAATTGATTCGATGGTTCTCTTCATTATGTCCCTTTGTTGTTTTTGTTTGCAGCATCGATATATGAGATGTTCCACTGTTTGCTGTTCTTGCAGACAGATGCAGGTTGGGTCCTGTATTATTCCAAGTCTGTGCAGGTATGATTTTGTTAATCCGTGACCAGTAATCATTGCTGTCAGAGCAAAATTTAAATTAATTTGTGTTCACATTCTTTCTTTGACTTATGGAATGAACTCCTTGCAGATGGCTCCCATTGTTGTGTTAGTCCACTCTTCTTGCCACTTCTGGGTCCCTTGTTCTTGAATCTCACTGACAATTGTTTTTGGTTTTTTGCTGTATGCATAGTCAGTCTCATTATCAAGTACAGCCTCCTTAGCAAGTTTATCAGATAATTCATTACCAACATATCCAGCATGTGCTTTGATCCAGGCAAAATGTATTATCCACTTCTGTTCTGTGAGACTTCTGAGTTTATTTTGAATTTCTTCTATTAGATGAATATGTTTTGGATTGTGTCGGATTAGATCTAGAGTTATTTTGCTATCTGAATACACTGCAGCTGTCCTTTCTTGTAGTCGTATGTTCATGTCCTCAAGTGTTGTTAATGGTCTAAGAATTGCCACTTGTTCAGCTTGGTTATTTGAGCATCTGTCGTGTAATTTTGCTTTGATTCTGTGTAAAATCTCGCCTTTTTAAAATATTATTGCTGCTGCTCCAACCTTGCCTTGGATTTTGCTACCATCTGTGAAGATTTCTATTTCATAATATTTGTTGTCAATAACTTCTTCCATGAGTACCTATACCATCTGCTGGATGTGGCCAGTTTGCTATTTGTAAAGGTTTATCCGACCTTGTCCAAGGCCAGTATAGGTCGGTTAATCGAGACTCTATAATCCGAAAAATAATGGGGAAACATTGAAACATTTTTGCATTTTAAGAACCTAAGATTCCATTATCGAAGTTCAGAATATTCGCTTGATACTTTTTCGATACTTCAATGATGATTCTGCAATTTTTATTTCATTTTAAAATCACAAAACACTATTACAGCGTAATAATGTAAGAAAATAATCATGTGTCAAATTCAGTGCGAGATTTCCCAAGAAGAAATTACTGCCTATCTCAACTAGGATTGGTCACGTCCTCTTTCTAGTGTACTGGATTACTAGGAAACAAATTCAAAATTTCCAGAACTTAAAAATAAAAGCCGCCAAATATTTGTGTATTCCACCTGCAACAGTTTTCTCCGAAAGACTATTTAGCACAGCAGGACTCATATATGACAAAAAAGTAGTAGTCTTGGCCCCTGAAAGAGTGAAAATGCTAGCACTTTTCGGCAAAAACTTAAAAAAGTGAACTGTTTTGCTTTTAGATGTCTAATGTATATGTGCATCCAATTAATTTAATAGACATTACACAGTTCTCCCAAAATTCTATTTTGTATTACCACTAGAAGTAGAAATTATGATACCAAATATCGAAGTATCGGCTATCGTGGAAAATATCGTGTATCGGTATCGAGAAAAACTGGTATCGACCCATCTCTATCGATATCATAATGCATCACTATAATATATTACTCTGTAAAGTGATTCTTCTGTACTCGTTACGTTACTCGCACTATCAGGATGGTATTGTGACTTTGTGGGTTCGTGAAATTAAAAGTCCAATTGCACAAACTCAAAATGTTCTTTATTTCCACCGAATTACAGTTGGAACACTTGCCGATTACATAGAATTACGTAGCGCACGCAATTACAATCCACCAGTTCGTCTGTCACAGGCCCACTCCATACTCACTATTACGTACAATTCCTCTGATACACGTTCACAGTCTTCCAGTCCGTTCGCTAGCACTGCGCTCACGGCTGATCGCCAAGAAGTGAACTGAGCTCTCCTATAGCCCGGCGCGTCGCTTATATAAGACCAACTGACCTATGTAGAAGATTCCGGGTTAGATTAAATATCCCGACTGTTCCAGACGTCAGGGGGAGGGGAAAGAGGCGGCCAGCGACCAGTGCCATTTTCCTAACCATCCACTCAGTTAGTGACACGAGATAAATGGGTAGGCGTGGTCTGAATGCCTCCTGTCCCCATCTCAGCCATCAGTTGGTCGTGCCTTCCAATGATTGGGTGACAGTATATATGAGCGACCCATTTTAAAGGGGAAAAACATACACATTTTTGCTTTCACTTTCATAATGTAATCGGGGATGAAGTTCAGTACCACAGAGATAGTAGCCAATGTTCGCTAATTAGGTCCAGAAGAGGGATTTCAAGAAAGATCTATAAGGACGCCTCGACGAGCGCAAACATTCCTGTCCTGCAATCGCACAGGTTCCTTGTGTTGGCTTGACGAGGAACATCCAAGGAAACCGCGTGCTGAACAGAACGTGCAACGCGTGAACGAGGCCTTCACCAGCAGGCAACACACATCGGAGATGGGAATTGGATATTTTTCGTAGCAGAGTTTGGAAAATTCTAGGACCATGTCTTAAAAAACCTGCATACCACATCCCAGTGTACCGTAAACTTACCACAATGATCATGCATGTTTGTGTCCTCCACGAATCCCTGATCTCTCACTCTAGTTATGTTTACCTGGGAGTACATTAAGAATGAGGTTTATCATACACGATTGTGTGATCTCCAGGACCAAGATACATTGTATTCGATATATTCCACACACTGATTAAAGACTCAAATATCCTTTTCTCCAAAAGTAGATCGATAATATATATTTTCCTTATGAATACTAAGCAAGAACGTTTCAACATGCGCAACAGTATTCAAATGTTTATTCGTTGCAATGAGCTCTTGCGATGTTAAGAAACGAAAGAGAGAAATGAGGAAGGACCGCAAATCTTCAAGCATGTCCGCTAGATGACACTTGATAGACGTCTAAACTTGTAACATATAGCTTCTATAGTTCTTCAACTGTCACTTCACTCACTTTTCACATTCACTTAATAACCTAGTTCAGTCTTCGCTGAGGCTTCACTGAACCCTTTTTATATAATTTACGTCCTCCAACTTTAAGTCATATCGGACGATGAATGAAATGGGTGAAATGATGCTCAAATGAATCCGGGGTCCATGGAACTTAGAGTTACCTGATATTCATCTATCAGGATAAGGGAAAACCCCGGTTACCTTATCCAGGTAACTCACCCTAACCGAGATTCGAACTCGAGACCTCTTGAACGTGAGGCAGGCAAGCTACCATCTACACTACAGAGACGGGCTTCACTGAGCTCACATTGTCACTTCATAATAATGCGCACTTTACTTTGTTTTCGCATTCACTTTACTTTCTTCTACAATGTAGAAGCGTATGTAAATATAAAGATTTTCCTGCCAGTCGAACACAAGACTAATCCATTGCAGTAACATCACTCCTGCACGTCACTGCAGTCGTCATAAACCCCCTCAAAGAGCAGCCTTTGTCGCACCAGAAACGCACTCACCAACTAACTCAATCATTATCTCTGTCAGATTGATTTGTTCCGTTCGTCCACGACTTCTGGCAGGCTGAGGTCCATCCCGAATGTTACTGCTGCGTGCCCACCCTCAAAAGGGTCTAACCTCAGAAAGGATTATTTTTATTAAGTGGTGGTAGTGAGACTGATTTGTTTTTAGGTTAGAAGGCACTAAAGGACAGCATATTGACCCTCAACGCCTGTGTGTCATGATACAGGACCTGCATAATTATGATTTTACATAATTATCAGTATTAAGTTACTTTCTGCTTTTTATATTTAGAACAGACCATTGAATTTACTTCTTAAGTGATTAAAATACAACTACATTAACATATACCATAAAACATTTCAGCTTTACGAAGGGCCTCAGCCAAGATTAGTTCTGATGTAAATTTTGTAAATTTTGATGTAACTTTTTCTTGTAACTACTTTCATAAAATGAACAAAAAAACTTCAAACTGCATATTTTTTTTAAAATATTTGGTATGCAATAAAAGTTTAGATATAGTTTTAAAACTTCGAGAATAGTGATGCATTTAAAGTATTTGAGCTTTTAACAGACAAACAAAGCAAAACTGACTTGAAAGTATCTGGACTTATAATTGCAATTCAAAATTGAATCACTGTCACGTACTGTTTCTTTTTCTATTGTCAAACCAACAAGTTTTAGTCAATTTAACTCCATGGTCAATCCAAGCAGACCTCCATCTGAACAATACTAAACTAGTAAATTTTTCGGAAATCTGAGCATCACTCACAGAGCATACCTTTAATTTTGAGAGAATTGGCACGAATAGTTTTTAAAACAGGATTAGCCAACCGCATTACGGGTGATTCCTAAGGATTTTATGCATTTAGAGAACTGCAACGGAGCAGTTTCTGAGAATTTCTGGTAATGGGTACATGGAAGGATGGGTCAGGACTGACTGAGTAGTGGTTTACAAGCACGTACGTATGTAACTACAAGTATACCAATGTTCCTTGCTCCAATACTACCTTCCTTCCAATCATCTTGTTTCATTACTCATCTTGTTTCATTCAGCAGGGAGTAAGAAATGAGCTCTGTGACGTCACAGAGCTTCCAGTTGGCTGACACTCTCAATGAATGTACGGACACCATTACCGTTCTTATGTCAAACTTCATGTTAAGACTAATTTATATTCGCATGCGAATATTTGAGCGTTGTTAATTAAAAATCTGTAAACTGTCATGATGTTTAAGACTTGATTTAGCAAAATAACATGATTTTCTGAATAGGTGACTCACCCTCTCCATTTCCATGAACTCCATGTCCATCTGGGTGCCTTCCGCGCCTCCCATCTTCTCCGTCATGTACTGCAACAAGAAGGAAACACTGGGTCAGCATAGCATTAAGGCATTAAATATGAAACAGGGGTGGAGATGTATGACCTCCATTTAGCTCAACAACAGGTTGATACTCCTGGTAATAAATGATGAGCAGAAAGTGCCAAACAATCAAAAGCTTTCATGTCCTACTCAGCTGCCGATCACTCAACTCAAGAGCTGTCAATTACTTGTTGTATTATCATTTAAAACGTTTAAAGCTGATATGCAGAAACAAGCATCGGCAAATTACATTAATATTTCTACACTAGCTGTTTCAGGTAAATAGAAATTACTCTATGGTATTACACCACCATGAACAGAAGGAATGCATTGATTACTAATGTGATCGTGACCTTTAGTAACTCTTAGGATTCTCTATGTCTTGCAGGTAGCAGATGTTTCACTGAGCATTGGTGCTCGCTTTTTTGTGGGGTGGGGATCATCATACCTCTCATTTATACTCTTGGGAATCATGTTGGTTGCAGAATGAATGAAGAAATGAACGAGTTTATTAAACTTCATTATATATACAAATGCTTATACATTTACAATTTAATAATAATAATAATAATAATGATGATAATACATACATACCGCTACATATCTCTAATTACCTATCAAATTACAACTCTTTATTGAGTTGCTGAATTTCCTTGGGTCCATAGACTCTAACACCATGGTTTTTGAGCTATAGGACCCTATTTACCACTTTTGGTCCTCAATCTACATAATCATGATTATCCTTATTACTGTTTTTTCTTAACCATTTATTTCTCACCAAACCTAAGTACTTTCCTATTCCCAATACATTGTTTCTTGATTTAACACTCAGTAACCTTTTAACTAAAATTTCAGTAGGTGACATAGTCCACTTCTTTTTGAGTACCTTTCCTCTCCAATTCTTTGTTTCCTCACATTCTATTTGTTTTCGTATTACACAAATTATACACTTTCTTTGTTCTTCTCTCTCCCCTAATCCTTTTAACCTTGTCACTCCTGTTCTGCTCCATGCGAAGCCTTCCTCTTGTCATTTTGTCATAAATATTCACATATTTTTCTCTTTCCCAGTTCATTTTTATCTCTCTATAGGTACACAGTGAGGTTTTGGTATTTATCCATTATATCCTGCCGCTCTATATCTTCTGTCCTCATTTTGACTCTTTTCCAGAAACCTTTCTCTAATCTAATACTATCCCTCCACATATCCCGATATCCTATTTCATTCGGAATTTCTTGTACCTATACTTTTGTACCAAGTATCTCCTTTAATACATTTTTGCTGCATTTCTAAACACTGCTTCAAAATATTTGGTTGCAGAAAAAGATTCACCTTCAGCCAAGAATGAATCCGGGACTCTCTGCTATAAGGCAGTTTACTTTACCGATTGAGCTACGAGGACTTAAAAGTAACTAAAAGTGTTTTATCACATCATTTACTTTTTCAAGTTTATATTATATAATATATATACATACACAATGGCGAGTTTTGGTCAAATTTGCAACTTTTTATTTTATTATTATTATTATTATTATTATTATTATTATTATTATTATTATTATTATTATTATTATTATTATTATTATTATTATTATTATTATTATTATTATTATTATTATTATTATTATTATTATTATTATTATTATTATTATTATTATTATTATTATTATTATTATTATTATTATTATTATTATTATTATTATTATTATTATTATTATTATTCGATTTATGTAGTTACATTTTAAGCCCACTAGATACTTTGTGTTCAAAATACCGTAAAAAAAAGCTCAAAGGAATTAAGGGTATAATCGTGGATCGTGGGAGAGGAACCTTTCATAGATGGATTCCTTTAAAAACCAAAGTGTTTGTGTGTAAATTTAACTCAAGAACGAAAGATCGGTTTACCGCCAAACTCATCAAGCAATATGGCTCCGCGATAAGGAAAGGTTCTCATCTGGGAGGTCCGGGTTTCGAACCCTAGTGACCGTGGATTTTTCTGTGGTTCTTCCCTGAATGTTAAGGCGAATGCTAGAGTGATGTCCTCTCGTTTCACCTGTCTCTCTGATATTACACAACGACTACGGTCCTGTGTATCGTCGACGGCGGGCAGGCTTGCGCGTTGTATCTTCTCGGCTTCGCCAGATGGTCGCCACCTGAGCCTCCACTGCCGAGTCGACTTTTCCCGATTCCCACTGGAGAAGAGCCTTTGAGCCATCATCCGGCAGGGTGAGCAAGTCACCGGAAGGGCCTCCCGGCGGGGTGGTCAAGCCAGTAATGTGCGTTTCTGCGGTTCCTACATCGCATCCGTTTCTCCCGGAAGTGAATACACAAAAGATTCAATTGCGGGTTGAGGTACCAGGTGTTCCCTTCGTAACCTAATCTATTTCCACCAAACTCAGTATTTACATTCAACATTCTCTAAAGGTACGACACGAAACATTCTTCCCCAAACGATTACGATATGATTAACATTTAATGTTATGTTAACAGAATTACATTGCAAAATGTGTACCTTAAGTTTTCTGGGAATATCCTGTACAGGTTTCTTCATTCTGAATGACTTTTGTGCAAGAATCCTAAGAGATAAACGAAAGCTTATAGCATAAAAAGTGTAGATCTCTGCCGAAAGAAACTATCCTTAATATTTGGTTTAAATTGTTACTCATTTATGCTTTTCTAAATTAGAAAAAACAATTCGTTTTTTGGCCAAGTAAAAAGCAGGTAATGTCAAAGCCATCACATTAAGAAAAATAGTTTTTTAAAACTTATCACTTCAGGCTACCACGAAATGAATACTGAATGTTTATCTTTATTATCAGAAGGTCTAAGCCTGACTCAGACGGTAACGTTTCATCAGGCTTCAAACCGCATCAGCCGACCAATCCGTCTGGAAACTGTTCATGGTTTCACTCATTGACAAGTAAATACCGAGTGGATATATCATACCACTAAATGAAATTCCATCTCAAGTCTAAAACAAAAACTAAAAATACCATTTGGTAACAGCGATCCACCGTTAAACTAAGCAACTATACTGCATGGCATCTTCATTTCTGTCCTGACGTGAAGAAGCAGAAGTGAAGTTGTCAAGTACTAAGATCTCTCGTGGACAGGTGTAGAAGTAAATATATAGTTTCCTGCCCTAAGGTCTCTGTAGACTCGTACACAAGCTCTCGTCTATCTGGCATGCATAAGCAGAGATACAATTGCCTAGCACTAGGGTCTCTGTAGACACCTGTAGAAGTAGACATATAGTTTCCTGCCCTTAGGTCTATGTGGAATCGTACACAAGCTCTCGTCTATCTGGCACATGTATAAGCAGAGATACAGTTGCCTAGCACTAGGGTCACTATGGACACCTGTAGAAGTAGACATAGAGTTTCCTGCCCTAAGGTCTCTGTAGACTCATACACAAGCTCTCGTCTATCTGGCACATGTATAAGCAGAGATACAGTTGCCTAGCACTAGGGTCCCTATGGACACCTGTAGAAGTAGACATAGAGTTTCCTGCCATAAGGTCTCTGTAGACTCAAGACACAAGCTCTCGTCTATCTGGCACATGTATACGCAGAGATACAGTTGCCTAGCACTAGGGTCCCTATGGACACCTGTAGAAGTAGACATAGAGTTTCCTGCCCTAAGGTCTCTGTAGACTCATACACAAGCTCTCGTCTATCTGGCACATGTATAAGCAGAGATACAGTTGCCTAGCACTAGGGTCCCTATGGACACCTGTAGAAGTAGACATAGAGTTTCCTGCCCTAAGGTCTCTGTAGACTCATACACAAGCTCTCGTCTATCTGGCACATGTATAAGCAGAGATACAGTTGCCTAGCACTAGGGTCCCTATGGACACCTGTAGAAGTAGACATAGAATTTCCTGCCATAAGGTCTCTGTAGACTCAAGACACAAGCTCTCGTCTATCTGGCACATGTATAAGCAGAGATACAGTTGCCTAGCACTAGCGTCCCTGTGGACACCTGTAGAAGCTGTCATCTGCCTGGCACTGCAGCAGCAGTATAGTTACCTAAGGCCCTCGTAGCCATGGTCGTTAAAGCGTATGTATCTAGCGTTCTGCCGCGTAAAGGGTCGCGGTTCGAATCCCGCCTTGGGCATGTGTGTTTATGTGCATAGTGGATATGTGTGAAACTAAGGAAAACACATAAGAAAATAAACGCAAATAATGAAAAAACGGTTACATAAGAAAATATATATATAGCCTATGACCACCCACTTAGATGGTATGGTGCACAGATGAGAACTCCAAGGCTAAGTGCACGTCACATACAGAACCACGAGGTATATCATACTAGATTCGTCGCCGTGGTTAAAGCGACATGTCATGGAGGGGGAAAAGGTCCTTTTTTTTAAAAAATTTACGTCCTCCAACGTTAAGTCATATCGGACGATGAATGAAATGGGTGAAATGATGCTCAAATGTGTCCGGGGTCCATGGAGCGTAGAGTTACCCGACATTCGTCTATCAGGATAAGGGAAAACCCCGGAAAAACCTTATCCAGGTAACTCGCCCTGACCGAGATTCGAACTCGGGACCTCTTGAACGTGAGGCAGACACGCTTGTAAAACTAAAATTGTAGACGAGTGAGTATAGAAAGTTAAATGAATGACTATGTATACATCCTGTTGTATAAAAGAGGAATTGCCTGGTACTTCAATTATGCGCACGTTTTCTTGTTCGATCACTTCTTAATTTACTTCCAGTATTTCCCCAGAGACTGACAAAGGTATCTTTCCACCTCCAGGAAGAAGTTTTCAACTCACAGAACTTCGAGTTTTGATAGGAGAACGTCTCGCTTCAAGTTTTATTTTACTTACTCAGTTCTCCGTTGCTAAAGAATAAAAAGTGTTGTTCCTGGCACATCAAGCAATTTTTCTGTGTTTAAAAACGCATTTCTTTCACTCTTACCGCGTTGTTACGGCACCGTCTTATCTTCGTTCCGCAATTTCCTGAGATTTCTTACTTTACCCGTTCTTCTACTGCTTCCTTTCATACACTGTAATTTTAAAATTTTCCGTAAAAGTGAACCTATATACCAGAACAAACACTGGTACAGACTGTACGTGTATTACTTTCTAATGTCATACAATGCAGTTTTGTGGCACCCCAAATACCCCCAAAAGCGTTTTATTAAACAGCAGCCAGTCAGATAATGGCATAGCTAAGTAAGTAAAGTCGGATATGTACATGCCCATTTCACGTTTATAAGTCAGGTATGTTATACGGTTACAAGTTGAATGTTTTGAAGCGGCAGCTAAGCCTCAAACAACGGGAGGCTGGCGCAGGGCAGTTGGAGAGACAAATAGTGATAAATTCACGCGGTAACGCTCTCATTCAGTTTAACATTAGGTGCAGATAACCAGTTTTATGGAGGTGCCCTTGTCCTAGTCATCGGCACATTCTAGAATATTCTGTGGAATATTCCAGCTGTTAAATAAACCAGCGTGCTCAAGAATGAGAGATTTATGCCCGATTTCACCAACAGATGTTAAAATCGACGTTAACAAATGTAACGTAACAATTGTCACAGCGCTAACAAAGCTGTTAAATTTCTTGCACTTCACCAACTTGTTTTCTGAAACTGTCAACAAACACGAGTTAACACCAAGAGACTCGTAAATATTACAGTTACAGAAGGCTATGAATGAGTCGTATTATTTTCTGAACGTACTGCGATGCGCTTTTGTTTTCATTTTCGTCTGCACACACTTGCAAAAATGGCGGGTAAACAAAATCGTAAGAGAAGCCGCGGAACAAATTTCTTTCGATGGAGAAACAATTGCAAATTGAATTGGTGACGAAGTATAAGGATACCGTGGAAAATAAGAGAACGGATGCGGTGAATGTAAAAGAGAAAGATGTTACGTGGGAAAAGATATGAAACGAATTTCATTGAAATACATGTGTCACTTCTAGAAGCACGAAATAACTTCGTCAGTATTATGTAAATTTAAAACGAGGTGCAAAGGACAGAAGTGACGAGTGACTTGAACGTTTCAAGACTGGAGGTGGACAGTGTATTATCCACATAATTCAATGAATTATAAAGTCGCGAGATTATTGATATTTGAAGCAAAGGCAAGATGGGCATATTCCTTTCGATGCATGATCTAACTCAGTATTACGTAAATTTAAAACGAGGAGCGAAGAAGGACAGAAGTGACGCGTTTCTTGAACGTTTCAAGACGGGAGGTGGACTGTGTATTATCCACATAATTCAGTGAATTATAAAATCGCTAAGTTATTAATACTTGAAGCAAAGGCGAGATCGGCATATTCCTTTCGATGCATGTCCTAACCTCTCTTCAACTTCCGCAGTAACCTTCATAACAACTTGTTTCGACAGTCTATACCTCAGTAGAAAATTTTCTTCTGATAGCTCTTCAAAATCATTTCTTCTCATAGACCGTACTTTATTACGAATGCCATTTAGACGGTCTTAAATATAGCGAAACGACATCAACAGCTGCGTCCACGACCGCCATCTTGGCTATTTACAATTGTTAAGGACTTAAAATAAATAAGTTTCTTAGTTTAACAAGAGATTTAACAAGAGTGTTAAGCTAACACTTGTTGGCGAAATGCAATTTTTGTTATCACTATTGCTAAACTCGTGTTAACTCTTAACATCTGTTGGTGAAATCGGGCATTAGTGAATCAATGAGAGGTTCCTGGTGCAAAAATATTGTTCTACGATTGAAGTTGTGACCATCATTGCTACGTACAGAGAATGCTGCTACTGCGAGAGATTAAAGGGGTCCTTTGTTGGACTACCCAGCGACAAATGGAAGAAAATGTGACTTCGCGCGCATTTCATTGTGCCACTACGTTGCGAATAAAAGTAATAGTGAGAAATGGGAAATTCAACTAGATCAAATTAGTAAATTGAAATTAGTAAAATTCGACTGGATTGCATACTTGAAATGACAGTGAAAGCCTAGTGAAAAGATACTGAAAACTTAATTGACATGGTAGGTACAAAAAGAGAGAGTGGGCACAGTAGCCAATGTGCATAATGGCGGCCATTTGTAATCTATGGAATAGTAGAGAGCGGGGGGGGGGGGGGGGCTTTGAAGATGTTCGATGGTAGGATGTGTGTGTATATATATACACCTTTCAGTCGCCATACTCCTGCTCTCACCCTTGCAATGCCTTCTCTCTCCTCTTTATTCGTCACTTCCATATACTTTTCCCTTCTCCAAGTCCCCTTCATTGGTATATAAAAAACTAAATACCTTTTTTTCAGCTATTTCTCTAAATATTTTCTGCACTTCTATAGGAAGGAATTTCTAAGGCTTACTATAGCTGTGTAAAGTGCGCATGAACTCTTGTGAAGGTTTCATTTATCTGATGTGGAATTAGATATGGACCTTCTATGGTGATTGTTATCTAAATCTAACATACTCCCTATCTTCCCTCCATTGTAGAATTAAGCTCCAGTGTTAGATCCAGATGTGTTCCCGTGATTTAAGGTACTTTGTACTCTAAACCCCGAGACATAGAGATATTTCCAGAGTATTTTTATATGTTTTAAGCACTTTCGCTGTATATTCTGGCACTTTTGTGGCTATTTTTAATAGAGAGATAGGTATTTTGATTGTTGATATTGGTTTTCCAGTTATTATCAGGGCATTTATAGGTTTTGGTGTAACTATTTCACGCATTTTCCTTAATAAAATTTAACCTAGTTGACTTCTTACTCTTCTACTCATCTACAGTCCAATTTTCTTGAGGTGGCAGCTAAGTAAACATCCACGCTAAATGAATTAATCTGTTACCAATACTGAAAGCAGACTGAGGATAATTTATACATATGCATTAGTTGACGCATACAACATCAATGGGACCGCGCCGTGGTTCAGTGGTTAGACCGCTTGGCTCTCACCAAGGCGGCCCGGGTTCGATCCCAGGCGACCGCAAAGTGAGATTTGTGGTGGACAACACGGCGCTGGGGCGGGTTTTCTCCCGGATCTCCGGTTTCCCCCTCCATCTCATTCCACCGGTGCTCCATCTTCATCTCATGTATCATCAGTGTCATCGCCTGCGGTGCCGTATGTAGTAAAAGTGGGCGTTAAACACTACACATTCATTACCATCAATGGCTCCACATGTATAAATGAACCTCAAACTCTTCTTTCAAAATTGGTTATAGACTATTTCATTTAATGTTCATCTTTATTCAGCTGCCACCTCCAGATAATTGGATTATACCATATTATAAGAAACGCACATATACATACATATTTATAAAATTCTTTTTGATTCAGGAAGTCAAAATTCCGGTGGAATCTAGTATAAAATTTTTGGAAGGAGCGTAATACAAGGGGCGTCCAGAAAGTAAGGTCTGTTTCAATTTATCTCCGCTGCAGCGCTGCGATCGCAGTTCCGCACATGCGCGGTAGACGCTCTGTATCAAGGAGAAGAAACGTGCGCCATTGTGAGATCGCTGTCAGCCACGTACGCTTTGCTGTACTTGTTTACAATGTTGGTGTTGATTGAAAATCCCGCCGCTTGTGAAATCAGATCTCTGTTTCGTTTTCTGAATGCTAGGACAGTGAAACCAATTGAAATTTATCGGATGTCAAAAGGTGTTATGTTTCTTCACGACAACGCACGACCACACACTGCAAATGCGACGAAAAACATCATACAGGGATTTGGCTGGGACGTGTTTGACCACCCCCCGTACAGCCCTGACCTCGCTCCTAGCGACTTTCATCTGTTTTTGCATCTCAAATCTTTCCTTGGCGGTCAACACTTCAACAATGACGAAGAGCTGAAAAAAAATGTTTCCAACTGTTTGAAGACAGAGGCGGCAAACTTCTATGAAGAAGGTATACAAAAACTTGTGCCTCGCTATGACAAATGCCTGCAAAATTTCGGCAGTTATGTGGAAAAGTAGTTTAAGAGTTGTAGAATTTTGTGCAATAAATAATTTTTTTGTATTTGTACACAGTTTAATTTTATTACCAAACAGAACTTACTTTCTGGACGCACCTCGTATTATCGTTTATTGCACGTTGGTAGCAGAAGAAGTAAAAATTGGGTCGTTGTGTGAAGAATCTGTAGAAAGAAAAAAAATCTGCGTGTGTTAGATATTAACTTTTAGAGGCTGATGATAATGAAAACGTATGATACATCACTAACCTTCCAATCAGAGACCATCAAATTTTTCTCCACTTTTAGAAGCCTCTGCGGTCTTACCGTTTGAAGAAGACGGTAGTAAATAAACCTTGGTTGACATAAGATGTTTACTTCAGTGGAAGGATCATCCTTGGCTTATCACTGCCTGTGAAAACCGATACCAGTTTCCACTGTAGTACAAACAACAACGCCCCCATATCCAGGGAGAAGGGATTAGAAGCAAAACAAAAGGAGTAGGATAGAAAATGCGCATCACCACGCCACAGTTCTTTACCTATCTTATTTATCTGTAGCTGCCTTATTCGACATTGCCAGAATGTTCTCGGCTTTAGCATGATATTTCCATTACTTCCACGGCCCACGTTATAGTTACAAAGCGGTTAAGCAGTCGTGCCTTCTTGCTAATGTTCTACTCATATAATGGCACATTGCGATTTTAGTGTCGTAAATAAAGCTTACGAGAGTGAGGAGAATTTTCAGAAGAGACGGGGAACTTATTGAACGTGCCTTCAATTTCAGTGTTTTGTAATATCTTTCTATACTAAGATTTGTTATATATTGTGTAAATTATAATTGGTATTTTGACTTTGTGGGTTCATAGAATTAAAAGTCTTGTCTGCAGAAGTTTAAAATGTTCTTTATTGCAGTAAACAGTAACTTTGTACACCCATTGCAGCAGAAAAAGGACGTGACATACACAACAGCAGTGTTCAAGGTCGTCTCGTTCTCTGCTGCACATAAACAAACGAAAGAGTTCACTGCGGTACACTTCAAATGTCCACACCCTCACAATTACTGTACAGCTGCAACTCAATAACAACTGACTACTGAACTCCTCTCTCACACTCAGCGGGCTTTTTATACCTCCAGGCATTGTTGTTCTAAGTGAGTGAGTGAGTGAGTGAGTGTGTGTGTGTGTGTGTGTGTGTGTGTGTGTGTGTGTGTGTGTGTGTGTGTGTGTGTGTGTGTGTGGTGTTTTAGGGCCCGTCGACAACAAGGTCATTTGGGCCCGAAGTCAACACTAAAACCTAAAAGCTACACAACTTAAGCTAAAAAGGTAAAATAAAATAAAAACACTCAACTATTAAAAGTACATTTAAAAAACACATCCTAAGACTAACAATTTAAAATCTCTAAAATTAACAAATATAAAATTCAAATCAGAAAGCCGCCGACGTTTCAAGGCGTTTCGCGGCTGCAAGAGAAAGACATCACTTTGTCTCTTTCTCTCTTTGTATCTCTCTCTTTCTCGGCAAGCGTTCACCGCTCGCGCCACTATCTGTCTCTTTCTTTCCTGCCCACGCGTGACCAGTACTGGCTTTTCGCAACTCCAAAGAAACAATGCGATCGGTGACAGTATTTCAATTAGAACACTGTAACTATTAAACATGGAGTAAAAATTTGAAGCACTGTTCTCTATTAAAGATTGCTTAATATGACAGAATGTTTTTACTGCTATTCGAGTCGCCATTTTTTGAATTTGTGAAGATAAGTAACTGAGTTGGAAATTACTTCTTCAATATTAGAGCAAAGGTAATGACTCTAACGACGCAATAAATCGAAGAGCATTGGTTGAACGAATGTTCAATGATATGTAAAAATGCCTGACTATCCTTAATATCAAAATCTTCGAAAATAAACGTATTTTCAAGCTGTATACATATATATCTGACGTTACAAGAAGAACCTCGGGTCGAACTGCCGAGCCGCTCCCGCCGGGGAGTTGTTCGGATTGGGTTGGACTCGAGAGGGCAGTGTGTTCCCGACACCCACGGGGAATTGGGTACCTCCGGCCAGGCTACGGCCGCCCGGAGGGGGTAGAGAGTTGCCTAAAAAGTCCTGGGTACTAGCCTGCATAGCTAGTATAGGGTGTGCTAGATCACCAGGCGACCCCACCGAGGTTTTAGGTAGTCTTCCCTGCGGGGTTGACGCGCGTAAGTGGCGTATCCACTTCCATCCCGTCTTGACGGAGGGGCTTTTTAAGAAATCCGGTATTGCCCTATGGAAAGAGCCCCGGAGTATCCATCGCTCCCGGGTATGAAGAAGGCCCTGATCCTTGGTCCTATGCCCTATGGGTCCAGGGCTAATGGGAGTAGATCCTCTGCACATAACTGTATACATACATATATACATATTAAAAGCAGAAGCATTATTAACAGTGAAGTATTCTTCATATTTAAGTTTGAATTTATGAGTCACTTGTTTACACTCAGTCTTCACTTACTTGTTGTTGTATAATTGAAACGTTTTCAAGATCATTCGATCTCATCCTCAGCTGTTTGGTGACTCAAAAGCTGTTTGATTTTTCTGTCATTAACCATATCCCCATATTCTTTATTAATAATTAATTCTTGCATTTCCACACAAGCCATGCATAGGCTTAAGTTTACAAGGTAGCTAGCATCAGACAGAAAAATTCAATGCCACAGTGAGAGATTTCATTCTTTCTTTGCATTTTCATTCTTTATTATCGGTTTGAATTTTAAATACTCGTACGTATTTAAGCTGTTAAACTGCTATTCGCTTTTTTCTTTATTCTAGTGATCATGCAAAGATAACATCATTTAAAATTCTTTATGTTGTAATGCATTTGGCTATCACCGAAGCCTACTGCATTCTCATTGTATTCACAACGAAGTGTGAATTAAATTACGTCTGCAAGTTTTTATTTGGATTAAGATAAACAGATAGTAGAATAAACTATAAAATAATTTATAGAAGAGTGGACGGAGTAAGCAATCTGAATATAACAAACACATTAACTTTTTTTATAGTTCTTAACGGTCCAGATTAATTAAACTGTTCAGATAAGGTTGCAATCTGACGTAATGGATCAAATTCCTACTTTCGAGAACGATGCACAGCAATACTCAATATTACTTTTCGGTCTACATTTTGGCATAACGCAGAAACTACCCCCTACTGGAAATATTTTAGTTTTGAAATTTAGTGGTGATATCTACATACTACTGTTTCGAAATTTGCTGTTTTCGACGAGCTGATAGAAGCACTATGACAACAGGCTACTCCATAGATAAGTACCAATTATTTTAATTTGTTACTAAACAAAGACAAATCCAGAAACTGTATACAGTCGCTGACATAAGGCGGAAGGCGTAGGAGTACGGATCGCACAATAACGGATAGAAATAAAACAAAAATTAAATATGTATTGTAGTAAACCAACATTTAAATTAACTGATAATTACAATACATTTTGTGTATATATCGCCTAGTTGTAAAATGTCAAGCTCTTGGAAAGGGTTCGAACTGGTATGTACGCGCGGATGTCTACAGGGGCATCGATTACGACGTAGGTTGCTGGTTTACTTAAAAGCCGGAAACACGGTGTGGGCTAGGTGACGCCTGTTGTGGTAACATCATCGGCATATCTACATTTCGGTGTATTCTGTATTCGTGTATAAGACGCCGTTGTTCATTACCACTTGACAGCCACGCAAATGCATATTGCAAAACACCAAATTACTAACACAATTGTAACGAAGCCAGTACTCAACCATGAACTTGGGGCAGAGCTCTCAGAAGAAAAGAGAATTCTGGGTATTTCAATTTCTGGAACCTTCCAGAATATTCACTACTGCTTTCCAGAAAACGTTCTAGTCATTAATTTATGCTCGCGGCATTGAGCAAGTTATTTTGGTGCAACAAAAAGCTACAGCTATGACAGACAGTGAATGTTGCTAGATGTGGGATTGTGAAGTTCTGTGCTCGATTCTCCAGCGAAAGAAGCGGAAGGAAGATGGAACGGTTTCGTGCCACTTCTACGTGCAAAGCAATATGAACTGACAAGCTGAGTATAAGTCAAATAGTGAACTGAGAGTTAAAACTGAAATAAGTTTACAAAACCATAACTCTATAGATACAGTTAACATAAAAAATTAAATGCCATTGCCGGGATTTGAACCACGGATCTCCTGGTTTTCGTCCAGTCGCTCTTACCCATTGAGCTACAATGGCCGTCCTGATATTCAATTCTCCAATTAACTCATATTTTCCCGGTAAGCCACTAGGGGCTCTAGTATCCGAGATACACCGTTTGTGGCGACTTACTATCGTAAATACTTAAATCCTACGCTTTATCATTAAACTCTTTAATAATTCCATCACACTAGCCCTATATAGGCTAAGGTTTAGGATAGAGTCAACATGAAAAATTCAATGCCATGGTCGGGATTTGAACCACGGATGTCCTGGCTTCCGTCCAGTCACCCTTACCCATAGAGCTACCATGGCCAACGTGCCATCCTGATATTAAATTCTCCAACTGACTCGTATTTTCCCGGTAAACCACTAGGGGCTCTCATATCTATCCAAAACCTTAGCCTATATAGGGCTAGTGTGAAGAAATGGCTAATTTCCATGAATTAACTTAAATAATAAGAGTTTAATGATGAAGCCTGGGATTTAAGTACTTATCATAGTAAGCTGCCACAAACGGTGTATCTCGGATACGAGAGCCCCTAGTGGTTTACCGGGAAAATATGAGTCAATTGGAGAATTTAATGCCAGGACGGCACGTTAGCCATGGTAGCTCAATGGGTAAGAGCAACTGGACGGAAACCAGGAGATACGTGGTTCAAATCCAGAGCATGTCATTTAATTTTTCATGTTGACTCTATCCAAAACCTTAGCCTATATAGGGCTAGTGTGAAGAAATGATTAATTTCCATGAATTAACTTAAGTAATTCCGCAAACTCTACTCTTGAAGTGAGGTTTGTTTTCCTCGCCGCTTTCTCATTCCGGAGGTTCTAAGACGTAAACAAAGAGTGTGTGGTGTTTTAGGGCCCGTCGACAACAAGGTCATTTGGGCCCGACGTAAACAAAGATATTCGGTAATGAGTTTATAAAGAAGTGTGATCATATGGTTCATTTACCTACCACGAGCACTTTAAAAATGTTACACCATATATAAATGAAACAAATTCCCTTCCAAAAAATATCAACCAAACGTATTTAGATCTGTCAAGAAATGTCGACATGAAAACGGGGCTAAAATGTTGTCATATCCTCAAGTATAGAAAGGAGCTGTAGTGTGCAGTTTTGTTGTTTGGATTACCTCACCGGAGCCGATAACCGACCCTCTTAACATCATTTCCTAAGCGGATTAAAAACTTGAGGCGATATATTTCCAACTTTTCCCCTGCTGCGTGTTTCCATCTCGTAAAACAGCTTTATCTAAGTTTACTGCATTTCATTTAGAAAGGTCACTCGGGCCGCTGCGTTAGTTGAAGGAAAAAAGGTTCATTTTTCTTACTAAGCAATTACGTTCCCTGAGAAAAGTTTGGAGGTTCCCGTGATAAGCAGCACAACTCCGTTCCCGCGGTTTAGGGTTCGATAAAGTCTCCCACAATGCCAGATAATATACCCGTGAGCTGCATTCACATGACTTTCTCACTCAAGTCTTCTACAAACTATCATTTAAAAACTTATTATTCGAGGCTCTTCTTGTTATTCCACATAACTATTCAATTCACATTTTGACATTTCGTAGTAGGATACAGCAAGTAAAGCGAAAGTAAGATTATGTCCTATGTGACGGAAGCTAAATTCTATATTCTTTGTATGCTCGTCTCTGTAGCGTAGATGGTAGCGTGTGTGCCTCACGTTCAAGAGGTAACGAGTTCGAATTTCGATCAGGGTTAGTTATCTGGATAAGGTTCCTTTCGGGGATTTCCCTTATCCTGAAAGAAGAATGTCGAGTAACTCTAAGCTCTATGGACGCTAGACACATTTGTGGTCATTTCACCCACTTCTTTCATAGTCCGATGTGACTTAACGTTGGAGGGCGTTAATTAAAAATAGAAAGAGCTACTCGTTGTATGATCAGAAGAAAAATGAATATAGATATCCTATTTGAGAAAAATAGAAATAACTGAAAATTAAATTGACAGCAAAAAATATCCTGGGAAGAGTACATTCCATAAAAAGGTATTGGAGGAAGGAGGAAGGATGTTGATACTAAAGGGATTCGTCAAGCCCTATTTGGGCTGTTAAATTAGCTATCTTAATGACCCGTTTACTCCGAAACCATTTGACATACAAATGTGAAATGTTTACTGATGTTATTCATTCCTGCTGAGTACACCAATTCGTTTTAATGTTAAAATACCGATTAGAAGAAAAAATATGATCTTTTGGTACCTTTAAAATTTTAAGTACATTTTCTGCCATTTTTAAAAAAATAAACTACTTGAGCAATTTAACTAAAGCAATTCCCAGAACGAGGGATTAGTAGTACTATGTTGTTAAAGTTTTATGCAGATATCCTTTGTAGTTTCAGATAAAACGGGTCATTTATGTTGAAAAATGCTGTTTTGAGTAACTCATTTTAATTGACGATGATGATAATCATAATGATGATGATGATGGTAATAATAATAATAATAATAATAATAATAATAATAATAATAATAATAATAATAATAATAATAATAATAATAATAATAATAATAATAATAATAATAATAATAATAATAATAATAATAATAATAATAATAATAATAATAATAATAATAATAATAATAATAATAATAATAATAATAATAATGGACTGTATATAGTCTACTGATCAAAGTAATAATAATATGACATGAAGGCTTCACGGCGAGAATTACTAATCAAGGCTTCGCGGGTGGTCAGTCGTGTCAAGTTAATAAAGGTCGAGCTTTCGGCAATTGCAAACTCCATGGCCTTCTTCAGGATCTGATTAATAAAATGACACACACGTTCAATAGAATCCCCCAAATTTCCTGATCCTTCATTTCATCACCATTATCATTTCATATCATCTCTCATCTGGTGGTCTCTTTCAGGGTAGAAGTGTCGGTGGGTGTCTCGGCGGTGCATGGCAGGATGATATGCTCTGAGGAAAACTACTTCCTCCTCGGTAAGTTGGTTGCCGGTCTCCGCTCCTTTGCAGGGAGCATTTCGGGACCGGCAACCAGGGACCTTTGGAGCTCGGATCGCCTGTCTGGGACCATTAGGACTCGGCTGCAGGGCTCGTTGCCGTCCCGCTGTAGGGGAGTGAGTTCGTTGTCCTGGCCTGTCGGGGGAAGTCTCTAACCAAGTAAACTTATGGACCCTGCCCTCTGTACTATCGTGGCTCCTTGGGTCGGCCGCCCATTGTCTCCTTCGCCTCATCCTTCGTCCCGGGGGTGCCCCCACTTGGAGGCATAGGAACAATGGATCCAGCATGGTGGCCTACGTACCCAATCCCCTCCGTAATGAAATCCTAATCCTTCTTAACGCAATAATTTATGGATTCGCTTCCAAATGTACTTCAATAGAACCATTTTGACAGATATATTGTGATTTTATGGATTTCCCGCTGTAAGGTCGAGTTGTTAAACATGTTACATTGAAGTATTCGTTTCTACTTATAGAAGAGTAAACTTAATCATTATAGAAGAGGTTATTTCTGACTCCTTTGTTTCACATGGTTCATCGGCTCACTGGGATTTATTTGAAAACAATTGTAAAGAGATCGGAGTGGAATCTTATAGGAAGCATTCTGGAAGAATAAACACTATAACGATCTAATGCAGGCCGGGGGAACAGTGCTTCGTAAATGTGAACAGAGTTAGTCTCTCCCTTATTTACCTGCAGTAGCCACTAGTCATGTTGGGTTCATTTTCTCTTATGTGAAATAAAATATTAATGTTACATTTTATTTGCAGCAAACAGCATGGCTATGGCTGTTACATAACAAAACGTTTGTCGTTCTAATACAATCAGATATTATGAAAATGTAAGAGAAATATCCTGTTTCTTGGCACTTCCTCCTATCCATGCAAACTCTTAATTTTACTCGTTAACTCAAGCCTGCGGATGTTGGATTCAAGTTTGACATTACTTCAGAAATTCGCCTTCTGAAAAAGGTTTCCTACAATATCCCTTGCAATTCCGTGGCACAGTCCTAGTGGTGGTTACGGCAGAGGTACATACATCTACTTTTACCTTCAGGTCATCAGCTTTTGTTCATCTGCTCCTGATAATCTGTCATCATCACATCTACGCTTTGATACGAAGTGCCTTCTGAGATTAAAGAGTATGAAAGATTACGTTTTCTTTTTCAACATATCAGGCAAATATTTTTATTTAGAAGGAAGAAGGTACTTCTTCTTCTTCATTAATAAAGATTCGTTCTGTAATCTAGGCTGAAGTTGAAGATGAAACCATCACTGGTAATTTTGGGAAACAAGCCAGCACACCTACTGGAATCAGGAAAGGGAGGGGGGATAGAGGAATGACTTCGCAGCACCTTGGGCGTACTGCTCCCAAGGCTTCTTTCTTTACCCTAGAATGTCCTGAAAACATGAAAAGCAGCCACAATGATCTACCGTACGTTCTTGGTGTAGCTGTTCCTTACAGGGGCGTTAGTACCGATCCATAACAATCGGTTTGTGTAACGTGCAGATGTTTAAGCTGGCAGCTACTGGCCGCGCCCTACAGCTCAAAAGTAAGTTTAGGTGATAATCGCCTGAACAAGAGATTTGTAAAGAACCAGGAAGAGAGATGCATTTATGGGGTTCAAACGTCGCCCTGGTGCGAGAGAAATTGTGTATTCTAAGTAGGCTTATAATCGTAAGATGATGTTGCAACGCTGCGAGGAAAATGTTAAAGGCTTCCGAACGGAAAATGCAAACAAGGGAGCGTGTAAAATGGAGAAAATAGTTATTTATGCTATAAGGGAAGAAGGTATAATTTACCATCAGAGGACTCGTTTGCTCCCGAAAGAAGTGGGGACTAGCAATATTGAGTCCGAGGATGGTTCATTCTACATACCTCCCGAATTGCATATGAGATTTTTTCCACTCACGCTTATCGTACACCTATTATTAATTAGTAAGACAGTAGTTAATTCCTGAAATTGGTGAAAAAGTTGTGTCAAATATAACCTCCTGCAATAATTGCAATATTACACCTGCAATAACTGCAATATTACATTTTTTTTTTTTTTTTTTTTTTTTTTTTTTTTTTAAAGATTTACGTCCTCCAACGTTAACGTTAAGTCATATCGGACGATGAATGAAATGGGTGAAATGATGCTCAAATGAGACCAGGGTCCGCGGAGCTTAGAGTTACCCGACATTAGTCTTTCAGGATAAGGGAAAACCCCGGAAAAATCTTATCCAGGTAACTCGCCCTGACCTAGATTCGAACTCAGGACCTCCATTTACGCTACCGAGGCGGGCTTTAAATAACTTATATCATATAATATGTAAATGAATATCGAATTTAATAATTATGTGTTTCTATTAATACTCTATTTCAATTAGCTATTTATGCAATTCAAGAAGTCATGCTCTCACAGATGTTATTGTTTTGCAAGTTACATTTGTTTCTTTCATATTTAATTTTGTATCAATTATTGGATATTTTTCTTTGGGTAACACTAAATAAGTATGGGTATTTTCTGAAGTGTATAGAAATATTATAAACGATTTCAGCTCCTACAACAATTTCAGTCCTTCATAGCAGGGAGGTAAGTAGGGTGGTAAGTTGACTTACTTCTCGAGAGGCAATTTCTAATTACTCGTAAAGATAAAATATACAGAATACTATGCTTACCACAACATGAGTGCAAAAAATAAGTTAACACACGTAATTCACAAAAGAAGCGGAAGCAGGGCAAATGACTTATGTCATGAAGACTGAGAATCTGTAAGATAACTATGGGACATATGACGTTAGTTTCTCTCTCTCTCTCTCTCTCTCTCTCTCTCTCTCTCTCTCTCTCTCTCTCTCTCTCTCTCTCTCTCTCTGTAATTTACGCCCTTGAACGTTGTCATATCGGACGATGAATGATAGGTATTTGTGAAATGATGTTCCAATGAGTCCGGGGTCCATGGAGCTTAAAGGTACCCGACATTCGTCTTTTAGGATAAGGGAAAACCCCGGAAGAAACCTTATCCACATAACTCACCCTGACCGAGATTCGAACTCGGGACCTCTTGAACGTGAGGCAGACACGCTACCATCTACGCTACTGAGGAGGACATAACATTGGTAGGATGCAATAGTTTTACCTTCTCTATTCTGTAAAGTGAAGACCCAAAAATTCGATACCAAGATTTCAACGGAAATATATGTTTGGCAGCTCCCTAAACACCGCAAAAATAATCTTTAAAAAATCCATGTGTGCTCTGTGAAGAGCATAAGTAAAAACGAAAATTATATGTACTTAGTTATTAAGTCCAGCGTCTTCAAAGGATGTGACAGAACTCCCCTCACCCTAGTTTTGGGCTAGTGTTTTACACTTTAATTTCAACGATTACACTAGGGAACATTTTTTTTGTACCCGAAACAAAATAGGCTAAATCTTATGCAAAATGACTCGCTGATTCCAAAACTGCCTCTGAAAATGCTGTATCACGTAACTTTTTTTTTTAGATATTCTTATTCTTTTATATAAAATTACAGAAATGAGGTATGATACCAACTCATATTGACTTAATTTAAAATAATAGCCATTGACTCTTCTAAATACAGCTTAAAGGCAGTGTTTCTTCATAATGGCAATTTACTACCTTCAATACCTTTATTTCATGCCATAGGAATGAAGGAGACATACGATTCCATGTCCATCATTTTAGATGCTATTAGTTATCAAAACCATGGCTGGGAAATTTGTAGTGACTTCAAGGTAGTTGCATTGCTAACGGGACTGCAGGGAGGTTTCACAAAATATTGCTGTTTTTTGTGCTTATGGGACAGTAGGGCAACTGACAAGCATTTTATAGTGAAAGAATGGGGGAAAAGGGAAGACTATACCCCTGGAGCAAGCAATGTTAAGTATGTGCCTCCAGTAAACCCAAACAAAGTTCTTCTCCCCCCACTCCACATAAAGCTCGGGTTAATGAAGAATTTTGTTAAGGGTTTGGACAAAAGTGGAAGTGCATGAGTATTTAAGAAGTATCTTTCCCAAAATAAGCGAATCTAAATTGAAGGAAGGTATATTTGTCGGTCCTCAAATAAGACTACTTCTTAAAGACAGTGTTTTTTAATCAAAGCTTAAACGTGTTGAACTGGCACCATGGAAATCATTTAAATCAGTGGTGGAAGGCTTCCTGGGCAATAACAAAGAAGAAAATTATGAAACTTTAGTCTCAGAACTATTAAGGAGCTACAAAGAAATGGGTTGCCGTATGTCACTTAAAATCCACTTTTTGCACTCTCAACTTGATAGTTTCCCTACAAACCTAGGAGCTCCAGTAAGTGATGAGCAAGGTGAGCGTTTTCACCAGGATATTTCTGAGATGAAAAGACGTTACCAGGAATCGCTGGGATTCAGGCATGTTCGGAGACTATTGTTGGTTCCTCAAACAGGAGAGTCAATACAAAAAAAATTAACAGTGAAACACTTCTGAGATAATTCAGGTATTAGTTTTCATCATTATATTGTGTTTATTTATTTTAATAATAATTAATAATAATTATTATTTTCAATGTTTTTTGGCAAAAAATACCTATTATTTTCAATTAATCAAATATGAGTTATCACATCACATTTCTGTAAGTTTTCATAAAAAATTATTAATACCTAAAAAACGTTACGTGATACAGAATTTTTAGAGGCATTTTTGGAATCAGCAGATCAGTTTACATAAGAATTTGCCTATTTTGTTTCGGGTATATATATGTTATTTTATATAAGGTTTTTCCTTTAAAAATGAGTTTGGTTTTCATTGACGAACATTAAAGATCTACATTTTAAGTTTCTAAACAATGCCGTGACCAGTAAAATAATATTTTCAAAATGTACAACAGCAGCAGTAAGTCTTCAAGTTTAAAAGTTTAGCAGGAGTATTTTATCTTTTAAAGCTTGGCTGGGATATTCGTTGACAAGAAACTGTTTGCTGAGGGATGCTCCGAAAGGGATGGTGAGTGGGGGGAAAGGTTAAGGGCATTTGAGACATCACGAGTACTAGTATAACTTGTTAAAATGGGGTGAATTGTGGGTTTGGATTTGTATTGAAGTTGAGATACTCTAATTTTATCAAGAAAACATTTGTTTTTAACTTAATTTATGTTAATTATTTTTATGCTTGTAGTTTTGGTTTCATTATTTCATTAAACATACTTCCATAGAGCCAATATTGCTTCATCTGAGCGGAATAAAGTTTCAAGTGGAAACTATAGACAAATACTCAAAAACGTTACCATTTACAGCGGTGGACCTGGCTTAATGAAGTCAGGTTGTTGTTCTAGCGCTGAAACATTAAAATCTTGCACTATTTGCCTTCATAAGACGATAAGCAGTGTTTGAAAAGAGACTTTATATGCCAGCAAGTACAGATATGAGAGCTGCTCATTGTGCGTTTGTTGAGAGCCTTGTTAATGGAACAGTTGGCGATCGACCTGGTTTCGTGTATCGGGAATATATGAATTAAGCGAGCGGAATGGGAAGCTCTTCTGCGCAGGCTTTACTACAGAGAACAGAATGGAGCCTGCGCATTTGTGTCGCTTCCGCGTAATCGATTTCCAGCCCCTAGGTCAGTGCTTGGGCCCATGTTCAAACAAAGGCTGCCTATGTCGACAGCGCCTTTGTGGTCATCGCTACACGCAGGTGTATCGACAGTTAAACATCCTTGGCTTCAAAGATAATGCACCTCTTCAGTCCTTAATTTAGAGTAAGTATTACGTACCCAAAAATTCTAGACTAGATTTCAACAACATATTAAGTCCTAAATAGTACAAACGTTAACAATACTAGAATAGACTTATGTATGAATGGGTGTGTATGTACAACACTGACATAGGTACTCTACACTCATTACTTTCTCTGCTTCTTACTTGTAGTAGTAGAGAAAGCATTACACACCAGCCAAAAATTTCAAATCGACAATTCTCCAGAAATACACATTCGAGGCTCCATGAGCCAAACAAAAGTGCCCGCACGCGTTTATGTAAACACATAATTTAAAACACGGAAAGTCAGTTACAGCCCACACTTTATATTCAGCGTCTTTCAGAATACAATACAAAGATTTTCAGCAATATTCCCCACACTCCTTTTGACGATTTTCTCAAAAATGACTGAAGGTTTTGATTAAACTACAATTCATAAAACATATGAACATGACAAATAAACTGTACTGTTCACCTAACATAAGAAAACAAGACAGAAGAATGTCTAACGTAATCACTTTTGCTGTTCGCATGATGTTTATGCTCGCCTTACGGTTATGATAAGCATGCTAGGTTCACAGTGTTGTCACATAACTCACCCGTGCATAATACCTATCACTGCAGTTACTCGAACGAATGCTAGATCTGGCAGCAAGAATAGCTCAAATGCACTCTCATACACTCATTTCGTAGTAAACAGATCCACTACCACAACAGATAAACAGTTCAAATCCCTCTCCCTCTTCAGGTCCCGCTTGTCTTCTTGTGGTGAGTAGAATATTATATATAGTATATGTTTGCTTTTTTTTTTTTTTTTTTTTTTTTTTTTTTTTTTTGGTGCAAACAACCTGTGAGTGTCTCTTTCATTCTAAAGAGATAAACAGGATCTTACTGGGCTGGCCCCGTAGCTCAGTCGGTAGAGCACCTGCCTGCCGTGCTAGGGGTCCCGGGTTCGATTGCCGGCGGTGGGGGAGAGGATTTTTCTCCGAACAAGATAATTCCTTATCTTCCCCCAAGTCTGGAAGTATGAATGAGAGTGCGAATGTGTGCGTGGTGTAATGATTAAAGCCCAACGAATACGAGTTAACATCTTCGATATGTTCCAAAGGAGGACGGCCGCCCATATGACCATAGCAGTTAAAGGCAAATGGAAGAAATAAAAAATCTTACTCTACGACATGTAGAGCTGTTAAAAGAGTCAAAAGGAAAAAGTTTCCTTCACTAAAAGCTGTTCCATGTTTACACTAATTTGAACGAAAGCGATTTATTAGCAACAGTGACTTAATTAGAGACAGTATAATAATGATAATTTTACAGATTTATGATCAAATAAAAGTTTTGTGGCATTACCTATTTTTGATATATCATTTTATTATTGGTTTGAATAAATGTTTTTTTTTTTCTAGTGGCAAGTCACTATTCGTTTCTTCTCGTGATCAAGCTAAGAAAATGAAATTTCAAAGCCATGACATATCCATCCAATTTTTAAAAGTCAGAATATCACTTTGCCTATTGTGTCCCTTATACCTAAAGGCAATTGCATTTGTAAATGAATGAGTATATATAAACATTTAATACAATGTTCCAGTTTTTTCTCCTATTATTTATTTTCATGTTATTTGAAGCAATATTTTCATTACGCATCTCACAGCAGATACAAGAGGTGTCCAAGAGGCTGAAGTGATAGTCAACTCTTCAAAATGTTCTATATACTGACTTAGAAATCCTGTACTCTTTCCACATCAAGAGAAACGAATGAATTGTGACTCAGCGCTCCAAAAACTATGTAAATTACGTGCTATGTTCACATAAATTTTTTTCAGAAATAGTTAATGCTAAAATAACTTGTTTTAAAGTGATAAATTTAATATTTAGGGGGAGAATGCACATGTCCGTTGACGCTTACGAATTATGCTAAATAATACAAAGTTCATTCCGAATGAATAAGATATATCGGAGATTTAACAAAAAATTCCAAATGTTATAAATAGGTACATGTGTTAAAGACATTGCATTTTAATCGAATTATTCTGGGACCAGTTTAGAGAAAATAAAACGCAACAAAATAGCCAAACAAAAGTTAGTTCGGAGGGGGAGATTTTCTTGAAAACATCCGGCATGCTTGGACTTTTTATTGTAATTCCACAAAACTTGTATTTCCACCGATATATCGGAATCGGAAGTTTGGATGAGCTAGAATACCTGTTAGTGGTAGAGAAAGTAATAAAGCAATTGCTGTTGAGAGAGACTAGACTGGTAATGGTGAAGGTTGTCAGCGGTTTGAGCGACTGCTGGCGTTACAAAAGCTGTTACATAGTAATACACAAGGGGTAGCCACAGCGGTGTCCATCAAAGCGACCACCAACCCCCCCCCCCCCCCACTCCCTATAGAGCTACTGGTTCAACTCTTTTAGTGGTCATTTTCACGCCTCCGTACCCCTGTGCGTGTGACCAATGCTGAGAAAGAGTTAGTTTATGAACCTTCTCTAAACAACCCGTTGTAGACTACTCAAAGTTTTATGTGATAATCAGAAACATTATATGATAGTGCATAACAAAGCATTTTTTTAAAATTAGCGTTCTGCGACATACGTCGCATCGGACGATGAATAAAATGAGTGAAATGATTATCAAACGAGCTCAGGATACATAGAGCTTAGTTACCTGTCTCATTTTTCAGGATTAGGGAAACCCCCGGAAAAAACCTTATCCAGATAACTCACTCTGACCGAGAATCGAACACGGGAACTCTTGAACGTGAGGCAGACACGCAATCACTAACGTTATAGAGGCGGACCTAGGCGAGTGGTGCGCATCAGACTTTCTTTCTTTTATTTATTTATTCATTCATTTTCTTTTTAAGGTTTAATCGAATAGTTCATATCGGGCAATGAATAAAATGGGTGAAATGTGCCAGGAAATCGGTATAACTTAATTACTAGGCATTCATCTTCCAAAATAAAGGAATATAGAACAGGGGTGCTCAATTGTGTAGCACACGCTTCCTTCTCCTACACGTGTTGTTTTCCACACACCAGTGACCAAGGCACCGAGAGACAAGAGGCAGCAATCACAGTGTTCTAGGTGAAGCCAGATCACAAAAACTGGAAGAAATGAATGTACCTGTTAAATATGACCATAATGTGGAACATTTTATACAGCTTTCTTATAAACTGGCGGAACTTATTGGAAAAAAAAATATGAAACCACTTAGTGAAGGCGCTAAGTGTAGATAGTGTTCAATTTCAAATTGCTCTGACGAGTTGATACTTGTTTGTTAGTTTTCTTTTAGGTAAGGAAGCTTAAACTTTTCTATGTATTCTTTGATAGTAATAATATGTACGTTTGTTATATATCTTCAATCCCACTCATGTTGTACGCCTGTGAAATCTGGAGCATGGCTGCAGATAGCTGGATAGCATGTCCCGTTTTAGTTGATTTATTTGCATCAGTCAGTCTCTCTTAAGGTACAGTAACGAGACGTATAGAAGAATTGGGTTGTGATTTCGAAAGGAAATTAAAAGACAAAATAAGGTCATTAACATGCTTTTCTCTAGTCCTGGACAAATCGGTGGTCAGATCTGACGAAGCGCGGTTAATTGTATTTCTGTGGGGAGTTGATAATGAATTAAGTATCTTATTCATGACACAATTGCGACTGTGGGAAGGACATCTGGTAGTTGCAGATTTATATCATTTCCCTTGCTTGCGTTCCGTGTTCACAATAAACGTCATACTTCTGGAAAGTATGCAAAACTTCTAAAGCAACTACATGGCACATTTCCTTCGCAATTTGAAGATATAATAAATTTGAGACAAATATCCAATTGCTTTGCACTCCTTTGAAGTTTTCTAGTTGTGAGGCCCCACACGAACTGCAAATGGAACTACTTTTACTGACCAGGTGCTATATGAGCGGGGAAAAAATACTATTCTAGGAGAGTTTATGACTGTTGTGACGTCCGGAGATATTTCTATTGAGAAACTTAGCCATCTTAAGCAGAACTGCAACAGTTTTCAGTGGCACCCTTTTTTATGTTTAGGCTGTTGGATCTACTCCCAAACAGAAGAGCAATACCAGAGCTACCACGGAGTGAAACTGTGGTCGGAGTCCGGAGGATAACGCGACATCATTGTCTGGCAGAGCACGGCCATCAAATGAAGATTTTTCCTACACTCAACTGTATGCTGTGTAGTGAGAATTTGGTCATAGATTGGAAGCACCTTGGGATATTCACTGCAATAAAAATTACAGGAATAAACCGAGTAGACAATTATATTGGGAGGCTAGAAGACGAATGGAAATGTTTCCAAGTGTATAGAGCATTATAATAAATAAATAAAAATGACTTGTCATGTGCAGTGAATACTGCTTCTGCACAAGCGATTAGAAGTTCTGAGTTCGACTCACCAACAAGTGAACAGTCCGGAGGAAGAGGCTACATCATGTGTATTTCATTACATGTAATACATGTGGGAATTGTAGGACACTTCAAAGAGTTTAAATGAATATTTCATTACATGAACATAGCCAAAATATTTAGATATCTCTTTACTATATATTTTCCCCCTCCTTTTTTCTTGCTAGGAAGGCTTTGCCATAGAACTTATTCTGAGAACTAAAGGCGAAAAGGTTGGGAATGTCTGTACAGTACCTATCCGGCTACAAAATCTCATTTGTATAATGATTTTTCCTGACAACGGGTCGCGCCTTTAATAATATCCATTATTTCGTGCTCATTTTAAAGACATGTCAATAATGTCGGCTGGACACAATGAAGAAAATGTCAGTCGCTGCTTCCAAATAAGAAAAAACGAGATGTAATAAAGTTTCTCGCAGAACTGAAAGAACCCTCGCAGGATATCCATCAGCGAACTGAAAGAAAGAGGTCTGTGTGAGGCGGATGAATGAGTTGAGCCTTGAGTTAATGGCAGCTCCTAAGGTCAAAGGGCAATGCCAACTGTAAATTATCAACCGCGGTCCGAAAGGCAACCCACTGAACTTATAGAAAGCTCAGTACGGCTAGCCCATAATTAAAATTTGTGTATTACACTTAAATACAAAGTAGAACAATTGCCATATCCGATTGTCAATATTATATATTCTATAATATTTAATTTATAATATCATGCAAAACAAAGACATAATGTCTAAGGGTTATAGATTCAAAGAAACCTTAAGATCAATGTTGCTCATAGATTTTTTTCAGGCACACATCATTATACCCCTATTTACTTAAAAATATAACCAATCAAGTATATTATGAGAAAGCGTAAGCTGATTGTTACCCGGAATCACAGTGAATCACTACATGGTCAAGGTACGAATTCGCGAATGGGAGGTCCATTATTCAAATTAATGCTATCAGGATCATCCTCCCTTACAACCTTTTTAGCAGATTTTCCTTATCCCCATGCTCATAATGACGGGGAAGTATCAGAAAGTTAGACCTGGAATATTTCCTTCCAAAATATGATTTCATTTCCAGTTTCATATCCAGCACCTTGATACCGAAATTATGGATTATATAAATAAAGAATCGTAACAGAGTAGATATTATCATGTGATGCATTTGTTAAATGTGAACAGGATGTTAGTTTAGCAGTTCACTATGATGTAGCCGGCTTCTAGGGGGGGAGGGGGTCCATATGGTCGACACTTGTAAAGAGGCTTTCTTAGACCCTTCCTTAGTAGCTGGCTACAGGAACAAAAGATATAACAGTCCAGGTCAGTAGAGGACTCTTGGTGTGAATAACACACTTTCGTGAATCTCGGACACAGCTGGATGGGTCGTAAAGGAAGAAAGACGTGGCTACAGCAAGTATTTTTCTTGCCATACAAAAGGCATCGTGTGTTATCGCATAGTATACGTTCTCAAACGTAACTCCGAATATTATAATATAGATTGGTGTATATTGGTCGGCAGCTTCAGGATTTACGTGAAAATGATAAAAAGAAGCAGTTATTAAACAAATCTTAAACCTGCATTCCCGTGTCATCCTTTATATATAAGGGGTATCCAGAAAGTAAGTTATGTTTCAATTTATCCCCGCTGCAGCGCTGCGATCGCAGTTCCGCACATGCGCGGTAGACGCTCTGTATCAAGGAGAAGAAACGTGCGCCATTGTGAGATCGCTGTCAGCCACGTACGCTTTGTTGTGCTTGTTTACAATGCGGTGTTGATTGAAAATCTCGCCGCTTGGCTAATTGAAATTTATCGGCTGTCAAAAGGTGTTGTGTTTCTTCACAACAACGCACGACCACACACTGCAAATGCGACGGAAAACATCCTACAGGTATTTGGCTGGGACGTGTTTGACCAAACCCCGTACAGCCCTGACCTCGCTCCTAGCGACTTTCATCTGTTTTTGCATCTCAAATCTTTCCTTGGCGGTCAACGCTTCAACAATGACTAAGAGTTGAAAGAAAATGTTTCCAACTGGTTGAAGACACAGACGGCAAACTTCTATGAAGAAGGTATACAAAAGCTTGTGCCTCGCTATGACAAATGCCTGCAAAATTTCGACAGTTATGTGGAAAAGTAGTTTAAGAGTTATAGAATTTTGTGCAATAAATAATTTTTCTGTATCTGTACACAATTTAATTTTATTACCAAACAGAACTTACTTTCTGGACGTACCTCGTATACACACACGCCCTAAGATAAGACTCTTGCTCGAGACTGAGGTTAGACCATTCTTTGCTTCAAATTTGCATACCGTTGACGGAAAAGTGGTGACATCCTTGGCGAAGTACTTATGAAGTTAGACTTTGTTTTAAGCACTACGTATTTATTCGTAATCAGTGGAACACGATAAAACAATTTATCCAAAGAAAACTGGACTATATAAGAAGCTCCATTTCAAATTTTACGATATTTCGAACAATGAAGAAAATTTTAAATATGGTACAGCTTATAACCGCTGCTTAAAAAGCAACACAAAGAGCATTATAAGTATGGAACATTTGTATTATTTATTAAATTTTCTTGCAGAATATCAGTGACATTAACAAGTACGTTTGATTTCTTGATAAGAGGAATAAAAAAGAGTACAAAACATTCTATTAATAAATCCGTTGTTTTCGATGTACTTTGTATCACCTGGCTGAAGGTCAGTTTACTACTGGTCTCTGTTACTGTGTTATTAGTGTATAAGTGACAGTTCCAGGTCAGAAAGGAAATGCCAATAAATAATGCAGCGTGAAACTGATAATATATGCTAGTGAACATGTTAGTTAATCCAATTTTCTAGATTTTTTCGCTTTTCTCGACAAAGGAGAAACAGCTTTAAACGCTTATCAGCTGTCATATTTGATAGTGAACTGACAAGTGTTAAAATATATGTCAAACGCTTCACGCTTCATCAATTGGAAGTATGCTTTCGTTATTCTACACCACTTCGCTATCGGTATATCTGTTAAACGAGACAAAATATTGCGATGCAATAAATGACGTTAACATTTTAATGACAAGCTTCATTTAAGGCTATTTTGAAATCAACCGAATATTCGGGAATCGAAAGATGAAATTGCGTTTTTATTTATGGGTGCTGTTTAACTGCTTGGTTGTCTTCAGAGCTAATGGCATTAGAGAGCTGAAATAATGCTTATATGATAGTATATATTAAACAATTAGATCCGATAATTATTGTGTTGCACTGTCTTTGGTTCAATTCCTATCTTAATATTGATTCCCCAATGTTGGTCTATATCATGTTGCGCTAAGATCGGCTGTGTAACGCAAAAGTAGCTTGCATTTAATATATACAGTGACAATGTTCAAACTTATACAGCTAAGGTCTATGCTTAGATTAACGGTTCAGCTGAAATAATTTCAACGAAAAATAGCTCTCGAACAAATAAAGATAAAACAACGAAATCAAATAGAAATAGCCTGGGCCTAATTATTTGATAAATAGCTTATTTTACCCTTATGGCTGGGGTAGAATCTCTAAGGGTTAGAGCGCAATTGAAGTTAAATAATTATGATTACAATAAATAATTAAATATGTTTATTACATTATTAAAATTATTAAAAAGCTCCTCCAACCTTAAGTCATAGTGGACGATGAATGAAACAGAACTTAGAAGTTACCCGACATTCATGTTTCAGAATAAAGGAAAACTCTGAAAGAAATCTTATTCAGATAACTCACCCTGTCCCGGATTCGAACCGCGACCCATTGAACGTGAGACAGACTCGCTACCAGCACGCTAATGGCCGCGCTGTGGCTCAGTGGTTAGACCGCTTGGCTCTCACCAAGGCGGCCCGGGTTCGATCCCAGGCGACAGCAAAGTGAGATTTGTGGTGGACAACACGGCGCTGGGGCGGGTTTTCTCCAGGATCTCCGGTTTCCCCCGCCATCTCATTTCACCGGTGCTCCATCTTCATCTCATATATCATTAGTGTCATCACCTGCGGTGCCGTATGTAGTAAAAGCGGGCGTTAAACACTACACATTCATTTCATTACCAGCACGCTACAGAGTCGGGCAAATCTATAAGCTTAAATTTTGAACTCTGGATGATTAACATTGGATAGTATTCAAGGGGGGGGGGGGCGATTTTCTCCGAAGTCCAGGCTAATGACGTTTCATTAAATATCTGTGTATTGCCTGCTGTGTCTAAGACGACGCGTAAAGCGAGATAGAAGATAAAGAAGAATTTTTAACCAGAAAAAAGATTTGAAAATATTAACAGAGTGGCTCTAAGGGAGCTCGGAAATCTATATTACTGTTTATGCTGCAACTTCTAAAATATTGGTATGTTATCTAATGTGAATAATGTGAGCAATAACTAAATACCTGTATATATGTAAAATGCAAAGCTTAAAGCATTGAAAACATCGGGCACCAGTTCAGTTCAAACTTCACGCCGTAAGGAGCTCAAGCACTACGCAGCAAGCAAATGGGCGAGGGGGGGAGAGAAGAAGAAAAGAGCCGCCGTCGCCCACAAGACACCAACCCGGTATCCAAGCTGCAGCCGCGGAGAGCTCATGGGTCTCCACTCCTACAACCGCTGCCGGAGCTTACAGGAAAATTCTGAGCTAATATCGAGGGATCAAAAAGGCAAAATAATCATGCAGCTCTGATGAATTTAGTACCAATATTTAAATTAAGTGAAGAAAGTTAATAATAGTACATGGAATATTAGGTTTAATAATTTTTGCTTCCGAGACAACTGTCCGGGCGCGCAAAACACAGCCACCGCAGTCTTCACCTGGAATTTCTCCCGCCTCTGTTGCCTCAAAGCCGCTCCCCAGCTGAACCGGAAGTACAGCCTGCGCTACACTCACCGCCGACCTCGTCAACTGAAGCAGCAAGTCCAAACAACTTAAGCACCCACCGCAATCACTGGACAGCACAACTGCCACAACAGCAGACACCGAACGCTGGGACTAGCAGCTACGAGGGTTGTTCAATAAACAATGATCAAATTATGAATGGTCATAATTTTTCGCACTAAAATTCAATCTTATTATATTATGTTAGCTTAATGTGAAACAAACACACCGTAGTACTTGCATTGTTGGTACTACTGGTTGTCGCCTGTGAGAACCACGTAAGTTCAGACATGTTCAGTATCACCTACCGCTGCAATGGAGGTAACATGCAGTTAAAGTTGATGTTCGAGGAAGATCCGGAGTTTCTTTCAAACGTAATCACTACTGATGAAACTTGGCTACATCTTTTTAATCCTGAGAGCAAACAGCAAAGCTCAGTGTGGAAATCTCCTTCACCACCAACCCCCAAAAAGCAAAAGTGGTTGCTTCTGCTGGGAAAGTTATGGTTATCTCATTCTTTGATATTCATGGAATGGTTTATCAGTATGTTGTACCTGCACACACATCAGTAACTGGACAAAACTACAGGAATGTCCCGAAAACATTGCAAGTCCATATCAGGCGCAAAGGACCACATTTCCGTAAAGCAGGCTGGATGCTGCACCACGATAATGTGCGGCCGCATATTGCCAATGTTGTTGCTGAATATCTTGCAAAAATCAACGTGAAGTGCATCCCTCACCCTCCCTATAGTCCGGATTTAGCCCCATGTGACTCTTTTTCTATTCCCTAACTTGAATAAACGCCTTCGTGGGAGGCATTATCCATCATCAGAAGCAGTGGTGAAGGCTGCGGAGGCGATTTTGAAGGATCTCTCAAAAAATGGTTTCCAGCATATCTTTGAAGACTGGCAGACACGCTGGGACAAGTGCATCGCATTCAGATGAGTAAAGGTACGTTGTCATAAAATAATTATGATCATTCTTTATTGAACAGCCCTCGTACAAAGCCGTAACATGCGAAACCCCAAGGGATCTGTACTGCAGCCCTCTTCACCGCAGCACGAGAAAGGTGGCCCTCTATCCTAACAGCTACCCGTTTCTACTCACACAGGGGATCCACCTCCCTCGTCCGATTACAGTCGACTCAGCCGAACTCGACGCCGCCTTGAGTATGAGCCTGCGCTTTTTAGGGCGGTGCCTGCGTATCGAGGCTAACCGACGGAAGCAACACAAACTCTCGGCACTGCTATGCCTTCGGATATGACGCCGCTCCACCGCTCCCCCAGATACCACTACGGTGGTACCCGTGCCTTCAGCACAGAATGCAGCTCCTATGACCCACGGAATCACCGCCACCTTTAATGCTACGTCCAGTTTACAGGAGAGATCCAATGCCCACAAAAACCACATAACAATTTCCAACTTCAAGTTATCACAATCACCGCTCGTGAGAAGACAATGCCATAGGCACCATCTGCTACGGCTGCACCCATTGCAGTTGCCGACACAGCATCTGAAGAGCAGCCATAAGTGAAACCCTAGAGGACCTCCGTTTCGAGGTTCGAACTAACAGAGAAGAAAATTACAGCCACCACCACGTCACAATTCTCTCGCAAGGATTTCCAGTATATCTTCTCGGAGGTACTAAACCTGAGCTCTCTCTTGGGAAACTTGGATGAAGCCAATGACAGCAACGCCAACCTGTCAACACTTCACCTCCGACAACTTCACTAACCAACAGAGTATTAAGTGCACCCGCCCAGTGCTCCGCCGAAAACTCCTTACTTTTACAATGCCGGCTGGACAGACTGTAAGCCCTTCTGCAAGAACTTCAAACAAACGAACCTCTTATCAATCGCAAGCTGACACACCTAGAACAGAAACACATCAGCATCCTTTCCGGTCTTGACCTACTCCACCACAGCCACCTGAAACTAATGGAGGTTTACACACACCTCAGGAACCTCCTCGAGGAACGTATTATTCAGTGTCTATCAGTCTCTACAATGACAGCTACTTGCACTCTATGAATCATACATACCGCGCCTGCACTAAGATGCTCAGAAGACCAAAAAATTAATAAAGAATTACTTCCCTGAACCATCACTCATTACTTCTAAAAAAAATAGAGTCCAAACAGTGGACTGCAAATGGGGGAACCGGCTAAAAAAAAGCCTTTTTTTCGGCTGCAAAAGTGATGGCGACTGTTTTTTTTTGGGGGGGGGGATAGTCGTGGAATTATTTTAATCGATTATATTCGAAAAGGATAAACCATAAGATCAGCATATTTCGCATCCTTACTTGACAAGGTGCGGGCAGAACTTGCGGAAAAACGGCCACGTTTGCAGAAAAAGAAAATCCTGTTTCCCCAAGACAACGCACCGTCTCACACATCAGTGGTTGCAATGGCGAAAATCCACGAATTATGGTTTGAACTGCTTGATCATCCGCCTCACTCACCAGATAAGAGGCAATCACCTTCGTGAACTATTATTTTGCAGAGAAAAACGCCGAATACTATTTGGAGGGTTACAGAGATGGGAGCATCGATGGGAGAAGTGTATGGAGTTACAAGGAGACTATTGAAAAATAAAAAATAAATTTCTGAAAAAAAGTATTGTGTCTTTATTAGGTCGGAAACTTTTCAGACCACTTAGGTAGCTATTATTCTTAGAACACGCTTCGTTTTGTCTCCAAATTGCATTTGGAATAGTGCCCGGGGTTGGTTAATAAATTCGTGGACATTAATATACCAACTTTTAAAACAACTATATCTATCATTCTTGATTGAAAGGTTCCTTCTTCTCAGTGAAGTTTCAAAATGTGTTCAAGTTATACGCCTTCAACATACTTCTACCTCGCTACTTCTTGGAAAACTACTTCCGCTGAAACATGAAGGCTTATTGAAATGTCACTTTTGCCATACAGCAATCGCCGGGTGTAATAGTTTATGCATATTTAAACGAGAGTTTAATGTATATCTTTTGTTTCCTTGTTACATCACAATTTTCCTCCTTGAGCACGCAAAGGCTTCTTCACTTCCTCACAGCTGAAAGGCATCTGCATGCGAGGCTTCCTACAGGTTCTGCTGCTATTCACTGCATGCAGGGGCTTCCCTCAACGCCACCAATGGACCAGGGCATTCAGGTCTTAACTGGTATTGAACGTTGATTTAAATATAATATGAATCGGAAGAAGCATGAACAGAAGTTCTACTCTGTACCACTTCATGACATTTTTGTACATTAAACAATAATTTCTTTGTTAATGTACCTATGTGCAACCGCAAGAAAGATCATTTGTCAGATAATCTAGATAAGAAAACTGTAATCGAACAATTTCTGAGACCTTCAGTTTTGAAAGAAAAATAGATACAAACTTGTACGATGGGATATCCTGACAAAATAAATGACTAAGTAGAATCAGACTGACATATTCAATGGCACAAGTTGGGAATTGAACTACGGATCTTCCACATTCCATCTGGCTGCTCTAACCTACTCAGCTATCGTGGTAATGACATTAAATTCCCATTTCCGGTAAACCACAAGGAGATTTCAAATTCATTTAGAGATAACATACTCCAATCAGGCTGACCACAGCATGCCAGCAGCGACGGACAGACGGAATAATTTAATGTCGTGCCGGCTGTTGCTATGGTAGTTCAGATGGTTAGACTAACCTAAATCCATTACCATTACGATTCAGAATAAAATAACAACGGTAAGTTGTATGTAAAGTTGATTATGAAAACATTATAATTAAGATTATTTTACACAATTCTTTCAAAGTAAAGGAACAATGAAAGAAAGAAAAACCCCGTAGGGCATTTATTTGTGATTTTTGTTTTTTAATGGAGAAACATATCTGCCTGATCTTAAAGAGCTGGTATACAACGAAATTATACACACACAATGCTACTGTGTATAAGATATGAAACACAAATTTTTAAGTTTTATTTAGTCAGATTAGGATTAATTTTCTTACAAATTACACATTTGTAAAATCAAATTAAAAGAGTAAGGAGTAAGATTTACAAATTACGAATATGTATATTTATAATTTAAAATTTTCTTACTTAATTTTTCTTCATTGTCTAATTTATTTTCCTACATGGGGCATTATGAATTCTCTGAGGATACTGTCTTCGTGAACCTTGTAAGAGCAAATATGTTTAAAACATGAGGGTATTGCTAGCAATATAAATAAAGAGGCACATGTAGCTTATTTCACATTGTACACTTTAATTTGGAAATATTACAGTGTCAATGAGCGCTGAATTTTCTATGAATGTGACAGAGGTTTAAAACAAAAGATCTGTAAATTTCAAAACATATGTGACACTATAAAACGAACATTGAAAAACAAAACAAGAAGAAATACCATATTAAAGTTTTATAAAACTATGGCAGTGCCTGTTATATCTTATGGAGCCCAGACCTAGACCTTGAACAGAAGTGATGAAAGAATAATTGAAACGGCTGAAATGAAATGTTTGAGGTACGTAGCTGGCAGTAGTCTTAAAGATCACATTAAAAGTGAAACAATAAGAGAACAACTAAAATATTTACTTTAAATGAAAAACTCAAGGAGTACAAATTGAAATGGCAAGATCATCTCTCTCGAATACCAGAAGACTCACCAAACAGGCCTTGCAGTAGAAACCAGTTGGTATTAGAGATGTTGGAAGACCACGGAGACGCTGGGAAGATCCCTTCTGAGCCGAAACAGGCCTATCTGGCCTATCTTGAAAGTTGATGATGATGATGACGATGATGATGATGATGATGATGATGTGCCGTGGCGTAATGGGCTTAGGGCATTGTGTTTTGGTTCCCTGAGTCCGGAAAGCGCCCAGGTTCGATCCCCACCCTTGAGGGTTGCGGATTTTAAGTCCTAGTTATAAGACCGGTGCCCACTGAACATTGGGAGGAAATTGAGGTGCTACGATAGGTAGCGAACCCTGGTCTAGAAAGCCAATTTTCCGGCTAGGAGTGCCGAGATATTGACCACATCTCCCCGTATCGGTTTGATGATCGTTATGCGTATGTGGGCGTGATGCCAGCAGTCTTAAGGTTACGTTTTAGTGTCAATGAAAATATTTTTTTTTGTATTTTTATTAATGTAAAGTATCAATGTAAGAGATATATATATATATATATATATATATATATATTGTAATTTACGTCCTCCAACGTTAAGTCATATGGGACGGTGAATGAATTGGGTGAAATGATGCTCAAATGAGTCCAGGGTCCATGGAGCTTAGAGTTACCCGACATTCGTCTTGAAGGATAAGGGAAAGCCCTGGAAAAAACCTTATCCAGGAAACTCACCATGACCGAGATTCGAACTCAGGGAACGTGAGGCAGACATGCTACCACCACGCTACCGAGGCGGGCAATGTAAGGATTAATGTGGTTACAAGCAGGAAGACAAATTAGTACAATTTATATTTGAAACATGTGTACTCAAAGCAGGTTGACTTAATATTTCCCTCACCTAGTACAAATTAACTGACACCATAAAAATATATTTTTTAAGAATAAAAAATCACGTTTTATAGCGTGTTGACAACTCCCTGCAAGTAACGTCACCTCTGATGCCATCTCTCATATCTGAGGCTTCAAAGAATTTGCTGCCAGCTGCTCCAGTAGTAACGTATCTTTTTCTCATGGTGTGCTTGGAACAGTGTGAGAATAGTCAACACCAGTCGACTAAACTTCATTAAAATGGAAGCTCATGACGAGCTTTTTGAAACGAGTTGTCAATTGTCTGAGGTCGAACTTTTTCTACATTTTAGCATAATAGACTCAACTGTTGAAGTAACCTCTGACATATAAATAACTTCAACTGTTTCCATAACAATAATGAGAATCGTAAGTTGCCGTGAGTGATGAAAATGCCAAATGGGAACGCCTCCCAACTGCGGCCGCTAAGCCAAGCGCTATTTTTACAGCGCTACGGATTATTATTGATAATCGACTGCAATGAGCACTTTTCAACTGCAAAACACCAAGGAAGAGACACGAATTTTAGAAATACAGTTGCTTTAAGAATTTAAATTCGACCAACAACCTTAATCTCAACCCAAGTTTCGAAATTTCGTTGCCAGATTAGAAAGTCCCGTTGCCTAAGAAATACAAATTTCCACTCAAAATGTGCTAAATTCTAACAATTTCTTTTTCAGATATGTCTCGGCCTGAACCTTGAGCTAATGGATTCGTTGTCGACTGAATTCACCGAAGTCCTAATTACCTTAGCTAGGTTGTCTTTTAGCTTACACTAATCGTCCTTTCCATTACTAATGAATGGAACTCGCTAATGACCTCTTCAGATCCCAGACAAAAGTTTTAAATTTCGCGTATGATATACATTGACTTTAATTACGAAATTAGTTCTTACAATTGTTTATCTATTTCCCTATCATTTCATTATAAAATATTTATCTTACCATCAGTAATTCCGGTATCGAGTTAAAGTGAATGAGAATGCAACTTTGTGGTTACAACAGAAACCCTCCCTGAATGCGGCGGTAAAGGGTTGTAATTCACAGAACTTTAATTGGTATTTAGGCTATGTCATCATAGTCTATGTGCTACGAAAGAATACGGATATTCTTCTGTCTTCACAATATTCCAAATATTAGGAACACTCCAAACGTTATCCGTTAAAAACTGCATAAATTACACCAAATTATTATTGCAGTTTCTTGTATAGTTGCTCCATCTAAAATGCGAGCATTTATGTTTTCTCTACCATTTCAGAATGTGTTGTGCTTCGCTACCGTCATTTCACTACAAATATTCGTGTTTTGAGGCGTCTAAATCCCAAATAACCGATTTAGAATACAGCGCATCTATGAAGAGGGTAATTTAAAAATGAAAAATCGAAAAATATGAAATTAGTTAAGTTGCATCTTTCAACGTTTGTGACGAAGACTTTGATATGACCCCGACCATTTACCATTTACAAGGAAAATCATTTATTACTTTTCCTCAATGGTTTTAAGGTTGTTTTTTAATAAAATAACATATCATGTTCAAACATTTTATTAAATAGGCAAATTGTGACGGTTATTCCATATTTTTTTTAAATATTTAGGCATTTGTTTTGTATTGTTCTGGAAAAAGTAATTTGTACAAAATAGAAAATGTGAACTTGGGTAAGCCACGGAATGATACAACGCAAGTTAAATATTACTTATTATCATTAATCATTACTTAATGTGATGACGTGGACCAATAAACGAGAAGTAATTTAGTTGTTCTAGAAACATCGTGTGCAGAGAACCCAGAATAATCAGGGAGCCTTGTGTCGCTCTGCAAACGACGGTCCTGAGAGTAAGGCGTGTTTTTGGTGTCACTCTGCCATTATGCAGAAAAACGTTTCAGTTGTAAATGCATTTGGGTTGCACTAGTGGCGTGTGCCAGAAACAAAGTTCATCAATGCAACTACAAGTATAATGTGAAAAGACAGAATGTACGTCATTTAAAATTGTAGCAGAATTTATTAATGGTTTCGTACAATAAATCCCACAATATATAATGGAGAAGAATTGTTATCTATTTTCCAACAATTACAGCATAAAATACCTTTACTCCGATACTGCGACTTGAGATAAAACTCACTGCTCCAGAGCGCCGAAGCATCTACAGGATTTCTACCAGATCGTCACCAAAGGGAGAGTAATTAATCGTCCAACATCACGCCTTTTGCAAAATTTCCCGTTACAAAATATTTTTAATCTTGAACTTTGTGCCAATGGCATGGAATTTCCTTTCATAGTGAAGAAACCTTTACTAGTAAACCACAAACTTGAGACAAAAATGTACATATTGTTCAAATATACACTTTTTGCTGTATTAATTATTGAATAGGATTTCAGATATTATTATTATTATTATTATTATTATTATTATTATTATTATTATTATTATTATTATTATTATTATTATTATTATTATTATTATTATTATTATTATTATTATTATTATTATTATTATTATTATTATTATTATTATTATTATTATTATTATTATTATTATTATTATTATTATTACTACTACTATTATTATCATTATTATTAATTATTATTATCATCATCATCATCATTATTATATTTCTCACAACAGTATCTTAAACTTATGACATTTTAATCTCAATCGTAAAGAGCTATTTTTTCTACGCCCTTCAACGTTAAGACATATAGGAGGATGAATGAAATAGGTGAAATGATACTCAAAAAGAGTTTAGAGTTACCAAACATTCATCTTTTAGGATAAGCCAAAAACCCGTGAGACAGACACAGGACCACCTACGCTACAGAGGCGGTCGAGCCACTTTTGAAAATAAAAATATTCTAAGTTTTCCTACGTAAAGGATAGTTTGATGTGAGAAGATTTTATTGCAAGTTGGTGAACTAAGTTTACTACTTTTAATTTTTGAGTTAAAGCTCTCACAGACACAAAAACACACAAATATTTTTGTAATTTTTCTATTCGTGAAACCTCAAAACGAGTATTTCCAGTGATGGAATGCAATGCTTCCTCTATCTACTATGTACTGGCAGAGAATCTAAAAATGATAATTGTCTTACAATGCACATTTACTTTATATTGCCCGATACTCAGTCAAGCTAAAAATGTATTCATTCAGTTTTACTGCAAAAGACATGCAGTAGGGTACTGTTCTTTAAACCAGTAAAATACTGACTGGCAGTAGATCCCTAGCCCTATACTGACCTCTTATGTCAGTATACTAGTTTGAGTTTCCGACTTGATTTTGTTTGTGATAATGTATCATAACCTGGATGTCAATGGTGCACGTGTAGCACGTTTGGATTAAGGGTGTACGGACGGACCTGCAGCGGGAAATATTGATCCGGGCTCGGAAACTGGATGGATACGATGTAATATACACATCGATTCGTGTCGCTCTCAGGGACAGACCAAGGCGGCGCGGCGGTTCAGCGCAGGGGAGTTCGCGAGGATTCAGCGACCTATCCAAACTCATCTTACACTGCACATTTTAAACTATCTGTACTAGGGCAAGCAAGGGGGACACCTACCACTTACCTATAGTGACTATAACAAGTATGGATTGCATTAAACATTACGACATAGAAGAAACAGGCGCTTCTAAACTTCCGGAATCCTATTTAGAAATTAGAAAAACATCTGCGTGTGTAAATTTAACACACAACTTAATTGAACAAATAGAAAAATTTGCATTTGTATTCATTTTACATCGATCTGGCACGAAAAGTTTGAAAAAAAATATCTCCACCCAAGCTGGGCATTATACTCTTTTCGTTATTTTTTTAAAAAATATATGGCTAAAAGGATTTTTCGAAGTGTAAATCTTGAATTTTCTGGCAAAAGCGTGTGCGGTATACTTCATTCAGATTTAATTTTTTATATTTTATACACTTAACGTAAGACAAACTAAAACATATTACACAAAAAGTATAGATCTGTTTAAAATAATGCACGACAAATAATTTTACCCTAACATTAGTCTTTCCAGGATATTGTTTGAATGCTTCTTTTTTCCTTTCTTTGTATTTGGTTTATATCAATGTATGGCATTCCCACTTTAGGATGGGGTAAAATACTTCTATCTCCTAATAGGAATATATCGTTCGTTAAAAGTTGAATATATTGCGATCCAAATAAACCTGAACCATTTCAACTAACTCGTGTCGACTCGAGTCAGTTGGAGAATTTAATGCCATGTCGGCACGTTGGTCATAGTAGCTCAAGGGTTGGAGCGGCTGGACGGCAACCAGAAGATTCGTGGTTCAAGTCCCGGCTATGGCATTGAATTTTTCAGTTTGACTATCTTTCCATACTTTAGCCTACACACGGCCAGTGTGAAAGAACAATTAATTTCCACACAAAGATTTAGGCATAAGGTCAAAATACTGTATACCCATCACAAGAAGGCAAGAGACGAATAAAGGGGAGAGGGGTTTGAACTGTTTATCTGCTCTGGTAGTGAATCTGTTTACTAGGAAATGAGTGTATGAGAGTGCATATGAGTCACCCACGCTGCTAGATCTAAAGTTTGTTGCAGTAAATGCAGCGATAGGTATTATGCATGGGTGAGCTATGTGACAACACCTGCGTACTTTAAACGAATCTAGCATCCTTGACATACTGGGAAGGGGAGCATAAACACTGTTGAGACAGCAAACGTGATTACGTTAAACATTCCTCTAGCTTGCCTTCTTCTGTTGGGCATACAGAAGAAGGTTTGTCTGCTCATGAAGCTGCGACTCGTAGTGCAGTATCTTTATCTACAGCACAGAAGGGGTGAGATCATCCAGGGAAGGGAATGAACGTCGTCGTCCTGGTTCAAGAAGAAGACGTGTGCCGACTCCCGAAATGTAGCAGAGAGGAACCCTTACCAAACGCTTCTGAAATGAAGGCCAATTTGCTTTTTCCCTGCATCAGGTCGAATACCTCTGGGACGTCTAAATAGGCGAATGGCAGCTAAGAAACATTTGACAGGCGATCACATGTTGTTTCGCATTGCGACTGCAGAGGAAAATTCCCAACACAACTCGAATAACCTGATATTCTCAGACAAGATGACATTTTCTTCCACACGTAAGGAAAAGATGACTGTCTATCGTCCCTGTTCACGACATCTGAACCCTATTGAGAATGTGTGGGCTGAGGTGAAAAGAGATCTGCGCTCCAATTTCTCTGTAGGTGGGTGAAGAACAAAAGATGGCTTCTGGGCACAAATTAAGCTTGGGATCTTGTTCCTTCTCGTCTACCCTATTGCGACATTTAATTTTGTCTAGGCCCCGAAGATTGAGGGCAGTTATATGTGTTGAGGGTTCATACACTCGATATTACGTTTATTTTTGTGTTTTAATTTTAGAAGATTATAGTTTGCTTACACATATTTTTTATTTAACACGAATGTTAGCAGAATTATGTTTTTGTGTGCATAGATAACTTCAAATGCAAAAATTATATTAATGCTTTATTAATGCAATATTGCGTTCCACATATCCTGTTATAAAATTAACAAACATAAAAATGATAAAGCAGTGCGAGATTTGAATCTAGAAACTGGCGAGTAGAAGCAGTGCCTACTTAACCACTCAGCCACCGTATTCTGTTTTCAATACGCATAAGTTAACCATTGTGCTGTCAGTCACAGACAATTGTACAGTTTTTTCTTGTGTATTGTGAGCACAGTTTTTAATAAGATACACGACTTTCTTCGATCGACACTTAGAATCTGAGGTTGACTCATACTTTGTGACCACGGCTGTACATCTGTTTTCAAGAGATTCAAGTCACTTTCGGCGCAATTATTTCAAGGAAACTTGAAATAACCGTTCACGAAACATTCATGTGTGGAGGCAAGAAAAAGTGAAAAAATGACTAATGAACATACGCAACGTTTTCTAACTCCAATCCTTGGTGAATATGCAACAAGTGAAAGCATCCTATTGCTCTACAATTCCTAGTCAGGTAATATACACGGTGTTCATTTTTATTCGTTATTTCCCGCCCTCCGATTGAGCAAGAATGACGTCATAGTTGACTATCTTGAAATCACAGTGCCCTCTACAAGAGAAGAGGCTGTAATTTTTGCGGAACAGTAAGCAAATTACAGCGCTCTGAGTGTGGTTGCGCTAGTAACCAATACAACCAGATTCCCCTGGATATGAACAGAGAGCACCGCGTCTTCATGGTTGAATGCTACTTTCGTACCGGCATTAAAATTGGTGCGACATATAAATATAATTTAAACCGCTGCATAGAGGAGTTTATGCAACGCTATCCGGCATTCAGACAAGTCCCCCGGAGCGTAATGTTGTCTAAAGTGTCCAGGTACCGTCAAATTGACATACTTTTGTTTGCAACATAAACGTCTTGCGTTTTATCAGTATACGATGTAATTTTTTGTCATTCTCACGCTTAATTAAAATGTCTATTAATGTTGGTATCCTTATGTCTTTTAAAAACCAATAGGTGCATCAAACATTTTTAAGATACATGATCAGTTATTCGCACAAAGAGAGACACAGGACGCTATAAAGTGACTGGTCCCAATCTAGAAGCAATAAATAATGCTATGACAGTAAGGCATCAAGCATACCGACTCGCAATACAGACAGTGTTTAAGGGGAAGAGAGAAAGGAAATATAAGAAAATGGACACATAAGACTATGTACTAGAGATATTTTGTTTAGACTTGGATAAAAGCTTTGTACACATTGTAACACTAATTTATTTTTCATTCCTAGAACATGTACTGCTAATTTTCTGGTTTGTAATGAAGTTACATTGTGAGGAAACTGTGGGTGATAGAAAAAAATTGAGATCAAATTGAAATATTTCTATTTTATGTGACAGGTTTACAATATGCATATATGTCTACTATAACAGAAAACCGATGTTTATTGTGAAATAAGTATTAATTGACTTATTTCGTGTATTCCTCATGACATACTTTTATGGTTGCATAATTAGCTTTGCAAAGCAGTGCCTTGCTATATATAGTTTTTTAAAAATAGTTATCGTATCTACGCACCATACTAAATTACGCACCTTTATATTACGCGGGCAGGCCCACCTCGCAGACCACCTTAGTGGTCTGTAATGTGTATGGACAACTTGAAAAAAAGTCGTATGAACTGTGCCAGATTCGCATTCGGAAGGTGGATTCCTAATGACTGCTCATCTACCCTTGGGTATTTCGTGAGTTTCCCTGATTGGTAGGATAATGTTGGGGTGGTTTCTTATCTATCACGATTTTAATCTACCATTTCTCTTTCAAACATTTTCCTACACAGCGTTCACGTGTGCCTCTAGGAGCCGGATAGATGAGACGAAGATTTACCCCAAGGAAAGAGTGGCTCCCGTGGACATTAAAGTGCTCCTTAGTCGACGGATCGTTCATCGCCTCCTCTAGGTAACTCCAGCAGTGGGATGGGTCTTGGTGCTGTAATTGTTAGGGACCTCCGCGATTCTCTGTGCCTATCTGCAAGCCACTTGTAACTTGTTGTGGTTCTTCCACTTCGCCATTTCATCCTGCGGGTGGTAGACAATATTTCTAATTAAGTCTAAGTGCAAGATCCGCCTCCTTTTGTTGCATAGTCTATGGTTATGGTATTTATGTTCAATATATGCTGACAGCCATATCATTCCGCAGTAACATGTGAGGTTTGCGTTCAGGAAGTCCCAGATTCAATTGCCTTTCAGTTGCGACTCTATGGGTCTCTTCACGGTTTCCCCGGGCCGGTGGGCGAATGCTGCGATGGTTTCTCTTAAGCGACGGTATTCACCATGTTGCGGCAAGACAGCAGCTTGTGCAGTTTCGATGGTCTGCGAGGCATCCTTCCAGGTCGTCTAATTCGATGAAGCTAACAGGATGTACTCCATCTGAAATCTTGAGAGACTCGTCCTTGCTATCGCGCACCATCGTCGATCTGATTGCCCTTAGGGATTTCCCTTCATTCCTTCCTCTCAAGAGACACGTTGGAAGCCAAAGAAGCCCGAGCCCAACTTGTGCTACTGTGATCTAGTTTCTGGAAGCTTCTTTGTGTACATTCAGTGGTTTTCAAAGATGCGATAATAAGATTTTCAGGAAAATTCCAGCAATCCAGACTATACTTCACATGTAAAACTGTTTGATACTTTTTATTTTATCCTTCTTCATCTGCAATTCGTTAGCTTTTCTCTCTTTCTGATCATTCAAAGGGTATGGGATTTTAATGTCTTTACACGCGATCCAATTTTTAAAAATCTCGCTATCATTTTAACACAACGAAATGCATAATTAAGGTTTATTTTGATCAATAAAAGAGGATATGCTTTTGGAAGAACGGTTAGTAAAGGAGTGAGTAAATAACATCACGTGAATGAACCATCACTTTGAATGGGATACATGAAGATTATTTTAGTTTCACTGGCTAACATTTCTGTAGTACATTTTTTTAGTATTTCGCCTACCAAAGAAAGAAAACGTGTACTGATCCAGAAGTCGACAGCAGTATATGAACGTTTCCTCTATGAGACTCTTCAAATTAACTTTGGGAAGCCTGCGGAGATTATCTCGGTTGAGTATATCCCACACGTAAACAATTCTGTTGTCCCGGAAAGTACAGCAGCTACTATAGTCAGATCTATAATCCAGATGCAAGTATTCCCACAAATTCATATCGATTTGATCGAGGTTTCATCCTCGTATAAAAGGCTTCGTCAGTTGCGACAAGTACAATTTCAATTTGTTTCAACAATAAGTGATGAACAGGCCTCTGTCGCAGCACAAGCATACTGCTTCCACTATGTTGGTACCTATACTACGAGAGAGCTGTTGACTTCAGGAAACAGAGAAAGGGAGGGATTTACGTACCCGTATCGTAATAACCAGACATCAGATTGTATACATCTTAATGTACGCGCAGAGGTACTATACAAGGCCAAGCGTGACATCAACAAACGTCCGTTTCAACAAGTATACCGATGCGCTGTGTGTGTACACTCTGTTAAGGATACAAAATGTAATCTACGTTTAGGTACAATATGCCATCTTCCTCATTGCGTTCGATGCGGGAATTACAGTGAACAACCATGTTCATTCGTAAATTGTCGAATGTGAATTTTCTGCGCCTCACGCTGAAACAATATAAAATATGGGGAGAAAGTTCGTTTAACGCCACATAACGTTAATGGTGCAAATGAGTAGTACAAATCATTTTGACGTGTTTGTCCGACACATAGTTTATTTCTTATATTACGCAGCAATGAAAATATAGTATTTTTGTGTAGAATAGTGGACAATTTATTTTTTGCTCGTTTGGTACGTGGTGCATTCCGTATATTATTAATTTTTGCAGACGCCTACTCGACTGCCTTTAGACTGCTCGAAAGTACATTCTTCAAGCTGTTTACTGTTGTTGAGAATACCCAAAACATTTGATTTGTAAAATGGAGATTGTCTAATAATTGTTATGAAAGTAATGCTATTAACACCTTGCACTCCCTGGAAGACAGATCTACCTCCGTGGTGAGCAGTAGTTGTAATGAATCTAAAGCTACGCGTTGCGAATCTGACTATCCCTGCGTGTTGTCCCCGGTCTGGAGATTCGTAAACTTCAAATTCGTTTAAAGATGTATGGGATCCGATGCCTTATAATAACCTGCTTGCTTCAACATCACCTTTTCTTCATTTACGCCCTCCAAAGTTAAGTCATATCAGTCAATAAATGAAATGGGTGAAATTATGCTCAAATGAACCCAGAGTCCCTGGAGCTTAGAGTTGCCTGACATTTGTATTTCAGGGTAAGGGAAACCCCCGGAAAAACCTTACCCAGATAACTCACCTTCATCTAGATTCGAACTCCAGGCATCTTAAACTGAGGCAGATACGCTACCGAAGCAGGCAATATCAGCTGTAAAATAAGAGATAAGCTGTGTATGCAGAATGATTCAGGGTCTCTATGAAATGATAGGTTTCACAAAAAAATCGCCAGGTATTGTCAAGCAACAGATGATTGCTGATTCGTTTAGGGTCTGGGGTAGACAAGATCTATTTAAGCGCAGAGGATCTACCGAAAAGTTCGAAGACCCTGGCCTCCTTCTACCCCTAGAAACTCTAGAGGTTAAGGTTATTAATTGTTGCAAGAACAATGCAAATTAAACGAAAAAGTATATAATAGCGTTCAAAGTGTTCGCCTTCAAACCCCAATGCATTCGGATACAGTTCCCTACTAATTGCCAGATCATCCACAACACGTGCACGCTCTATGAATATGGTCTAAGGCAGCGTGTACACGCAAGGATGTAACAAACCATCATTTTCGGGTAACGGCTATACGTTTCAGTTGCGCTGCATGAACGGTTTATATGTAACAGTTAGCAGGTTGATCTTTTGTGAAACAATTGCTAAGGAAGCACTTCAACGTAGAGAAAGGGAATGAAGAAGAAAAAGCTTTGAAATAAAACTGCCAACATGTTAAATGTAAGTTTCTGATCATGCTGTAGTTAAGGAATTGTGATAAGTGAATGCTGTGGCAGTTCATGATCTGTTTCACGTTTGCGAACGGACAAAGCGAGTGCTGTACAGTAGCAATGTACCCGTAACGAGTGAAACAAACAAAAAACGATTGCACTACCAGTGCGGTTAATTCACTCCACCTTCCCGCGAGGGCAGAGACAGCAACTTCGGCAACATTCATCACATGGCGTCGTCGCCGTCGTCGTGACATCTCCCCTACAAAGCGCATTGTGTCCGCTCCATAAAACGCTGCCCAATGGGAGCAGTATATTCCTGAGTTAATGGTCTGTGATTGACGAGAACTGCTGGATATGATTAACTCCCACTCTCGTGCAACTCGGCTTGTCTCGGACGCACACAACCTTAATTGGAACGTCAAAAGGAACAGATTCTGCAGAGTTCTGAAGTAGTTTATATATGCTTTCATCCACAAACGTGGTCGAATATGAAGAGGCTAAATGTGTCTAAAGAAGGTAATTATGCACGAAGTATGATTTGTGCCTGTTTGTTCGTTATCAAGAGTAGAAGTTTAGGAATCAGTATGCCGATTTGTATTTATAATCCATTAGATCTGGAATAGTAGAAGCGTATGATCCCTGGAGATGTGAGATGTAGTTGAAAAGTTATAGAACACGTCAAGATCTCCTACAGACACTGAATGAATGAATGAAAATAAAGGGGTTGAGCCCTTTCGATCCCTGGCACGTAGGCCGCATGTTGGACCCATTGTGCCCCTCTTACTGGAGTGTTATTCAAGTTCCGTGGTCTCCAAAAAGGACAGGTAAGTCTTGGATGAGCACTCCTTATATCATCTGGTCTCAGTTTGAGCCCAGAATGAAGTGCCTAAGTGTAGCAAGTGCTTCACATTCGCACAAAATATATAGAGAAGACTCATCCTCTCCACCACACTTCCTGCATGTGGGGTCTGCACTAATCTTCATCACATGCAGGTGTCTCTTTAGGGTGTTGTGCCATGTCAGCAGGCCAACAAAACTTCTAAGTTGTACCCGATTGAAGGTTAGCAGAATCCTGCTGTTCTTCTTGCTAGGTCCCTCGATCATAGACCAAGCCTGCCTAGCCGTGGTAAGACTACGCCATGAAGTGCCATGTTGAAGTGATACCAATCAAGGATCCCACATCTGGCCCTTCTCTGTGTAACACCCAGGACAGGTTCTGGACCAATAAACGTGTTTGCCCGAGCCCTCCCTGGCTAGCCTATCAGCTAGTTCATTTCCGCTGATCGCAGCATATCCAGGAACCCACTACAGACACTGAAATTTAGATCAAAGTTTTATGAACAAAGAGCTCTAGGCGGATTAACTAAGGGGTGAGAAATGTATAGGAGATGAACTTAGAACTTGCAATTTAAGATTTGGCTGTGCTGACGACACAAGTTAACATAAGAAAATGCATACATAACGTAGCTCAAAAGTGCCTGATAAAACTAAGTTCAAACAGAATTAAATGCCAAAGATTTAATTCCTTAATGGCAAGTAAGTAAGCCAAAGCATATTTAAAATGACGGCTTTATGAGGTTAAAATGTATTAAAATCACCTTAAAGAAAGAAGAATGACTTAAAAGGTACTTATTTGTACATTTTACTCATTGTTTATCGCCGAAAACTGAATTAAAATACATTACAAACATGTTTAGAAAGTTTTCAAATTTGAGGGACTGTCATTTCTCTAGTAAGACAGACTCACACATAAAGAACCTCTTTTTTTTTTTAACCTCAACAGAAGATACTGGGGAATTCTTAAAGCAACAAACATTGCAGATTTGTAGCTCTTCGTCATCAACGAACACTTCTTACCTGACACTAAATCAGCAATCTTGCAATGTTCTTAAACACATTGTCTACTTCAGCAAAGACAAGTTTGCCTCTGTTACTTCTTCCAAACCACTTAGATTACTTACAACTAATTTCACCTATTGTGTTCAATTTTCAATTCCGTAAAAAAAAAAAAAAACTTCAATTTACTTTCGGTATGATGAAGTATATCACCTCACCTAGCTTCTACACTGTGGAGACTGCTTTAAACAGTATGCGTGGTGTGAACCTCATAAATTTAATGTGGATTCAACAACATTGTTTTCGAAGATACAGTACTGTTAGTTTAAGAATCAACGCCCGTAACAGTGGCCGTGTCGCGGCGGTCACTCGCTTGCTCGTCGATACAAAAGTCGATACTCACCCTAATCACAATAGCTGCTGGGAGTGCTATCCATTTTGTACTATACACAGGTCACGCCGTCGTAAAAAGCTTGCACTCCTTTCATCAATTCCACCGCAAAATCTTACCAGTTTCCTTACGAATGTTTTCTTTAAGTTCATCTAAGGTACATTGTGTGACAAACTGACATATTTTGAAAGATTAAATACATATTTTCAGCAGGATAATGCGACCGCGCATACTTCTGCGGCATCCATGACTAAGCTCCGCCGTATCATTGGCAATAAAATTATAAAAAGCAGACCGTGACCGGTCCGTTCCCCTGATCTGACACCATTAGATTTTTATATCTAGGGAGCAGTAAAAGGTAAAGTATGCAAAGAACACCTTAGTTGAACTTAAAGAAAACATTCGTAAGGAAATAGGTAAGATTGGTGCAGTGGAACTGATGAAAGTGAATGCAAGTTTTTTTTACGACGGCGTGACTTGTGTATAGCACAAAATGGACAGCATTTCCAGGAGCTATTGTGATTAGGGTGAGTATCGACTTCTGTAATTAATATAGCACAGTAAGTAACTTACGTTGATTTTAGTTACGCGAGTTAAAACTCCCGAATATCGGCGAGGAGGCGGGTGAACGCCGCTGCATGGCAACTGTTGCGGGCGTCGATTCTTAAACTAACAACACTGTAAATCTGTCTTACAACAGACATAAACCAATTTCTTGAACGTATTAATCTTTTGTTACGAGTGAAGTGTTTAAATATGAAAAGGGACGCCAGATTCCAAAAGATTTCCAATAATTTTTAGATTTTGAAAAATGACCAAAAACCTAATTTAGTCATAAAAGTGACCCAAAAATAACTTACAACCTGTAAAAACGAAAAAGAAAAATTAAAACACGTTCAATTTTTTTCAAAATGCCCACACAGTTTTGTCCTGGCATCATGAGGTAACAGATGCGAAGTCATCGAAATCCGAGTCCTAATGATAAGAATACAATTTCTGTCATGGTTACATACAATAGCGTCACTCATATTTATAAAAATTCTGCATTTCTCAGCAATAAACAAATACTAGAACTGAGCTATTTGACTTGGAATGATATAATATTACATCACTCCATACAACTTCAGGATCTTGTTGGTTTGAAATGATAACTACAAGATTACATTAGGATTTAGAACAATACAAGACTGTACCACTTCACAGCACTTCGTGGAACTTAGGTCGCACTAGCTCAAACCACTTCAAACTGTAGCATAAGTTGACATAACTTCAAGGAAACCCTTGAATTGGAACGATACAATATTAAATAAGTTCCTGAACTCCAGAAAACTTCCTGACTTGGAACACTACAAGATTGCATCACTTTGTATCACCTCACGAAACTTCTGGGTTGGAAATGATGCAAGATTACCTCAGTCCACATATATAACTTCAACAACTTCAACAAAATTCTTGACTGGAGTAATACAACTTCGCAACTGTTTATAAGTTGGATTTATTATACCAATTACATGCAAACGTGCATACGCCAATATAATACCAATCCCAAAATAATATACGAAGTTGGGTCAAAAAGTAATGCCTCTTTTTTTTTTTCTCTTTTGTCAAGAAAATTGAATCCAATCTTGAAAACTACAATATGACGATTAATTTGTCACTTTTCAATGTAATCTCCGTCCTTTTCCACAGTTTTGGTCCACCTTTTAACTAGGGTATGTATTCCAGTGTGGTAAAACACAGTCTTCTTCCTAAGCCATTGACGTACGGACGTTTTCACATCCTCCTCATCTTCAAAATGAGTCCCACGATGAGCTTCCTTTAGTAGTCCGAACAGATGGAAGTCTGATGGTGCCAAGTCAGGGCTGTATAGGGAGTGAGGTAAGACTTGCCATCCCAATTTCTCAATTTCTGCAGTGGTGTAACGGCTGGTATGTGGTCTTGCATTTTCATGCAAAAGAAGAACATCCGCCATAGTTTTTGTTGGGCGAACTCGGCGAAGACGTGCTTTCAGCTTTTTGAGAGTTCTGACGTATTAGACGGAATTTATTGTGCATCCCTACTCCAAAAAATCAATCATAAGCACACCCTCTGCATCTCAAAACACTGTCGCCATAACTTTCCCTGCAGACCGCTGAGTTTTGAATTTTTTTTTCTTTCGTGACGTTGTGTGATGCCATTCTATTGACTGCCTCTTTGATTCAGGTTCAAAAAAATGAAACCACGTTTCAGCTCCAGTAACAATTTTTTCCAGAAACTCCTATCCCTCCAAATTGAGGCGCTGCAAGTGTTCGGAGGCTATTGTTTTCCTTGTTTCTTTGTTTTGGGAGGTTAACATTCTTGGTACCCAACGTGAACAAACTTTTGAGTAACCCAGTTGTTGAATAACCGTCATCACACTGCCTTTTCTGAGGGAGGTAATGCGACACAATTCACCTGTTGTTACCCGGCGATCACCACGAATGATGTCATCGACTCGCTGAATGTTGCATGGAGTCAGTGCAGTCACCGGCCTGCCGCTTCGTTTTTCATCTGCCAATGGTGTTTGCCCTTCAGCTTCGTTACAGCGACGAACCCATCGTCTAACAATGCTGACATCCACCGTTGCATCACCATACACATTTTTTAGCCTTTCGTGAATGCGAATTGCGTTTCATCTTCCGCAGGCAAAAATTCAATCACAGAACGCTAATACGAATGTCAATGTCAGCCATTTTGCAAGAGGATGCAGTGCTGCAACCTGTTGACTTAGGATGTTACTACTGCAGGGGATTGGAGAAGGTTTGAGGAATTGGGCCATATTCAAAGTTTTCACTTAACTTATTTAAGGGGAAAAATATAGGAGGCATTACTTTTTGACCCACCCTCGTAGGAATCAACAACACTGTACAATGCTGTATTCAACAACGCTGTTCTGGATAAATATTCTGAACAAAACATCTGGACTGAGAATGATAAATGATATCAGCTCATTCCACTCTCAAGGAATTTCTAGAAGGGAATTTTTTCAGGTGAACTCGTATTGTTCGTTTTTTTTTTTTTTTTTTTTTTTTTTTTTTTTTTTTTTTTTTTTTTTTTTTTTTTTACTTTCTCTCTATGCACATTGTAGACAGAGAAAGTATTGCTTTACATAAAAATATCAATACAGAGATAATTGAAAATACAAATTTGAGGTTCCCTGAATCCAAAGAGAGTCTTCTTAGAAAAAGGCCCGTGTCTATGAATATTGATTAAAAAACGAGAGGCAGTTAGTCAGATCCCTTGGGGATTCCACGTGGAGTCTCAGTTGGCAAAGTTCCAACTTCCAGTTGATCTGTTTCATTACGTGCAGAAATTCGTTGTGTGTCACGATGTGGAGACCGTGGGAGGGAAATGCAGTGGTAAATGCAAATGAAGTAGTAGATAAATTTCAGTCAAGTGAAAATAATCAAAGTGATGACAGTGTGAATAACTGGGCCGAGTTATATTACTGGAAAAGCCTCAAAAACAAAGTTATAACGGCAACTGTTTCTAAGCAAATTCTAGTGCTTGTTTTGAACACATATAAATATGTGCTGACAAATAATCTTGGTAAGGGGTCGTGCAATGAACCTGATGATAAATTCTGGGTATTCACAGAAATACAGTAAGAAATATTGTGACGAAAGGAATACCAAAGACACCGATCAAGTGTGAAAACAAAGGGAAACGTTTCTGTAAAGTACATAATTTCACATGCAATTTAATTCGTCGAGAAATTTATAGATTCTATGCAAAAGGGAGACCGCCCACCTTAGACGAATTGGTTGCACATTTTCAAGAAATTTGTTATTTTCTTTATGGGCAACTTTGCGCGGTCTCCTTAAGGAGCTGGGTTTCAAATACCGCACTATGAATAAGATAAGGGTTATTATGGAATCCAGTAGAATTGTAGCTTGGCGATTATATATATATATATATATATATATATATATATATATATCAAAACTAAGGAAGTTTTGCAGTAATGCATATAAGATAATTTATTTAGACGAAACCTCGTACGATACCCATGACGTATCGAGAAAGTTGGCAATCTTGCAGAAAGGACTGGAAGAAGTAGGGTCTGTGTTGTAAAACGATTATAAGGGTTCGTCAAAGGCAGCAGCCGACGTGCACACGCGTTAACTAAACAGACTCTACACGACTTGACTACCCTTCGGGCTGTTCCAAACAGCCTGCCAGCCTGCAATGAATGACTACCAAAGAGGGTGTTTAGGTTCATCATCTTCAAAGGAAAAAAAATCCCATAATCCCAAACCACCCTTTTACATGGAAAAGATTTTCGAGAACTTTAATTTCTAATGGCTGTGACGAATTTGATTAAAATTCTACACGTTTAAGGATTTTCATGAGAACCGAAATGTATATATTAAATTTTCTGGAAGTAGACTCTTACATCCTCTGCATTACCGGTAAACTGTAAGACAGACAAAATCTTACTGTACCGAAAAATGCAGATCTCATGAAATTACCCAAAATAACTCAAATAAAGGTTTTTTCTTGTTATTTTGGGTGACTTAATTCCCTTCGTTAATTATAACACGAGAAAAGGGTAATGTGGAGACGGTTCAACCATAGTGACGTGACAACCATGTGAAATTATCGCTGAGGAAAAAAGTGTTACTTTTGGTAGTTATCATTTATATCCAAAACGGAAGCCGTAAACAGAAACTAGATGCTGCATATTCATGCTGCGGCTAAGGTTTCAAATCTCGTTTGAGGTGAGGTACTAGACAGATTATACAAATTAGCCGCACCGCGGGTTCTGCATCTCATTTAAAGCTCAAGTCCAAACACAATTATCTGTTTCATCACTGTACGGACTGCATTACAGCCCAATTTTTTTTGCGCTCAAAGCCAAATGAGCAGGCAGCATTCAGGTGGGTCTTGTTGCCAAGATAAACACATGACATCAGCGACATTAATTACCTGGCAAATCTCACGCGAGTGGCATCCAGTTCAGAAGCATTAGCTTTCATCTCGGCATCTCTTTGGTACTGCATTCCATGCTACGAGTTCATTCATTAAAGTCTTTATGTCTATAGACGTCCTGATTAGCTTCTTGAAACAAGTTTCGAACTTGCCTTGGGACCTCCTCAATACAAAACATAATGTCGTATAACATAAAAACTCTCACGGTATACAGCATCTCTTTAGACATCATTCACAGCACAGCACAAACTTTTGATATGTCTTTTTCTATTATTCAAGAAATAGCTACAACAGGAATAGAAGAAGAGTAGGCTCAAACGTAGTCAACATTTTAACAGCTGGATACCAGACATTTGAGAACGGTATATTGGAAAATTCAAACCAATAGGAAGCAGTATCTTTAAAATGGCTAAATCTCTGTACACACATGTATTTCGTAAAACTACAATAATTTTTCCATATAAAAGGCAGCATAGGAACTTGGAAGTTGGAGAACTTATTATGTGTTTCAAATGAGATGATGATTGTCCTTGAACACTACTAAGTGAGCAACCAATCGAAGTCCTGCGGTGTTGTCATATTGCATTCCCCGTAAGTCGTGTGTAACGAGCGCCAGATAAATCCATCTCTAATAAATACTATTTGCACTAAGACAAAAATTCAGATTTTGCAAAAACTGATCTATGAGGAAGGTACAGAGTAATGTGTCTAACATAACCGTGAAAACCTCATATTTTTAACTCAAATAGCTTTTGTATTATAAAGTGCCAATATATTATAACAATGTGTCGCGACGTAGATAGTGTAATACATATCATTATTGGTTGGCATGTATACGTGTACGCATATGAAGCACTCAGATTCAGAAGTTAAGTCAATGTTTTTGAGAAACCCTGTTCAACACACGATAAGCACTCTGAATACCAGTTCTGTAATAGTGCTAAAAGATTTGCGGATAAGAAGATGTTAGGTCGAACATATTATGACCCTGGCATGTTGAATGAGCATCCATTTCAGAAATAAAAGTTGTTAAGTCAGCCTTTTCGAGTTAGATGTTAAGTCAAGTAGTTGCCACATTATCCGTTTGGTGGTGCCACTACAATGTGCCACCCAAGCTCTTTGATATCAGCTGTTGATACATTTTAGATTAGAAATTTAGACATTAGACATTTTTCAACATTCCTTAAGTGCGCTTTCAGGAAGCTTATCTGTACTTCCCAATACCATGGCACTCTTCCATGCCTACTGACAGAATTTTTGGCAATATTGAGAAGAAGAAACGATCAATGGATGAAATCTTAATCCCTTCCACATAGGTGAAACTGATCAAACATTCACTACAGAAGAAGCACATTGATGTTGTCCATGTCAAACATCCACTGACCGAGAATGGGGAACGATGACACTCCAGTTGTTGAAGTTTTTTACTTCAAAGATGCCCTCGATCATGTTCTTGTAAAAAGTGTTCCTGAATTCACTTTAATCCGGGGTGTGTATTTCCAAAGAGGATGTGTACAGGAACTTCGTCACACAAGGTCTTCTACACTTTAACGTCCCCAGTCTCTTTTGAGGAGAGGAGTGAGGTTGCAAGCCTTACACAAAGCATGTGATAGTGCGAAAAATACAGCAGATAAGCTTCGGTAGATTAAGAAGGCAAATGATTACGATGTTCGCTCACTGCTGGAACATGTCACTCTGTCAGAAGGTACCAATTTTATGACACAATGACATATGGACGTTATGTAGTAGAGATGGAATGATGTTTAGATGACAAAGTTGTATATCAATCCATGAAGTGCATACTTGATTAGTCCATAGTAGAGATGTATTCGTGAAAATAAAGTAATAGTTTATCCATGGATACATATTATATTGTACAATGGAAAAACTCTAAATTAAGAATCAGAAGCTGTTAAGTCAAGTGACTTAAGTGACAAGTCATCCATTTTAAATTAATAGTTCTTAAAGTCGGAATAAAATAAATATATGTCAACCCGTGAGAAACACTGCACAATTTTGAAAAAGTGGCTTAGCAACTTCTGCTTCTGACCGCTTCAAATCTGTAATCATGAAGAACTGAAAAGTAAACGTTTGACATGACGTGATAAAAGAATTACTTCGAATAATCCAAGGTGTTTGTTTAATTCAAGAGAGCAATCAGTACACTTCCTGCTATTCTGTAAAATGCTGCATCGGTAGAACGTGAATCGTCACATTATATGTTCATAAATGGTTCATAATCTCTATTTACTCTAGAGAGTTCAAAGCAGTATTATTCAGTTGTTCTTCATTTAAAAATCAGGGAAAAGTGGATGAGCTGGATCAACTTGCAACTAAAATGAGACACGAGCTAATCCGACTTACCCCTTACAGTACAATCCAACTGAGTTGATGTGGGATCAAATTATATTGCAAATACAAATAATACTTCTAAACTGAGTGACTTACTTTCTTACTCACCAAGAAATTGACAAGGAATCAACAAGACTGGAACACTGCGACAGACATGCAGATAAACTACAAGAAGACGACTTTTGGAAAGAAATAGCACGTGACGAGATTTTAGAGCCTATCATCACAAATTTGCAATATTTGGACGATAAAGTACAATGTCAAAGACTAATTTGTTCTTGACATAGGTGAAGTGAGAGATGAGAGAAATGGCAGAGACGAGTTTTGAAAGGGACACTGATTTAGAAAATCTAGCACCGTCAGAAACTGAAACACGGTTTTTGAATGCTTACAACAGTTTATTACATAAAACACATGCAAACAGTATGAAAAAATATATGTGCAGTTCGTGGAATGGAGAAAATCTAAACATATACCTACCTTACATCGTGTTTAAAAACCTAACCTTTAGAATTATCCTTGAAAATGAAATCATCTACTTTGTAGACTCACTATTCAGGTGACATATCTAAATACTCAAAACTCAAAACCTGCCGTCCTATAGACTTTAAATACCCACAATTAACCAGGTAAGATCTTTTTGTAAACACTCAAAGTTATGAAATTATAGTGATGTCAACAAAGAAACATCCGTATGCAAGTTAATTGTAACGCCCACTCGTTTCATAAATGTACTCGTATCTTCTTCTTCTTCTTCTTCTGTTTTTTTTTTAATTTTTATTTACGACAACGGTAAGTCATATCGGACAATGAATGAAATGATCTCAAATGAACCCAGGGGCCATAGAGCTTAGAGTTACCCAACGTTCATCTTTTAGGATAAGAGAAAACCTCGAAGCAACCTTGTCCAGATAACTCACCGTGACCAAGATTCGAACTCGGGACCTCTTGAACGTGAGGCTGACACACTACAGTGACGGGCACCCGTAACTAATAATTGCCTTTATAGTCTAGTTCCATGATGCGACATACCAGTATTGATTTTCATTTTTGCTGCAGATGAGCTCGCCTTCAGAAAAACTGAAGTTTATTTCCAATTTCTCCCACTTTAATGCTCACATCAGTTCTTGCACAGGAAAGCTGACTGATGACTTGACACTGTTACTACGTCATAAGAAATATCAATTTGTTAAAAGAAGACACACACTTTTCACCGGTTTTACTGGCGCCTGCAGTTGTTTGTGGAAATCCGCTAGTGATCATCAATTATGTTCTGGAACTACCGATCACAAACCTCTGACCTCGACACTATTTGTGTGATTGGACTAGTTCTCTCAACGGAATACTGCAGCAATCTGAACACCTACACAAAACTGAAAATGTTTTTATCATGACTCATTACCCCTATTGTTTCTTTCTTTACTACTTATAGTAATGGAAAACCCACAAACGGTTGATGAGATTGAAGGTGCAATTAAAAAACAAATACCAAAATACCTACCTAAAGTGTAATATCGTTTGTTCATCTGTATTAAAAATGAGACGTTTGGCTCCAATAGCTTGCGTGCTGTAATTTTTTAATGGGATCAAATGCTTTTTCGAGTTGTATTTACATGTCTGTATAATTTCGCTTAGTAATCACCCAAAATATTATATACCCGGAAATAACATGTCTACCGAGCGGGATGGCTCAGCTGTTTCCTCTGCAGCCCGCATTCGATTCCCGTGGTCGACCTACTGACCTATGGGGTTTTTCGAGGGTTTTCCCGGGGCGCCAGGCGAATGCTGGATAGGTTAATTACATCCCCCGAATTATTTTGTCTTTCCATTGTCATTTCACATCTCCCATCTGGTGGTTTCTTTCAGGGTAGAAGAGTCGGCGGGAGTCCCGGCGGAGCATGGCAGTATGATATGCTCTGAGTGAACTACTTCCTCCTCTGGTAGGATGGTCTCCAAGCCCAGTGTGGTGGCACTGTTTCTGGATCACAGTCGGGTAAGCTGATGGTTCTGCTGGCCTGCCGGGGAGTTTCCAACCGGTCAAATGCAAGGACCCTGCCCACTACATTGTTGTGGCTCCTTGGAACGGCCGCCTTCTACTGGGGATGCCCCACTTACAGCATAGGTACAATAAATCAAGACTGATCGGACTGCCGAATACCCTCCGTAGCGTAATCCAATCTAACATATATGTGTACCTACACTACGGCGTTAATAAAATAATTACAAAATCATATTACGCTGGCAGAAATTGCTTTAATTGTGAGTGTGCATTAATGTTTTGCATTCATAACATATCATAATTCATCTTTTACAGAGGAGGGTGTACTTCTATTAACTGCAACGGCATACAACTATGGCAGTTACAACCTTTAAGGGAGATGAGGGTTAAAAACGAAACGGCTATTTGAAACGGTTATTTCATGTTTTAGATTTTAAAATTAATTTGGAATTATTATGGAAAAGTGTGAAATCCAGTAGGTCACGAGATGATGCAATGTTAATGTGATATTGTGTAGTATTTTAGATATTGGTAGTTGTAAAGGAGATTACATAACGTGGTGACATGGACCAGTAGAAGATGAGTAATTTGGTTGCGATAGCAACGTGAACCGGAAGAGCAGGAAATTTAACTGGCAAAGCGTCCTTCTGCAAGCGACTTTCGGAGAAGAAAGATGTATTATAATGCCTCTCCGAGATGGTGCCGAAACAATTTCGATTGCGCATTTAGGAAGCACGACTAGCGTGTGCGCAATAGAAGGATTATTAATTGACACATCAAGCATTGTTTGTAAAACGACAACATTAATATTATTTAATTTGTATCAGAAATTAGAAAAATTTCGCAGGAATAAAATCCTCATTTTTCCAAGAAAAGAATTATTAGGCCATCCTTCAGCAGTAATATTTCTACTCCGTGACCACGCCCAGAGTTAAGATCTGGTGCACCAGGGCAGCCGAGGAATATCAGGAACCTGACTACTAGATCGTCTAACAAGGTAATCTTAAAATCATTTCACCATCACTTCCCCACCCACGCAACTGCATCAATAACTGCTAAATATGTTTAGGCTTACTAAATGATAACGCGAGAGTACAAGGGCGACTAGGGGGCGGTAGCAGTTCAGTGGGGTCCGTCATATTTCTAGACTCAACCACCCTAATGCACACCATATCTCCGGGATTCGATTCACGTCGAGTCGGTCAGTCTGCCCGTTGTCTTTTTTTATGGTTTTCCCAGATTAGTAAGTGCATGTTAGGGTGGTTCCAAGTCTTCCATGAATTTCCTGTCACCATCATCTCCTTTAGTCTTTTTCAGGACTGCAGGACGGCTTAGACCACTGATTTATTGCGCAGGGACAGTGAAGTTTCCCCTATGTAAATATTTCTTCCAGCGCTTGGACCACCAGCTAGTGCTCCTTCCTGAGGAGGTTCGTTTTTCTCGGGATAACGCAGATAGGCTCGCGCCGACGTCAGGATTCAGTCAGCATATGGAATCGTTAGGGACTCCAATCTTGCTAGTTTAAATTGTCGGCCACATCTGGTCACCCTTGTTCATCCCTTGCTCCTAAGGGTGACATAAGTCACCATTGTCCGATATACTGTGCTACAATGGCTGGGGAAACCCTTTTAATCTCCTCTCCCCACCATATCGTATAGACAGTTTCAGCGGAAGTTTGACTCTCCTTGACGTACACCTGGTTCTGGAACCCTGATTGAAGAGAAAATGTACGACAGTACAATTAATGTTATCGAAATATATAATCCTTCCCTGCCTGGGGAATAAAATCATGGCGAGTATGGGTGGCCAAACGGGAATCGAAGCCAGGACGCTTGTTATAACATTTGCCACCAACGTTGATAGCAGGTTTCAGAGAGTTCCCAAGCCAAAAGTGTGATTCACAATTATGTTCTATAAATGGCACACATTTAGAGCTACGCCATCTGTGGAATGTTGCTCGGCATCTTCCATAACCGTCGCAAGTAATTTCGAGTTGTCACGTCAACAGCTCGCCCAGAGGCTGAGCGCTGCATCACAGACCTCCACGTGCCTAAAGGTACGAGAGTTCTGGATCATTGTTCTGCCTTTAGTACCAGGTCATGCCTCACATGAACCTCAGCAAGTGAGACAATATCACAGCGCCTAGCAAGTTGTACATCACCGCTACAAGAGGCTCTAGGTGTATCTCATATTGCACTTGCTTCCCTCTGATTACAATCTATCTAAACAATTCCGTAGATAGTATAGTCGCGCTGCTCGAACCGTTACCATGGCTTTATCTTTGTTAATAGAAACCTCTCAGATAACGCACTGATTATTCCTGTAAGAGTGAGAGGTAACTGCCGCAGTTCTTGGATCTGTGCTAAGCACCCAATGAACGCATCTCTTCAGCCAATGGAATTCGCAGGGATCACAAATGACAGGTAGATGTTCACTCCACGTGGAATAATCAGTGCGTTCTCTGAGAGGTATCTATTATCAAAGATAAATCCATGGTAACCGTTCGAGTAGCGCGACTATACTGTGTTTGCCTCATGTTCAAGAGGTCCTGAGTTCGAATCTCGGTTTGAGAAAGGGTTTTTTTTTTCTCAGGGTAAGTTTTACCTTATCCTGAAAGATGAATGTCGAGTAAATTCTAAGCTCATTTCACTCATCGTCCGATATGACAACGTTAGAGGGCCTAAATTACAAATTAAACAATCGAATTAGAAATGAAAGAAAAGAAAAGAGACCTGATAAGTAAAATGTAATGACTTTTTCTACCCATTTTCAACAAACTAATCAAACGTTTATTCTTAATGCTAGTACACGTTAACCGAGATAAGCACATGTATAAATGTTTTCCGTTATATATTTATTTGCAGGTATAGTGATCATATGGCAATACTGTAGGCTTAAGGATAGTCAAATATTTTTGATTTCTATGTGATGGCTTTGAAATTCCGTTCACTCTGTATAAAAAGGAGGGGAAAACACGAATAAATGACTACCAACGCTTTCAGGCCGGCTTTAACTCCTAAAAGCCCGGAAAGAATGAATAATAACTTCTAGTACTCGGAATTCAAATTAATAACAAGGAATATCTCGGAAATGGCTTACAGAAATAAGTATTTCGCAGAAATTATGAGCTCTAACGAAGTCTACACTTTTTGTGTCGTGCCAATAACTATAAATCCTCCAGAAGGAACAAGACTTCAAAGGCTATTTCCCAGATAGGTCAAAATATCCTTTTAACTCGTCCTGAAAATATCCTAAACGTATTTTAATCAAAATTATAGAGTTCTAAAAAAGTCAAAATTTGCGAAGATTTCCATGTAATGGGCAGTTTGGAATGGAGAATTTTCTTGAAAATCATGTCCCAATGGTGGAAGATTTGTGTTAAATACCAACTTTCAGATAGATATTTAAAATAGAAACATACTGGACTTTTTCATAAAAAGAACAGGGATTCAGGGAATCCTCAAAGCATACATTTCCAGGGAAATCCTATTATATAATATTAAAATTATATACATTTCAATACTTTTTCTTGCGCTTCTTCTTCTACTTCTCATTCTTCTTCAATTCGTGGTATTAGGGGCCCCTTCTTTCTCTACTCCTTATACCTTAAGGCATAGGGTTGAGAAACCGCAACTCTGAATTAGATTGAGAACTCAGGATGGAGTGATCAGCCCGATGCCTATATGGGAGTGACAGAAGTAGATGACAGAATGAAGGGAAGTGAATGAAAGGAAAGATGATAATGGAGCAATTGGTAGAATGATGGCGGGAGGAACCGGAGACCCCAGAGAAAACTCGCCCATGGACCATGTTGCCCACCACAAACCTCACGTGCGGTAGCCTGGGATTGAATCCGGGCTGCCTTGGTGAGAGTCAAGTTGTCTAACCGCTCGGTCACGGCGCGGCTATACTTTTTCTCATTACTCTAAGAAATACTGAAGGTCCAAAGCTATAGAACCTCGCTGAAAACACAATGCTACACCCGACATTTGAATCACCACTCAAACCTTGTAAAAGTCATGCTTACAGTACTCAAGCACACTAGGCCAACGTAGACAACTCGTCTAAAACACATTTTGATATTTTGGTCTTCATTACGATAGTTCGTAATATATATATATATTTTTTTTAAATCGGTAATGATTTTGACGCGACAACCCAAAAGCATCTCAGCAGTAGCCTCCGTCAAACGTTGGCACTACTGTTATAAACCACTTACCAGGTCTATATCGATTATAGATATGCGTTATACGCGACCTACAAAGATCTACTCTGTCTACCATTATCCACAGAGGAGGGACGACGTGAAGGAAGCATAGGAAGCTACAGGCCACGCAAGTACTAACAATCCCAGACTCCAATACCAGTCTCACTGCTGGAGATACCCTACAGAGAGCGTAAATGGGAACACTCTCTCCACTAGCAAACATCCGCGCCATATGTCCGGCACCGTCCCCGCCATGAAACCTAAAAGCATATTGAAAGATGTGAAAGAAACGGATTGAAAGGGAAATAATGGAAAGAAACCCGTGCTAGATAAGAAACCACCCCAGCATTCACGAAAAACCCCAAGCTGAGATTGGGTGGTCGACGGGAATTGTCGATCTGGGTGGCTCAGTTGGCTAGACAGTGGCTTACTCATCCCGAGATCGCAGTTCAAATCCGCCTCAGATCATTGCTTCTCAAGCAGTTTAAAAGCGACGGCCCCTGGTTCAGTCGGTTTACTAAAATTTAAGGGAGTTGTGGGACAAAATTAGAACACACCGTCGGCGCTGATATGAGCCTTGTAATTGGCAGCGTTGTTAACAAACTATTTCAAATGACAGGAATCGAACTTGGCACCTCCAGAAACGAGCTTCACACGTTACTCGGAGCCATCTTGCTGGGTTATATCGAAAACTATACAATCAGACTGTTACAGCTTTTTGAGACATACTTTTGGTCAGCTATAGCTTTTTAGTCATCAAGATGTCATAACCCTCACTTGAGTTGCATATTAACGTCTCTAAACCGGGTAGGTGGCCATAGTGGACGCTGAATGAACGAAATCTTCCAAAGATGTAACGCAAAGATTTTCAAGAAAATCGTCCATCTCAAATAAATTTTACATGTAAAATATTTCGTTATTTCATATTTGAAAAATAAATCTGAGTTTTATTAAAATACAATTAAGCACTTTAATAAATATATATGAACAATAAAATGAATATCTTGAATTTTCTATGAACAGTCTTAAGTTCGCTTTACGCTGAAGGAATTTTGTGCAGTTCTACGTAATGGATAAAGCAAAGAAATGGAAGCGTACTACACAATTTATTTCGACTGATGGCCTCAGTCATTTCTAAGATAATATACGTTATTATTGGTTTGAATTTTTTAATACTTTTATCATTTTTGAAGCGATGTTATTCACTTCTTTTCATTCTTCTCCATACCTGATTTATAAACCATGCTTCCAAATAATATTGGCAATGAGGGAGTCTTGGACATTACAAAATTGCACACGCAATAAACAGCTAATGTGTATTGTTAAATTGCCACCTTATTTGGTCGTAGCCGTTCCCTCGCGGTATCAAGGCGGTCGGCCATAAACGAGCTCTCGAAACTGAGTTTTAATGTGGTAACATGGCATATTAATTTTTATTTAAATTTTGTTTATAAAACTGTAACCTATAAGGAAATCGAAAAACTCTCAGATACTAAGCGAAAAAGAAGGATAAATTTTTATGGCTATCTTCTCAGAATGAACTCTAGCAGATTAACTAAACAAATGTTTGATTTCTTCCGGAACCGTAAAACAAAACCTAACTGTATTACAATTATTTCCGGGCTGTTTTGCCGTTGTCTGTTGGCGTAAGAACGTCCAAACGATTCGTCCACAACTGCGGTAGACATCTTCAGTGGCGTCGTCGAAGTTTCCTTGGAGACAGTTTCGGTGCGAAATTCTCTCCAAGGAAACTTCGACCGCGCCACGGAAGATGTCTACCGCAGTTGTGGACGAACTGTTTGGACGTTCTTGCGCCAACAGACCACGGCAAAACAACCCGGAAATAATCAATTGTAATATGGTCTCCGGCTGTGAATGCTTACGTTCTCTCAAAACCTAACTGGTTTAAAGAAACTGAAAAAGACTTAGCAGAATTAAAAATCACAAAAAATTCATTCCTTGACGGGACAGCGAAAGTAATAACTAAAAACGAAAATATAAGATTCAAAGATAAATATACATTAAAATCAAACCCATTATCTCGGCAGAAGAAAGGAAAAATGATCACGTAGAATGAAGAAATACTGGGGACTAAGAAAAGAACAGCACATAGGGAAATGATTGATTCAACGTACCCCAAAGTGGGTGAAAGGAAAAGAAGAAAAGTGTGAGTCATTAATTTACAACGAGAAGTCCTTCAAAATATTTAACGGTTAATAATTTAAGAAATTCAACATTTAAAATACGTATTCCTGCAGGCTTGCAGTCATTCTGCAGTTGAAACTTTAATTCAGTGGTGTAATACTTGTATATGAATACCTTTACGTGTATATACCAAATTTAATTTTTTTTTCGAGTTGATAATATACAGGTTTCTATAACAGTTCGTTCAAAAAAGAAAAGATTAAATAAAATGGCTTAAATTTCCATTTTCTACCAATATGGCGAATAGTTTTTAATGTCATATTTATGTTCATATTATGGAAGTTTTCAGTGCAAATTGGATATAGATTAACTGATTAGGTCATTCTTGTTCCTAGTATGAACATTTACGAGTATCTTCATTATTATGAATTGGTCAGAAAAATAACCTTTTACTACAATAGTTCTTGGAAGCTAAATAAAAAATACACTTGGTAAAGAAAGTCATGTGAAGAATTTTTATGATGTACATAGTATAGACAACAAAAGCTACGTTGATTTTGAATTTTTTGTCCCGTAGTTTTCCTATCGAAGAGAATCGGCTCAGCTAAAAGCTCCGCTAAGCACCTGGCTGAATCTTTTATTTTTCTTCGAATCACATTTAGCCAAACCCACGCTGCTAGACATAAAGGGAGCGTAAGAAAAAGAAATCTCTTACTGGAAATGAAGCACAGTTCTGAAGATAGTTGCTATAAAATGTTTTCTATTATCGGCTTTCTTTAGCCTTTTCTTTTCATTTCCCCCCTTCCGAATCTATCCGCTCCCTTGCCGTTGCGTGTTCACGAGCCAACTAAATCTCCGCTGGCAGTCGTGATAAGGCAGACTCAAGTAAATCGATAGTTCTCGATTCAGTGGCGGTGGAACGAGTACTTAAGGTTGCTTTCTTCAGATTTTTGACAGTCATTACTACATTCCTCGGAGAACTCTTTAACGTCCAGCTTTATTTGATTATTCAATACATTAAATTACTCTTTTTCTACTTAATTGTCCAGTATTCATTAAATGTATTACACTTTCATCAGCTTAATTGTCTTTAACATGATTGTTTTTTCTTTCATTTATTTTATCACTTCTAAATTTACGCATTATTAATATGTTTCATTATTTTTATGCACGCATTTTCAATAGTTTCTTTGTTAATAATCCTTTTGTTGTAATTTTTCAAGTAGGTTTATCGTTTTTAATATATTTTCAATTTTCTAACCTTCAACAATTATATGACTAATAAAACACTACATTTTTGCTTTTGTTACTAACTTTTAAAGACATGAAACTACACAGTATTTGAATTCTGAAATTTCTAACAATTTTTCTTGAATCAAACGAACTTGAAATTTTATTTAAGTTCTTCTATTTTATTACACAACATAAAAAATCTCTTCCAAATTTATAATCGCTTCACTTTAGGTCATATTTTTGTCCCTCATCTATTCAGAGTGACCTTCCTGAAATTATGAAAACCCGTCTCTGTAATAATTAATGAGACTGTGAAATAAATCTACAATTCAGTTTCTTTAGCACCTGGTTACGGAAAGTATTGTACTCCACTATAAATATCGATACACATTCATATTTCTTTGAAAACACACTTTAGCAGTTTTAGAAAGTCTAAATCCCTAGTCTGGTTTTTAAGTTCAATATCTTCCAGTTTTCAAGAAAATCCCGCATTACTAATAAAAGTGACAATTGTGAATTTTGTAACAGTAAGCTCGTAAGTTATATATTCGGAATGAATGTTTAATAACTTTACATACCTAAGCGATAAACCATAAAAGTACTGATAAAGTTGCGACACAAAAACTGCAGATTTCTTTAAAACAAATGGATTATTTCACCTGACGTTTTCGAGGCATTCCCGAGTCATTCATAGTTTATGATTTGAATTGTTCATCACTTCCTGATTTTTTAAGTAAGGTCACCATTCAGCTGTTTCTCGTGATGTCACGGAAGGTGTATGAAAGTTTAAATTCCACATATAGCGAATCTCCTTGTAAATATTTGACTGCTGCTTCGGTTTCCTGTATTGCCCTTGTATCTACCGAAATGTGTAAATGATGTTTTTGAGACATCATTTTGATTAACATGAAACAGAGATGTAAGCGTTTATAAGAATACTGCGACTTTGTGGGTTCGTAGAATTAAAAGTCCTGGTTACAAACACCAAACATTGCTCTTTATTTCCGTAGAAACACACTTTGTCAACCTTTACAGTCGCTGAATTACGTCACATACACAATACAACTTGCAAGGTCAACGACCACAACACAGCTGTTCACGCACGCGAGTTCAATTAACAACTGTTCCTCTGGCGGGCGGCGGCTCCCTTTTTATAGATTACTCACAATCTCAAACAATCAAGACGGCGCCAGAACAAAGACGAACTCTCGAGAAATCCGTCTCCTTCCCCTCACGGTCTCGGCGAGCTTTTATCTCTGCACTGCCCGTCTCTCTGAATGCCTTGCTGCTCCGCCTCGTCGCAACAATGCATTCGCGACAATAATTTCTCTAAGCTATATAAAATAGACTACAATAGCTAGAAAAAAACTATATGAATATAAGAACAAGATTACTTTAAAGTGAGAATGAATGTTTTAGTGGTTCAGTGTATCAGGAAAGTCCACATACTCCCATACCACAGCGTAGAATTTTAAGAAATGTGATCACGACACTCAACAGGGCATCTCCATGCCGTTCGTGGTCATGACAAGTATTGTTTATAAATGGTGAATAAGAAGCAACTTCACTACGTGAGGTAAGCAATAAACTAAGCGACTTACATTGAACTGTAGGCCTTTAGAATAAAATAAAGGGCTCATATCATGGACAGGAAGATTTGTTTGTTGCCATCTGAACGCGCCTACCCTTCTTGAGGGCTACCCCTACGTGGTTGTTCCCGCCATTATGTTGGCGAGACCCTAACTTCATTTAATCAGCATTCTGTGACTTGAAATGGCAGACACAATCTCGTCTTCTGTTGAAGAGACATTAGTCACAACGTTTACACGAACGACCTTATTCAGGAAAACTAAGGAACGGAGTCCAATGGCAAAAGGGACAGTAATTTTCTGGGAAAGAAATTAGTTTATGGCAGAAAGTGCGGGGACAAAAAAGTGCAAAAAAAAAAAAAGAACAAGTGCTGGCGGCCTGGACTACAGCAGCGGCTGGAGTTCGATTCACAAACTGACTGTCAAGCTTATCAATCCATGTTCGACTCTTATCAGTTACATAAAGTACTTAAAGGTGGGGCTGTATCGTCCGACCTTCATCACTGAGCTGTCGCCTTCTTCCAGCAACGTTCCAGATCGACACATTAAGGTCCATATAGGTATGCGTGGTTTTTTGGCCCACTAGAATGTAGAATGTTTACGAACTTGTAGGCCATGGTCCAGTTGATGAGATATCATCTAACTCCATCGGGCTTGTTCAAAGTGACTCCTGGCTGGATCATAGAGTTATGGGCAAAACATGAATGTTATCTTACTGGATCACAAGACATTAAGCGATAGTCAAATATTTTATTTTCCCTATCTTTGTATGGTAAAGCGATTTTCAGAAAAAAGGCTTCCCATTATAGGAAAGTGCATTTGAACATTTAAGTAAATAATAGCAAGAAATATCCCGAAAATGGTTAGCTCCAGCATAAAATTTGTACTTTAACAAGATCACGAGTGTTTGCGTGCGCGCCTTCTCAACCTATGCACGTACAAAAGCAAAAATATGATATAAGAATTTTACTATCTAAGACTTTAGTTGCAAAGTATCAATTTTATAACAAATCATTTAAGAATTGCGGCAAAACCCGCATACCATCGTTAAATTAATTGGGTTCTAATTGGAGTTTAATTGGAGCTATGAGTTCTGTTGTCCTCAGGTGAATGGTTGTAGGAAATGGATTTTTTGTGGTTGTTGTTGGCTACTCAGTCGTATTAATATACTTGGTTTGTTGTAGAATTATTTGGTTTAATTCTTGAATCTATGTTTATTTATCGACTTGGATCGGTGACCACCTTTTAGACTTCGAAATCTTCGCTTCTCTTCTTAATGCACATAAACACGTTCTTCCCGTCTTAGTATCAACTTGTAAGTAAAGTTTTTCTTACTTCACCATTCAGTTCGAACCTTATTCTAATCCCCTTCTCTAACTTTATCACGTGACCAAACTAGCTCACCCTTCTCAAATGTTACATTATTATTGGTTTCTCATTTCATTCTGAATTTTCGCATTGATTTGCAAAACTCATATGACTCACTGATGTTCCGCCCACCCTGAGTTGGGGAACGCCTACCCTGAGTTGTTTGTAACGGTATGCATCGTTACCAAATCAGCGAAGTAAATCTCTTTAGCGTTCATGTTCAACTGCATTTTGAAAGTTCTTTGTCCCAAAACATTCCTAGCTGAAAGAATACAATAGTCTTCAGACATTGAACTTTTACTAACACAAAGAATGTAACGGCCCTTCTTTTCTGTCTCTCCGACGTGTACAGATTTTTACAAGAATATTTTCTCTTTCTTGCCCGGATGCTAGTATATATGTTACATTAAATGATATTCTTCCCGTCTTATTCTTTAAGTCAACTGCTATTTTAATCATTCTAATTTCATATTATTATAACGAGATTGTTATATTAGTTTAGCAAAGCATTTCTATTAATTTATCTTCTTTTTTTATTATTTGACTTCGATTAATTCGCCGCCTCCTAATCGCTGCCTGATAAATGCAGTTACAGAATGAAACACACATGAGAAGGAACCTCAAATACGGAGTGTGATATTGGGGATATTCTTTCTTATTTTTAACTTATTTGTAACTAACAATTTTTTTTTCGCAAGTTACTTTTTATTTCATCTTATGAGACCTTTCTTGCAATGTACAATGAACACCTTATACAGATTTTCAAATAAAACAAATTTCTTTTCTTCAGCCAACAAAAGTGAAAATATCACGAATATGGTAATTTTTATGTACTTAAATATGCTCAACCAGAAAGAAATGTCGTGCGCATAAATATACCTTAAATTATATATTTTATAAGTAGTAACTAACTTTACTGATAATACAAGGGGCGTCCAGAAAGTAATTTCTGTTTCAATTTATCTCCGCTGCAGCGCTGCGATCGCAGTTCCGCACATGCGCGGTAGACGCTCTGTATCAAGGAGAAGAAACGTGCGCCATTGTGAGATCGCTGTCAGCCACGTACGCTTTGTTGTGCTTGTTTACAATGTCGGTGTTGATTGAAAATCCCGCCGCTTGTGAAATCAGATCTGTGATTCGTTTTCTGAATGCTAAGATTGCGCCGCGCAATACAGAATAAGCACCGAGAAATGCTGTCAAAAGGTGTTGTGTTTCTTCACGACAATGCACGACCACACACTGCGAATGCGACGAAAAACATCCTACGAGATTTGGCTGGGACGTGTTTACCACGCCCCGTACAGCCCTGACCTCGCTCCTAGCTACTTTCATCTGTTTTTGCATATCAAATCTTTCCTTGGTGGTCAACACTTCAACAATGACGAAGAGCTGAAAGTAAATGTTTCCAATTGGTTGAAGACACAGGCGGCAAACTTCTATGAAGAAGGTATACAAAAACGTGTCCCTCGCTATGACAAATGACTGCAAAATTTCGGCAGTTATGTGGAAAAGTAGCTTAAGAGTTGTAGAATTTTGTGCAATAAATAATGTTTCTGTATTTGTACACCATTTAATTTTATTACCAAACAGAACTTACTTTCTGGACGGACCTCGTATTTATGAACTTTAAGGTGAAAGTGAGATATATGTATTAAAGAATTAGATATTAGGTGGCCGCACCATGACCGAGCGGTCATGCCGTTTGACACTCGGTCAAAGGCGACCGCAAAGTGAGATTTGTGGTGGACAACACGGCGATGGCGCGGGTTTTCTCGGAGCTACGGTTTCCCCCACCATCATTCCACCAATTATCTTCTTTCCTTTCATTCTCTTCGACCTCATTCGTTCATTTCCTTCTCTCGCTCTCATTCCGGCGACTGGGCTGATCATCCATCCCTGGCTTTCTCTCTCTGATCCACAGTTGTAACTCCCTCACCCGACGCCTAAAGCGGCTCTAAGGGGCAGAAGATCATAAATGAACAGGACTGTATCCTATACCAAGAGAAGAAGATACTAGGTATATGGAACAAGATTTAGCTTTAGTAAGATTTTATTAGAATATTTGAAAGAAGTTATGGTGAAGTACAAATATGAAGATACTACATAAATGCACATTTGGGTTAAAAGCGGGAATGGTTATCAATATTTACATGTTAAATTTGCTACAAGTTAAAGGGCAGTCAGTTGGAAGAGCTGTTGTTACTGTCCACTAGAAATAGGAGTAGCAGTGTGAAATATTATTATAATTACCTGTTTATGTATATAGGTTAACATTTGTATTAGTAAATTTTACGGATTAAAATGAATCTCAATTTTGGAACATTACTGGAACATAAATTGCGAACGGGTTCGAGAGACACGGCGTGAAGAATACGGAACACCTCCTCCAGCCAGGCTCACAATTTACAGACTACGCAGCAAATTCATCAGACGGGATCTGTCGGTAATGCACCAAAAACTAGTTTACCAGTCCCCTTTACAACTCTTGAAAATGAAATGCTAGTTGCATATGTCCAAAGTATACAAAAATAAAAGCAAAGAGCAGCCATGGAACTGAGCACACCACGAAGATCGTTTTAGTCGAATGATGTGAATTTCAAAAAGTGAAATGCTGAAGGCAAACAATTGGAACATTTACATCAGTAATAATAACAGTAATAGGTCAATGTTAGTACCTTTTTGTAATATTTGTAGTGCAGTGAGTTTCTTTGCATATATTTAACATATATGGTCATGTGTATGGTTGAGGAATACTTGGGAACATATGAAATTCTGGAATCTTGAAATTTGATGCCTATTTCCTGTCATGATTTGTTGGCATAATTTGCACATTCTAAACTACTTGATTCTGATGACACATGAGAACAGCGTTATACGAGATTTCTTATGACATCGATTTCCTGTTTACTCCTGATGATAACGTACAGGTGGCCGGATGTGGACTTTGCTGATTTGTTGTTGTTGTTGTTGTTGTAATTTACGTTCTCCAACGTTAAGTCATATCGGACGATGAATGGAATGGGTGAAATGATGCTCAAATGAGTCCGGGATCCATGGAGCTTAGAGTTACCCGACATTCGTCTTTCAGGATAAGGGAAAAGCCCGGAAAAATCTTATCCACGTAACTCACCCTGGCCGAGATTCGAACTCGGGACCTCTTGAACGTGAGGCAGACATGCTACCATCTACGCTACCGAGGCGGGCTTTGCTGACGTAGTTGACCTGACTCAACTGGATGCTGAAACAGCACCCTTTGTCACTGGTTAGGAAATGCTAAACAGGTTAGGACATTTTGACATAGCTGTTTAGCGTGGAAAAGCTGATTTGGTCTTAGGATGTCATGTTGTTAGAATCGACATTGTTCTGCTTAAGCCAGCAGTGAGAGCTGTGAAAGAGGTGTGAGTTAGTGTGGGTTAGAGAGTCAGGCAAGCAGCGAGATCCACAGCATCACGCATCTCCAAATTAAGCCCGGATGGTTCTTAAATATAATTATGTAATGGTTGTAATTACTATACCCTTATGTCTCTTCAAGGCTTCGGATTTATCCTGTACTTAAAAATAGTAACTAGAATAAAGTAAATTGGTTTAGTATTGACTACGTGTCGTCTACAGTTTGCTATATCCCTTTAGCTATGCCCCCAGTTGCGGGATAGATTGTGAACCTTAAGTTCCAAAACACCAAACGTAACAATGTATATAATGTGTATACCTACACATTGTCACAAGTGACTGTTTTAATTAATACATGTGACTTCAGTGGTATGTGACGTCACTCCCCCTCCTCCATTCTCTGGTATGAGCGAGTCTTGAGTGTGTCTTCCTTTGTGTGCAGGTCTTCGACCTGACAGGTCGGAATGCCCTGACTGTGTAAGGTATGGGACCGAGTGACCATTTTTTGTAATTAATTAGTTTAATAAATATTCTTATTAAGTGAACTGTAGTGTTAAATAGTGTCACCGATACCTTTTGTAGTTCTTTTGTAAGCAAATAGAAAACCCCAACCTCTCGTAAAGCATGCATTTCCTACCAATTGAGCTACTCTCCCCGTGTACGATCTGGCCACATGTTCCTTATCCACTTCCATCCAGGGTTAGGTCGTCACAATATGACCCCCATGTATATTTGTTTCATTTTATTATTTAGCTTAGAAGATAAAAATATATCAGTACAATTATGAACACAAAAAGATGTAGCTAATAAGAATTTAGTAACAGCCAATAAATGTGTGTTATGTTGCACACGTAGATAGCCAGATACGTCAATGATAGCTAATTAGACTTGCCTTATTTTATTTTTATGCCTAATCTTGAAACAGTTTACCTACCAATTACCAGCCCAAGAAGTTTGTGAGTTCTCATTATAATTCTGCCCGCCGTGTTGCGTGCTCTGTTTATTCATGGAGAATTACGGCCGTAACTTTAATATGACACGTCGTGGGACTGAGCACTTACTAACAAATATGCATGACTCCCTTGTGCAAAATCACGCGCATCATACAGGCTACAAATTACATTTAAAGTTAAGATAAAGAATGTAAACAACATGAGTCCAGAGAGAATACCTGCCAAGTCAACAATTACATTTATATTTATTTAAACACTTAAGCTTCTAATTATGCAGTTTCAGACGACATCACTGAAGAGCGCATATCTTGGCAAGCCCAAAAATGTTTCACAGCTATAAAACTGCATTTCTCTACCCATTATAATGTAAACACTGTAAATATATGTATCGTTTTAATTTACTTTCACCTAAAACTTCAGAAAAGTTCTGAATAAAAACTTCTAAAAATAACATTTTTAATTTTACCCAAATCTTGATTATAGGAAACTACTGCCCCGCTGTAGCACATTCCGATCTTGAAGACGGCAACTGATCACAACTTTCAAGAAGATACCAGGACATCCAATCAATAACAAACCATGACGAGCATTTGAGCATCTACTTATCACACACTGTTTGGAAAACCGTCTCGTTCTTTACCCTAATGACTGCCAAATAGCTTCTCCAAAACTAAAAGACTTCTTGTCCACGATGAACCAAACAGTCACACGGTTTGCAAGAAGCTCGAGTGAAACTCGACCAGATATTCTGATGTCAACGTCTTCCAAGAATGCAACACGAATTATCCCCTCCACAAATCATAAATATTCCCTATAGCCCAAACAACCCATTCAAGAGGTTCCGAGTTCGAATCTCGGTAAGGGTAAATTACCTGGATAAGGGTTTTCCGGGGTTTTCCCTTATCCTGAAGGATGAATGTAGGGTAACTCTAAGCTCCATGGACCCCGGACTCATTTGAGCATCATTTCACCTAATTCATTCATCGTCCGATATGACTTAACGTTGGAGGACGTAAATTACAAAAACAAACAATACAGAAGCTTTATCCAAAACCCTGATTTAATCACAAATAGCTCCGTTAACTTCAAACTATCTCCATTTTGTGATTGCTTATTAACAACTGAAGACTGATAAATGCTCACAATGTACGCCACACTATCCATGCCTCCTTGTAAATGGCATTGCCACACCAAAGTAACTCAATACATTTTCTAAAACACAAAATAAAAAAACAACATTATGAGTACTTATGAGGCAACCTAATACGTAAATAAATAAATAAATAAATACATAAATAAATAAATAAATAAATACATAAATAAATAAATAAATAAATAAATAAATAAATAAATAAATAAATAAATAAATAAATAAATAAATAAATATATAAATAAATAAATAAATAAATAAATAGGTTGATTGTTAACGGCGTTACCAATTGCCAGGATCACATAGCGTCACCGGTGTGCTGGAGTTTTTACATGCCAATAAACCCACTGACTCGCTTTTAAACGCAGATGAAAACAACTGAGTTTGAGTCTGCGACCTTGGATCAGTAGGCCAGCTCCAGCCAACTACGTCACCCACATCGACAGAGTTTGCTACGTCAAACGCTAGGATGGATCTCAAGCGAGAAAAATTCCGTGCAACGGTTTTCTTGACTATTAAGTCAACTCGGGTAGACAGAACGTCTTGAAAGATGTACCGTGCACCATCCTTGCCCCTCACAATCTGCCAATTATAGATGGTTTGCAGATTCCTTCGAAGGTGAAGATCGCGTAGCACGACCAGCTTCAGCAACAACGGATGAATATGTGGTGAAAGCAGAGCGCATGTTGTGGAAAGATGATCATTACACACATCAGATTCAGAAAGACTTGAATATTGGATTGGCAGCAGTGATGGCAGTCCTCGAAGAAAACCCATCACGTCCGGAAAATCTGCAGTCGTTGCATGTCCTCACATTGTAAACACAGGCATGTGCGCAATGGTGGCAGGAAAGATTTAAAAACATTTTAACACCTAACAGGTAAAGACAGCTCCATATAGCAATGTGATCCGGAAACCAAGCGACAGTCAACGATCTGGATATCCCCAGTGGAGGATCCCCCAAGAAAAGTGAGAACAACTGTCGGCAAGAAGATGATCTGACTTCTTCTCATTAGTGGTTGTACGAGTTTTGTGACAATTCTGCTTAATTGATAAAAGATTGTCACTGTCAAAATGTCTAAAGGTCTTCAATAAACTTAGAAAGCGTCCTAAGCCTAGTCTGGATGTAAGTTTGTTGCACTATGACATACGCCTCTGTCCACACTGCGCCAGAAACACTGAATGTCTTGTCCAAGCCTCTCCAAAGGTCATATCTTACTTCATTTGACTTTTTTCTATCCCATAAAATAAAAAATTAAAAAAATCGAGATCAACGATTTGAATCACTTGAAACAGCAGTAAGTGCTTACGAAGAATGTATTAAAATTTTCTCTGTAAGGAAACGGCATTCAGCATTTCAAAAATGGATCGAAATGAATTGAAGTATAGAATGCTAGGAAAAATACTTTGAAAAACTGCAACGATCAGGTCTTAATATATTCAAAATTTTCTTGCGTTTATTTTCAAATACTTTAGAGTGGCCTTCGGAATAAATCCATTTATGCAAATGTCTGACTTAATTAACAAGAAGTCTACTTTGTTTATCGAGAAAAATGCTTGCTAAATCACTTATATATCAGACAGCCCCCCCCCCAAACACACTGTATTAATGTAATGCAATGCATGTAATGGGGCATGCAGTGTATGTTCAATAAACTTAAAAACACACACACACACACACACACACACACACACACACACACACACACACACACACACACACACACACAATTATATTGTGTATACAATATCTCAGTACAAGTCTATCTGCTACCTACCCATAGCAGGTAGGTAACAGGGAGTATATCTACTGCAGCCAAAAGTATGATGCCGAGATTTCATTGGAAATACGTTCATATTTCGAGGCTGTCCTGAATTCACGCAAGAACATTTTAGAAAAAGAGCCGGTTTAGGCCTTCTGTGAACTCAAAAATGAAAAATTACGATAAATAGTAAAATTGGCATTTCCTTTCAAACATGCAACAGGATGATTTTTCACCAAAAACTCCAGACACATAAAACTCTTTCCAGTTATTTCTTTTTTAAAAAATGACTTACAACATTGGCTAAAGTGCTATGCACGTAAGGCACTTAACTGACACTGTTTACATGCTGAATTTTCTAGGAGCAGACTGTGAAGTCCACAACATTAGGAAGATTGTGTGTATATATTTGTATTGCTAGTAGACCTGCGCCGTGGCGTAGTGGGCTAGGGCGTTGTGCCTTAGTTCCCCGCCACAGAAAGCACCCCTCCACTCTTGCGGGTTGCGGTATAGGATCGGCGCCCACTCAGCATCGTGAGAAATTTGAGCTACGATAGGTAGCGCCTACCGGTCAAGAGGGCATACTTTAGGCTAGGGGTGCGTGATGCTGACCACATCTCCTCCCCGTATCAGTTGGATGATAGCCGTCCTCTGCCTTGCGTATGGGGGCGTGAGTCGGGTTGGCACGCTCTAGCTCGTTTGCGGGCTGCTAAGCCGTGGATAATAATAATAATAATAATAATAATAATAATAATAATAATAATAATAATAATAATAATAATAATAATAATAATAATAATAATAATAATAATAATAATTATAATAAATTTATTATTATTAAACTGAAGAGTACTAAAATATGGAATAAAACTCATAATTCATTTTAAGTTTTTCCAGCCATTTTCGGGATTTGCGCAATCAGAAGTAGGAATTTATCCAGTTCTTCGTCTTTCTTTTTTCAAGATGTAGCCGCAAGTCGTTTGTTAACATCTGACTTACCATTCTTTATAGCTACAACGAAACCATCTCTTGGTTTATCTCGATTAAAATGAAATGTTTAAATAGATAAGTTTACATAAGGACTGCAAAAGCTGAATAAAAATAAGCGAAAATGAAGTGAATGTATCACATGACATTTTTTTTTTTCTAAAACAACAGCTATGAATAACTTTACCGACAAGCTCTGTTGGAGATACAAGCAAACAAAGTAAAAGCAAACGCTATTATAAACGCAAACTGCAGTGAAAAAGTCGACGGTGCTTTTGTTGGGTGTTACGGTCCGCATCTGCTATGTAAACATTTGTATGACAGTTGTTCTTTGATCTCAGCGATGAGGCACAGACCTTTTTCCCCTTATTTTCTATGCACGTGAAATGAGTATACGTTGGAGTGAATGACTTTCCCTAACAAGGGCACATATATTTTTAAATAGATAATCTCTACCTGGTTGCTTTCCCCGCATTTGCTTCTTTGCAGGTGGGGGTTGTTTTTACTATAGACTTATTCCTTTGGCGTACTATGGTCAAAACATGTGACAAAACCAGCTTGGAACTTCAGCTACTTATTCCAAAATTAAGAACCAAATATTATATTTAAACTCTGGGAAGTAACACTTACGTATGATGGGCTATCGCTAGAAACAAATGAATATACAGTGCGACAACTACACTGTAAGGTACCAGGTTTCTTTTGAATGACGCAACTGAAAACTGCCGCTTCCCTATAACATGCTATGCGAATCCGACCGTGCACTAGCGGTGAACCGGGGCGATGTTCCTCCCCAGGATAATGTTAACTATGTAAAATATGTTACGCTGTATTTCGTTATACAACTAGTACCGGAATTATTTACTGGTAAGATTAATCACCCTCGTCATGGCCGAACGATTAGGTACTCTGTTTGACTCTTGGGTTCGACCCCAAGAGACGTACGTGAGATTTGTGGTGCACAACAGGGCGTAGGTCGGGATTTCTCCGAGATCTGCCAACATTCCACCAATTGCTGCATTATCACATTTCCTTTCATTCCTTTGCCCTCATTCCATCATCAACTTCTCTCTCACATATCAGCCATCGGAATGAGGTTTTTTTTTTAATTTACGTCTTCCCACGTTAAGTCATATCGGACGGTGAATGAATTGGGTGAAATGACGCTCAAATGAGTTCAGGGTCCATGGAGCTTAGAGTTACCCGACATTCGTCTTGAAGGATAAGGGAAAACCCCGGATAAAACCGTATCCAGGTGACTCATCCTGACCGAAATTCGAAATCGTGACCTCTTGAACGTGAGGCAGACATGCTACCATCTACGCTACCGAGGCGGGCAGCCATCGGGCTGATTACCCATCCTGGGTTCTCTACCTGATCAGAGTTTCTGCTCCTCAGCCCGACCTTAAAGGCATAAGGGACAGAGGAGGAAGAAGAAGGTACATCAATTTATAAAAAAAATTATACGAAGATAAAATAATTGCATAAATGAAACCTATGCATCAAAATCAATGCATAATGTAAAACACAACAGTTGCGGTTTTGCACGGTAATAAGAAGTAATTAGATAATTTAAGCATTGAGGTAAAGCAAGTAGTTATTAGTAGTTAAGCCAGTTAGGCGTTCTACAAAATCAGTCAACAAGAAATTTTAAGGTTTCGATAACTACAACTTTGTACATGCAGAAGTCAAGAATTGCCTTCAAATACGCATTTTTTCTCTAGTTTGAAAATTACAACGGAAAAATAATTCTCAGAATTATCAAGCCACAAGAAAAGTTGCTTTTGACTTGTAATTTAGTAGCCTATGGTGTAGGAACTTTATAGTGTACTACGAAGTAGGACTTACATGATAAAAGAGCGTGTATGTCTTAAACTTAGTGTCTTTTGTGTATTTTTCTACCTTACAGAAGTGCAGTATTATGATCGATAATCGGCAGTTCACAGTGCCTAAAGACCATGCTCGGTTAGCACATACTTGACGGGAAGAGTAAAAGCATTTTCCGCTTAATATTTTAGCGACTCATGACAACTTAAACTTTTATATGATATTACGAAAAAGTAATTTTTAAATCGTGACTTACAGATATTTAAAAAATTAGCAGATGTAATATGTCAATAGTTGCAGTTTCTCATGCTATGATTGAGAAACAGTCTAATCCTCCAACATTCGGCAACATACTTCAAATAACCCGGCTCGGTAGCGTAGATGGTAGCATGTCGTGTCTGCCCTACGTTCAAGTGGCCCCGAGTTTGAACCTCGGTCGGGGTGAGCTACCTGGATAAGGTTTTACCGGGGTTTTCCCTTATCCTAAAAGACGAATGTTGTGTAACTCTAAGCTCTACGGACCCTGGGCTCATTTGAGCATCATTTCACCCATTCCATTCAACGTCGATCTGACTTAACGTTGGAGGACGTAAATTAAAAAAACACACACACACATACTTCAAATAGCTAATTTACTGGTCACCAACTTATTAGCCAACTTATTTGAGGCCTATTCTGATCTACCCCGTATATCCTGAGAAAAAGATCCCATAGTCCATCACCGTAGCAGCAGGCACTACCAACCGCGTTTGATAGTCTTTTAACACCACCAACCAATTCCTACTCTAAAATCAAGTGATAATTTATCTTTACAAGTGACTCCATTTGTAAAGGTTGAATGAAGATGATAATTTAATTCGGAGCGTTGTTAATAATAGCTTAAAAACATTTATGAAATTGATTGCAGGTAAATGTTCATTAAACACTGGTTGGTGTATTAAAATTTCAAGTGAATCTGACTTCAATTGTGGATTCTAGAAAGTACATACGTTGAGTGCTATCATTTGCAAAGCACACACATGCACATGTTGACTTCAATTAGACACTTATCTCTCGCTTTCAATCTAGTTGACATTAGGGTAACTGGAGGATGAGCGACGAGGTACATAAACTGTTTTTCACCCCTCAAGAGAGAACGTCGCGTTATTTCTATTCTCCGACACTGCCCGCTTTATAGTCGGTCGATTGAACGTTCGAGAGCGCTGATTCGCTGAGCTGTAAAAGTGGCTGTTCAACAAATTGCACATCGGACTTGAGCTCTCAATCCCAACCCCCAACTAAAATATTTATCACCTTAAGTGCGACGTTCTTCTCAGACTTAGGTTTTTACTACGGTCCAGAGAAAGCGACTGAATTGGGTTTGTGGGCCGGAATCAATGTAGCACCGCCAGTGGGAGTTAAGCCTACGTCATTCCCGTCAAAGGGCCCACCCACGTCGATGTCGGGATGAATGGGCGTACTACTCCATGTAGTGGATGAGAGCCCCAGTGTTGCCAACTTTTATCTTTGTTAAGCCCCAACAGAGCGGTTAAAATGTCCCTGAGCCAGACAGACACAAGACCAAGCAGAAGTAGGCACAAAATTGTGTAACAATGTCGTCGAGTAGCCACCGTTCTAACTTCTTAACCCAAAAAGCTTAATTCCCAGCTCGGAAAAGAGGGATTTTTCTTTAATTAGAGACATTCCCTATCCTCCATGTACGTTTCCTAAACAAATTGTAAATTCAAGTATGTATGTATGTATGTATTTATTAACTGCAATTGGGTACTACCCGGTGGCAGAGTTAAGAATACAGATCAAATTACATATACTAGATTTACAACAATAATACAGTAAACAATACAAACATGATATTATTTTACTTTAGTCACTTAAAACTTATCTAATTACTTCTCTATTTACATATTATATACCATTATAATTCAAAAGTTAAACTATAAACCATTTAGATTTTTTCTAAATTTCTTCAACGACAGGGGACAGCCCTGAAAGACTGCTACAGGCAATTCATTCCATTCTTCAATGGTTCTATTAACAAAAGAAAATTTTCCTACGTCGGTTCTGTATCTTCTACCCTTAATTTTATACCTATGATCGTTTCGTCCATAATAATCCGGATTATCTAACCTTACATTAACGTCCACCCATGCCTTTACACCAAAATTAGCTTTGAATAACGCTACCAACCTATGTTTTTTACGCCTAATTCTTAATTCCTCCCATTTAGTCTCATCTCCTTTTATAGGCCCAAAATACTTGCCTCTTTTTATGAATTTTATTGCCCTCTTCTGTATTTTTTCTAATGGATCGATTTGGTTAGCTCTATACGGGTCCCAGCATGCTACTCCATATTCCATAACCAGCCGCACTAAGGCCTTGTAGGCAATTTCCCTGGATCTAGCGCTCCCCTTTTTCAATATTCTCATTACGAAATGTAATGCCTTCCACGCATTCCTAGTTGTGGAATTTACTTGTTCGTCCCATCCAGCATTACTTGCCAGGTACACTCCCAAGTATTTGCAGCTGTCCACCTGTGGAATTTGCACCCCTCCCATGTGATAGTTAACAATAATTTTGCCCTTAGTTCTACTAAAAACAATCGACTTACTTTTCTTGGCATTAATTGACATTTTGTTAGCCGCAGCCCAATTACAGATTTCATTTAAATCATCCTGAAGAGCGGTTTCATGCACTGTATTCCGAATTTTATTATAAATGATACAATCGTCTGCAAACAACCTTATCTGGCAGTTAATATTAACAGCAATGTCATTAACAAAAATGAGAAACAGTAAAGGCCCTAGTACTGAGCCTTGTGGCACACCCGAACTAACAGTTCCACTATCAGACAGCTCTTTACCTACTTTAACTTTTTGCGTTCTCCCTTTCAAAAAATGTTTAACCCATAATACTACGCGTTTGTCAATTCCTGTATTAGCTAGCTTACAAATAAGTAAACTATGTGGCACTACATCAAAAGCTTTAGAAAAGTCAATTACCACTGCATCAGTTCTTCCCCCTGCATCTACCTCATCTGCCAAATCTTGAAATAATGAAGTAATTTGACTTTCGCACGAATACCCAGGTCTAAATCCATGTTGCGCTTCATTAAACCACTTTTTATTTTCTAACTCCTCTCGTATATATTCTGCAATTAAATGCTCCATTAATTTACATACTACTGAAGTTAGACTAACTGGCCGATAATTATTTATTTCTGTTTTATTACCCCCTTTATAAATCGGAACTATAATAGCTGTTTTCCAGTCTTCCGGTAAGGCACAGTTGTTAATTGACATGTTGAACAAGAGCATTAGATAGGGAATCATGGCTTCACCCCCAAGCTTTAATATTTCAGTAGGTATATTATCTGGTCCCCTTGATTTTCGGTTTTGCAGCATCTTAATCCTTTTGCGTAATTTGGGCGCCATTATTTGAAAAATCGTTTCTCCACTCTCCCCAATTTCCTGTTCGGAACTATCGTCGGATTTAAGAAAAACCGATACAAAATGCGAATTTAATATATTAGCTTTGTCCCTATCAAGTGTTAAAAAGCTTCAACTACTTATTTCTTAATGAGGTTCCACGGTCCAAACAGTGGACTATAAAAGGGGAACCGGCTCCAAAAAAGTGCAAAAACTGTTTTTTCGGCTGCGAAAGTGATGGCGACTATTTTTTGGGATAGTCATGGAGTTATTTTAATGGATTATCTTCAAAAACGAAAAACCATTACATGAGCATACTACGCATTATTACTTGACAAGCTGAAGGCAGAACCTATGGAAAAACGGCCGCATTCGCCGAAAAAGAAAATCCTGTTTCACCAAGACAACGCACCGTCTCACACCTCAGCTGTTGCAATGGCGAAAATCCACGAATTACGGTTTGAACTGCTTGGTTATCCGCCTTACTCACCAGAACTAGTCCCAAGCGACTTCTTTTTATTCCGTCATCTGAAAATTGCGCTCGGAGGACAGAGATTTTCGTCAAATGAAGAAGCAATCACCTTCGTGAACTATTACTTTGCAGGGAAAAACGCCGAGTACTATTTGGACGGGTTATAGAGATGGGAGCATCACTGGGAGAAGTGTGTAGATCTACAAGGAGACTATGCTGGAAAAAAATTCTGAAAAAATGTCTTGTATCTTTATTAGGGCAGAAACTTTTCAGACTCCCCTCGTACATTTTAATTTAAGGATGCAGGGAAATTATGTGCAGAAAGCCTTAAGTGGTAAACCTATTTCGAAATAGGATAAAAGTATTCTGTATATAACAGATGTATATGCAATAAAATTATAATTAATAATACTTGTGCAAATTATTTTATAATTGCTTCACCAATCGGGTTCAGATAATCCCGATATCTGGAACACGGAAATGAGCATGTGCCCATAAGTATCAAGATATTATTTCTTATAATACAACCAAAAAATAGAAATTTTAGGAAAATGTCCCCACAAGTGCTCTGCAAACTAAAAGTCTAATTAACAACGAATCTCAAACCAGAAGAAAAAAGGTCTCTCTAAGCAATATATTGAAATTATTTTGAGTTTCATGGCTTATAACTTCTGTCACATACAAATGTATACCTTAAATCTTCTGTAAGCAGTTAAATTGTGTTTATTTTATTGGATAAGAGTGATAAAAGTCATAATGACTTGGTAGTGAAGCAGGCAGATATCCAATACAGCAAACATGTAAGCAACCTAAGATACAAACTACTATTTTAATTTTACAAAATTAATACATTTAAGATGACGTCAATGTGGCTAGATTAACAGCAAGTGGACGAGTAACATTCAGCAGAAAGAAAAGCGACCAGAATGGCAACGTCAGGTAGAATTGGGGTGTGCAGTGTCGGTCATGTATGATGCAATACTCGGCCCTTCCACATGAACTGCCTTAGGTGGGTAGAGTTCTCCGCGGTTGCCTGGAGGGAAGTGTTCTGTAAGTGGCTGGAAGGCATGCCAACCCCAGTCTCGCATTACTTATATCAAAAGCGTGATACTCAAATATTAACTTATGAACACAGACTGGCTTCAGACTATAAAGCAAAGGAAAAGAGAGGGATGAGATAAATATTAAGTGGAATGCTAGAGTCAGGTAATGGATGAACGTGGCAGAATCGGTTTAGTATTTCCTTACCAACATAAACCACTGGCACGTTCCATGAACTTGACTGCAGTACGGGTTCTAAATCTCATAATATTTGCTTGGATAACTTTCCTGAAACTGAAGACTTCACCCAAGCAATGCAGAGATGAGTTGATTATCCCTAGAAGCCAGGAAGCCGCTGTTTCGCCAGTTTGATGAAAGGACTCGGTACAGGCACTTGTACGGTGTTATGATTACGCAATGTAAATGGGGCTATTATGCCTCGAGCCTCGGGGGGTGAAGCCCCTTGTGTGCCTTATCTGCAACGAGCGATAATGATCCAGTCTTTCACCCCAGTAAGCATCACAAGGATAGCAGAAATTCAATTCATTACGTAAATTTGTTTGTATCCGGCTGAAAGGAGACGGGAAATTGCTAGGATGTCTACATACGTGCCCCTGTTTAGTCCTGAAGGTCTACTTACACACATAGACTGAACAGTAAGCACTTGCCTTCTAGGCTTCCTCATTCTACAGCACTGTAGCTCAAACACAAAGGCAGCAAATGACACAGAGAGTCACGAAAGGAATTAATTACGTGTTGTGTGATTTCTGATAAATTAATAAAAAGTGTCAACGTTACATATTCATAGTCCACGTTTACTTTATTTTTCCAAGGGGCACATAAAGGTCACTGGGTGTAACTATTAAAGTTACATTTGTCATTGTGTGTTTTTATATAGTTAGAATCGGATATGAATGTACTGCACTTAGTGCTTTTCAATTCTACATGACAAAAATGGCATATTATTTTTGCAACCTCCGAAACATACCTTGGTATAATGTTATATACATTGGACATCATTATTATAGGTGTTTGGGTGGGCCATTACAGAAGTTTTTGATCAAACGTCTGTATTTCATCGTCCAGCGGAATGAGTCTATTTCTTAAGATCAAAAATCTTTTTACCCCTAATAGGTACATTCTCCCTTCCAAAACATTGTTCAAGTGTGACAGAGTTCCTGGCTAAGGAACCTGGTTGCTTCAGCTCAAAAGTACGAGGTGCGTTAAAGGTTTTTTTTTTCCCCAGGACTGGGACCAGATAGAAACTTCTGTTTTTTTTTTAAATACACGTGCAGCCTTTCTGAATACGTGACAGAGATGGCAGCACTGTATAGTGCACAGAACTCTAGTGGCAGTGATGGGAGTTAGAACTGTTTTTGATACTTAAAATGGCGATGATTTCATTGCAAGAACAGCGTGCAATCATTCGTTTTCTCCATTTTCGTGGTGTGACTCCTATTGAAATTCATCGCCAGTTGAATGAGGCATGTGATGATGGTACCAGTGATCATCCGTCAGCATTCGTGACACCCACCTGGAAGACACTTTTCGCATTTTCAGATCTTCATGCAGGATTGTGTGCACAGATCCTACAGAAATGCCAATTTTGGAGGCGATGTCTGCAACACTCATCGGAGATTCTCCAAAACAACGTTCTTCACTCGCTGGATCATGTCGTCAGACTGGCTGATGCGAGGCCGTGACTGTCTTGGTTTGTTGTCACATTGTTGCCTTCATTGAACTGTCGCACCCAGGAACGCACATCAGACACATCCATGGTACCATCACCACATGCCTCACTTAACTGGCGATGAATTTCAATGTGTCACAGCACGAAAATGGAGAAAACGAATGATTACACGCTGTTCTTGCAATGAAAACGTCGCCATTTTAAGTATCAAAAACAGTCCTAACTCTCGTCGCTGCCACTAGAGTTCTAGTACAGTGCTGCCATCTCTGTCACGCATTCACAAAGAGTCCACGTACAGAAGTTCTTATCTGGTCCCAGTCCTGAAAAAAATTGGAGTAGTAATAATTTGAACGCACCTCGTATGATGCAAGTAGCTTCTTATGAATGGGTAAGCTCGTGCGTCCCAATGGGTTTCCTGGAGCTTTTTAACTGCTCTTCTTTCTTTTCACCAACTCTAAAGAAAACGTTATGAATTACAGAGATACGCAGCTGCCGTAAAAAGTTCCTTTCCTCACCACTTGGTGGGGCCACAAGGTAAATATACTAACCAATATATAACTCATTTAACCTAAAAATGTCAGTTACTGCATTTTTATTCTAATGTATCCAAATATTTCTAGCATCATTACACTGTCATGAACAGGGTCAAAATTGATAATCTAAAAATGTCTGGAAATAGGTTCTAATGTGGAACGACTTCCCTAATATAAAAATTACCTAAAAGTAAGATTTATTTAATACATTAAATTATTTTACAGAAAATTAAAAATTGGTTTATACATAGATATAGCTGCTATAAAATGTATATAAAAGAACAATGACGTGACAATTTACAAAGTGGTAGTCGAGTCCCGGGAGTTTATTTGGGCAGAGAAAAACCTTTAAGTTGACCTCGGGCGTGGAAGCTTTTTGTGTGTGTGTGTGTGTGTGTGTGTGTGTGTGTGTGTGTGTGTGTGTGTGTGTGTGTGTGTGTGTGTGTGTGTGTGTGTGTGTGTGTGTAATTTACGTTCTCCGACGTTAACTCATATCGGACGATGAATGAAATGGGTGAAATAATGCTCAAATGAGTCCGGGGTCCATGGAGCTTAGAGTTAACCGACATTCGTCTTCCAGGATAAGGGAACCCCCGAAAAAAACTTATCTAGGTAACTCGCCCTGACCAGATAAGGAAGGTCTTTAAACAGCGATTGGCTACTTTAAGACCAACCCTCGTTGTCATGACAACAAGCACAATACACTCTTGAGTAAGTTATTAAGGTTGAGAAGAAACGTTAATTCAAGTATAGAGATGCACTACATTTTCATTACTGAGAGAAAGCACAACCATCTATATCTATCTCAGTAAGTTAACAGCTAAACAAGCAAAAATAAGACAAACGAAATACGCGTTCTTAATGGCATGGTTAACAGAGTGTGATAAATCACAACTCCGTAATTACAGACATCGTAAATGTTCCAAGCTCTATGGACCCTACGCTCTACTGAGTATGGTTTCAAACATTTCATTCATCGTCCCATATGGCTTAACATAGAGGAATAAAGCAACCGTAATTAAACACTGATGTGAAGCATTCACAGACTTTCTCCACCAAAGACAAATTCTCACGCACTCTCTCTCTCTCTCTCTCTCTCTCTCTCTCTCTCTCTCTCTCTCTCTCTCTCTCTCTCTCTCTCTCTCTCTCTCTCTCTCTCTCTCTCTCTCTCTCTCTCTCTCTCTCTCTCTCTCTCTCTCTCTCTCTCTCTCTCTCTCTCTCTCTCTCTCTCTCTCTCTCTCTCTCTCTCTCTCTCACACACACGCACGCACGCACCCACGCACCCACCCACGCACCCACCCACACCCACCCATTACCTGCGGAAATAAAATTTAAAGGTTTACTAGTTTGTATGCTTTTATGGTGCAAATAAAAGAAAGGCCACAAGAATCGCAAACTTTCAACCATATCGTTAGGTAATCTACTGTACACCAACGTAAAGTCAGTCCCTGAGAGGAATGTGCCATCCAGTGCCACCCTTACAAAGTGGAATAAGGACAGCGAATGGGTATGGCAGGGAACGCATGCTACACAAGGAGTACAACCGTTAAAAAGACATACGCCCTGTTCACTCTGTACACTAAAACCGAGAAGATTTATTCATAAAAGTAGAAGACATCAGAATGTTTGAATGGTCTGTAACTGAACTGACATGGGTTGTCATAAACCTATCCAGGTATATAAACCTATGCAACCCCCTGCGTTTCAGGCCTCGGGGACTTTCTTTGCTGCGGGTACAGTAGAAAGATACAAATTTAGTACAAGAATATTTCGGAAACGGTTAACGTTACGAAAAATGGTAGCAACAATTTGTGCATTATGATTTCTATATTTTACTGTGGTAAGTTTATATTAGCTATAATTCTGAAACAGTTATTTTAGATCTTTCATTCAAAATTATTTATGGCTTTAGTGAACTGAAGTTTGGCAATACTTTTAAAAACGATAATGTTAGGTAGATCACAAACAAACGGCGGTCGGTGTGCCCTTGCGAGAGGAGAGCCTTCTCTTCTTCTATGCCATCCAAGCATCACGTGACTCCCACCGCTCCCTTTCTGCATGCGACAGAGCGCAAACAACACGAAATGCATGTTTTCATTTTAAAAGTTAACGGAAAATAATTACCTCGTGCATGACCTCACAAACCCTGAGGAAAAAGCAGTGATTGGGCAGAACATGCAAAGAGTGAATGTAACAGTGAACGGAAAAGCAAGTTAAACAGATAACCAGTGCAGCCCGCGCGATGTAGGAGAGGCAACCTAAAATAACGATGGAGGGAGAAAGCCAGAGGACTCCAGCTGCATTTTGTTCACGGTCTAGTTACAGAAATTCCAAAGAAATTGTATTTTAAGCGTTAAATGGTTTGAGAACTAATTAAAAAAAGAGATTGTACAATATTATATACGGCCATGCCCTTTACGGAAAAGAAATATGACATGGACCAATAGAAATATGTTGACTTGCCATAGCAACGACAGGACTATTAACACGAAATTGGCTGAAGCTAGCATCCTTCTTCTGCGCTTAACCGTCGTAAAGAATGGACATGTGTGTGTGTTAGTGTCCGTAAGTCTGCAGAAAAGACGCGGTGCATAAGTCGTTGCGAAAGTACCATAACTGTTTTTTTTAACTATATAATATCGACGTTCACCAAAGTTATTATTTGTATAATTGTTTAAACGAGTTATTTCAAAAGATTTTAACTAAATTGAAATTACTATTTAAAAAAGAAAGTTATAAAAATTATTTTTTATCTTTGTACAAATCATTCATGTCTTCTCATCTGCGACGGCACCCTGAAATGCATCTCATGTTAACACAATAGCAGCCGAAGCAAGTTTCAGAATCCAGCTTCGAGAAAATCAACGTGATGTTAGGAGAACAATCTCTATATCTGTACATAAGAAGCAATTCAGGAGGTTTTATGTACGAATCTCGGTCAGGATGAGTTACCTGGATAAGATTTTTCCGAGGTTTTCCCGTATCCTAAAAGACGAATGTCGGGTAACTCTAAGCTCCATTCCATGGACCCTGGACTCATTTGAGCATCATTTCACTCATTCCATTAATCGTACGATATGACTTTAAAAAAATTTAAAGGACGTAAAATAAAAAGAAAAAAAATTCTTTTGTTTCAATCCTCATGTTTACTTATTCACATTAAACTAAATTTACACACTGTATCTTTGTATCTTCTTTTAACAAATGAAACATAACATTGCGATCAAAATCATTTGAGCTGCGTTACAGAAAATTAAAAATAATTTTTTTTAGTAAAAAATAGTATGGATTAGGAGAATTTTCTCGCCAAATCTTCGTGTCAGAACATTACTTCCACACTAGTAGGAAAATAACAGGTTGACAAACACACTTACAGCATCTTCTAAGGAGTCAACTGAATATTAAATCTAATAATACTTGTCTTTATCACTTATGCATATCTTGTTTGTGTGTTGTAACCAGTTCACAGTTTCATCGCTTTAAATGGGAACGAACTTTCTGTATCCGATATGGAGAAGTGCATCCACTTCCTTTCGATGAAGTTTCAACTGCAGCTAGGGAAGTATCTTCTTCCTGTGCAAGTGGCACAGTTTCGATTCCAGTTGGAAAAAGCTTTTCAACTTCAGGCATCAATGGACAGTGAGTTCATTTACGGAGTCGTTCAAGCGACTAATGTGTTTGGTATCGACCCACGACTTCTATGTTACTGTCTGTGTGCAGTTGCAGTTTGTTACACCAGTCAATGCTAGCTATCAGTGGTCTGTCAAAAACAAACCACCGCGAAGGGCCTGCGTTACAGACTCTTAATTGGTGACACAAAGGGGAATGTTACGTATCTTTTACATATTTCTGTTGAGATGTTGATAACGAAGTCCTTTCGTTTCTTTCTGCACTTCTGTTATTTGTCCCCTTGAGCTAATAATCATACCTCAATGAAGATGTAGAAACAATGAGTTTATTACTGCAAACCTTCATTTACCATGCTTTCCGAATTCATTGGTAAAACAACTATTTGTTACATGGATTTACATCAATGAAAGAGGACATACTCCCTAATTAAAGTTAAAGCCACATTAATATGACATTAGCTTAAGGGAATGCAGCACTGAAAACCCAACTCCAGCAATTTTCAACCAATCTTGCTGAAATTTTTACCATTTAGTTCCGATGCATAGAGGACACAGAATTCAACATTTGGTTTTCGTATCTTCAATAGTTTTTGAATAATTAATTTGTGAAATTCAAAATTTGGCAAAATTCAAACCGCTCCACACGATGGAAATTTTCAAAATTTTAATTTTTCTATTTCTAAAAATATTCACATGGTTATGAAGAAAATACCTGTCATATGAATTTCTTACACTGCCGTTAGTTCCAGAGGGGGGAAAAAAGTATAGAGCAAACAAAAAAGCCCAAAACTGATTAAACCTTTGATTTTATATATCAATAACTTTTAAAATATGATGAATATTAAAAATACATAGTGTTACCCAAACGACAAGCCCGCGATGCCGAGCAATAAATGTAGGCCGGCGGAGGGAGGGGAGACAGGAGGGGTGGCTGGGTCTTCGTTTACCCCTCCTCCTTCCGCTGGAAGTTGCACGAAGCTTCGAGAATGTTTTCCCCTCCATAAAAGGAGAATCGAGAAACTTCGGGGCCGATCGATACCGGAAGCGACAGTCAGTTGAGAGTAGTGTTGTCATGGCGTGTGTTGTGTAAGTAGCGTCGAGCGTACGTGTAGATGGATATTGGAAAATTTAATTGTGTAAATTGTAATTGTGAACAGTGTATTGCTACGAAAATAAAGTGCAATTTTTTGTGTTTGTAACCTCGACTTTTTATTTCACGAACCCACAAAGTCACAATATGATAAAAACCTTTGTTTGCTTTCTAAGAACATGTGCTGAACATTTTAGAGGGACTGAATCAAAAGTGCATCGTGTGGAACAGTTTAAATAACAAAAATGTTGAAAAAAACTATAACTGTTAGAAAATCAACTTAGAAACTCACACAAAAGCAAAATATAAACATTACTATTTGCTTTCAGCCCGCCTCGGTAGCATAGATGGTAGCGTGTCTGCCTCACGTTCAAGAGGTCCTGAGTTCGAATCTCGGTCAGGGTGACTTACCTGGATAAGGTTTTCTCCGTGGTTTTCCCTTATCCTGAATGACGAATGTCAGGTAACTCTGACCTCTATGGACCCGGGCTCATTTGAGCATCATATCACCCATTTCATTCATCGTCCGATATGACTTGACGTTGGAGGACGTAAATTACAAAAAAACTATTTTCTTTCAATGTTTGTAGCCAGTGTTTTGTTTCCATGATGCCACATATCGTAAGAAATAACCATCATACCAACACACAAAATTCCACCAGAAACTTTGCCCGCTAATTTCAAATGTATTAATTTAGTACATTCAATCGAACTCAAATGACAGAATTCTTTACATCCAACGGCCGGCATGCACGTGCGCATGGGCATTTAAATTGTCATGTGAGGATATTTAAATTACTGAAACTCATAAATTTACTTGGATTATGATACTATAAAGTTCAAAGTATTTTATTAGCTCAAAAACAAACAAAAATTTCCAAATTTCCATAATTACAGCAAATTTTGGTGCTGCACTCCCTTAAGTGCACCTAAATGTGTTCAAGATTTAGTCAACACTGAAACATATGGGGGGGGGGGGGGAATGGACGAAGTGATATGTCTTGTCCCATTCAAAGAAGAGTTCAGCGAACATCACACAAAAGGATTAAATTTTATTTCTGAACTACCAAGTTATGATGATATCAAAGGTTTATTAGGTTGAGAGAACACTGGACGGACAATTTAGTAATCCTACAAAAAGCACTGATATAATTTTTTCTTCAGAAGATTTCTTGGTGCTATCTAGTGGGTTTGTGTTTCCAATTATTGAAGATGAAAAGGTAAGGGAATATTTGTGTTCGCTGCAGATGGCAAACACTTCTTTAAAAGAGGAAAATAATACCCCCAATAGATAGTCAAACTGAAAAATTCAATGCCATGGCCGGGATTTAAACCACGGATCTCCTAGTTTCGGTCCAGTCGCTATTACCCATTGAGCTACCATGGCCAACGTGCCGTCCTGATATTAAAATCTCCAATTGACTCATATTTTCCCGGTAACCACTAGGGGCTCTCGTATTCGGGATACGCCGTTTTGGCGACTTAATAAATTTTTTTCAGTTTGGCTCTATCTATCCAAAGCCTTAGCCTATACACGGTTAGTGTAAAGGGACGATTAATTTCCATCAATTAACTTAACCCACACCAATCTCTATCTGAACGCTCATAGTTTCCATCATAAGTCTCAACGACTGGGAGTTCTCAATTCACTGGCCCACAGAGCGTTGTCTATCTCTGATCCCAGCCACTTAAAACAAGAATTACAGCACCTGAGACTTCCGTCAAAACGGCTACTCCGAATATGACGTTGAAGCCTCGATTACCAAAGCTAGGAAAGGGAAACCTGTAATACAGCAAGCGTCAGATAAGCCTACCGTTACAGCCTGCATCCCGTTTACCGGCAATCTGTCCGGCAGAATCAGCAGAATTCTCGCCAAATGCAACATCGGGACCATCCACAAGCCACCTCTTAAGATTAAACATCTGTTGAGACCAGTGAAAGACAAACTGGACTTCCTAGTCCTGGTAGTGTGCTGCATTTCCTGTAAATGTGGGACACCGCATATAGGACAAACCGGAAGGACCATCGCTACCAGAATAAACGAACATGAACGGAGCATTCGTTTAATGCAACCAGAGAAGTCTGGGTTGGCAGAGCATTGTTTTGATAACGGCCATAGAGTCAATTTTCGGGAGACGACCATCTTGGCAATATGCAACAGTTACTGGGAGCGGAGAATTAAGGAGGCTTTGGCGATTTCCTCGGAAAGGAGCACGCTTAATCGTGATGCTGGATTTCATTTTAGCTCCTCTTGGAAACCGGCCTTAAAATGGAAATCCGTCGACTTAAGGATCACAGATCAATACAGCTTGATGATCAAGTTAAGTAGTTACGTTTCTCTGACCCAATTAATTTTTATACTCACGCCATCTTCTGACCTGGCATTTAATTTACTGAAAACAGTTTTTTGTTCAGTAATGCGAATTTTGATAGTGTTTTGTCTTTGTTTATATTTGTGCTATACCCAGTGTTTCATTTGTGGTTATAACATTTGATAAATATCCTGATGATGAGAGAGATGCACACTCCCGAAACGTCGATTTCTAATAGTCTTTTCACCTGGCTTGCTTCCCGAGAAAAAATTGAGCATATTCGTCGCCAAGAAAGCTTCAGGTCTTATTAAATAATAAGAGTTTAATTATGAAGCCTGGACTGAAGTGCATGCGATAGCAAGTCGCCAAAAACGGTGTACCTCGGATACGAGAGCCCCAAGTGGTTTACCGGGAACATATGGGTCAATTGGAGAATTTAATGTCAGGACGGCAAGCTGGCCACTGTAGCTCAATGGTTAAGAGCGACTGGAAGGAAACCCGGAGATCCGTGGTTCAAATCCCGGCCATGGCATTGAATTTTTCAGTTTGACTCTATGCAAAACCTTAGTCTATAGGTACACGGCTAGTGTAAAGGAACCATTAATTTCCATCAATTAACTTTAATATCCCCAATACTTCTCCCAGTCGCATATCATTCATGTAAACAGTGAATATTCAGATGTTTTCCTGTTATCTGCATCGGTCATCGACATGAAACAAACTACTCATGAGCCCCATACTCTTTATGATTTGCTGATTCTTTAATCTGATAATCCCTCAAATTATTAAATTAGAGTTTGAAAAACCACACAATTTTTTTTTGCATAGTAAAATGTCCATTTCTTACGGTTTACCACTTATATAAAAGTCATCCAGATTGAAGAATACTTCAGTAGGTATTTGCAAAATATTCAAGATATTTCGTTTCCAAAACTGTTAAGAGTAACTTTTGCAAAAATAAACATTATCTAAACATGTTCCATGTAAAAGGTAGGATGTGATAGTAAGAGCTTGAAAATGATGTGAGATCCTTTAAAATTGCGCAACTTAAATACCAAGTTTGGTATTTAACTAACTTTTCGGTTTTGTTGTCCAGTTATTCACACACAGGTCCACAGGACGTCTGACTTTTCGGTTTTGTTGTCCAGTTATTCACACACAGGTCCACTGGACGTCTGACTGATTACAAGTATTATCTACTTGAGCTTTTACTCTGATGCTTTGCCTGACGCTGATTAACCCGAGAGAAGTTATGCTCTCAGAGTTGCTGCCGTCGAAAGGCAAATAAACTGGACCCTTCCGTATTAAAGTTAGGCAGCTCTCAAGTGTTCGTCACAAGCTATTTACCTCTGGAGTCACGCCGTGACACACTTCATTAAAGTGTGCAAGTTTGACCGCCAGAGGTAGTAGAGAAGTTGTATCTAATCTGTGTTGGAGAACTTTGATTATCGACGGAGAGGACAGAGAGTTCATTCAAAATGTAAGCACAAAAGGCCGAGCCAATCACCAGCCAGCCAACTATTGTACACAGATTTCATCATATGCTACAAGTGCTGCCAACCTCTCAAACTACTGAAAACTATTGTTCTACCAAATAGACAAATGTTATAAAAGATTCCCAATTATTTAGAAGCTAAGTAGGGGGAGTATATGTCATCTAATTTCATTCTCCTTTATTTCAATATGAATAAAAGGATACTTCCGAAACTTAATTGTAAACATGACAATTGTTAATTTCTTATATCGCATTCATATCGCCGAATTCTCCCCTTACCTTACTTAAATGCGTAATTAACTGACTGGTAAAATTAAAAATTTTATGAAGAAACGAGAGATACATACATAACTCTAAATAAATAATTTCTATTTGTTAAACTCAAAGTTTAAGGTAAAGAGAACAACTAACACTTTGTTCAGGGGATCAGAAGTCGTTAGCTAGATAATATAAATCTTTAGGAAAAGCAATCAGTGATTAAGTCAGAATAGCTAAGACCAGTAGCCCAGTGATCAGCAGCAACGTTCTTAACCGCATGCACGCTAGTGCGCTGGGAACTGATGACGGGTAAGCAGTGGTGCAGTGACGGCTTTTCCGTAGTGTCATACAACTCCTAAGTCACGTTCAGAGACAATCAAAGCATACAATGTTCACGTGTATTTAAATAAGTATATGTTATGAAATTACATACCAGTTATTCAGCCGTTTATTTAAGGAAATTAATAGTCTAACATAAATATACCTTTAATATACTCTAGGATAGTCTTATTATTGATGTGCATAGAATAAATAAATAAATAAATAAATAAATAAATAAATAAATAATAAACATTACGTCTAATAATAAAAGTAATAATAATCATGATCACAACAGACAATACAATAATAACAACCGTACTGTAACTTCTGGAGTTCCGCACTGCTCCAGCAATGTGATTGGTTTATCGCGTTCTAATCTGTCGTAATCACTAGCATGACAAGTTTTATAGTGGCGCTGGAGATTATATTTTCGTATCACATTCAGGACCTTATTGCATATTAAACATCGCGCAGCATTTTCAAATGGTGTAAAAAAAGATGCCTGCTCCTATGAAGGGTTAAATAACGTAGGGGTGGAAGACCTTCGTGAACATGTAGCCATCTTATACATCTTGTCTATACACAGCCTATACGGATCACCGCACAAGCTAACAAGTTGCCTCTTCCCTCTCCTTCCCTCCCGCACTATGGTGCATTCACTGGTGCACTGCTTACCCAATACCCGTTTCGTGAAGACCGCTGCATTATCCGCTTGTTTTAGCTCAAAGTTCCGTTAGAATTCCGGACGATAAGAAGTCATTGTGCCTGCAAATATGGACGTCTACAAGTTCTGAAAGGGAAAATGTTCTTTGAATTTAACAAGCTACAGAGTACAAATTGTTTCGGATGCAGAGAGCCAACTAGCGTTTCAAAAAATGTTTAATAAAATATTGGAAATTTCAAACCAACAGCAATGTATGTCTCCAAGAAACTAATGCCACAAAACTTGTGTATCCTAATTAGATTTGCATTTATATAACATTACCAGTTACATGGAAATAAAATATATTACCAGCTATATGAGACAAATTTTAGTAGTCGTGCAAAAATGTTAATAACAAAAATAGTGTCATTTTGGATATAGTAAAAAAACCAATACCTTTTCCATATAAAGAGTAGTTTGACAAAAACAAAGTTTTATAGTATTTTTGGAAAATTCAGACGTTATTCCGCATTTCAATTTAATGTTCGACATAGGATCTTTGTTTAAACATTACTTTTTGGGTACAAAAGACCTCCAGTTTTTATTTCTGGTGAGATACCGATGTCATATGATGTGATGGAATATCTTCTCTTAACATAATAAAGTATAAATGCCACACGTTTCTATCTATGCAATTTCAATTCTTGAGTGTTGGAACGTAGAGTCATATTATCGTGTATAAAGGGATCTATGATTGGTGTGTCCTGGGTAAGAGAAACACGTACAAGGCTTTTAAGAGGTACTAAAACAGGGGACTGGAACAAGCATACGTGATGTTGCTAAGGTTACCAGCCTGGCATGTTGAGTGCTAATAATCAAGTTCCCATCACTCACGAGGTACAAACAAAACACCGCCGTCGGAAGGATACTCATAATAACATAAACCATATAAACCCTAATATGTTTAATGTTTGATTAGCAATACAAATTGAAGATAGAAACCAACCTGGTCTATACCAGTTTAATTTCCAGATCATTGAAATTCTTCACGATACTTATGACGACCCTCATTTCCATCTCGTTCTTAGAAAAAGCAGCAGTCCATTATAGCTTCCTCAAGTTCTGGGCTGAGAAATGAGATTCTTCTCTCAAACTTTAATTGATAATAACATGTACGTTCAACTTTGAAAGGAGATTTGTTCCAAAACGCCTTCACTTTAGAACAAAAACATTTAAATGCAATGACCCAATGCACACATTTTTTTTCAAGTCAGTACACTTACACAAACGGTACTCTTCACTTCTTTATACCTTTCGTATAAAGTGATGTGTCAAATCGTTATAATCAATACACGAAGGAAAATCTAGAACCTAATTAGTTTAAAATCGCACCACTAGTCAATCAGCTCAAATATTCGGGATGCTGGATAACAGAAGATAACAACGAAACTTATGAAATAAAGAGAATGATACATGCCGCAAATGGAGTTTATGCATCACTATCGACAATTATTAAGTCAAGAAACATTCATCGCCAGACCAAAACAATACTGTATAAGGTCATGATTAGACCAATATTGACATGTGGCAGCGAAACCTGGACCATGAATAAACGATCCGCTAATTTAATCGACACTTTCGAAAGAAGGATCTTAAGAAGAATTTATGGCCCAGTCCAAGATAAAGGTGTGTGGAGAATACGCTACAATAACGAAATATATAATTTATATAAAGACAACAAGTTAACCACCATCATTACATGGCATAAACTTCAATGGGCTGGACACATCATGCGGATGGGAGATAATAGAATCCCCAAGAAAATATTAAGTAGCCAGATCGAAGGTAGAAGGCCTATAGGAAGACCCAGGCACCGCTGGATTGATGCTGTGGCAAAGTGATGCTAAAACCATATTCCAAACCAGGCGGTGGTCATCAGTTGCCAAAGAAAGAGCCAGATGGACGCGGATGATTACGGAGACTATGGTTCGATCCCGAACTGCTACGCCATAGAAGAAGATGTATCCAATCCCCAAAATAAAGAACTGATGTCATTTCGGAGAAACATCTCTATGTAGCGGGCCATTTCTTCCGATTTTGGATCAGAAATGTGTCCATGGAAGCCAAATGTGATAATATGGTACAAATTGGCAAGCAGTTGAAAGTGTAAGACATGCGATTGTACGGTCCGGTGCTTTGTCTTAAAAAAATGCAGTCATTTTGGTTTTCACTGCAACCTTCAACCAACAAGGCTGCAAGTACTGTCAACACCTCATCCCGATAATCCCAGAAAACAGCGTTCCTGACGAAGGAACTCATATAATTCTTGATTTGTCTGTTGTTTAAGACGGTAATGTGTTCTTCAGATGTAGCCTGAAGAAACGACTTGACATTTGTCGTCAATATGAAATAACGGCCTCACTTATCGGCCTCGATGCTAACATGGACTTCTGTATTATATTACTTTTATATAAATACTTAGGGGCCATACATTCAACAACGTTTACATTATAAATACCTCTATTTAAAATAATTTATGTTAAAAATCAAAATAGAATATTTTTACTCTGAAATTTGAGATTTCTGATACGATATCTTTTCACAACATTCACTTTTTGAGTATGTTGCACACGTAGTTTTCATCCAGTTCTTCTGTAAATTCCCAAGACATAAGCAATTAAATTTACCATACAATTTTACAAACAGTTTTTCAGTTATATCTTTTTAAAACTATATAAAACATAAAAGATGGCAGAAATTTCAAATGACATCGTTTACAATTATTTTCTTTGTAACTAAGGCTAGTAAAACGAAGTTAAATCCCAGATTTATGCGTTATAATAAGATGAATTACATATTTGTTTTAAATAACACATATTTTAAAAATTGTATCGTGAAGAACATGGAGCATGGAATAGTAAAATCCAGACAAAGTGCGATAACTCGAAAACTAAAAGAGATGTCACAATGAATTTTAAAACTCTCTAACGTTGACATAAGACAACCACAAAAAGTAAATGTTGAGCTAAATTCGCTGAAAGCGTACAAAATCAATGTTCCAAACTTAACAGCCAGTTCTCATTGTGGAAAACAACTGAGATTTGCTCTAATGTAGAGCCAGTCCCCTTTTTTCCCCCGCCAGTTGGTATTAAATCTTTTCATACGAAGTATTTAATCACCACATAAAATTCAATTTTATTACATTTTTGAGAAACTACAACATATTTTACAACACAGGTATTATGTAACAAATGGTAACACCAGTTATTACTAAACGCACTATATCACTTAGCACTTAACCTAATGAAAACGTTACATTTGAGACACACTCAGAACAAAACACAACTGAACCGTAGAAATGAATCATAATTTAGCTACATTCCACATTATCCATTTAACTCAACTGTCAACCTCTAATGTCACGCCAGACACAGTCAGATCCCTGTATAAGTCCCAGATACAAAGCGAACTTTCTGGAAAAGGAACCTACACGTCACGGTACACAATGGATGTTATTCTGAGGTAGATCGACCATTAGCTGAACTTAGGCCCAGATAGACGAGAACCCAAGTGGTAGCTTCGGGCCGCGATGATAACCTGGAATTGCACATTGTACCATCTAAAACATCGCACTTGAGATCTAACATTGTCATCTGATTTCTGCGTTAGGTCAAGAACTTTCTGAACCACCCTCGAACTGGCACTGAAATGTGTAGTGTTTAACGCCCGTTTTTACTACATACGGCACCGCAGGCGGTGACACTGATGATACATGAGATGAAGGAGCACCGGTGGAATGAGATGACGGGGGAAACCGGAGGTCCCGGAGAAAACCCGCCCCAGCGCCGTGTTGTCCACCACAAATCTCACTTTGCGGTCGCCTGGGATCGAACCCGGGCCGCCTTGGTGAAAGCCAAGCAGTCTAACCACTGAGCCACGGCGCGGCCACAAGAACTGACACATTAACTTGATAATGTCATAGACACAATCTTCATAATTCCTTGCTTCCGCATATCTTCATCCGTCAAATTAAAACCCAACAAAATTACAACTATCGCAAAACGGAAGCAGACAAACTATTAAAAAATTATACACTTAACATAATTAAAATATGAACACGTAAACTGCAATATAATTTCTTAGTTTTCTATATTAAAAATGGGAATTTCCCGTGTTATAATGTTTGAAATAGGAGATGAATTAATTCTTTCTAGAGCCAAATACGAGTTCTGTCGGTTCCCCATAACAAAGTCAGCTGTCAGCTGGATGGGAGGTCAGCTGTCCAAAAAGCGCCCTCTCTTGTCGAAAGAAAGCCGTTGTGAGTGTGCCTTTTATGTATGCCGTATATGGTAATGTTGAAGGACGTTAATTTAAAAAATGCATACGGTAACGAACACATACGTACGACTGCACATGTTAAATTTAAAACCAGAAGTTAAATCTCATCTCCTAACACAGAATATGTTGAAGACATACGCAATCAACTGTTTCTCCCTGGGGTAAATCCGTTTTCCCGTTTTAATGCATTTTCCAGATGACATTTGCAGAGAGCCAGGAGCGTAACAAAAATTTTGTTTCTCCTTATTGCACGTATCATGTCGCGCTAGCCATTTTTTTTTCTTCCAGAAAGCGCATTAGACATGCATGTACTCCGGTAATTTTAATTAGACTGCTACTAGCCGTGGGTTTTGTTCACATCATTTCTCATATTGAGTTTTGGAGTTTAAATTCATCATATAAATTGCCTTCACAATGAGCTGTTCTCAGGAACAGACGACTGCGGCCTTCAAAGCCTCGAGCTCCTTGACTTTTGTCATGTATTTATTTTCAATGTCACAGAATAACTCTTGCGTGTGCTTTAGCTGCATCATATGCAGATATGAGAAAGGCATTTGACAACGCAACAGACATTGCTGTACATATTATACAACCTTATATACGTCCAGAAAGTAAGTTCTGTTTGGTAATAAAATTAAATTGTGTACAGATACAGAAAATTATTGCACAAAGTTCCACAACGCTTAAACTACTTTTACACATAACTACCAAATTTTGCAGGCATTTGTCATAGCGAGGCACAAGTTTTTGTATACCTTCTTCATAGAAGTTTGCCGCCCGTGTCTTCAACCAGTTGGAAACATTTTCTTTCAGCTCTTCGTCTTTGTTGAAGTGTTGACCGCCAAGGAAAGATTTGAGATGCAAAAACAGATGGACGTCGCTAGGAGCGAGGTCAGGACTGTACGGGGGGTGGTCAAACACGTCCCAGTCAAATTCCCTGTAACATGTTTTTTCGTCGCATTTGCAGTGTGTGGTCGTGCGTTGTCGTGAAGAAACACGACACCTTTTGACATCGCAAATTTGCCGATAAATTTCAATTGGTTTCACTTTCCTAGCATTCAAAAAACGAATCACAGATCTGATTTCACAAGCGGCGGGATTTTCAAGCAACACCAACATTGTAAACAAGCACAACAAAGCGTACGTGGCTCACAGTGATCTCACAATGGCGCACGTTTCTTCTCCTTGATACAGAGCGTCTACCGCGATTTGCAGAACTGCGATCGCAGCGCAGCAGCGGAGATAAATTGAAACAGAATTCACTTTCTGGCCGCCCCTTATATAAGCTTAAATATTTACAAATGACATTTTAAGGAATTTATAACTGTTTTGCTTCGCAATCAAATAGCAATACCACGAATTTATAGAGTAAGCAGTTTATCTGTAAATCACTTAAGGATAACTATGGCTGAAAATTTGAAACCCTGAATTAATAACGCTAGCTTTTTAAGATTTATACCACAGATGTAACAGTGCAAATATGATACAGCCCAAATTTTATCAATTTCACTTTGATAGTTTGGAAAATATTGTCAAATTTATTTTTAATTACGTCACCGAAAAGTCCCTACAACTTAAATAACAGGTTCCCAATACATTCATTTCTTGAATTTGCCCTTGGTTTCTCAGTGTCCCAATAACTTAAGGCTCTAGAAATTTTTAAAGCTATGAATGTGACTCTTTTGCCCAAAATTTGATAATTTTGTGTTTTGAAGTAAAGAAAGTGTACTTAAATGTATCTCACAATGAAACCCAGGGCAATTTCTATTCACTGTGTCTCTATGAACGTGTGTAACAAGTTTTATTAATCTAACACCAAAACTGCGACGCAAGGAGCATTTTAAATGATGAAAAATGCTGAAACTTTCATTAGTGAGAAAACAAGGATAAAGAATTAGAATTGATATCTAACACTAGCATTCACATAATTTTCAAACTAGGTTAGAGCAGTTAAAAATGTATTTAAGCATTCTTTGGATTCAGGAAGGCTTACACTACTTTATAGATTAAAAAGAGGAAAATGTGATTTTTTGAAAATTTTAATGACATTTAAGGTTTGTGAACGAAGCTATGTTTAACTATATGTTAGCCAAAAACAGAGCAGGTAAGGAGGTATGCGAGTACACTGTTTAGTAACAACACGTGAAAAGATCAGCGAAATTTCGTTCCGCAGGAGTTCTGACACGAACTGTCGCTTTTAAACACACCTAAAAGCCATCGGTTTGGGCTGGGGTTAAACCCGCGACCTGGGATCAGTACCAACTGAGCCACCAATACCAACAGTTTCGGTGGTATAAATAGTCGGATTCATGCAAGGGAAGGTAGGAGAGGAAAACACTTTAGGCTTAGAATCAATTATGTATACACGGGCGCCCAACTGCAGCGGTTATCAGCGATCAATTACGACTTCGCATTTATTTATGAATGTACATATACGATAAGGGTATTGAAACTATCCTAAGATACTTAATAAACATTACAACGAGCATGCAACAGTCACAAGTACATCCTAACCTTAAAAAGGCCATAGAACACATATGACAAAGTAATTGTTAGTTCATTTGTCACTAAGTTTTCCAAAAACAGCAATTTACTTTCGTTTTTGAAGCAGCATTTTGCCTGGTCGCTTGTTAATTTAGCGGCCACCTTAGGGAATTTGCATTTTTTTTTTGTGGTTGATTGATTCATTAGTGCTGGAATTCTTCCTAGGTGGTGTCCACGGCTGCTCATCTGCTATGCTTTAAGTAGAGCATGTTGGGTATGGAGATCTCAGGGAGTGTGATAAGAGACAATAACAATAAATGGTAGACTAAACACTGTTTATTCGAATTTACACCAGTTATTATGGTGTTCCCATAAAATGTTTTCACTACTGATACGCCATGAATTTCCTTACACTGTCCTCCACTGGAGAGATAGTCTCCAGGCCTGAGACGCAGGGGTGCTGGTGAAGGTTCCCACACCTTCCCTGGACAGGTTTATGACACCCCATGTCAGTACAGTTACAGTGCATTCAAAAACATTCTGAGGGCTTCTACTTTTGTGAATAAATGTTCTCGGTTTTAGTGTACAGAGTGACTAGGGCGCATGATTTTTAAGGGTTCTCTGCCACACACATACGCTGTCCTTGTCCCACTGTGTAAGGCAGCACATACCTTTCAGGGACCTTCTATACGTTGCTGGACAGTACGTTCGCACGCCTTGCATTTCGCACTGATACTGACCACCGAGTTGTTTCCCAGTTCCCTCCTACTTGCTTACATCTCTTTGCAAGGGGTTGAGTGCAATGAACTACCCCAAGCCTTCGGTCCCGTTATGTACCGTTAAGATTGTCTTTTGAAAAGCCTAAAGAGTATTCGTTTCAGGTAGTGAGAACATTTGTACGGTTGAACTTTTATCAACTCATATGTTACAATTCACATTTTACATTTATGTATAGATATCCCTCACGTATTTCTAAATTATTATTTAGATTACACTTATCTTAATGAGATAATTATAAACAATGCCTCAGTGATATTTAAGGTCGTTATGTTGAACATAAAGTGAACATTTCACGTTCGCGCTTACAACAATAAACAATCTAATAACAATGAGAAGTATACATAAGTTGACATGAGCAGTGGAAATTTTAATCGAAGACTGCCCTTGCAGGGAGCTCTAACACTTTAAAACCCCGATAGCGCGATTTTTAACCGCTATGGACTGACGATAATCGATCACACTAAACAGTTTTGTAAGACTGTATCAAATATGCCCCTCCTTAAACCCCTTCAAGTTCCTATATTATTTTGTCAGTTTTGAAGTTCCCTATTTGTCTCTGAAACACACTTCTCCACTAAGTGACCCGCTAACTTCTAAGAATGTTATTTTGGCTTTCTAATTCTCAGAATTATCTCCATGTGCCTTTGCTCACATCTGGCCTCAACTGATTTCTATGTCCATCTTGAGTTAATGGTTTTTCTTACTGATGTGATTTCATTGGAACCCTAATTAGTTTAGCTACATTGTCCTTTTAGGTCCCCATAGGGGAAGGGATCCGTCCCTTTTAGCTGCCAAAGTGCGGGCGCTACGGACCCCTAGCACTCGTGGTACCTCTGACGTTACTAGAGGAACCTCGGGCCGAACATGACGAGCCCCTCCCGAATGGGAGCTGTTCGGATTGGGTTGGTCTCGAGGGGGCAGTTGGTTCCCGTCACCCACGGGCAATTGGGTAACTCTGGCCAGGCCATCGGCCGCTCGGAGGGGGTAGAGGGTTGCCTCATAAGTCCCGGGAACTAGCCTGAAGAGCTAGTAGCTGGTGAGCTAGACACTGGCGGCCCTACCAAGGTTATTTGGTAGCTGGTTCATTAAGGACCGGCGCGTAAGTGGCGTATCCACTTCCGTCCCGCTTGCCGTGTGCAGGCGGGGGGGGGGGCAGCTTATAAAATAGGTGCTGTCCTAATGGAAATAACAGATGAGGCCCGGGTTCAGGTCCTACGGGGCCGGGACTTATGGGAAGTAGACCTCGGTGAGTATGTCCTTTTAGGTAAGTTAGCTAATGAGTTTCTCATCGGAATATTGTTAGCTATCATACATTAGTCATTGAATTTAACATGCTAAAATTAGCTACCTATTACTGTTGTGAACCTATCATTTCTTTACAAAATTATTAATCTTGCCAGTCAATAATTCTGGTATTATCGCTTATATGTCTGAAAATAGCTACATTAACGTTCTCTATTGCCCACTGCATTATACTCGTTGGTAAGGTATCCTTCAAAATAAACTTTGCCCGTCAAAAAGTTATCCTGTATTCGCCTCCCTTCCCACATTTTTTCACCTCCTCGTATGGAGAACTTACAACCCTCAGGACTCTCAAGCGGGTGCCGAGTCACACGAACTCTGTGAGGATATCCAGAATGGAGGATCAGCCCGGACCGCCTAGCTGGCTCAAGCATTCCACCATTGGATGCACTTCTGATTCATTGTTTTGTCATATCTGTTTCAATTAGCAATGGATTACATTTATAATCTATGGTGCTTATTTGGTTTTACTGGAGAGACAAGGTATTTTAAACCTCTCTCCTATAACCTTCCTTTAATCAGTGCGTTGTCATTTGCCATAATCCTTGTGACAATCATACAGGTCTGTGTGATCCCTACAAACGGACAGCTGAGCGTGAAATATATTCATAACATTACGGATAATGCCGGAAATAGCCAAAATGCAAGAGGCGTTGACAGGACCTATACCAGTTGGCGTTTGGTCATTTCCACATAGTCCCAACCGGATAGCTCCTGTATCCCGGTCATTTTCATAAAATCAATGTCGTGGCTGATCGCTGGTGCACAGTAAGGTCACGACACAACAGGGTATGTCATATAGAAATGGGAGAAAACGTCTCTGTATATGGAGGCGCCCCTTGGCTGCTAACACAGCACACGACAGGGCAGGGTCGGTGCACAGTGGAACACGGTAGAATTTGCGCAAATCCACCTTAACTCATCAACAATATTCATCTTACATCTAGAATTCCTTTCAGAAGACAACATAATTGCTGATTCTGCCGCTGCCTTGCTATACTACAACCATAGTGGAGGAGGATATGGTCAGTAGAATGAGACACACAATTTTTATGTATTCTAAACGTGTTCAATATTTTAATGTTACATAATAGTTCTACTCTTTCAAACACCAACAAACAATATGCCAAAAACCTATAACTTGTATGTCTAGAATTCCCGCAAACACATATATTTGGAGTGACGATATAATTTGTAAATAGTTTTTAGGGGGCACGTGCTATACATAGGTTCAACTTGTGTTACAAATTGGAACATTGTGAAAATCTAATGTATGTAAAATACAAAATATTAAGAATTAAAAAGTTAATAAAATAAGTGGCGCCACCTCCAGGTCTATATACAATTTCTTTTAGTTTAATAGCTCTTCTAGTCTATGGAGACTTTTCAGTTAAATACTTTTTAGTTCTCTAGTAAAAAACTTTTTTGATCTTTTATACCATCTTTTTTTTTACTTGAATAAAAAATAACCAAACCACCCATTTAAAACACAAACCTTAAAAAAACATTCAGTACACGACCTGCTTAACCCAAAAAACGTAGAATAATTATTAAAGTTCAGTATCTTTGAGGATTAATTAAGGCGATTGTCATGAATTTCGTCCCTCCCATCACAAACTACCCTTTACATGAAAAATTACTGCATTTGATTATCTTAAAAATGGCTTATAAGTTTCATTAAAATAACATCTATGTTTAAGATATTTACATAAAATAATTTATATATGAAAATCTCTGTGAATAACCTGGGAAGGTTTTACTCCGAATATATTTGGCATAATTATAAATATTTGACAAACCATAAGATATAACTTAAAACTTATGCGAATCGTCAATATATTCAAAACACTTTAATTTATTTCATTTTTAATGCTGTTAATCATCTCCCAAATAATTGAAGCTACTAGTTTGAACTTTTCCATATTTATACAGTTAACCATGTACCCCAGCGTGCTAAAATTGGTGCAGAGGGCAAATCTATATTAGGGGCTTTTTCTTTGAAATACATAGTTCGGGTTGGCGCTTTCAAAAATATTTTCTTTGCTGTGGAAATTGGTGTATCTACTTCTGGAAATGTTGATCTGACCTGTTCCGCCATGATGAATTCGATGAAAAGCATGAGCCAAACACGTAACATGCACCATCTTACTGTAAAATGATTGGTTCGGTTTTGCCGCCTTTACCATGCAAGGCACCGCGTCTGTTAGGAAGAGGAGCATGTTGGCATGCTGTATTCCACTAGGTTACAATAAACACATTGATGTATCGAACAGTTTGCATATCTGACAGTGGTTAACAGCTTCCACAACCTCTGAGGTCAGAAAAAACATTGACCGGCACTAGTATCTTCTAGCGTACCATTGGTCACATAACGCCCCTCTGAATCGACTGTCTCATCAATTGATACATAATTTTTCCCCATACACACATTCACGTATTCGGTTTAACGTGACTTCATAATATTTTTGTACCCGCCTCGGTAGCGTGGTGGTAGTGTCTGTCTCACGTTCAAGAGGTCAAGAGTTCGAATCTCGGTCAGGGTGAGTTACCTGCATAAGGCTTTTCCCTTATACTGAAAGACGAATGTCGGGAAACTCTAAGCTCTATGGACGCTGGGCTCATTTGAGCATCATTTCACCCATTCCATTCATCGTCCGATATGACTTAACGTTGGAGGACGTAAAATTACAAACAAAATAATAATAATAATAATAATAATAATAATAATAATAATAATAATAATAATAATAATAATAATAATAATAATAATAATAATAATAATAATAATAATAATAATAATAATAATAATATTTTTGTAGGTAACTTTTACGCAAAGTTGATTCATCTGGAATTGTATGAACAGTGTGGCGTTCAAGAAAATATCGTAATTTGGAATTACTTAATTTCCCTAGCGGAATATTTGCACTAACAAACACTTCACATAATTATTTATAAAGGGAAAAATGACTTATTACTTGACGTCGAAGCCATTTCTTTTAACAGCAACTGAGACGCTTGTCCCTTTTATTTTTGCATATTTTGAAGAGCTCGTAAATGTTTTTCTGTGAATGCAGTCCACACGTATTGCATGATGTAATCGGCGATTCCTCGAATTGATGCGTCATAAATTCACCAGCACTGTTAGGACGATGACCTGTATTAATTACATGTTTACCACACTCACAAAGTTACTATTTCAAAAAAAGTTACATAAATAAACTTTTAGTCACAGATTATTTTAAAAACTCCCAAAAAGTCAATGGATCAGGGTGAGGTACGCCAAGGGAATGGAACCCGGGTCTCCCGAATGCGGGCTACAGAAGAAAACGCACTATACATTCGTGAAAAAGAAAGAAAATGACCGGAAAATGCATTTAAATGTTAAAAATGACTATTATAAACATGTGGAAAAATGCTTTTTGATTACCTATAAAAACCATATATATATATATATATATATATATATATATATCTGTTCCAGAATGCAAATAATTTCCAATAAGCATCGTCTGTGACTACTCAGAAAAAAGATGACTTTTCATCAAAATCCGGGCCCTAGTAATAAGATAGGTTGAAAATTTATAGCAATATTTGAACGTCACTAAGTGCTAATGTATCTCCAAAGCAAACATTGATTTATTCGACATATGCGTCCAGCAAGCTTTCTGGTCGTGCCCGGAATAGTTGAGAGAAGATAAAATACTGCCTCACCTCACGCGAGAAAAAGCTCGGGCGTGTTGCCTAAGAAGGCAGGCGAACGCAGAAGTGGCTCGAAAACTCTACACCTCTGATTCAGCATGAATGTGCCTCTTTCGTCAATACAATGATAAAAAGTTGCCCCCTTCACACTACGATTGGTAATGCCAAAGACTTGGGTTTGACAAATATTCTATGGGAGGCTATTTGGAAGTTTCTTTTTGTTCGAATGGAAAATTTGGCATAGATTTCAATATTGCTTTACTAAAATTAAAGTCGGAACATTGCCGGGTATTTCTGTTAATATAAAATTAACTGTAATATATTTCGGTTTATATATATATATTAAATTTGAGAAATTTCCCTCCATTAGTTTGACTGCTAGAAATGTTTGAATTTGAAACTAACATTTTCTAAGCTCACTGTATGTGTTCAGAAATTTGCAGAAATATAAGTATGCAAAACGTTTGCTTGAAGATTCAAAATGTATATTGCACTTTATTTTAGTTACTCATTTGTTCTCATATGAATGTACTGGAGAGGTTTTTCTTCTTCGTACTCATCTGCCTTTACCCCTTCCCTTTCCAAATAGACTGAGCTGTACACGTTCTCTTAACGTTTTCCCCCTTCAAAATTATGTCCTCTAGATTAAAAATTGTGTCTTGAGTAATCCTTCTGCCATCGTAAAAGTTAAGCTAGCCATTGGTGCTTAGTCTTGTATTACGTGGCGTAATGCTTTAACCCTAGTTTTCTTACTTCTTCCTTACGAATATATTCTTCTCTGAGCAACCCTTCACTGCGCTAAGAATCTCGTTTCCACTGTCTGAAAGTTGTTTTGTTTTATATTTTCCTTTAAGGGTCTAAACCTTACTACCACAGAGTATTAGTGGTAAAGCTATTACTAAATAAATGTTGAATATTTTATGGTTTAATTTTCAAATGTTCTATGCATTGTTTGAAATTTATGCAGCTTTTTATTTACATCTTGATCTTCTTCATACTACATGGCAAAGTGAAAAGACGCATCGGAAAAAATTCGCAACACAGAGATGTTTACCTCAGCCTATCGCACATACCAGTGTATGTATGGTCTGTTCAGATTTTTTTTTAATTTACGTCCTCCAACGTTACGTCATATCGGACGATGAATGGAATGGGTGAAATGACGCTCAAATGAGCCCAGGGTTCATGGAGCTATCCAACATTCGTCTTTCAGGATAAGGGAAAACCCCGGAAAAAACCTTATCCAGGTAACTAACCCTGACCGAGATTCGAACTCGGGACCTCTTGAACGTGAGGCAGACATGCTACCATCTAGTCTGTTCAGCTGTTCAGATGTAATCATGTCTTCTGTATAGCAAACGTGTCATACATCGGCAGTAAATTTGTAGTGTTTAACGCCCGCTTTTACTACATACGGCACCGCAGGCGATGACACTGATGATGCATGAGATGAAGATGGAGCACCGGTGGAATGAGATGGCGGGGGAAACCGGAGATCCCGGAGAAAACCCGCCCCAGCGCCGTGTTATCCACCACAAATCTCACTTTGCGGTCGCCTGGGATCGAACCCGGGCCGCCTTGGTGAGAGCCAAGTGGTCTAACCACTGAGCCACGACGCGGCCTATACATCGGCAGGCACGAGAAAACATATAGACAGACTTAGCTTCCAATCGCTGTATTTGTGTTTCGTAACTTACTGTATACGTCAACTTACTAATATTTCACTCTTCTAATCGACCAGATAAGACCCGATAAGAGACGATCATAGCGCTGGTCACCTGAAGGTCGATACGTTCCAACGCTCTGTCGAGTAATACATCATATCACTGCCTAGATATTGGTCCTACTTTGTTCTATTGAAATGCCATCTTTGAACACGATTGTTTTTTTTTAGTTTTGGAAATTATCGTATTATAACTTTTACAAATGTAGTCTATTATCTTGTCAAAAAACAAGACTACATTGTTCACAAAACCAATTTATTAGTGACAAATGATCATGAATTGATTAATGGTTTCAACTAGACGGAGCATATCAAAAGTGAATGTGGTCCGTGGGTTCATAACGAAAATATAAGGTAAATTAGGAATAGTTACCCACATTTTCCGTGAATCCACATCTTCTTAAGGTCCATCAGGACGAATTTTCAGAAACCTTTCGAGAATGCTCACTAAATGACATGCGAGCACACATTTTATGAAATGGGAGTAACCAAATGTGCTGTCACACCATCTATTACATTTAAATGCTAACTGAAAAAAATCAATTTATGAAATGCCTATCTGCCACGTCAGTTGTTTATGCTGGTATTAATTGTAGGCTTTCTGGCGAGAGAGAATATTCTTCAATTTTGAGAAACAAAAGCCTCAAAGTATTCATTTGTTGCATGCCGAGACTTCTCTGACCTTTTGCGGTCAAATGTGTGCCACAGATTCGACTGCGGTATACTGAAAAGCAATTTTATTCCTGTATGCATTAGTTTTGAGCCTCCCAATCACAACTTAAGTACATATTGACTCAGTGGAGGCAAATGTTTACAGTGTAATTATAAATTCTTGTTCATGTAAAGTGAAAATATAAGAGATTCATGTCCAGTAATATGGCATTTTATGCAAAACACGAAAACTTTTCCATTTCTTTAAAATATGAGGTGCAAATGACTCCATTTCTACGACGTCAATCTGCTATCAAATGTTCTAACACTTCAACTGAGCTATCATGAATGTCTCTGTGAATATGATTAATTAAGTACTAAGCCAAATACATCTTGCCCTAATCCTGAGCTAGACCCTAGCCCAGAGGAAGACAGCTTCGAGAGTTGTGATGGACTTCAGCCGGGAGAGAGGCCTGCAGTGCGTCTGACGTCAGGTAAGAGCCGTGTAACACCAAGTTGCCTATATAAATGGCGCTGTAAGTACAGAATCTTAGGGTTCAGTGAGGTGTAGAGCACTCGATGACAACAATATAGCTGCCATGTAGCTAATGGAACTGTTAAATTTACAACGTGACGATTTATTGAAGGACAAATATACACACAAGAAAGAGTTGGCTGATTTTTACAAGAATGTCTCCCAAAGCAGATTTCCGAGGTTGTATTCACTTGCCACACGGACATTCTGTCTGTTTGGCTCGACAAACGTGTACGAACAATTTTTTTCTATTATGAAATTAGTTAAGTCCAAACTCTGAAGTACCTTGTCGTATCACAATCTAACATGCAGCCTTCGATTACAAATTTCCCAGACATTACATCCTGACATTGATAAACTAGTTAAAGAAAAACGAAACAGAAAGTGTCGGAAAATGTCCACATAGTTCTGTTCTGAGTGGGTCTCCTCTAATTTGCAGAGAAAATTACTTTATGCCTTATTTTATTTACTTTATAACATGCCTGACCTTCAGATAAACTGCGAGCGCAAGTGTTACATATTTTCTCATATGACAGAGCCAAAATGTAATTACTTATAAACTGTGACCAATTGTGTAATTAAAGCAGTCAGAATTAATATTACAACACCCAAGATGTAAGTTGTACATATTATTAATACCCAATACGTTTCCTGTCTTTCCTACGTTGTCGGAACCCCAACACATCAAACTACTTATATTTCCTTCCTCTTGGGCAGCAGAAATCAGCGCGGGGACGTCACATGCTAACCTGCCTTTCGTTCGGGAGCATATTTGGTGGTTAGAGCTGACGTCACACCGCCACTATAGTATACCACAGGAGAGAAAGTCTCCGGAGGATGAGAGGCATGGGGTTGGAAAAGGTCCCCACACCCTCCCTGGTTAGTTTTATGACACCCCATGTCAGTACAGTTACAGACCACTTAAAAACATTCTGACGGCTTCTACTTTTGTGAACGAATCATCTCGGTTTTAGTGTACAGAGTGCATAGGGCGCATGTTTTTGTTACGGTTCTGCTCCTTGTGTAGCAGGCATTCTCTGACAAATACATTCGCTGTCCCTGTCCCACGAGTAAGGGGGCACATTCCTTTGAGGGAGCTTCTTTGCGTTGCTGGATTCCCCTGCCCTAGCTCTTTCTCTAAATAAATGTCTTTAAGATCTAACACTAAGCAGCAACATAGGGCTGCAGCACAGACCGCTAAGATTTTCTTAATACCTGTGCTCAATTATTTCGGAATCAAGTTATCTCGAAAAGTTACGATAGCATCCAAGAGCTCCAGGTTTCTCAAATGTTTCACAAACCCTTGTAGGTATTAAAAAGAATATATAAGTCTGCATGTCATGTCAGAAATAAAATCATTTACAGCACATAATTTATAGAAACATAAAGAAATTAAACGTTTTCATTAACGTGTGGCATTTATACATTAATGTATTTTAAAATAGGATAAATGCCCTTCAATATTTATAGAAAATGGTAAAAAGTTGCTTTGACTGAATCAACCTGTGAGTACTTTTATGCAACATGTACTAATTAACGCCAGAAGCTATTCAAGGACCGTCAATGCCACATTGAACCGCTAGCCTCGTTATAAAAAAGGTGAACAGAATATGCCTCATTAAATGACTTTCAGACACGCACATCAACGGCATGAAAACAACAATAAGACAGTTGCAATGTTTAAAGTACATGCAACAAGATAAATAAAACGCTTCCGGCAAGAAGGGGCTTCATGCAGCCGGAGGTATGTAAGGTCCTCAAACGTCACAGCGAATCGATAACAATGTCCTGTAATTTCCAGCCCTAACACACATTTCCACTCTCGACCGTGCCAATGCAAATAGACGACCCGTCCCACTACTGACACCATTGTCGATCACTCGTCCCTAACTAGTGGTTGTGCAAACTTAAAAAAAAAACGTTCAAAAGAGAAATCGGATTCCCACTCTGAAAGCAGTCTCCTCTATAGTAATAAAAAGCAATTATTGCACTTAAAATTTATTTCCAGTAGTACCACGGCTGCTAAAAGTAGTTCAACATTTTTTAGAGTTGAAACCTGAGATTATCAAGGTCATAGTATTTTTCAAATATTGCAGTTATTTTACAGGAAAGTTTTAATCCTCAATTCAATTTTGGATAGAATTCGAGTCAGGAGCAGTTTTCTAGTTTTGATACTTAGGTTAACATTTTTGCTTAAAGCATGGCGAACTATCTGGATTATTCGGTGTCTTCAAATATAATCCTTTAGATCTCGGATGGCAATTTAATTTATTTCATTTACACCTCTCCCCCTTTTCTCTATGAAATTATTCTGCAATAATTTATATGATGTATTTATTAATCTCTGGAATATTTCGCAATGTTCTAAGATACCACAAAATAAATTCAAACGAACCAATATCAACAAATGCGTCTGAAGTATTGTCGGGTGTATTTCTAAACCTTGGATATCCGAACTTTCTATCAGTAGAAAAATAATTATTAAAATGATCGAAGAGATGAAGTAAAACGTGTTTTATGAGTTAGGATGTCGTGGTCGAGATTTAAAGTTTAAGCCACCTTCAGCCCCCCCCCCCAGCCAGCGAACCGCACCCTAGTTCAGAAGATGGTTTAATTCCGTGATAACATAGACCACAAAAGACCACGTTCTCTATTTTTAAATAAGCTGAATAGATAACAATTTTAATATGCTTACCTTTTCTCAGGCTTCCATAGCTATTTAACATAAATGTTCCACAATGTTCACTCTGGAGAAACACGTAATCTGATAATAGCAGTCAACCAAACCGGGACAAAATGAGCGAAGGTGAAGATTTCATACTTGCCCCAGCCCGTCCCAAAGCCGCGCCGTGGCTCAGTGGTTAGACCGCTTGGCTCTCACCAAGGCGGCCCGGGTTCGATTTCAGGCGACGCAAAGTGAGATTGGTGGTGGACAACACGGCGCTGGGGCGGGTTTTCTCCGGGACCTCCGGTTTTCCCCGCCATCTCATTCCACCGGTGCTCCATCTTCATCTCATGCATCATCAGTGTCACCGCCTGCGGTGCCGCATGTAGTAAAAGCGGGCGTTAAACACTACACATTAAACACTACACACCACCCGTACCACGGCTCATGCCAATAAATGAAACATTCTGGACCTTTTTTTTTTTTTTGGTAATTTATGTCCTTCAGCTTTTTAAGTCATATCGGACGATGAATGGAATGGGTGAAATGATGCTCAAGTGGGCCCAGGGTCCATGGAGCTTATAGTTGCCCGACAAGGATAAGGGAAAACCCCTGAAAAAACCGTATTCAGGTAACTCACCCTGACGGATATTCGAACGCGGGACCTCTTGAACGTGAGGCAGACATGCTACGACCTACGCTACCGAGGCGGGCATAGGTGGTCTAAAAAGTTTAAGCCTAATGAAGGTACAACACATTTTTCCAGTTTTTTTTTCTTTCTTTTTTCTTTTGTCCCCCCTACATAGTCTCCTTGTTACTCTAAACACTTCTTCCAGCGATGCTCCCATCTCTGTAAACCGCTCAAATAGTACTCGGCGTTTTTCTCTGCAAAATAATTGTTCACGAAGGTGATTGCCTCTTCATTTGACGAAAATCTGTTCTCCGAGGGCAATTTTAAGATAAGGGAACAAAAAGAAGACGCTTTGGGATAGATCTGCTGAGTAAAGCGGATGGTCAAGCAGTTCAAACCGTAATTCGTATATTTTCGCCATTGCAACCGCTGAGATGTGAGACGGTTCGTTGTCTTGGTGAAACAGGATTTCCTTTTTCTGCAAATGTGGCCGTTTGTCCACAAGTTGTGCCTTCAGCCTCTCGAGTAATGATGCGTACTATGCTCCTGCAATGGTTTTGTTTTGTTTGTTTTGTTGTTGTTGTTTTTTTTTAGCCGGTTTCCCCCTTTGCAGTCCATTGTTTAGACTGTATTTTCGTTTCGGGCGTATAATGGTGTATCCAAGTTTCATCTCCAGCAATTAATCGGTGCCAAAACTCGGATTTATTGCGTCTAAACTGCGCCAATAGAGCGTTGGAAATGTTCATTCGAACATGTTTTTAGTCTAACGTGAGTAAACGTGGCACCCAACGCGCGGACAGCTTTCTCATGTCTAAATATTGATTTAGTATGTAACAAACACGTTCTTTTAACATGTTTAGACTCTCTGCTATCTCTCTCAGTTTGATTCAGCGGTCGTCTAGCACTATTGTCGATGTTTTCGTCGGTAGTTACAGTATTTGGACGTTCATCGTCTTCCAAGCTCTTACGGCCACGTTTAATTTCAGCTGCCCTAAATTTCACTGTGGTAGATGATGGTACAGAGTCCCCATACACAGAATCCAACTCATCTTTGATTTGCGTAGGCGTATTGCCTTTCAAAAACAAATATTTAATGACAGCTCGATACTCGATTTTGTCCATTTTCATAAAGACACTCATATAACTCACTCAAACGACTGTTACATAACAACTGAGCGTCCAAAATGGCTGAAACTTTGGTGAGTAACAGATGGACAACAAAATTCATTAGCTTTTATTTACGAGGGCTGCCATCTTCATGTTGAGGTGGGAAACTTTTCAGACCCTAAGATCAGTTTCCGAAATAATTATTTTTGAGACAAATGAATGTTATGTGGCTTATTTCTATTTCGTGTTGACAGTATAAATAAGTATTTTAAAATTATAACTATGAATTAAATATGTAAAGGTAATACTTTGCTTATGACTTCAGTTATATATTGTTCCTTTCGTTGTTCTGTATCCCTTGTTCATGACTCTTCATTTGGACAACGGTGGAGTTATTTATAAATTCTTACTACTACTTCATATTTGTAGGCAGATAATTAATTCAAAATCATGTTATCATGGCACATGCGTACTTTATCTTTGTTACAGAATGACACCATTACAACCTTCTGTACACCATCTCATTCAAGTTACCTACAAGAAAACAGTAAATCTTCTGTCACCCTGACAAGTATGCTAACATTCAAATACAAGAATTACCTTGTTAAATGACGGTACATTAAAAACAAGATGTAGGCAATCAGTTTTACTAAAATAAAAACGAAACACTTCTTTTACCTTCGTGCTAAATTAGTACAACTCTTATCCAAATAATTTGAACATTCAAAGTCAAGCGATTTTGGTTCACAGATATTAAATGTCACATTTTTCACATTTAAATGTGTTATTGACATAAAGTTGCTACTATTGCAACTGAATAAACCGGTGTTTTAACGTTCCGGTTGACCATACACCATTAAAGATAAATAAACCGGTTGCACTGACAACGTTAAAATAAAAGACTGCTGGAATGATGAGGTTATACAAATAACTGTTATACTCATTTGAATCACCAATTTAGTCGCCAAGGCCTAATTATCTATATTACCATTCACAAGGATAGTTTAAAATATTTTACATTTCCAAAATATACACCGTGCAAAGGTGTATATTTTGCGAAGTGTTTCACAGAACCTCGTTCTGCTCACAATGAAAACAAAAGAAAACCTCGATTCTTATAAAACTCAGGCTCAGACATTATGTTATATCATTACAAGCGTCTCTGTAAAATGAGTGTCCCCATTAAATTACAAATAGATGTATATTTGAAATAAAACTAGAACAGAGGAAGACAGCTTCGAGAGTTGTGACGTATTTTAGCCGGGAGAGAGGCCAGCAGTGCGTGTGACGTCAGGCAAGAGCCGTGTAGTACCAAGTTGCCTATATAAATGGCGCTGTGAGTACAGAATCTGAGGGTTCGTTCCGGTTAGCACACTCGATGACAACAATGTAGATACCACGTACCAAATGGAACTGTTACATTTACAATGTGACGATTTATTGAAGGACAAATATACACGCAAGAAACACTTGGCTGATTTTTACAAGAATGTCCCCCAAACCAAATTTCCGAGATTATATTCACTTGCCACACGGACATTCTGTATGTTTGGCTCGACATATGTATTCAAACCACATGAAATTAGCTAAGTCCAAACCCCGAAGTACCTTGTCAGTTCACAATCTAACATGCAGCCTTCGATTACAAATTTCCCAGACATTACATCCTTAAATTGATAAACTAGATAAAGAAAAACGAAACAGAAAGTGTCGAAAAAGGTTCACGTAGTTCTGTTCAGAGTGGGTCTCCTCTAATTTGTAGAGAAATTACTTTATGTTTTATTTTGTTTACTTTATAACATGTCTGACCTTCAGATAAACTACGAGTTGAAGTTTTATATATTGTCTCATAGCACAGAGCCGAAATGTAATTGTTTATAAACTGTGACCAATTGTGTAATTAAAGCAGTAAGCATTAATATTACAGCACCCCAGTTGTAAGTTGTACATATAATCAATACCCAATACGTTTCCTGTCTTTCCTATGCTGTCGGAAACACTCAATTTATTTCCTTCTTCTTGGGCAGCAGCGATCAGCGCGGTGACGTCACACGCTAACCGGCCTTTCGTTCGGGAGCATATTTGGTGGTTAGAGCTGACGGAGTTGACGTCACACCGCCATTATCTGTCTTACCCTGAACTAGAAAGTTTTCGTTACGAAGAAGCTGTACACACAGAGTTTTGCAATGAGATTAATCCTTTTGAAATGTTCTGGGTTCCTGTTCGTATGTACGACGCATCAGACATCGCACTTGACAGCTCTTGAAGATGAAGCAAATATATAGTCTTTCCATAACCTATTGACTCAGCACTTTTGACCCTACTGTACGTTTCGAAATGAGCGAGTCGCAACCCCAAGAAGCAGCACATCTATAACTCTAACATCCTCCTTTGCTGATAGAAATGCGGCTTTATGAACTGGAAGTAATTGGACTTAAGTTACAGGGACTGCCACAATGTTCATGAAGAATATAATTCAAAGACTCCAGCTCTCTCCATCAGTTATAGGTATTACTGTGATGCCCGTTACCGACCAAGGGTTGTCAATATTGATGCACCTTATTTTTACGTTGTAAATTCTGAAGCACTGTGGCCTATCCTCAGGGTAGAGCAAAGAGTCCCGTCAAAGGGTATGCGTGGATATGTATGGGAGTAAGGCTGGTTCTAATGACACTGGAATGCAAGTTTCAGACTGGTTTAATGACTGCTTCTTTTTATCATCACATCAAACTCGAAGTTGCCGACCAAGGGTTACCAATATATCACTGTTCAGAGTTACCGTACGTCAAATGCCTATTATGTGATAACAGTTAGTACTTCATTTATGTAGGAACCGATAGATACCTTTTTCTCTTCTGCTGGTCGTCTGCCTTCGCCAGATGTTTTTCTTGCTAGACCGCCAGTCCCATTGTGTCTCTCTGGGGTACTGCAGCTGTGTGTGACTTTCACCTCTCGAAGCCTGTCTTGATTCACACCAAAATTCCTTTTGTGCCTATTTTGTCCATTGTGATTATTAGTCTCGGCTATACCATTATTAAGGGTCCGAACAACGCCTTTTCAAACGGAATCAAGTGTTATCCACTGAGAATCCCTGCTAAGAACCCACGTTCTCCCCTTTCTTTTGTTAAACGACTCAACCCACTGCACCTGCACGTGTTTTAACAAATATACAATGTTCCTTTGAAATCCATTACGATACTTTATTCAGTGTATCCCTTAATTTCGGTATTTACTGACTTGAGGGAATCATTTTCCAGCTTAAAAAAGCATGTATATAAATCATGTCTTCATATTTTATGTATAAATAAACACAGTAATTAAATATACTTAGTGCATTAATATATGCATGATCTGAAAATAACTTACAGAAGGGCGCACATATCTTGTATAGATTAAAGCACAGCCAGCAATAGTGAAAATTGAAAGATCAAATAAGCATGTGCAAAATATGAATTATCTTGACTGTGACATAAGTTAGAAAGGTCGTTTGATAAGTCTGGTACAAAACCATGATTTTTTTCCCCGTGAACATCTCACCTTATTTCTCGACATAGTCTCCCATGACGGCTATACACTTGGTCCAGCAATGTTTCAGCTTTTTAACCCCGTCGGAAAAATAGGTTCCGTCAAGGTCTGCAAAATATTCGTTGATGGTGATTATCACTTTTTCATTTGATGAACATTTCTTACCACCAAGCCAAATTTTCAAGTTTGGGAACAGGAAGAACTCACTTGGGTCTAAGTCTGGTGAATAAGGTGGATGAGGAACGTTCTGCCTTTTTCCAAGTAGTCTAAGAGTATTATTCTTTGAGAATAAAAAAATAAACAGTAGCCTATACCTTACCAGCTGACAAGATGATCCTTGTCTTCTTTGCTGCACTTTCACCAGCCTTTGTGCATTGTTTTGACTGCTGTTTTGACTCTGGTGTGTAATGATGGATCCAATTTTCATCCACGCTCACAAATCGGCGCAAAAAGTCTTGCAGATTGCGATTAAACACAGAATATAGTAAGTCGCCACAAAATGTGTCTCACTGTATATGGAAACCCCTAGTGGTCTACCGGGAAACATACGAGATAGCTGGAGAATTTAATGTCATGTCGGCATGTTAGCAATAGTAGCTCAGTGGTTTAGAGCAACCGGAAGGAGACTGGGAGATCCTTGGTTCAAATCCCGGCTATGGCATTATATGTTTTAAGTTGCCTCTACTAATTCTAGCTTGATTAAAATTTGCTATTTAGTTAGATTTGAATAATAAAATTAATTTCCGGGTGAAAGCATTTACTTCTTTCATAATAGGTTACAACTTTCTTATTTTCTCTGCGAAGTTGCTCAATTTTAAAACATGGTGAAATGTTAAACAATCTACTGAAAAAGATAATATAAAGAAAAATTGCATTAGCATTTTCCAACTAAAGCAGAAATAAGACCACAGGAGGAAAATACGAGATCATTATAATTCTGGAATGCTAATTCTGTTATTTACAAATGTACATAGATACAAACCGTTACTTGTAGCTGCAGAGAACTAGAGATGTTATAAGCTCCTCAGTCCCCAGGTATCATTTACGTACTTCCTGTTTCGGAGTTTATTATTTCTCTATGAAGCTGTCAAATAATGAAGACCAATGGTATGTAATTTCATAATTTCATATTGAGAGCGCTTATTTTTTCTATCTCTGTCTCCTTTGTATTGATTGAACTAAAGGAGAAATAAACTTAAAGCCTTAAATACAAACCAGAAGTATTATATACGGTACCACCCCCTAAACCCCTCTCATAGTAAAATAAAACCTGTATCTCGAACATTCATGTTCTTTTAGACTCAATCCACAGAATAAAATCTATATCTATCAAAATCTTGTTTCTAAACCCTAAAAAGCCCTACTCCAAACACTCGTATTGTTTTCAAATCATATTTTGTGGTAAATTTCGACCTTCAGAAACGCATTAAGCGGAACCAGAAATAAAACTGCCCTGGAGAAAATTAAGACTGAAAAGGATAGTTAAAATCTGGGAGGGAAATATATTCTGACAGCAGTTTGAGCATCATGCACGCCCTTGTAGGGACTTAGAAATAGACGTTCAAAACGTATATATATTCCAAGCTGGAATTGTCAAAACTGGTAGGAATATGAATAAATATTTTAAAATAAACTTGCACCATGTATGTGGGTTAGTCCATCCATTGCGTATAGCTGCACTGCTGAAAAAGCTGCATATCTGAAACACATTTTCGGAATGCATGCAGTTAAATTTTAAAATCAAACTTACCTGGTTCGCTTTGTTAATTTGTTTCTTGAGGCCTGCGAACGCCATGTTGAAGCCTCTAGTAGTCTACTGGTTCAAACGTTAAATCGGGTTTCTGGAAAACAAAAGTATTCAAAATTAACACAAAGCACATGCGAGCATAACTTTAAAGAAAGCACTGCAACTAATGACAACATTGAACCAATAAAACGATTTGGTGACGTGTTTAAGGAATTCCTGATTCTTTCTGCGAATAGCCTGTTTAGTCGCCAATTATTCAACAAAGATTGTATCATTGCAGTGGAAAAATACAATAAATATACATTTTACCTTACAAAAATGCAAATACGTTAAAACACACAAGATTTATGAAACCTATTGCAATAACAGTTTCCGAGACATTCGTTAACGGATCAAAATTTCAAATAATTTTACCCGCCGCTGCCCTCAGTTCCTTCCATTCATACCATTTTACCATTCAAGCTAATTGATTATCATTTTAAACTAACATATTATGCAATTAATTATATGAATTTGAAAAACACAAAATTGACCTTTTTCACATTTAATGCAGGAAGTTCCAGTTTGATACGACGTTACTAACCACAATACACAGAAACAAAAATGAAATAAAAAATTGTTAAAAGTATTTCCTGTTATACAGAACAATAAATTGGTTCGATAGATGAAAAGTTGGTAATGGATTTGGTGCTAGAACCAGTTAGAACTTACACAAATAAGTTTGAAACACATACAAAATCAGAGTCTGGTAACGAATAAAACAGCCTGTCTATAAAAAAAATTATACAATGCGATTCATATAAACCTGAACCATTTCAATGGATCATAATTTTTGAACCAATAATAGAACACACGTACAACTTTGGGAGAATATAATACACAATTGGGAGATTACATTACACTATTTACATCACAGAGAAAATATTGGAAGTGTCCTCCACCAGCATCTATACATGTTTGTACTCGTTTCACCATATTCTCTGAAGTTTTACGGAGAGTATCCTCGCCAATGTTACTTATTTCGTTTCGAATGGATTACTTGCGAACATTAATTGTCCGTGGCCTGTTCTTATACACTCTATTTTTAGATACCCCTACAAGAAAAAATCATATGAGGTTAGGTCAGGGTATCTGGTGGCTACAGACCTTTTGAGATTATTCAATTATCAAAGAAACTGGTTACAAGTTCCATGGTATCATATGTATGACACGTTGCTCCATCTTGCTGGAAATAACCTTCTCTCAATTCGATATCAACTCCGTAAAACTTCAGAGAATATTGTGAGACGAGTGCAAACATGTATAGCTGCTGGTAGAGGACACTTCCAAAATTTTCTTTGAGATGTAAATAGTGTAATGTAATCTCCCAATTGTGTATTATATTCTCCCAAAGTTACACATGTGTCCTATTATTGGTTCAAAAGTTATGGGTTATTCAAATGGTTCAGTTTTATATGGATCGCACTGTATGTAATAAAATGTGTTACATTTTAATGCCTCTCTTTAGCTACAAACGTTTATGTTTATACGACGGCTGTTCAATAAAGAATAATTTTTTACGGTCATAATTTTTCGCAGTAAAATTCAATTTTATGATATTCTGTTACCTTAATGTGAAACAAAGACGCCATAGTGGTTTCATTGTTGGTACTCCTGGCTCCCGCCTGAGAGAACCAGGTAAGTTCAGACATGTTCAGTATCACCTACCGCTGCCATGGAGGTAACATGCAGTTAAAGTTGATGTTAGAGGAAGATCCGGAGTTTCTTTCAAACGTAATCACTGCTAATGAAACTTGGCTAGATCATTTTGATACTGAGAGCAAACAGCAAAGCTCAGTGTGGAAATCTCCATTACCAACCCCCCAAAAAAGTAAAAGTGGTTGCTTTTGCTGGGAAAGTTATGGTCCTCTCATTCTTTGATATTCATGGAATGGTTTATCAGCATGTTGTACCTGCACACACATCAGTAACTGAACAATACTACAGGGATGTCCTGAAAACATTGTAAGTACATATAAGGCGTAAAAGACCACATTTCCGTGAAGCAGGCTGGATGCTGCACCACGATAATGCGCGGCCGCATATTGCCAATGTTGTTGCTGAATAACTAGTAAAGTGAAGTGAAGTAAAGTAAAGTGAAGTGCATCCCTCACCCTCCCTTTAGTTCGGATTTAGCCCCATGTGACTTTTTCTATTCCCTAACTTGAAGAAACGACTTCGTGGGAGACATTATCCATCATCAGAAGCAGTGGTGAAGGCTCCGAAGGCGATTTTGAAGGATCTCTCAAAAACTGGTTTCCAGCATGTCTTTGAAGACTGGCAGAAACGCTGGGACAAGTGCATCACGTTCAGGAGAGACTATTTTGAGAAGGAGCATCAAAATTATGAGGATGAGTAAAGGTACGTTGTAAACAAAACAAAACAAAAAATTATAATAATAAAAAATTGTGAACAGCCCTCGTATATTTTCCACAAACTTTCCCTAAACAAGTTCATTTTTCTAAGTTATTTTATGTTAATCTAGACATATGTTTGCAACACTAAGTTTCATAATTGAAATTTTATTTAAAGGCTCCTTTTAATTGAGTTTCTCTGCGTTCCATTCTATATTGGGCATAAAGACTGCTCAATTTTGCTCAAAGGCCTCCATCAGGCATGAAGTTCTTTTGCGTGCCCAAATCGATGACAGGGGACCACCCGCTTTACAGGGGCTTTACGCATTGAAAAATAGTCGTAGCCTTCCGTCAAGCTTTAAACCGCGATCTCTGAAATCAGAAGTTAGCATGCTGCCCGAGACCACGCAGGATGACATTACGTTTCATAATACATTTCATTGCAGAGATACGGGAGGCTGAAGTGATAGCAACATCTTTCAAAACCTGGCTGACTTTGAAATTCTAATCCTTGTATCACAATGAGAGAAATAAAAGAATGCTGAGCTCGCACTTCAAGAAAAATTCGAACTGGACTATTGAGCACTATTAAATGAATATGTAATAAATTTCTGGTGCTGCGTTTTCAATAATATATAATGGTGAACGCAGTATGCTTTTGTGTATCTCTTAAGAGGACCCCGGGGGTTCGGGACTAGTGAGTGGACTTGAGCGGTGACGGGGGCATTCAATCTGAAAACGTTAGGGATCCCGGTCATGCTTGCACAGGCCATCTGCCGGATCTCGGTTTCTCCCTCAGCCCTGCTAAGCTTGCGTTCAAGCACAAAGGGCTATACTGTCTTAGAGGTCCCTTGTACCTTTACCTTCACCTTCACAAAGTTTCATATATATATTGTGACTTAGTGGGTCCGTAGAATTAAAAGTCCAATTTGCCGAAATTCTAAATGTTCTTTATTTCCGTTGAAATACACTGTTCAATTCTCACTTAACAACATTACATCACATATACAACACAATCTTCCAAGATCGATGACAATAACAAACAGCGTTCAGTTTACAACATCAGCTCTCGGTACAACCCTCTCAGCTGTTCTCTGCTTACCTCTCGCGACTCACTCTCGTTTTACAACTGTCCGCTGGCGTGTCACAATCTCTTATATATCTCATTCATAAATTTGAGATATTTCCGGAATAATAAAGAAAACGAATATTCTATCACCTTCCAGAAGCGTAAGTTAATTTATGCCGGCAAGTCCTTTATCTCAGCTATCTTTATTTTCCGGCTCTTTGTGTACACTAGCCGCGCTATCGTATTTAACGGCTTCGCGACAATATATATTTACAATTTACGTTCTCCAACGTTAAGTCCTATCGGACGATGACTGAAATGGCTGAAATGATGCTCTCGTGATTCTGGGAACCATGGAGCTTAGAGTTACCTGACATTCGTCTATCAGGATAAGGGAAAACCCCGGTAAAACTTTATCCTCGCCCTGACCAAGATTCGAACTCGCGATCTCTTGAATGTGAGGCAGACACGCTACCATCTACGCTACCGAGGTGGGCACAAAGTTTGGTATATATTTGCCATTTCACGTTTGAGCTCCACTGTTTACGCTTGGATACATATAATCGTTTTCGGGGAATTCAGAACACCTTAAAAGGTGAGATGTCGATCAGGACTTTTTTGGGGTAGAATACGTCTACCTTAGACAGCGCTCTGTTTTATTGATCTGGTGATTATAGTGCGGAAATCAGAGCAAAAGGTTGAGACCGACGGTTTGCTGCTCCCACATACGTCATTCCAACGCGATCATTATATTGATCTTATTTGCTGGTCTGAAAAGAGGTTTGTAAATGTCACCACATCCAGCACTAGGTCATATCGGAAGCAATACTTGTCTCCGAAAGGTATCACGTCCAAACATGAACTTCACAGACAGAAAAAAAGTCTGATGTACTGCATTCACAAAACATTATCTATTCACACTTCTACAAACTCTTCGTATAAAAGCTTCTTCCTTTACCCACTTCATACATATCAATTTCCATTGTACATTTGCACATTCCATTTTAGGCATAAGACGTATTCAGGAGGACTATAGAAATAGATGTAAAAAGCGAATCGCTATGTAATGTCATTGAATTTCCACCTCTTTGCATGACCACGAATGAAATGAGCACCTATTTATTACTTGACAAAAAGTATGTTTTGAAAAGTCGAGCCAATAACAAAGAAGATATCGGAAATAATTAACGTAACAAAACGTTGACATAAATTGTGTGTTTTTAACGATATCTATTTTTTTAATTGGCAAGACACTTTCTCTCCTACAATTGATATCTGCTGTACCCAGGATCCATTTCTTTCTCAAATTGTAGTGGAGTGAGTCCAGTGAACCTAACAACTTTGCTATATAATTCTTATCAATGCATTGAAGAGTTTCTCATTTTTGAAAAGCAGCAAAGCAGCAGTTTGCACCTCCAAAAGGAATTCGAATGAGGATTTCACAAACTATTCCCAAAAGATTCAACATATACATTTTCTCATATAAATATCTTAAACGCATTATATTTTAATTAATTTTTAGGGGAACAGAAAATAACACATTTTCATTTACAGTTATATGTTTTAAATCAAATATGACATGCATTCATCATCGTTTTTCTTTAATTTGTATCTGCTAACTGCCGTTTATAATCTGTTTATCTTTTCGATTAGTTTATCTCAAGATATTCTTCCAGACTGGGAATGCACATAAGTCATGCCAATGGTTTTCAACGTCAGCTTCGGATTAATGTTCAAACTGTGGGTTAATATTAAACGCTGGTTTAGTAACACTAGACCCCCGGTGTAGCAATTAAAGATTTTTCATACCAAAAGCTACTCCACATCACATACATGAACAGTGGCCTAGAAACAGGAAAGAGAAGGTAAGAGTCTATGCTAACTTTTGAAACAAATATTGTTTTACGTGATTTTAATTTTTATATTTTCTTCATATTTTCGTAAATATAATCTATGCATTTTGTAGCACATACACAGATTATATACAGTTATTATATACTGTATATCGGAATTATTGACTTATAAGATTAATAATTATTAAGAAAAGATAGGGGAGATATGTAAATAATTACAATAATTAATTTATATATGTTAAACAGTTGTAAGTCAGAGTAGCTAACAGTCATTTGTTCACAAATACGCGCGCACGTGTTTTTCTAATGTTTTTAAGATCTAGGGCCCTCAAAACAGAAATATTTCCAAAATCTGGAAGTCGAATTTCTGGGTGGAATAAACTAACTTTTGTTCTTACTTCGTACGAGGGGGTGTTTTAATTATCACCTGGTAGTTTTTATGCTGGCGCGATGAAGATGTTTCAGTGTCATCATTGAACCCTCGGGACATAATGTTAGTAGTTTCAGTGACTTGAACAGGTTCCTGTATTTGAAGGGCAAACTGCCTGGGAAATCCATGACGAGATGACGGCTGTTTATGGAAATGTTTGCCCATCGTATGAAACTGTTCTGAGGTGGAAAAGGAATTTTCAAACTAGTCACACGTCCCTAACAGATGAGCCAAGAGCTGGTAGACCGTCAATGACAGACGATGCTGTCACAGTGAAGTGGAGTGAGCAACACAAATGATCATGAATGAGACACATCTTAGTTGTGGTAGTGTGTGGAAAGTTATACATGACGAACTGCACATGTCTAAGGTGTCTGCACGGTGGGTTCCACGTATCCTAACCCCTTTCCAAAAGCAAACACGGCGTGACCTTTCAAGACAGATGTTGATGCTGTTGGACCAGGATGAAGATGATTTTTTGATCGTCTGGTAACCATGGATGAATCCATGATCTAACAGTATGATCCAGAGAAAAATCCATGAGCATGGAATGGAAATATGCTGATCCCCCTCTCCCAAAAAGGCGAAGGTGCAAAAGTCAGCTGAGAAGGTCATGCTTTCAGTTTTCTGGGACTCTCGTGGAGTCCTCCTTACAGATTATCTTGCCAAGGGTCAAACCAGCACTGGCAGATACTACTGCAATCTTCTGGACAAGTTACGAGCTGCTCTGATTAAGAAACGACGCGGTATGCTCTCCAAAGTTGTTCGTCTTCTGGCTGACAATGCACCAGCTCATTCATCTCAAGTTGCAGTTGACAAAACAAGGGAATGTGGCTTTGAGACCTTACAGCATCCGCCTTATTCGCCCGATCTCGCACCAAGTGACTTTCTTGTTCCCGGAAATGAAGAATCCGTTGAGTGGTCGCCGATATGACAGCACAAATGACGTCATTAATGAAGTGGAAGAGTGGTTTAAAGCGAATTCTACAGACTTCTACAATCAAGGTATTCGAAAGGTCAAGAAACGTTGGGGAAAATTTGTAAATCAGGATGTTGACTACGTAGAGAAGAACTAACAAGCACATATCAACACAAACTTTCTATAACATTTTTAAAGGGTGATAATTAAAGCTTTACGACACCCCCCCCCCCCCCTCGTATGTGGTAGAAAAAGTACAGATTATGTAGATTTATGTATGTAGCCACGCTTATGTTTAATACAAATTTCCTTTAACGAAAAAAATACACTAGTTGTGACAAACTGCCACTGCGACTTTTCAATTTATGTACTTGCAACTATCAAGGCTTACTGAATTATACTTCAGTGAAACTAAAAGAGACAACAAAGGTGCATAATGAATAATACTTAATATAAACGGTGTTATTAAGGACAAGTTGGGTCGCGCACCACGTTTTAACAACCAGTGCCTCTGGTGATTGACAGATGTTCAAGTTAGGCCGATATCACGCTCGGACGATCACCAGGTGTAACTTCACCCGCAGGACTTGGGTCACCGAGCTTCCATTTACGGAATTGGTTTGCCTGGTGTAGTGACCTCCGACCTTTAAGAGCTGGAGGCAGGCAACCCCCGCGGTATTCTTCCCGTGTAATGAGCCAGTGTTCTCTAAATAGGCTCCACATCGAGCAATCAAATGCCTTTACAAGAAATCAACCTTGTTATCTGCAGTTCTCGGTGACAACACTGCAAAACGTTTCTAAACGTTTCAAAAGAGTTGCTCTTGCCTTCCCTTTTACCTCTATAGGTGATTCTTTTTATTTTCCCTACTGCATACGATGTACAAAGTGGAAGTCAACCCATAAATTCGATGTCGACATTTTACCGGAAGGGTACGTTTTGAGGCCATCTGAAGCCCTCAGAATGCATTTTAAAAGAAAGTCCTCGCGTGTGCCTTTGTGTGTGTGTGTGTGTGTGTGTGTGTGTGTGTGTGTGTGTGTGTGTGTGTGTGTGTGTGTGTGTATGTATGTATGTATGTGTATGTGTATGTACGTATGTATGTGAACAACAAAATTTGTAAATAACAAACGTAGCATTTAAGTTCAATAAGTACCAAAACACAAAATTTTGAAGTAAATACTCCCGCATGGAACATTTTTGAAACATTTTGATTTTCTCAAAAATTGTACACAAATATTGTAGATATTTTTAAAACAACTTTATTTCAAGCAACTTTTTATAAAAGATCCGTTATTATTGGTTTCCAAATGTTTATCACTGTCATTCTTTATACCTTAGGACGATTCTCAGTTGTTTGTCGCGATTGCATGGAAAGGGTATGGAATTTTAAGGCCGGCATATAGAGCCCAATTCTTAAATAGTAGACTGTCGGTATTCCATCTATAAGAAAATGAGTAACATAATCTTTCTGCAAAGGCTTACCGTTTAAAATGAAGTACAAGGAAAAATAAGGCGAGTTAAATGTGTTTCCCAGCTAATACATAATGACACAAAGGCTTCTTCCATAGCATATCGTGTTCCAACTATTTGCAAAACTGAAATAATCACTTGAACGATAAAATGCACTTGCTTTCTAGTAACAAACTTTAAGGTATGCACTCACATGACTATTTACTACTGAAGGCACTGTTATTAAAAGTGTTTATTGTATGTTTCTTATGTTAATCAAGAGAGGCATTTGCAGGATTCATTGCCTGCCTACTTAAGATATGAGCAATGCAGTATGAGTATACAGTAGACTTAAACTTAAATCTTATAAGCTGGTCGTTTTGCATTCCAGGACATATAAAATGAATAACGACTTGCTTTTTGAGAAAAGAAGAGGTGGGCGATCATCCAAACGATAGGGGAGGGGGGACGTTAGCATCACGGCACACCCAGCCTGAAAGCTGGCTTTCTAGATCAGGGTTCACTACCTATCGTACCTCCTTAATTTGCTCACAATGTTAAAATTTGCAACCCTAAGGGTAGACTCAAACCCCTGCGCATTCTGTGGCAGAGAACCAAAGCACTACGCCCCAGGCCACTATGCTACGGCGCAGGACATGATTTATCAAGACCTATACAAAAGTATGCAAAATGGAAAGAAGTAAGTTTGCATAAGATTCAAAATATGTTTTATTGGTAGTGCAAATGTGCTAAACTGAAGTGTTACAATAAAATATGTCAGAGTCTTAAGCATATCAACAATAACGAAACATTTTTCCATACAACAGATAATTTTGAAAGATGCTGAATGATGTTTACGTCATTAATTTATTACTTTATTTTTCTCTCCCAAATCACGCACGCACTTCATCTACATTAATATATTTATTGCAAATATGTATATACTAAAATGTCTATGCGATTAAAGGATCTCTTGCATACAGGGATTTTTACATATTGTCACCGTGGGGCATTGTTGTGCTGCTGCCACAGGCCGGAGGCGGGCGCGTGAACAGGAGAGACTCCAGAGCGTACTGTCCATTGTTGTTGCCGCGAAAATTCTTGTAAGGTCTGCGGCTTTCTAGAAACAATGGCTGGGGAGGTATAAATACCGGCAAGGTGTTAGGAGCGGCAGTTGTTTGTTACTTATTGCGACAGTCGACGATTGAAGTGCACCGCAGTGCTTTCTTTCATTTGTTTTCGTGCAGCAAAACACCGAGTCTGCAAACAGGATTTCCGAATGCAGTCACAATATATAAACACTTAAATTAATAAATATATAAATATAATAAACAAATATAAAGCTTCTAGTAATAATGAGAAATTAATGATCCAAGTAATAGTTACATCATATTATAATACTTCTATATTACAATTAAAGACAACACAAACACAAAATGTTAGTGTAGTGAACTTGCAAAACATCTCCTAGACAAGTACACCACCCCCGCACACACCCTACGCACACCCACACTAACTCCTTGCACACGCCCACGCTAACGCCCACACCCACAGGCTCATGCACACCCACGCACACGTATACGTATACAGGGCGCTCACAGAAATATTCGCTCGTTATAAAACAGATATAGTGCTGCAATCAGTTGGACTTCTGTACACGAAATTGATGTCGTCAGAAAGAGGAACTGAAACAGTATAGTACCTCTCTGAACAAGACGGTCAATTCAAGGAACCTTGAAGGGCAGTACCATTGCGTCCAATGCACATTTTCGCAAGTTGTTGATACAGAACAAACCGTACAGCGAGATGCAGTTAGGAGGTACTTCATCTTTATTTTCCTCGTCTAACATTTCTGTAAACAGCCGTGCACTAGACATATCAAGAGAACGTGTGACGGTAACCGCTTCCTTGAAAGACAAATTGGTCATACTTTCCGTTTTGAAACTGAACAAAAGAGTTTAGCATAGGGGAGTCACATTCAACCTCCAAAATGAAAAGCAGATTTTCGCTTTCCTAAATACTGGCATTTTGCTTGTTTACTTTGTCAATTATGTGGAAAATTCTTATCACAAAAATTATTTTATCCCACAGATCTCAATTATCCCAGTGCTATTATATTTCAATATACACCAAGTAATTCCTGACGGTTTCCCATAACATTTAAAATGCTATAGAATCCACACTGAGTTAAACATTTAACCTTTAAACCATTTAATATAATTTCAAGCTCGGAGGTCATTGGAGCCCGAAACGGCCTTCGACTAGTGCCATACCGGGACATTGTCCCTTATTGGTATATGGTATGATTTTTTAAAAACAGTGTGTAAATGGGGGCACCTTAATCGTATTATGCATATCTTATTCATTAATTTGTTTTAATTCTTATTTTTTCATTTATCTTTATGGTAAGTCTAATGCAAGCCTAGGACTCTTGTCTCCAGGGTGAATGTCTTAATATAATTTGCTTCTAACCACAATGAAAAACTAAACAGCAGTATGTGGTACAGTCTGTTGTTTCAGACAAATATTTACAGTTGCACATCTGATTTTTTTTCATTCTGATAACTCCAATTTCACGTAAATTCAACAACTGATACCTTACAAACAGAGAATCTTGCTATGGACACACTGCACTGTATATCTGGTGAAATACGCTTTCTTCACGAAGTTCACTCGGCGAGGAGTCGAACACAAGATCTTCTAATCCCTAGTGGAAGATCACTCACTGCACGTCAAAGCACTCGTTACCAAATCGCCCTTAGCGGTGTCAACTCAACAGACTTTCTGCTGATTCTGGCCCATTTACATTTCTTGAAATTGTCCTTGTAGGCTCGCAGCCGAAAGTCTTTAGTCCTTCAGTTTCTTTACTAACTGTAAATCAACTTATTTTTAAGGCTTATTATTTGAATAATTTAACAATGAAATTGTAAGCTATAATACCAAAATATCATTACAGAATGCACGGTCAGCGTTGTCTTGACTATTCCTGCAGAACACAGACAAATGGAGATCGTTAAAAGATGTCAAAAGGATCGGCCTGTGCTTTCAGTAAAAGCCAAATTTGAACTATACGTTTGAAAACAAGTACGGATTTGTGTGCCAATGAGAAGTTGAACGTGGACAGGAACTGCAAATCCCAAAAGTGTGCCTCAACTTCCCTACTCACTTTGTTTCTTAACTTCGTGATCGTCACCCAAAGAACGTGCAAGTACTTCACAAGAAGTTCATGTATAGCATCTGAAAACTAACCAGAGCTTCAGTGCCAGAAAATCAACTTTCAAGAATTTTTTTTTATTTATTTATCCAGATTTATGAACCCTATTTTACACAGTGGTATATTAGGGTTATAGTTGATACATAAAAATACACAATTTTAACAGAAATATTTTAAACACTAGAAGGAAGAAAATATGCTATAATCTGATGCATATTATTTTAAACTATTTCAGACGTTTAAACACTGAGTTTATAAACATCATGAAAATGGTATATTAGTGTTAGAGTTGATACATAAAAATACACAATTTTAACAAAAAACATTTTAAATACTAGAAGGAAGAAAATATGTTATAATCTGATGCATATTAATTTAAACTATTTCAGACGTTTAAACACTGAGTTTATAAACACCATGAAGTACTTATACTGTTGTGGCTTCATTAGCAAAGATGTGAGCGGAGCAGAAAATTCAGTTCCTAGAGAGTCTAGCTTGAATATTAATTCTTGTCTTTCTCTCCAGAAAATGGGACAACAGAAAAGGAGATGAACCACAGTTTGAAATTCTTCACCACACATGCACTCGGGGTTAGATGTTAAGTGAAAACGTGATAAGTATTCACCAAATTTACCATGTCCACTTAAAAATTGTGTCAAAACAAAATTTGGTACAAGAGTTTCGCATTTTCTTCTGTCATATACACTAGGGAAAAATAATGTTTTTGTTAAACTTCCATTTGGAGTTGTTAGCCATTGTTGGTTCCATTCTTCAAGAATATGTTGATGTATTATTCTCCTACAGTAGAAATAGGACATAAAGAGTATGTCACAGGAAGATTGGATTCTGCAGCCTTCTTAGCCAAGCAATCAGCTCTCTCGTTACCTAAAATTCCACTGTGTCCTTTAAGCCATCCCATGCAAATATGTCCTGGATGGTTTTCAGGCAAGGTTCTGATTTCATGTGCTAATGAACTTATCATTAATAGCGAGTAGAGCTGATTGTGAATCACTAAGAATACGGGCACTGTTCCCATTAACAGTACACCATTTTATAGCTTCTTCAATTGCTAAGAGCTCCGACTGGAATACAGAACATTCAGGTGACAATTTAAACATGGAATGAGTTAGTTCCGTTTGGTTTTCATAAACAACAAAAGCGCATCCTACTGCAGATATATTATCTTGAAATTGGTAACGCGAACCATCTGTATATATGTAATAATCATGAAAATTACATATTTCCTTTAAACAGGTTACAAAAATTGATGGGTGTCCTGCTGTGGTAGGATGCTCCGGGATTTGTAGTTTTAAGTGAGACAGAGAAAGCGCACATTCACGTTCATGTCTTAAATTCATAATAGTTGCTCTTGATAAACCAGTGAGAGCCAAAGGTTCGATGTTAGCTATAATCTGAGCTGCATCAGTGGAGATTGTACGATATCCTCGAATTATGCGAAGGAGGAATCCCCTTTGAATTTGTGCAAGTTTTTTAACTGCCCATTTTTTATTAAGAACATCCTGGAATGCAGATACACCATACAAGATTAGGGGCACTATAGCCCTACACTTTCAAGAATAGGAGAATACGATGGCAACTTCTGTCATTAGGGTTCAAATCTTATACGAAGCGCAGATAAACGGAATCCCTTTACTTCACTCAGTGAAGTAAACCTTGCCAGAATTCCTCTTGAGAACAGGTTGGAAAACACCACATTCATCCCATATTTGAAAAATGTGTGCTGCTTCGACGATTTGTTATGTCTTACTTTGAATTTAAAGATACAGTTCGGAAAAAAGTACGATTTCTAAACGAGTGTTGTAAACGATGTAATTTCTATAAATTAACTTATACGTTCATAATTTATTGATACGATAGAAATTTTGCAGCAAGAGCAGCAGACAATGCTGAAACCAGGACCGTCAACACACAAGATGCGAATGCCCTTAGAATCCCACTATTTCACATGAAGTGAATTATTTTTAGAGTGGTTCACATCTCCTAGTTACATGTGAGATATTTTTACGAACAAGACAAATACCGAGTTGCTTGTGCAGTGTAGTAGTTTATCGCACCAGAAATATGACAGTACAGAAGTCTACGGCTTTAAACGCCGAGAAATCAAAACAAGATTGGCTAACATTTACAAAATGTTTATCATCTTATTGCAATTAATTTATCCTGAGTAAATGGTTAAGCTCTAACGAACGTCACATTCGGGAGGTCCTGGAAGCAATCCCCACCGACCACACAGGTTTTCTCTGGCTTTCCCAGGTCAGTAGGCCAATACTGCATTGATTGGAAATATACCGCCATTTCCAGTGCATCATTTTACGTTCATTGTTTCCTTCTCTTCTATACTTCTAGTTTCGTGACTGTGACGGTACCACACATAATTAAAGGAGAGCGTGCTAGAGGGCTGGCTGGTCAACGGGTCGCTCATGGACATCTCTAGGCAAATCCACCAGCAGAATGATTCTTCGAGCCTGGAACTGTTAGACTGTCACGGTCTCTGTGGCCTGTCTGCCTGCGGCCTCTAGCCCAGCTGTGGCTTCTACACCCCAGTCCCTTTGCCACAATTGATCGATATAAGTTGCAGTGTGAAAGGAGTCGCCCTCTGTGTGTAGCCTATAGCTAACCTATATGACCTAATTTTGATCATGTTAAATGGATAAGCATTTTGCTGTAGTCAAGCTTTATGTGATTATTTGGTGTCTCTATTATAACATTTGCTGACATTGAAAACAGTTTCGAAATAAATAAATAAATAAAACAATACTTCATATTCTTCATTACGCATGGCTCAAACTTCGAAGCAGACAGTCAACACTGGATTAAAATTGTAAGGTATAAAACTCCTTCGTATTAACATTCACACAGGCGCATGCGCACGCGCGCGCACACACATTTTATTTCTAAAAAGCCATTAGAAACGGAAAACAGCCCTGCAGGAATTCAAAACAGTTGCCAAAACCTTGTTAATATGTAGTTCTAATGCCTCCGACTTCATGTGGCTTATATGAATTATCTGTAAATCGACTGAAGAATCTAACTATATTCAATTTTATTTTATTGCCGTGAATTTTAAAGCTTTTAAAAAGCATTTACAGGCCACAGACATGCAACTAGATATGCCAGAATCCTCTGAGTCGTCCCCAAAGTATATCTGCAAAAAGTATAACTACAAAAAGCCTATCATCAAAAATAAATAAAACCTTGAGGACATACGGATACAAAACCCTTCTCACCCACAACGTGACAGGCCGCGACGTGGCTGAGTGATTAGACCGCTTGGCTCTCACCAAGGCGGCCCGGGTTCGATCCCACGCGACCGCAAAATGAGATTTGTGGTGGACAACACAGCGCTGGGGCGGGTTTTCTACGGGACCTCCGGTTTCCCACCGGTACTTCATCTTCATCTCATGTATCATCAGTGGCATCGCCTGCGGTGCCGTATGTAGTAAAAGCGGGCGTTAAACACTACACTACACTACACAACACACACACACACACACACACACACACACACACACACACACACACACACACACACACACACACACACACACACACACACACACACACACACAACGTGACAGAAAACCTCATTCGTGAAAATAGATTTGCAAAACGTAAACTGCACACAATGCACGTATGAAACGACATATTTTTATCACTGGTATTAAGAAACAACAAGAGAATGGGTATCTGAAATCGAGAACTTTACTAAGAGTAATTTACACGGCGAGAGACTGGTAGCATCTCCTAAAAGTTTGTGTAACATCAGAGCGCAAATCAAAAAATGTATTTGCGAATCAACTGAAATGTGAGCGACATGTACATTTAGAACTTGTTTATATATTTAGGGAATATTCCCGAAGGTTCAATACTCAACTCCGAAAACTATTATATTTTCTCTCTCAATTTTAACTTTAGGAATATTAGCTTGCACTTTAATTCTGTCTATATATTAAGACTTTAAGTTAAATTAAACTAATATCCTTCAAGGTTATAATAATATAATATTTTTTAACTCTTTCTACCATACACCTATTATAACAGAAGGAAGCACTCCACTATACCCCACATTCAATAGCAAATTTCACAACAAATGCATGTTTTGAGTCCCTCTAAAACAAAATAAATTGGCAGAAACATGTGTGTGTGTGTGTGTGTGTGTGTGTGTGTGTGTGTGTGTGTGTGTGTGTGTGTGTGTGTGTGTGTGTGCGGGCGCGCTCCAATTAATACCAAACTGGTATTTAGGCTCAGTATCTTCAAAAGGTGCCACTACAATATTTTCTAGAAAATTTCCCACCCTAACCTATACTTCATATTTATAATATTTCGATTTCTCTTTCCAAAAATAGTTCTAAATGTTTTCTAAAAAATCACAGTATATTTAAGAATTTACTTCTGCCCTTCACAAAAATATGTAGTTCTTTAATATATAATCTTCTTTCAATATATTTATTTGTTGTTCTTCGGAAGTATGTTTGAAACCTTTCCAGTACAGGAATTACCTGCGAACTACGACGTGTCGCGATATACAAAATTGAACGAGTTGATTTATTATCCTAGATGCATCTTGGCGCTGGATGGAGATGACGTAAAGGGTCGCAAGAGTCCCGGGACAAGTCGATTACATCAGCCTGTCACTTGCAGAAGTTTTCTTGAACGCACTCTTATATATCGGCCTACATATTTTATACTACACGTCTCTCCGGATGAGAATGAACTGCTTTTCTACTGAAAATAACTTCATTTTGTTTCCCTTCGTATTCCCGCTACACACTGTCCTGCAAGTAGGAACCAGCCATATATTGTTCCTTTAACCACTCTTTTTATACAAATGCAAAATTAAACTCATATGGATGCTCGGCGTTTCACGATTAGCTTTATGAACTCAACTGAAGAATTAATTCATTTCATATACGAAATTTCCACCTCTTTTTGAAGCTGCTGTAAAGAATTTTCTGGATCTTTTTGTTTGTTAATATTCTCATTTATTTCTTATAACTGCATTTTTGTGCAGCTCCGGCTCATCCCAAGAGCGAATGAAAATGAATGAATTCCTGTAATTCCTTAAGTGGAACATAGAGCCTTCTGAACCACGTAACCTCGAGGCTCGCAGGCAAAGAGTTGAGAATCAGAGGTTTCCTGATCACAGAGATTCCGGGATTAGTGATCAGCCCATCGCCGGAAGTGAAACTACGGGAGAGATGAAGTGAGAGAAAAGATGATGGAGCAATCGGTGGCATGCTGGCGGGGGAAACCGGAGAACTCGGAGAAAACCTGCTCCAGCGCCTTCTTGTCCACCACTAAGGATCGCACTGTAGTATATAAAGAGCATGTTACCGAACTTGATCATAAACTCACGAGTACAATGAAAGTAAAGTAAAACTTTCTTACAGGAGGCTTATTAGAAGATTTTGGCATTCAGAAACTTCAGGGCAATAAATAATTTCGTATATGAAATCAATGAATATGTAATAAGCCTGAGTTAGAGTCATTAGCTACGCAAATTACGAGGGAAAGCAATTACCTAAGGCAGTGTAAGGGAGGCAGCCATTAGCTCATTAATTCCTGGCATTAGTTACGCTCAATGGGTGCGTGTGAAAAGCATAATTCCATAATGAATCCAATCTTAAATACCAAACATGACATTCATATTCAGCATCTTCGACAAAAATAGCTTCAAAAAAATCCCTTTATCCCAGACTACCCTTACATGAACCATTTTTCTAAATGCTGACTATCCCAAAAATTGTCCTAACAATTTCGATTAAAATAAAAAAGGTTTAAGATATTTTCAAGATAATGAACCTTTTTGAATGACTTTTGCACAATTGACAAACCGCAAGAGATAGACAAAATATGACTATACAAAAACTTTCAATTTTCAAGGTATTTCCTGTTATTTGTTTGGATTTTGCAAAACTTAGCTATACTTTTCTCAAATGGAAGTCATTACTCGTTCCCCGCTCCACTGCCCTGGTCATAAAGAGAGAATGGAATTTCAAAGTCATCACATAGCCACCAGCTCTTTAAGAAGATTTAATTATTCCTTAAGCCTAATCTCCCCCTATTCCCACTGTACCTAAAGGCATTTATTCAAATGTTTATCCCGGCCAATACGAAGAAGACGAAAGAAGAAGTTATGAGTACGCTTTGTAGAAGAATGGGTAGAGAAAATGTAACACAAATTTATTTACATCGTAGTCGAATTCACGAATATATGCTGTAAAATCTTAGAGTTGTTAATGAGGAAATCCTGTAAAAACACTGATAATTCTGACATAAATTTTTCTTGGCTGCCCGTAGCTCAGTCGGTAGAGCACCTGCCTGCCGTGCTAGGGGTCCCGGGTTCGATTCCCGCCGGGGGATTTTTCTCCGACCAAGACCATTCTTCATCTTCCCCAGAGTCTGGAAGTATGAATGAAGGTGCGGATGTGTACGTGATTTAATGATTAAAACTCAACGAATACGTGTTAACAACTTACATATGTTCCAAAGCAGAACGGCCGCCGATATGACCACTGCAGTTAAAGACAAATAAATGGAACAAATAAATAAAAAAGAAGTTTTTTTTCTTCTTTATTAAGAGAAAACACATACCTAAAATATACTCCACAAAATGAGTGTAATGTGATTTGCTAAATACTACACATAGACTTCAATTTTGAAATACAAAATTCAAAGGGAATAAAATAGAAAATCTTTATAAACGACAGAAGTAATCTTTAAGAATTTTTTCCCTTTTTGCGTATTAAAAATGAGAATTTTCCTTCCATTAATTTGGCTGTATGAATTTTTTACAGTGGAGGCGAATACTATCTGAAGTTACTTATATGAGAATAGCGAATGGCCCGAGGGAGACCATAGAAGGAGATGAGACTAATATTCGTTAAATCAATGCACTTCTGTGAAAAGATTCTACTGCGAATGTTGAATCGACGCCTAGCTGCAAAAGGGAACAGCCCAGGATAGCAAAGAACTGCTAAAAAAATTTAAATGTGAGCATTTATAAATGCGAAAAAGCCATTTGAGATAACAGATTTGAAGAAACGTTTCAAACTTAAACTTGGTTCGCAATGTAGAGTACCTTATTCACAATGTCCATACCAAGCACATTATCAGAAAGCAGATGTGTCGGAGGTAAAATAGAGTAGAGCGTGCAAGAAGAATGTCCTATTTAGCATGTACTTGTGTACTACTTCCAGAATAATAGAAAAGTATTAATAGAAACAAGGAGAAAGGGAGGTAGGTACGTGAAGAAGACAATAATAAAATCACGGCTTAATTTATTTAAAAAGCATAACTGGTACAGCAACTTTCATGGCTTCATCAGTAATGGACCTAATGGCCACCAGCATTTAGGCTTAAACCAGGGTCTGCTACAGCACCTAACAAAGATGCTCTGCTTAAACCTTGATTTCTTATTTAATTCTGTATAGAAGGGAAAACAGAAAGATCATGTAAACATTGTCCTTTAGTGAGCAGAATTGCTTTAATGAGAATGTTTTGAGAATTTTCCAAAAATTTAAAGCATTTCAACAGGTATTAAACGCTTTCCTATAACTATCTGTATAAAATAGAGTGGCAAGCTTAGGACAGTAAAGCTATGCATTCTAAAACAAAAATTTACGTTATTTTACAAAAAAAAACTTCTTACAATAATAAATTTCTGATTGGTGTTCCGTATTTACTAGAAAATCAATTTACTAAGAAATATGCCACAAGACCAATTGCTTTAAAATATATTTTCATTTACGAGTTTTGGATTTTGCTATATTATATCAAACATGAGTAAGGTTGGCAGTATAACATAATACACAACCAGTTTGGTTTAGCATGTATTGCGGAACCTGCTTTTAGAAGTCTCACTCTACAAATTAAAAACACCATTGTAACGAGCGTTTTAAATGCAGAAAAATATCACAAACATTACAACTTAGAAAATTGCATCGAAAAATTTGCCCATGAAACGACCTCAAATTCTTCTTATTGTTTATCACGCACATACTACAAAAGCTATATTCGCCCCAAAAATTAGATACCGAGATTTTACTGCAAATATATATATATACCTTTTGAGCTCCCGTGAATTCAAAAACTGCAATTTTAGGGGGGGGGGGGGAAGATCCGTCAACAGCATGACTAAAACGAAAAACCAGTTGAATACCAAATGTTTTACTCGTAAGTTCTCCATCTTCCAAGAATGCGACACTAAGATTTTCAGAAAAAAGGTGCCCCACCCCAACCTATCCTTTACATGGAAAAACATTTTAAACCATAACGAATAGACGCAAATTTTACTGCATAAAAAACGCAGATCCCGTTAAGGCACGTAATTTAAATTATATATCAGCTAACCATTTATAATATATTCCCTGTTAAGGCGCTTGAGTTTTTCTAAAATACGAAGTCTTTATCGTTTCCTCACTCCCTCTTGGACAATGCGAAGGATATGCATGAAATTTCATAGCCATCGATACCGACCAGACCATAAAAGATCTGATAATCGCTGAACTCGACGGTATTCCTTGATTCCATTTGTATCTACAAGGTGATATATAATAGAACAATTTCTACAAATACTTTTTATCGATTAATATGAAATGGATAGAGGAATATGAGTTTGTAATTACACGCAGTTTGTTGACGAATGCGTAGATACAGTCATGTGAATGTAACATACCATTTATTAACTTATTTATTGGACTGTAATATTTGTCCCATTACAAACATATAGGTATGGTTATTACGGTGGGAAAGGAAGAACCTGAGAAATATATTTGGAGCGATAAAGGACTTGGAGGGATGGAGAATGCGGACAAACTTAGAGTTACAGTGTCTATTTGGACAGTCAAATATAGTAGTGAAAATTAAACAAGGAAGAATAAGGTGGATTGGTGTGCAGAGAATGTCGGAAACCAGTGTAGTTAAGAAGATATTCATAGGAAAGCTGGATGGCAGAAGGAGAAAAGGAAGACCCAGGAAAAGATGGGTAGACGATGTAGAAGATGACTTGAGAAAGTTGGGGGTTAAAGGCTGGAGAAGAAAAGCAGAGGACCGAGTAGAATGGAAGAGAGCGGTTAGGGAGGCCAAGGGCCTACATGGCCTGTAGTACCAACTATCATCATCATCATCATCATCATCATCATCATCATCACCATCACTAACATATAGGTAATATTAAACAACGGAAACCTTGAGTACCACGACCAATGGGAGATCATCCTTGCCCGCCTCGGTAGCGTAGGTGGTAGCGTGTCTGCCTCACGTTCAAGAGGTCCCGAGTTCGAATCTCGGTCATGATGAGTTACCGGATAAAGTTTTTCCGGGGTTTTCCCTTATCCTAAAAGACGACTGTCGGGTAATTCTAAGCTCCATAGACCCTGGGTCCATTTGAACATCGTTTCACCCATTCCATTCATCGTCCGATGTGACTTACAAAAAGTTAAAGGACGTAAATTACAAAAGAGGGAGATCCCCAGAGAGGAAGGGAACTACAGACGGTTACGGCCGCAAGGACAGGCCACGAGAAGTATAGACAGTTTTTGACTAGATGGCGGGACCCACCACTCTGGAGCTGCTCAGAGTGATGATCGTCCCTTTCAATAAGCATCTCTCTAGTGTATGACAATAGTCTTTGCTTGAACCAAGCATCCGCGCCATCTGTCCGACATTACTACATGGCGATGTTTAACGATATAATTTTCATACGTACTCAGAAGCATGTATGAAGCTCCTAAATAAGGGTTTTATTTATGGGCACTTAACTGGTATGGTTCTCAGGCTTCGGATTATTTTACGTACTAAATGTAAAATACGGGACCACCGGTTTTACTCCCCTTCCTAAGAAAATCATGCTACGAAGTAATACGATTCTTCGCTTTTGACGGAATTGAACCCATTAGCTCACGATCCGGAGTAGCACGGAGAGTGATTAAACGATTCTTGGAGATCTACCTCAAGCGGACACAATCAGAAGGAAACTCAGCCTTCAATTTTTCTTCGAACTTAAAGAATCACTTAAAAGTCATGAAGGAGCTATGAAGGCCTAATATGGATGTTATAGTTATGGCTGAATGCAAAGCAATGCTACTAATAGGGTTTGCCTAAGTGATGCAATTTCGCTCGATGGTGTTAATCTTGTTTTACCATTAAATGCGGTTTACCGCTCGTTCTCTATTCATAAACTGACGATTCATATACACACGTAGCTGAGCATAAGCCAATAAGTCAATTCGTTTGTTCTGGCATCAAAACATGAAGTAATTACTGGAAGCGTTTTCATAGGCGATCTGTTCTTCCTCGATTAAATTGCCTTCTTCATTAAATATATTTCTGGATAACTAGTCAAATATAGTGGAACGATACCTATAGATTGTGCCGTGTACATAATCATTGTAGGGATATTTTAAAACAAGCATGGGCGAGTCGCGTGTCTCATTTAGGAGGAAAGCCATGGAAGGCTGTTGTGACATAACATAATCACTCGTCTATCGTAGTGGTGACGTAATGTGGTTCATTGTTTTAAAAAGCTGGAAATTATTATACATTAAAATGCACTAAAAATCAAAATCCTTTATTTATAATTATTTATAAAACAAACGTTTGAAACTAAAAGTATGCTATATTTAATTAAATAAGTTTAATCATCATCTTCAAGGATTCGGCGCTTTGACCCGCTCCGTTCTCTTCAAGAGCCTACTGATCCTTCCAGCGTAGAGCTGGGCGTCCCACAACTCTCTTTCCCTTCGGCATATAATCTAAAACTCTTGGAGCGGTTCCCCTCCGTGTGGGTTGGATTTATATCACACGATGCGGTGACATATCTGAAGTTGGATTCGCCCCGTCGTGAGGTCTACGCCCCACACTCGCAAAAGTTTCGCGCTCCGTCGGTGTGGCAACGCATGTAGAAGCCAAACCTTATCTTGATGTAGAAGCGATGAACCTTTCGTCTAAAAGCCGTGAAGATGATGTTCTCGAAGATTTCTGTAAACCCTCTCTCCGGCAGGTTAGGTCAGGGGATCTGGGGGCCACAGACCTTTCGAGATTATTCGATTATCAAAGAAACTGGGTACAAGTTCCATGTGTCATTAGATGTATGGCACGTTGCTCCATCTTGCTGGAAATAACGTTCTCTCAATTCGATACCATCTCCTTAAAACTGCAGAGAATATGGTGAGACGAGTGCAAAGATGTATAGATGCTGGTGGAGGACACTTCCAACATTTTCTCTGAGATGTAAATAGTGTAATGTAATCTCCCAATTGTGTATTATATTCTCCCAAAGTTGCACGTGTATCCTATTATTGGTTCAAAAGTTATGGCCTATTGAAGTGGTTCAGGTTTATTTGGATCGCACTATATAACCTGATTGAATATTGTGACAAGAAGGAAGGAGAGGGAATCAAAATTCGTTTGTGTAAAGCAACAAAACGGCAGCTGCAACGGAAATGTAAATAAATAAATAAATAAATAAATAAATAAATAAATAAATAAATAATAATAATGAATTGGCTAACCTTTCCTATCAGACACGCAGCTCCTAAGTGCTCAATTTGTTTCGTCAGTTACTGTAGGCCAGGATATTAATATTTCTCTCTTCTAGTAAAAGATAACAAGGGAATGCAGCTCTCGTAAGTGAAGTACAATTCACCTTAAGCTTTGCCAATTAGTACAACTTGAAACTGCGGATGTTTTCTTTACCTGACTGTACATCCAATGTCCCGTCCACTTGCTCCGTTACTTTTTAGTTCCTCTTCCCACCGAACGCATTCATATCGTGGCCAAGTAGTCTTTTGTTATTAAGTGTACTTAGTTTGTGGTAGCCTCCACAAGTTTGGGAAAGTTGTAATTGATAATAAATGCTATATATAAACTCAAGGCGTACTTTGCAGCTTCTTTGTATCCCACAAAATGTGGAAGAGCCCACCGGCAAATCTAGTGGAATATATCTCGTAGCTGCTTACAACAGTGTTCCACATCTGGGTTGCAAGACTACGTGCGTGTTGCCAACAGCAAACGAGCGGAAGGGGGCGGTGATCGCTTAACATCTATTGACACGAATGTCCATACTTGTCTTAACACATTCTTCCTATGAACAAGCCCTCGTCATTTTTCTATGATCCAATATTAGTTTCATCAATCCATTACATAAAGTCATTACATGCAATTTTTACTTTCTCTACTCAGCTTCACCAAGTAGAGGAACTATTGCATTCCACCTAAAAATTCGATACCAAGACTTCATTGGAGTCTCGAGCTTCGAGTTTCCCTGAATACAACCCAATGTATAAGTATTACATTTAAATAGCTGTCTACCCTCGCTCATTTATTAGTGAGTATGCACTCTATTCTTTAGAAAGTATGTACATCTCCTATTTACAGCGTTTCAATCGGGATAAATCTTTGCTGAAATATCTACAAATAAATATTTAAAAATTTAAAAACTCAAAACAATAAAAAGAAATATTTGAGGAATAGTTAATTCTACAAAAATATGTATATTGGACTGGAATGTTCGGAGGGGATTCGGCACCTCGACCTGACTGGTCTTTTGTACCTATATCCTAAGTGGGGCACCCCCGGAAGGGAGGATGATGTGCGAGAAGACACAGTGCGGCCGACCCCAAGGTGTCACTACAGTTCAGAGGGCGAAATGAAATCAAATGTGTAGTGTTTAACGCCCGCTTTTACTACATGCGGCACCGCAGGCGATGACACTGATGATACATGAGATGAAGATGGAGCACCGGTAGAATGAGATGGCGGGGAAACCGGAGATCCCGGAGAAAACCCGCCACAGCAATCTCACTTTGCAGTCGCCTGGGATCGAACCCGGGCCACCTTGGTGACAGCCAAGCGGTCTAACCACTGAGCTACGGCGCGGCCATTTCAGAGGGCGAGGTTCCTACACTTTGCCGGATAGAAACTCCACGGCGGTGGGTTTAGGACAATCGTCATCCCACCTGCCGTGGCCCCGAAACAAGTCACGAAGTCGGTTGGGACACCGGAAGCCGTCTCCCTACAACAGAGTACTCCAGAAGTCTTGCACAACCGACAAGCCTCCTGCCGCGTTTCTGAAACGAACCATTGGGCCGGCTCAGAGACCAAAATCCATCCTGCCGGAGGGAAAAACGTTTTCCTTAGAGCATATCATCCTGCCATGCACCGCCGAGACACCCGCCGACACTTCTACCCTGAAAGAGACCACCAAATGAGAGATGATGTGAAATGATACTGAAGATGAAATGTAGGGACAGGAAATTCGGGGAATGTAATTAACCCAACATTCGACTGGAGACCCGGGAAAACCCCGGAAAAAACCCATGGGTCAGGGTAGGTATGCCAGGGGTATCGAACCCGTGCCTCCCAAATGCGGACAACAGACGAAACCGCCTGAGCCATCCCGTTAGGTGACAAAATAACTATATACATTTTATATCTGGTAGTTTCAACAAGAGCTACGCCTTTTTATGCAGTAAGATGTTCACCTGTTACGGTTTACCAATAAACTAGCCATTTTACAGTGAAGAGGACTTCCCAGAAAATTCAAGATGTATATTTTAACTGCCATGAAAATATCTTAAAACACGTAGCATTCAAAATCATTACAGCCGTTTTTGGAGAAAATCCAAATTTTCCACGTAAAGTATTGTTAGGAGGATGGGGAATTTTCTTGCATCTTTTTTCTTTTCTCTCCTTTTTTAATTAACGTCCTCCATAGTTAATCATTTCCGTCAATGAATGAAACAGATGAAATGATGCTCAAATGAGCCACGGATCGATAGAGCTCAGTTATCCAACATTCATCTTTCGGGATAAGGAAAAACCACGAAAAATTGTTTTGTATCTTCATCTGTTTTCTCTCTCATTTGATCTTCTTGAAGTTTATAAAATTATTATAAATTTAGCCTGCAGTTCTTGGAGTTTAAAGTTACCCTAATTCACCTTATGGGAAAGGGTAGTAAAAACTCCCAGGAAAAAAAAAAATCATATCTTTTTGAAAATGCTGGTATCAAATTTAGCATTTCCTTTGGAGTTATGCCCTTCACGAACATAGGCGGACGGTTTTTCAAAACAGCCTTTGATGAGGCCTAAAAAGAGATTTCAGTGAAACTTTCAGATTACATTTTTGGGTGGGTATAATATTTCCTCTGCTTAATGGAACTACAAAAGTATAATAAAAACAAACACGTTTTAGTATATCAGGTAATAGATACCCAAGATGATAATGGACTATCATCCAAATGGAGAGGGAGAGAGAGAGGAAGTGAGGGGGAGGGAGAGAGAAAGAGAGATTTGCGCAGACCATGCAAGAAACGACTTGCTATTAGAGAAATGACCAGATGAGTTTATTTAACATCTGAAAAGAGAAAGAGAAGAAAATGTTTGTTAAATTCCAGCTGCTGCGTCAGCTGTGTTTTTTAAAATACCACAAATGCTTGAAGTTATTCGGAGTGATTATTGTTTCATTCTGCACAATCACGTTGGCTACACATTCCTTGCCATTTAGGGGCAACCATGACACAAGGGAGCTGTTTCAAAAGTGATACAGTGTACATATTGCAAACCATTCCGCTAATATTTTGTTATGTCACTTGTATTTGTAAATGAATGGGTATCTACTGTATTACATTCAGTACGAGTATATTTAAATAAAAAACTGTTTAAATATAGACTTGTAAATTAAGTTTCTAGCATTAGTAATGGAAGGTGCCAGAGCGTTCCAATGCCTACACCTACTGAGGATGCGCGCTTATATGTAATCTGTAAGATTAATTTCAATTCTGAGGGGGGGGGGGGATCTGATATTATATGCACCTGACTTTCTCTAGGCCATTTTCTACAAAATATTCTTCGAAGAGGTTTGTCTTTCTCTGCACAAACGTTTGCAGAAGTAGTTCAGGAGGTAGGAGTAATAGCGAAATGTATAAAACGGCGTGTGCTGGCTTTCAAATGTCCCTGCTTCCATTATCACGATAAAAAGTTGAACTGAAAATCAAACCAATAACAACCAAAGTCTTGGAAATGGTAAATGCTACAAATATATTTCAGATAAATTGCTTTTTAACATATGCTCTTCATGTAATAAGCTCTCGCCTTTTCTTATGGTCTACCAACTGTAAGAATTAGCACAAAATGTATTCACACAGAAGTTGATTCATAGCATTTCTATAAGGTCAAATATATTCACGTAAATATCTTAAGAGTTTTATTTTAACAAAAATTCCAAGTGATGTCTTAGAAAATAAAGCAACCAAATTCTTTCAGGTAAGGTTTAGTTTCAGATGGGGAAGACGAAGCTCTTGAAAATCTCTGTATTGCATTACTGGAAGATGCTGGAACTGTAAATTTCATTTTACGTTATGCTGTTACCATAATCATAAGAAAACATGCCACAATCACAATCACGTTTTACAGAAATATAACACTTTTACTCAGGAATTTCAAAACATGTATTGACTTTTGCAATATTTCCTCCACTTGTATAATAATCTGTGAAGAAACTAAAACCAACAATTAATTTTGGAGCTATTTAATCAAATTCACAAAAGCATCACTTAACTGAACTGGAGATCAAATTAATTTCCAGACCGGGAAATTTAAACCTAGAAACGCTTGTGTTCCCTTGAAGGTAATTGTGCAATTTCTGTACAATTGTTGCCTAAGCCTTTGAAATGGCACATCTATTTTGGTTTGTAAAAGAAGATTGAAGACAGAAATTAAAACTTAAGACTGGGTTTAGTAGAGAAAATTTTCCTTGTAATACTTGAGAAGATTGCCTTCATTTTATTTAAACTGGCAATGAAATAAATTTGTGAAATAGTAAAACCTAAGGCTTTAAAAGCTAATTCCTAAAATTGACGTCTTTTGCTCTGTCACATCCAATCACAAGTATTAATACCAAAATATATTGAATACAAAATTAAAAATATCCTAAACAGCCAAAATACGTAAAATATTTTTGCTTTCTCTCCATTAATTGGTTCTATAGTAAGTGGAGGAAGCATTGTACTACATAATTTGATACGAAATTTCACCACAAATACATGTTTTGAGACACCCAGAATTCAAAAAGGACATATAGAAATCGATCTGTGTGAAGGTTTGTGAACAGCAGAACCTAAAATTTGATATGTAAGTCAGCATCTTCCCAGGAAGATTGTAAAGAAAATCTCTCCATCACAGACTACACTTTAATTAAAATAAATTCGTTATCTTTTGGGTTTTCTAAAAGTGACTAACAATTTTGGTTAAAACGGTATATGATTAAAGTATTTTCAGAAGAAATGAAATTTATATTATCAATCTTCAACAGTCTGGGAATGCCCTCTGAAGTCCTCTTCATTTTGAATGGTTTTTTGCATACCTGGGAAAGAGATAGACAAAACCTCGTTTTAGGAAAAAAGTCTACATCTATTTAAAGCACACAATTTATGCATTTTTTAGCTAATCATTTCCGAAAAATTCCTTGCTATTCCAATTTACAAATATTTATTCTCATTGTTTGTTTTTAAATCCTTTGGCCATCTAAGAACCAGCATCGACTATCGATTTGACTATACTTGAATTAAGTATTTCCTTATTTCCATTGTACCTACAAGAACATATTCAATGAAACTATTTCCGCAATTGATATTTCGCTTAACATCAAGAGAATGAAAGAATAACCGGATGTAGAAGAATGATTAGAGAAAGTCATGTGAGGTTAACATACTAGAAACTTCTTTTAAATTTATAAAAGCTATCATTTCTTTGTTGTGTGGAACATTTAGCGCCTTAACATAACAATGCCATTTAATAAACCCTTTTTTAGATCGATATAACTGAACATGCATTTTTTCTAATGTTAGAGTGTTATTTGTTTAATTAGATGCGCTAGAAGATGGGATATCGTAACTAGGGCAGAGGTTTCGCCAGGCATTCCTGCAGACTTTGCTGCCCGCTTTTGTTTTGTTTGCACTTACCTAGGGTTGTAGTACACAAGACGTGACGATATTCCTTACACTAACTAGTCCACTACGGCTACTACGACCACTAACCACACACAGTACTCATAATTCACTGCACTGTTCACAAGCACTTTACTTCGTTCGCGGGTGCACTCACAGAATTAAGACGTAGCTATACGAAGTTCACTGCCTGATCGTCGACGCTCGACGTCCTTCACTTGTATGAGGGGGCGCAGGGAGACGTCATGGCGTCGGCGTCACAGGGCGTCTTCAGTGGCGCCTCTATCGGATGTACGGTAAAATGAGAACCGGGATTTTAAACGGAATCGGGTCGCGGAGCATTTTGCAGTTTGTTGCATCATTAAGGGTTGGAAAAAGGGCGGGGAAGTTATCTGTGTCACGGGGTGGGCGGGAACAATGCCTCCAAAATCCATTTATGTCGTCTAGAGAAAGGGTTTCCAGAAACGCCTCGTCTGCACATGTGGGCACAAAGTGGTCATTTGCTAAATATTGAAAGGCACGAATTAGAGCGTTGTCAATAAATTTTCGCTTTCTCTCTGGTCAGTCGACTTGTTCAATTATAATGTTCCTCTACCAAATATTAATTTACCTGTCACTCATTCCCACATTTTGCAGGGTTAGCAGGTTTAGGTATACGGTTGATGTAGCATAAACGAGTAAATAAAATAAATCTGTAATATATACCATTGAATTGCCTAGATCAGGACGTATATTACACATTTGTTTATCGATTAAATTTATTACATCCTTCGTTTCCACTCATAATCTGGACATATTTACCCTTAATATGCTAAAAACAAATATGTAAATTAATTAATTTTAATAATATTTTCTACCACTACAGTTACTGGAAGCTAGTAGCTGGTATCTAGACCGTAGAATTCTGTCTTCCATCCATGTAACTACGAACCATGTAACTGCTCACTCAGCATGTGTGGAAATTGAGGAGCTGGGATAGGTACTGATCCTGGGGATAAGTGATGCTGACGAAATCATCTCTCACAATTGAGTGATCGTCCACCTCCGCGGTGCATAACAGGCCGGCAGTTGGACTGGTAGGGCCAGCTTAATTCTACTTATAACCAGATTTGCTTTGAGAAGAGAGCTGTTTTCCTAACCTTCCCGAGGGGTAGCAGGGGATAATCAGAAACATTGCGGTGCGCCTCTTGCTATATCTGACTGATCTTCGTACTCTCGAGCCTCATCCTTTCATTCCGGACGTTTATATTCGCAATAGGCTTATCCTTAGAATAACATAGGTTTGTTTATATTCAGGCAGCAAAACTTTGATACTGATCAAACAGATCAGGTGTAACTATAGCACAGGTTAACGAGCGGGATGGTTCAGGCAGTTTCGCCTGTGGTCCGCAGACGGGAGATCCGGGTTCGATTCCTGTGGCCGGCATACCTGACCCATGGGTTTTTTTCGGGTCGCCAGGCAATTGCTGGGTAGGTTAATTACATACCGAAAATTTTTTGTCCTTCCATTTCATCTCCATTGTCCATGTCCATCTTCACACACCATCTCTCATCTGGTAGAAGAATCGGCGGGAGCCTCGGCGGTGAATGACAGGATGATATGTTCTTGTAAACACTTCCTGCTCCGATAGGACGGTTTTTGGTCTCCGGGCCGACCTGGAGGGTGGCATGCCGCTTGTACAGGTATGCCGGAGGAGTTTTCAACAGGTAAAGTGTAGGGAATCTGCCCTTTGCACTGTCCTGACTTCTTGAGACAGTCGTCCTCTGTTTCCTCTCGCCTCATCCTTCCACCTGGGGTATAGGTACAATAGATCAAGATTGGTTGCAGTGCCCCCGTAACCCAATCTAATCCAATAGCACATCTCAATGTCATAAATCAAAACAAACCTCTGTGTTCACGGTTAGAAATGTTTCGATAATAAAGCTACTCTATTTTGATTGGATATTTTGTTCATCCGGAGCAATATATGTGTATTTGACATAACAAAATATTCCCATAAAATATATTTTGTATATTTTCAAATCAAAATTTTTCCATTAAGTAGCACATTTATAATTAACTTTATAGACCTGTAATATAATTTAATTTTCCGTTTTACAATTGGCTATGTTGGGACGCTTATTTGTAATAATATATGTTACAGTTCATGTTTTGCGCTAGGTTGTGTTCCGTTGTGACCACTTTGGAATATACAACAGTTTGATAATTCACTTTAAACTAGTAACAATTGTTTCGATTTATATTTAAAAAGGGTTTGAAAAATTTATAAAAGAAAAACAAACAAAATTGTGTAAAAATATATGTAATTTAGTGATTGGCCGCAGTAATAATTGTATTACGTTATGTAGTGACGTAGTAGTTAATCGGCCAATCACATAAAAGTAATATATGGGTAGCGATAGTAACGAAGGATTAAATAATCTTGGTGTAGAAACTGAAAGAAAATTTGTCTTTCTTTCTGGAATGCCGAAGAGATCGGACGCTTTTTAAATTGCTCGAAAATATTTAAGTGTTAGCTCAATTTGAAGTATTAGATTGATTCCGATCACAGTATAAAGTTTTGTGATAAGAATTGTAATGGATTTAGTGTTAAAAGAAATAAACAAAAGATTGATTTCTTATAGAAATACAAATTAAAAATCTTAATGATTTCTTCATTCGTTACCACCCTTGTATCTTAGAGTTTTCATAGACAAAAGTCACATGGGGCTAAATCCGTACTACAGGGAAGGTGAGGGATTCACTTCTCGTTGATTTTTGCAAGATATTCAGCAACAACATTGGCAATATGCGACCGCACATTATCGTGGTGCAGCATTCAGCCTGCTTCAAGGAAATGTGGTCTTTTGCGCCTGATAAGGACCTTCAATGTTTTCAGGACATACCTGCACTAATTTCCAGTTACTGATTTGTGTGAAGGTACAACATGCTGATAAACCATTCCATGAATATCAAAGAATGAGATGACCTTAACTTTCCCAACAGAAGCAACCACTTTTGCCCTTTTTGGGAGTTGGTGATGAAGGAGATGTCCACACTGAACTTTGCTGTTAGCTCTCAGGATCAAAATGATGTAGCCAAGTTTCATCAGCAGTGATTACGTTTGAAAGAGACTCCGGATCTTCCTCTAACATCAACTTTAACTGCATGTTACCTCCATTGCAGCGGTAGTCGATACTGAATATGTCTGAACTTGCCTGGTTCTTGCAGGCGGGAGCCAGGAGTACCAACAATGAAACTACTACGGCGTGTTTGTTTCACATTAAGCTAACAAAGTATAATAAGTTTGAATTTTAGTGCGAGAAATTATGACCGTAAAAAAAATTATGATCATTCTTTATTGAACAGCCCTCGTATGTTGCCGCAACTTTGGGTCATCGAAACCCACAACGGAGTAATCCTGCTACATATGTCGCCACAACGTGGGGATCATAGCGTCTTCAACATCGTACCATCCCCCCAGAACCAAAAACTTCTGTTTCAACATGATTTTCACAACGCAAGGCTTATAGTTCGTCGTCTTCAATCATCGCATGTGTAGCAAAATAGAAATCTTGTTAAAAAGTTCGTTTCCCCAGTATAACTGCAACTGGTGAACACAAAAGATTATTCTCCTGGACATGGTTTGGGATCGATGTTTTTGTTTCTGACAAATTAGTGAAATCATAACACCTCTATTACTATAAAGATTGTTATTGACTTCACAAATACAACTGATAAATTCAAAAATACAACTTTAACATCGTTCTCTAAAATAAGTCTTTCTCGCTGAGAGAGAAGATCTCTAGTACCGTCTACCGGATGTTTATTCCGTCCCTACAGCAACCACTCTGTAATTATATAACAATTTTTTTCGTCTTTAACTCCGTGTCTCATTTGTTTGTCTTCCATCAATAACTATACCTATATAATTACTATAAAATGAAGCTAGTCACAGTGAAGCAATACGTATTATACAAATATAACTATTTGTAACAAAAAAAAACTTCACCTATCTTAAGAAAAATGATGTCAATGTTTCTTATTAGTTGAATTAGTTGAAATCTATTTCACGAACTCCTGTTCGCGTCCTCAGTCAAAACGAGGAATGTGTTGACTGAGGACATGAACAAGGGTTCGTGAAATCGATTTCAACTAATTCAACTAATAAGCAACAATTACATCATTTTTCTTAAGATAGGTGAAGCTTTTTTTTTTGTTATAAATAGTTATATTTGTATAAAAATATACCTATACTTCACTATACATACATTTTATCTTTTTTTTCCTTTCTGAAAAAACATTTCAAAATTTACAACCAACTTTTGTTTGGGACCAACCATAAATAACAGCTTCAGTACTCATAACCGAAATACCAGATGTTTCACGTACAACATCTAATAAAAACGTTTTATCTTATTTTGGCCCACGTTGGGAAGCCATTTAGATTAACATTTTGAAGTCCCATGTTGAAATTTCCATGCGTCGAAAATTTGCAATGAATTAATATTTTAATTGATTTATCAATTTTAGTTTTCTATTTGTTTATTTAGAGTCGCTTTAAGAACTAGGTCATATCGCGACTGTTTTGTATAATACAGAGGTATACAATAAATTTGTCACAATTATTTAAACAAAATCATGAGAATGATGCTAAATAATAAATCAATATGACAAAGGTATTCAAGCATAAATCAATAAGGATAACATTTGAATAAGAATCACTAGCACAGTAGTATTTACACAATCAACTTTTAGTGTAATAACGTATGTATATTCTAAATTGGTATCCTTAGAACTAGATTTTCGTATATAAGTTTGTACTTTTAAGGAATAGCAGTGCGTGTTTGAAGTTGGAGGGCATGTTCAGAATGGTGGATAAGGCTCCAGTGATGCGATGAAGAGTATTCCTTGCATTCTGTAAGGAGATGGTTTACTGTGAGACGGTTGTTGCAGACTTCACATTGCGGTGGCATTTGTGTGCATATACTGTGATCATTAGATTTAAAATCATGTAAATATAATTTGCTTATATCCATTCGAATTTTCTTTGTCCCAGCTTACACCCAGTCGGTGCTTGAAATTCGTACCTCTGAATCGTGGTTTCGGATTGATGTGTTCTTTTAGAATCAATTTGCTAAAATAATGACTCAAATTCTTTCCTGTAAATAACAATTTACTTTAACAATACTTATTATACACTACTACACACTTTTAAGATTTCTACATGTCCATTCCCGTGACTATAAAACTTCTTCCTCCAAGCCTTTCTGTTTCTGAAGATAATTTATCCGTTTCCTTAGAAACCGTTCGTTTCCACACATTATGCATTCATAGCCTACTATGTATTTTGTTTATCTTTCACACGCTGATTATACACTTCCATTTTCACAATACACACATTTTAATGGCTGGCCCATAGCTCAGTTGGTACAGCTCCTGCCTACCGTGTTGGGTGTCCCGAGTTTGACTCCCGGCGGTGGGGGTGGGGATTGTTCTCCGACCAAGATAATTCCTCATCTTCCCCAGAGTCTGGAAGTATGAATGAGAGTGTGTGATATAATGATTAAAACCCAACGAATACGAGTTAACACCTTCGATATATTCCAAAGGAGAACGGCCCCCGATATAACCACTGGAGCTAAATGGAACAAAAAACATTTTAACACTTTTTAACATTTCAAATCTTCGACACTATACTATAAACGATATCACCAAATCTACAAGATTAATTATGTTCGGCCAAACAAAAGCTCTTTCGAACATGTGTGAACATGTTATAGAAAATTGTTCATAAATACACGATCAAGTTGTAACGGTAGCTTTTGTTTGAACTGAAAATGAGTTTTGTTTTCTGATCTGAATATTAGTGGGTCATGTAATGACAATATATAAAAACAAATTGAACGGTTGCTAGGGGAAGCAGAAAAATCAATAATCTTGTTTCATGATGTTGGAAAAATGTCGCAGTGAATAATTTTTTTTGAATAGTAGCAAAAAAATCAATAATCTTCAAAAAGAGATATCCTATGATCTTGATAGTGATGAGTGGGCGTGCAGGAGTAAGGAATTTTATGTAATTAACGGAAACTATTTATAATGAAGTAAGGGTTTATCGAATTGCTGGAGGTAACCTGCAGTGATTGACTAGGAAAGAAAGTTCAAGTAAAATGTAATCCAGATTATACAATTAAATTATAAATTACGAAATTGGACTTATCCAAAATTGTGTTTATTTCAGTCAAACCACACCTGAAAACGAGAGATCTCGTGACTCTTATTTAATTAAACATCGTCATCAAGAAACAATTCAAACCACAACGAATTAACCCTGTTACATCTGGCTTCCCGACTTGGGTCTTCGAAACAGTCAACGTGCATCTTATCTGCAACGAATAGAAAAACGGGTTATATATGGCACCCGAACGTGTGACCGAATAAAGAGTGTAGCTGGATAAAAATCCTGTTTACAAAGTTCAACCTGAAAAACCTCAAACAACGAACATTTCAGAAACGGCTAATCATAGGAGAGAATTTCTAACAAAAGTGTGTAGCACTTAGTTTAGATATTTCGTGTTTTGTTAAGAATAGTCAAGGAGATTAGTATTTGTAATAAAATAAAGAAATAATGTAAGGTTAGGTAATGGTGTAACCACGACAACGTAATATGATAAAAAGTGGTTAAATGTTTTAAAAGATTTTGTTCTTCTACTTATGAAAGTCTTGGAGGTAAGACGTGTAATTTTTTCTCCGAGTCTATGCAGAAACAATTTTGTGTGTGCATCAAAGATGCATAAGTAGAGTGCGCGCAAGAAAAGAAATAGTTCATCGTGGCATCTAACGCTGGTTGTGAACAGACTACATTGATAATATTTGGAATTGTATCAAAGAATTTAAAAAGGTTTATGAGGAATTAAATTTCCATTTTTGAGAAAGAAAAGGATTATTTGTTCATTCTTCAAAAGTTATAATATTAAGTTTCTCAGCCACGTTACAGCGACCCTGGGAAAGAAAAAAAAAGAACTCATCGCTCAGGAATTACAGATGCGCCCAATTATCCAAGGTTGCAGAAGAAACTTCTAGATTTCTTCGAGATCGTCACCAAAGGTGAGAAATTAATCTGCATCCACCTTCATCCCAAATAATCCTGCTTCAAGATGATACCGCAACGTGGTGCATTAGCATAGCATCTTCAAACACTATCATTGGGTATAAAATATTGCTTCAAGTGCAGTATGATTTTTAAAAGAAGATACGTGAAGGTCATCAAGCAAAGGACGTGAAGGATAGGAGGGGAAGGATAGGAGGGGAAGGTCGTTGCTAAGGTAACGTAAACAAAGGTTGCCAGATTGGTTACACTGTTGAATCACATACTCAGATAGCTTGAACACTTGTTTATATGTTGAGTGTTGAGAAGATAAAAAAAGGAGATCTACATTACTTCCTGTCTGATGTTGGGCAACATTACGGAAGCTCACGTGGAGAAACACTTGACCTTCATGTATTTTCTTTTAAATATCAGACTGTATATTACTTTTAAATAACTCTTCATTTACCTTATCTCCACCCGCTATGATTAGGTAAGAAAAGGTATTATATTCCACATTAATAATAAGTTTCGCTAGAAATAGATATTTTAAAACATTTAATTACTAAAGCCTAAGATGATATTCTTTATCAGTAGGAACTAAGTTTTGAACTTAATGAATAAGTACTATCGAATATACCTGTAGTGCAATCAGAGAACTCTATTCTAATTACTACTATAGAGTAAGTTCACGGAATAGCAAAGTTGATAAGTTGTAAGTTTCCTATGTCGACTTGAAAGCTCGGAGCAACCTTGGCTCACCTATGTAGAGGGTTCGCCCACACCGCAGTGTGTAACGGCAGAGGTTATTACGTTAGGTAATGAAGTTATTTCTGAAAACTTTGAAACCGAGAAGAAGCTAACGTCGTTATATTAAACTTCCCTTCGCCCCTTTCGCATCTACATTTATCTTTCGGATATGCGTTATTCTTCAGTTTACTTAATAAGCTTGCCTGGAGCAATATTCATCATAACACTGCATGGAAACTCGAATAGACAAGAGGAAGTATTGTGCATGGTACTCGCATGTAAACATTTACAATCTCATCAGAATAACCTTCACAAGAACATTAAAATCAGCACATTAGAAGTTAGGTGTTTATTTTCAAAATAATATATTTACCATTCATTACCTATCGCACTCACTATATGAAGTTGGAATCTCCTAGAAGCTAGCAATATACTGTGACTTTGTGGGTTCGTAGAATTAAAAGTCCAAGTTGCAGAAATTCCAAAGGTTCTTTATTTCCGTAGAAATAACCTTACAGTAGCAGAATTACGTCACATACACAATTCCAATCTACCAAGGTCGTTGACCACAACAAAGAGTTCACTTTCCAAACACACCACTTTCAATTACAACTCTAGTTCCACGTCTGTTTACAACTGTGTTTACGACTACTCCGACTACTCGCCTCTTATATATACCACTACTGATATCACTAGACATTTCTGGAATATTCTGTAACAAACAAGAAATCGACTGTTCTCTATCTATCAAGACACCACTAGAATGTTCCATTTAACTCACTTTATCTGTATTGGCATGTCTTTTTTATCTCCGTGCTATGTTTATCTGCTTAGGCAGCTGTTTATCTCCGTGATACACTAATCCGTCCGTTATCTTTCTGCGCCTAACCTTTTGTGCGCGTCGCCGTGACAATATGTTACAGAGGAGAATATGTCACACAAACTTATCCTAGCCAATTACTGCCACTGAGTATCAAGCCACAAGAAGTTAAATAATATGGGATCTCAATGTTTTACACATTTAATAACATTTTCGCAAATACTGAAAAATATCTTCCTTAATTTTTGTTACACTATACAATACTACTTATTACTGTAATGTATACAGAACTAAAAAGAGATGTGCATTCCTGATTACTTTTTCTACTACATGTAGTAAGTAGTGTGTGTGTCCTCCCTTACATTGCCGATCCCGGTTTGGGAGTTGTTCGGGTTCCACTAGCCAGGAAAATCGGGGCGAGGGAACCGAAGCATCGACCTAATAGAGGAATCAGGGTTGAGGGGCCAGCCCAACGCTTGGGATGAGAGCAGAGAAGTGGATGATAGTATGAGGGTGAAAAATGTTAGGAAAGACGAATGATGGAGCAACTGGTGGAATAGTGGCGGGGGAAACCGAAGGACCAGGAGAAAACCCGCACCAGCGCTATATTGTCCACCACAAATCTCACTTTGCGGCCGCCTTGGTGAGAGCCGAGCGCTCTAACCACTCCGCCACGGCGCAGTAGCGTAGACGGTAGCATGTCTGCCTCACGTTCAAGAGGTCCCGAGTTCGAATATCGGCCAGGGTGAATTACCTGGATAAGGTTTTTGGGTAAGTCTAAGCTCCATGGACCCTGAGCCCATTTGAGCATCATTTCACCCATTCCATTCATCATCCGATATGACTTAACGTTGGAGGATGTAAATTAAAAATATATAAGATTAAGATATGGCATATATATATATATATATATATATATATATATATATATATATCTTAATGAAACTTGGTAAATACCCATTTCATGTCGAATTATGATTAGAACATGGCGGTTCCTGCATATTTGGGGATACTTTAGGTGTTATTGCATATTTGTTAGTTTCTGGGTAAAATCTATCTACCTGGATAATAGCATTTCTTTAAAAAAAAAAGACAGTCTCTTTCCTGAACCTTCTCTACTGTATTGTACTTGAAACCATTAAGCTTGCCATTGGGAAGAGCTTTAACCTGTTCCCACCCTGTACCCGTAATTGGAGAGAGAGAGAGAGAGAGAGAGAGAGAGAGAGAGAGAGAGAGAGAGAGAGAGAGAATTAGAGGGAAAGCTTCATTTTCCTTCTCAACATTCCTGGAAAAGCTAGTTTCTGTTCCATGTCGCTCATATACTGTCCATGGAACCATTAGACTCAGTGCAAACAGCTTTCTATTTCAACCTACCTCTGTAGGTTTAAACAGATAACTAGAGAAAAAGATCACTACAGGCTAGAAGTTTATCTGTCTTCCTTTTCTTTTAGTTGACCAGGGTGATATCGTTTGTAGATCAACACCACCAAATCACAGGCCCGTCACCTTCACCAGACGAAAATTAATGGATTTGCCAAATCTCCGCCTCACTGGTGCAGAAGTCCCATGGTGCACAGAAGCAGTCTATCTTGGAGTGACTTTTGATATGCGTCTAACTTTGAAGGCATATATTTAAACATTGGCAAACAGAGGGAGCAGAAGAATGGCAATCGTTTACTCCCTGTACAACAAAAAACCTTCAATGGCACTAAGAAACAGACTTCTTCTCTATAAGCAAGTGCTGAGCCTAGTCCTGATATACGCTTGCCAAGTCTGGGGAATCTCAGCTAAAACCAATCTGCAGAAGCTACAGATGGTATCTTCGAAGAGCAATTTCTGCCGAATGGTATATACTAAATAATTTTCGTTGTGACCTCTCCTGGCATGCAGTTTGTGTGTTAAACTACCAACTAACTGTAACCAGCTTATCCGTGGTCTGGGAGAGTATGACCTTACCCCTGGGGAAACCTACAAGCGTCCTAGGCTTGTATTAGGCCCACCTTAAAGAAAAGATATATTTATACTTAAAAGAAAACCATAACCAAAAAATGTGCCACCCTCTACCCACAGACATTTAAAAAAAAACCATACGTTGTGGCACTAAGGGACAATGTTCACGTACGGCTATAGTCTTTCTGCCTTCAACTATCTCTGAGCTGATGTACAAGATATCGTTGACAATAACGGGTACAGGATTACCTATGTCTAAGCTACAATAATAGGGGTTCTGCAAAATTTTCAAAAATGAGTACAACAGTGTATATTTAATATATTTAATTAATATTTATGTCACGTGGAATTTATGCTTAACCTTTCTTAGTTACGTGCGTAAAACTTACCAATAATGCAGCACATTAACACTATTTGATTGTGCATATTTGGGTGCATATTGTGGCAAATTTACTGCATATTTCCATGCATATTTTCAGTTTTTTAGTGGATATATTTATTAACACTAGTTATAACTCAAAAATGAAAGTCCATTAAAAAGCTTAATATTCAAGTTGAGCATCTTTCAAGGTAGCATCACAAATATTTTAAGAAAATACCCCCATACCCCAATTCAAATTTTATTTCAATGTTGATTGTTTTTCAAAACATCTCTTAAAACTTTTATTAAATTAATCTACGTTGATATTTTAATTGAATATTAATTTAAATGTTACATTTTCGTAGATTACTATCTGAAGTCCTCTTCATTCTGAATTATGTAATGCTAAACCAAGATCGGGGATCCAAACCCGACGGAGGGCGATGTATTTTTTTGTTTTTTTTCGAGCGTTAAATTCCTAAGAATGACTTTCGTTGGAGGAGAAACGAAGCCCATGCTCCCGTGTAGCAGATTTACGATAGTAAAGAGAACCTCAAGCGAACGGTATTTCACGCCCTATACAGAATGGCATGCTGAGAACTACAGCACGAAAAAAGCGCCCATTAAAAAACCGTAACACACATCTTATTAAACAAAAATGGAGAAATTGTCAAACAACACAATTATGTTAAGTATACTTTCTTGTGTGTGGATTTAAACGTTTCCAGTTGGAATTTTAAAACAATTTTCTGAAATTTACTGAAATGAAATGGAACAATTTCCCCCTCCCTCCCTATCTCTCTCTCTCTCTCTCTCTCTCTCTCTCTCTCTCTCTCTCTCTCTCTCTCTCTCTCTCTCTCTGTCAGCACAGAGAATATAATTCCAAAGCCATCATATACCGACCAGCTGTTGTTTTGATAATCGACTGAACCTATTATATTTCCAATTCACATTGTACCTATTCATAAGGAAATATGAATGAAATAGTTCTGTAAAAGTTTCTTCCGATTATTACGAAGTGAAAACAAGCATTTGTAACAGCTTTCACAAGAGTGAGTAGATAAAGTAATGCGATTGCAACATGTTAACACTTTTTTCAAGTCTGTTACATCCTAAAACAAAATAGTTGTAACATCATCTATTGCAGTGAGCTGAGAAGCACTAAGTTTCTGCTGCTCGGATGTAATATCTCGACCCTAAGGAGTGATAATTCTCCTCGTGTTTTGCCCTCTGCCCCGCCCAGAGAGATGACCACGGAAACTAAACTAATAAGCAAACGCCTGTCGCAGCCGCAACACTTTTAACAAGTGTGTACCGCAGTGCTGCCTACACGCTGCTCAGCAGGCGTTCAGTAAAACATTCAAAGCCAACTGGCTAACATCGTTACTGCGGTCAACTCACTAAACCTTACATTTTACTTGCGTAATACTCATATGAGTTTCTTTACCCATTCTTCCACAAACTTTTTTTAAATGCATTTTATGAGTAAAGTCTATAATTATACATTTTGTAGTAGGTACATGTGCGATGCACTAACCTAATGACAGATTTTTAAATACCGGATGACATGGAAATTCTATGCTCCTTTCCTACTAGAAATTTACTAGCAAACTACCAACTGAAAAAAGAATAAAGATCAGTTTAAAATTTAAACAATTAACAAGAATATATCAGAAATTAATGGTACAACAAGTGTATTTCGCTTAAAGGAGATCTACGTTTTTGTTTAGTACTTTTATCTGGCTCTTACAGTAAACCAGTTGCACAAGTCTTTTAGAATGACGACTCCACTGGCTTATTCGCAGAAAATTAAATATATACACCTTATTTATCATAACTTAACACCCACAGATATATTTCTAAAAATACTGTTCTATTTAAGTGTCTTAAAACGTGTATTTCTAATGACACATTAATATGTTATTAGATGTCATCAATAACTTTGTGTTGTCCCCGGTAGATGGCAGTAAGATAGGGAGCTATTCTTGAAATTTCGGCAGTGGTCAAGGTCAGTCAGTGTGCCAGTGTAAAGCTGACAGGTTGAAAATGAAGCAAAGTTGCTTCGAAACCGGTCCCATAGGTTTGTGAATAAGATAAGTAATAGAGAAGTTGTGTTGCTATAATGTTTAGTTATTCTTAATATTAATATATTTTAGAATTCAATAAAATACTTCCTCTACTTAGTGCATCGAAGAAGTAAATAGCGTTATACTACTTAGAAAATGTATTAAATAGTGTCTACATTACAGAACATGAGTATAAGTTTACCTTTTAAATTCTGTATGATTGGCCCAAAATTTCTAATTACTCGTGAATGCGTTTGAAATTTAAGCAGGTATTTGACGTCAGCGCTTAACCATTCCCAAACATTGTCTCTCTCAGTGTGCACCTCTATACTGCTATTTTTAAGGTACGAGCAACTAAATATGTACATAGAGTACATGAAACAGAGTAAGCTGTAAAAGGTGTTGTATTTTACACTTGCTTTCGATGTTACACCTGCTTCTCCGGCTCGTTATCTCCATAAACGGCACGACAAATTGTTATATCTACATAACTGTGGCTGTTCTGGAATTCCTACTCATAGTGGGGGAGGAGGAACACACATATACACAAATGCAGAAATAGTTTTATATTTTGGGTGGTTTTACTGAATAAAGAATTAGATATGCTGCAGTATGATTTCTCTACCCCACCCCCTTGTATTGAGATGCATTAATGGAATAGAAGCTGCTAACTTAATATTTAAGTGGTTAAAATCCATTTACATCTTATATATAATTTATATATCTTAAATAAAACATTACGTAGTCACTATAAAAATAAAATTAGAATTTTATATATATATATATATATATATATATATATATATATATATATTCAAAGATAAAACTATCAATAACAGATTCAGTGTTATACTCTAATATACGATATTTAAACAAATAATAAGCATAATGTAACTTTGTGGATTCGTGAAATTAAAAGTCCAATTGCCCAAACTCAAACTGTTCTTTATTTCCACCGAATTACAGTTGGAACACTTGCCGATTACACAGAATTACGTAATGCACACAATTACAATTCGCCAGTTCGTCTGTCACAGGTCTACTCTACACTCACAATTACGTACAACTCCTCTGATACACGTACACAGTATTCCAGTCCGTTCACTAGTACGGCGCTCCTCACGGCTGCTCGCCAAGAACTGAACTGACTCGTCCACTGCAGCCTTATATAGGAAGATCACTGTTTCTGGAAACCTCGCGGTTCAGTGAATCATCCCGACTGTTCCAGACGTCAGGGGCAGGGGAAAGAGATGGCTAGTGATGTTCTTCCAACCATCCCCTCGTTAGCGCTACAAGATAAATGGGTAGGTGTGGCCTAAATGCCTCCTGTCGCCCACCCTTGCTACTAGCTGGCCGTGCCTTTCGATAATCAGGTGACAGTAATAACTAAAACAATTACTTCTTACCAACGCTTATTATTTTATTTAAGTCATGTTAAGCGACTTAAGCATTTCAAAAAAAATTATCTTATTGCAATTTCCTCCTAAGTATTACAACGGAATCAGGAAAACACTCTAGGCTCTAAGCAATAAGAGCACCTCACTATTCTTTGCATTGACAAGGAGGGGGAGGGAGGAATAAATAACAAATCGACTGGTTTTCCATTTGAGTAAACCATATATTTTAACGAGATTCACCTTTTTCTGTAAGTTGTAAGAAAAGTTCTCTTACGGTTTACCAGTTATCCTAACGTCACTAACTGAAGGACTTCAAAGAGTACTTACACAAAATTTCAGAGATTTCATTTCCAGGAAAGTTTGTTAAATATACGCTATTTTAAATGTAATAAAATACTTTTTTTAAAAAATATATAATTTATCGAAACATACGGATAGCTTAGGGTGGAGGGATTTTGTCCAAAATCTTCGTTACCCATACTTGATAGTTACTCTACTTAAAAGACCAAGTTTGATTCTGACCTATTTTTCGTTTTTGAGTTATGCTGTCACACAAAAAACCACACTTTTTTCTAAAAATTCTTTTTAGTATCAGGGGTCCCCAAACATCTATTTCAGGTGTAATCTCGGAATCGAATTTTTCGGTGGAATGGAATACCTCTACTATAAGTAGTAAAGTGACGAGAATTAGTATTGAAAAACTGACAGCTGTACTTACTAGAAAAGTTTAATATTGCAAAAAGTTGTCTATCTCTTATCTTTACAATTATTATTCAGAAGTCATTCAGAAGAAAGAGGACTTCTCAGGCTATTCAAAGTAAATTGGGGATAAACATTTTATAATCTAGATGTCTTTAATATTTGCTAATTTAATTAAAATCATTAGCTATTTTAAGAAAATTAAACATTTCAAAAAATGCTCATTTAGGGCGGGTGATGTTCTTGAAAATATTTTGTGTCATTTTTTTCAAAGATGCTGAACTTAAAATGTAGCAAGTAAGGTGCATCCATAAATTAAAATCTAATAAGGCTATATTCCAAGCATACTTATGATAAAACTGTAACTAAAGTGAGTCCTACAAAAGCTCGTTAATTCAACTTCAGTTTCATAAATGAATATGGTCAAGTATTACACAATCAGGGAACGCTTTGTTATCTCTGTTGGCTATGCGGCTAAAACAAAAAGAATTGTGTCATCCGGCTCATGTTGGCATTGGTAGCAAAAGGACGACTTGATACTGTTGGTCAATATTTTCTTGTCAAAGGTCACAGTACCCTTCTTATGACAATGATTTCAGTGTTGTGAAGAAGAAAACAGAATGTGAACTTGCCACTGGAATACATACAGTTAACTGCATCTTCTAGCTCTGATGATGTCATGGTCTACAAAGAAGAAACTATCGACCTCAAATATTGGTTTGCAATACGTTATAAAAATGTAGTTTATGTGGAGTCACAAAGAAGATAAACCTAATTCCAGATTTTCCATGAAATCAGCTTTTCCTTTTGAAGTGATAATGACTGGTGATAAGATGATTATTTTGAAAAAAAGTTCAAGACCCCATGATCTAAAAATTCAACACTTTTAGGCATTATTTTACACCAAACCCACTTGCGTGGCTTAAGCAAAGAAAGCTGCTTGACATTGTGTAATGGTGTCTGGCATTAAATATACTTTCTTACAAAATTTACATCCATTTAGAACACACATTCACCATCTTAAAATGCTAGTAAATGGGAGATAGATATCACTAAAAGTCTGCAACGGATTCTCTTCCATCCAGTTTACGTAGTTAAAGTAGATTCCCATTTGTAAATCTGCATGTACAGTAATTTAGTTGTTTTCAATGAAAAATGCCAATATTTAGACATAAACATGTGAAGTTTCTGTGTATGTGACACAGAAAGTAACAGGCATTAAATTTAATGTTATGCTGGCATGTTGGCTGTGGTAGCTTAATGGTTAAGAGTAACTGAACAGAGACTGGGAGATCCGTGGTTCAAATCCCGGCTATGGTATTTAAATTTTCAGTCTGACTCTACCTAAATCAACGAGAGTTGCTAGGGAAATGCATGTGAATGTAACAAATCAGACCTCTTGGACAGCAAGCAGCCGTCCAGTAGAATGTTTTCGGAATTGTAAGCGACTGCAGTCCTCTTGCCGATGAATCAGAGATCAGAGACGACGCTTGGCCGCATTCCTTGTCTTCCATCTGAAATCAATAACCCACAGCAGCATCCCAACAATCCCAAGAAAACCAACCAACAGACAGGGCTTGTACGTATATAGACCAAGAATGCTTAACCCAATTTCGAACCAATGTTTCTGCTATATATACTGCAAGCCGTTGTTACACTTTTAAGAGCCCATCTTCACCATGTAAGGCCTAAGGAAACTGTTGCGAGACTTATCTATTACTGACCTGCTGGAATTACAAAATTCTCGCCTATTTAAACATTTGTTCTTTTTTTTGTATGTTTATACTACTTTATGGACATAAGATGCTAAGGCATATTTTGGTAATATCAGGAATTACTTGACCGTTTTGATAGTTCTTTCAGCATTGGCAACAACAATGCTTTTCTGGAAGACATTCGAAATGATTTACCATCTAATTTCTTTTCATAAAGTACTAATAAACTAAAAACCTGTTCTACAAAGTCTTTTTTCTTGCATATCAACACACAGAAGACAATTTTTCGTTGAAAATGCCGTGGAATAGAAAACATATTGGTTACTCCACAGAATACTATTAGTTACACTCCACAGAGCATAACAATAAAAAGCGGTTACCCTTTATTTCAACCAATACTCATCGTCCATGGCGTATATGTCAGCAGACAGAAGGCAGTTTGAACAATCCGTCCTCTTATAACAGTTTCTTAAACTGACATTTATCAAATACTGCTAGTGTATATAATGAAACAGTGTCAAAACCCCTGATGGACTTTAAGTCTCTGGATACATTGACTAAAGTTTCTGGGTGCCAAAACCCATCTAGTAAAGTTCATAAAAGAAAGTTCGTTAGCAGGGCTGCCAAATATTTGTAAAAAGAGAAGATTGTTAACATTAGAAATGAGTGAGCGGAAATTTCATATGGAGTAGATTATTTTTCGACTATCGCAGAGGTTCTATCCGAAGTACTGATCACGAGATTTCACCGTACGTATGTAAATTGAGATAAAGTGTGAGCGTCTGTGTCCACGTATAAGTGTTTCCAGCTCTAGCATCCGTTATCATATGAACCCCTCGCATTGAGTTGGGCTCGGTAGGACAAACGCATGGGAAATTGGGTGCGTCTGGGCTGTGATGCTCAGATAGGGTTGCGAGACTCCTCAATGTCTTTCGGTACCAGGATGGAGACTAGCTCAGAGGAGGTATGCAAGCTCGCTGTCGGTTCTCGCTTAAGTCCAAAGGAGAGACCCAAGGAAAGGCTACTGCTATTCTCAGAACTACTCTTGCCTGACTGTATATATGAGTCAATCGGAACAGCAGCATTAACGTTATCAATATATAGCTGGCAAGCGGCGTGTGACACTAACCTGCAATCTGTCACCTTTTCATTGATCAACTTCCTAACGCTTTAAATTAAGTACTACTCGTATTAAACTTAGAACCCTTACTGCCTTATATCTTTTATTTCCAAATGGTCCGTGGAATTGTTTTTTTTTTTAAATAATAATAGTACGCGAATACATGAACGCCCTCTGCACGACTGCTTATATTTCGGCTACAGTTAACATAGCATATATCTTAAAAATATAAAAATATAAAAAAATTACACAACTATTCCAGAGAGAGACATTTTTTTAAAGTTTGGAAAATAATTTGTTTTCTCGAAATAATCTCAATGTTTTAAAATTTATTCTGCTGGTTTCTGTTATCCTACTTAAGAAACAAGATTTACTGACATAAATATTTAGTTCTAAAGTTTATACTTATTAAAACGGAAATACTTGTCACAAAGAAAGTTATATATGAGAACGAACTACTTCTGGCTCTCTCATGACTTCATTTTTTTTTTCACTCAAGACTGACGTGACTGGAAACTTCCATGAAACTTCTAGTTTTAATGTGGTCCACAGACCGTCTGCTCAAAACGAGACGGCAGTGCGAGACTGGCGTTGCTTTCAATAACTGCACGAAGAAATAGCAATGCTAATCAGATATCTAGTTGGCAGCTGCTGATAAATGTTTGCAGTTATCAGTTACTGCCGAGGTGATTTCCTTACAGAAATGAACTTTTGTTATTATAATACCTCCAATAATTTACAGAGCAGAAAGCTAAATGAATTACTGAGGTTAATATTCACGATGTGCGCTTACAATGATCTCAGTTAATTTAATGTAAATAAAAAGAATGGACAATGGACAATGGACATATCCAGTCGAGCAATCTTAAAACCTGCGTTAATGGTTGACATTCTCATATTTTAATGCTTTACTTTCTCTACCACCTACTCATAGTTAGATTAAGTATTGCCTTCCACCCAAAAATTCTGTATCCGAATTTCACTCGAAATATACTTTTGGAGGTCCCTGAATAAAAAGGAGCTTTCTTAGAAAAAAAGATGCATTGAACGCACGAAGTGTATGGTGTATTGCTGGCGTGTACACAACTCGGAAACCAAAAAGTGAGTTAAATGCCGAATTACTTATTCCCTCTTCGAAGGAGCCATTCGAAAATTGTCAAGAAAATCCCTCATAAACTACACTTTAGCTATGAAATTGTTCATTATTCTTTATTTTCTTAAAAATGGTTTAAGGTTTTTCTTCAAATGTTTGTGTATAGATAATCAAAAGTTTATTTTTAATTTCGCAGAAACAGCTTATCAAATCATCATTCTAAAGGAATCCAGAGATTTCTGCCAATTAGTTATTTTGTCACTGTTAAAAGTGCTGTCGCTTTTAGCTGTTTCTCGCATTGTCATGAAAAGAGTATGCATATTTTAAGCCAACATATAGCGATCCCGTTTTTTAAACATCTCACTATTAATTGTTTCCTTTATCTTCCTTGTAAGTCCAACGAAAACGATTAAGATGAACCACTCAAGTCGTTATCTCTACTGAATCTTGTAAAAATATTACTTAAAACATCTATTTTTCTGCCTATTTGTAGAAATAATTTTGTTTACTTGCAAGTACAATGGGAGTAGTCCTGCGCCGTGGCGTAGTGGGCTAGAGCGCGTACTTAGATTCCCTGAGCCCGAAATGCGTCTGGGATCGATCCCAACCCTGGGGGGCGGGGAGGGTTGCAGGTTTTAAGTCCCGAGTATAGGACCGGTGCCCCCTCAGCGTCAGCATCATTTGCCCCCTGAGCAAATTGAGGAGCTACGCTGGTCTAGAAAACTAACTTTCCATCTGGGGATGCCGAGATGCTGACCACATCTCCCCGTATTGGTTGGATGATCACCCACCTCTGCCATGCGTATGAGGGTGAAGCAGGCAGTCGAGTTGGAAGGTTCAGGCCCACTTTAAGCTATTACGCCATGAGTTAAGCGATAGTCAAATCCTTTAAGAACTGGTCGCTAAGTAATGTCTTTGAAGGTCTGATCGCTTTGCATGACCAGACAAGAACATACAAAGCGATTCCCATTTGAGGAAAGTAAGTAGTTGACAATTCAAAGATATAATAGTAATAATAATAATAATAGTAATAATAATAATAATAATAATAATAATAATAATAATAATAATAATAATAATAATAATAATAATAATAATAATAATAATAATAATAATAATAATAATAATAATAATAATAATAATCATCATCATCATCCCATGAATTTTATGAACTAACAAGATCTTTGTGGAGTAAGATTTTGTCTTCCTCCTGCGATTTATATTTAACAAATTCCTATCAACAAATGAAAAGGATTTCAGAGAATTTACCAGAGAATCGAAAATACACATTTCACTCATCTTTAAAATATTTACAACTATGGTAATTTAATCAAAACCATTTTGATTTTGATTAATTTTGTTTGTTAACGATGCTGTCCATTGCCAGGTTCATAACTGTGCCGCCATTGTGACGGCATTTTGTCCCGCAGTAGTACTTTTACATACCAGTAAATCAACTTACATGAGGCTGTCCCTTCTAAGCACACTTAAAACCCTTCGGTCTGGACCGGGTTTGAATCCGACCTTAGGATCAGATAGCGCCTAATGAACCGTCCAGATCATCACGCTAGCCTCAGTAGCGTGTCTGCCTCATGTTTAAGAGGTCCCGAGTTCGAATCTCGGTCAGGGTGAGTTACCTGGAGAAGTTTTTCCGGGGGTTTCCCTTATCCTAAAAGACGAATGTTGGGAAACTCTAAGCTCCATGGACCCTGGGTCCATTTGAGCATCATTTCACTCATTGCATTCATCGTTCGATATGACTTAAGAAGTTAAAGGGCGTAAATTACAAAAGAAAAAAAATCGTCACAGGTAGAAAGTCTTGTAATAGTAATACATGACGCCCCTCCACAAAGACCATGCATAGGTATGTTCTCATTTCTATTGTTTTGACAGCCTGGAGCTGTTTGAATTTTTAATCAATATTCCAAGTTATAAATTTTGTTGGATATGCCACACACTTATTAATTGCAATTTCATTTATTAATGTTTTAATACGAAAACCATGTCGAGGTCGCCTTACCCTCATACTACGTAAGCGATGCACGTCGTCCAGGGTGACCCTTTGAACGGCTAAAGTACAGAGCATTATGGAAGTTTCTAAGTCACGTAGACATGCGTCCAGGGTTCACTCAACTCCAGGCGTGGTTCTGAGCGCCTGAAATACCCTTGCGAACCTAGCACGGCATGTCTCTCAGTTATCTTTTGTATCAAACAGATTCCAAGTTTGTAACATTACCTTGTGTGATCAATTCTTAGGAATTACATTTACTAATTTTAGTTTTGATAACTTACCCATATTTCGAAAAAAAAAAACTGCAATAAATGACTGAACACAAAAAAGATCACTAACAATCATTATGAATCAACTAAAATTAATTCGGGTTTAATTTTAATAATAAAAATCGGTATTTTCGGAGAACCCATACTAATAATTCAATTTAACGCGTAAAAGTATACAAAATCTATTCATTGTTTACTAAAGAGTAACAGGACTTTCTTTTGCGAACCTGTTGTAGTGTTATTAGACGGTGCCATGGATATACTTTTGTAAGTGATTCAACAAGTCCCCAGTTCAAATCTCGGTCAAGGTGAGGTCTTTCCTTATCCTAAGATATGAACCTCACATAACTCTAAGCTCTGCGGACCTTGGGCTCATTTGAGCAAATTTTTATCCATTTCATTCATCGTCCGATATGACTTAACGTTGGGTGGCGTTAATATAAAAAAGAAATGGGTTAAAATAATTTTGAGGAATTAATCCATTCAGAATTAATCCTTTTAAATACAACTCCTGTATGTGGATGTCTTAATTAGAGTCAACTGAAAAATACCACGGACGGGATTTGAACCACGAATCTCCTGGTTTCCGTCCAGGCGCTCTAACCGCTTGAGCTACCATGGCCAACATGCTGACGCGATATTAAACTCTCCAGTTGAATCATTATATTTTCCTGGTACACCAGTTCAAGTCCTCATATTGGAGATGCACATTTGTGGCGACTTACTATTGTAAATACTTAAATATCAGGATTTTTATCATTGAACTCTTAATGTTACATTTATATTGAGGAATTAATCAATTCAGGATTAATCCTTTTAAACACAACTCCTGTATGTGGATGTTTTAATTAATTAGAGTCAACTGAAAAATGCAATACCACGGCCGGGGTTTCAACCACGGATATCCTGGTTTCCGTCCAGTCGCTCTAACCCCGAGCTACAATGGGCAACATGCCGACGCGACATTAACGGAAACTGGATGGAAACCAGGAGATCCGTGGTTCAAATCCCGCCCGTGGCATTGAATTTTTCAGTTGACTCTAATTAAAGAAATGGATGTTCATTTATTTCATTCAACTGGGATCCCAAGACGTAAAATAAATATGCTGACCAACGAATGATAATTATCAACAATTTTATAAAGAAATGTTAATTCACAGACATTCACTGCCCATTCTTCAACAATTTAATGTTATAAATTCTATCTAACTTCAAGTTAACGCTTTTGTGCCATTAGCCACTCTCGAGTTAAAGTTTTCAGCTTGAATTATTTAAAGTTGTTGTCATATTCAAGTGACTATTCAATTGTTTCTCGCAATATCATGGAGAGGGCGTGGAATTTCATAGCGAGCACAACTAGCTTCAACTCAGTTTCCTTTACCAAACTACTACCTGCCTCGGTAGCGTAGATGTTAGCGTGTCTGCCTCACGTTCAAGAGGTCCCGAGTTCAATCTCGGTCATGTCGAGTTATCTGGATAAGGTTTTACGGGGTTTTCCCTTATCCTGAAAGACCAATGAAGGGTAACTCTAAGCTCTATGGACACTGGGCTCATTTGAGCATCATTTCAACTGTTCCAATCATCGTGCGATATAACAACGTTGGAGGGCGTATATAAAAATTAAAAAATAAACTTCTATCTTCAAGAAATGCCTAATGAAGTGATTTCTACAAAGATGTTCTCAATGTGGGAGTAGAAACCTCAGAATAAATTATGAAACACATGTAAAAATATGCGATAAAAGTAGAGAAACACTTTGGGGGGGGGGTGTAACTAGGTCGATTACTGCACCGCAAGGAAGTTCTCTTCTCCAATAAGAGGTTTTGAAATAAGTAATTTACTTCTTTCCTGCCCTAACGATTTGCATTATCTCCTGTAACGTCGCAGAATACGTACAAACCTTTATGCTACTGCGCAGGTTTCGAATAAAGCTGCCAACGAACACCTTTGATGATGAAAGTTCTGCCAGTTAAATTTCATCTGAAGTGCGTGGATCAATAAAACACATTTCTTGTAGCCTGAACGAGCGCAAACATCTGAGCAGACTTGTTTATCGAGCCACGATTACTGATGGAGGAATCCTGTAGCCAGATAATATATTACACCTGACAGGAAGCTGATTAAAGTCGGGTTATCGACTTGTCGATATAGAGAAGGCTTCCCCTCTTCCAAGTCTGTCTTTATTGGTTTGCACCAATATTATCTGGCAGCAAATTAGAAACCTTTCATGACCTACCACGTTATAAATGAACCAACATAGCATGTTCAACAGGCCTTACACTTAACTGAACACCATTTTCTATGGACAAATCGGAATAAACTATTTGAGAAATTACTTTTTTTAAGTTAACATTTTTCATAATCTAACGCCTGAAGAAAAAAGTGCCAATCCTATTGCACTTACCAGCCTGCTGCCTTGATTACTCAGCATTTCCAGTGAAATCACGATATAAAATTGTTGATTAGAAGTAGTACCTCCTCTGTCTATTAAAGGTAGAAAAAGTAATTATAAATTAACCCAACTTAACAAACAAAAATTTGAAATGTGGAACCGCACTTGGATAAACACCGATAAAGGGCAAATCACTCGAAATTTATATTTTCCTACTGTTAATGAACGTGTAAACTGCAAGTACATTTCACCTAATTTTATTTTGACCCATTTTGCTACCAAACATGGGAAATTTAGAACTTACTTTCGAAGATTCTATATAGACTCTCCTGAGGGATACCTATGTAAATGTGAAAGCGTTGATGAAAGTGTTGAACACTTAATATTTAGATGTGATCTTCTTTAAAAAAGTATATAATCTTATTCAACATCTTTCATATTGTAATACAGATTAATGTATTCTTTAAAAAATGTTGCACTTCAGCCTATGAGCACTTTATTGGTCAAATTTTTGAAACGTTATAACTACGAGGGCTGTTCAATAAAGAATGTTCGTAATTGTTCGCACTATATTCTGTTAGCTTAATGTGAAACAAACACGCCATAGTAGTTTCATTGTTGGTACTCCTGGTTCCCGCCTGTGAGAACCAGCCAAGTTCAGACATGTTCAGTATCGCCTACCGCTGCAATGGAGGTAACATGCAGTTAAAGTTGATGTTAGAGGAAGATCCGGAGTTTCTTTCAAACGTAATCACTGTTGATGAAACTTGGCTACATCATTTTGATCCTGAGAGCAAACAGCAAAGTTCAGTGTGGAAATCTCCTTCATCACCAACCCCCAAAACAGCAAAAGTGGTTGCTTCTGCTCGGAAAGTTATGGTCATCTCATTCTTTGATATTCATGGAATGGTTTATCAGCATGTTGTACCTACACACACATCAGTAACTGGACAATACTACAGGGATATTCTGAAAACATTGCAAGTCCATATCAGGCGCAAAAGACCACATTTCCGCGAAGCAGGTTGGATGCTGCACCGCGATGATGCGCGGCCACATACTGGCAATGTTGTTGCTAAATAGCTTGCAAAAATCAACGAAGTACATCCCTCACCCTCCCTATAGTCCGAATTTAGCCCCATGTGACTTTTTTTCTATTCCCTAACTTGAAGAAATGTCTTCGTAGGAGGCATTATCCATCATCAGAAGCAGTGGTAAAGGCTGCGGAGGCGATTTTGAAGGATCTCTCAAAAAGTGGTTTCCAGCATGTCTTTGAAGACTAGCAGAAATGCTGGGACAAGTGCATCGCATTCCGGGGAGACTATTTTGAGAAGTACCATCAAAGTTATGAGGATGAGTAAAGGTATTTTATTGAACAGCCCTCGTATTATTATGTTGTGTTATTTTGATCTTTGTATTTATGTGTTTTGTAACTAAAACCCTAACATACCTTATTGGTAAAATAGGATTACTTCATCTGGAAAATAAACAACAATAAATTAACCCAACTATCCACGGAGAGACGAACAAATAGAAATGGTTTCCAAGGGGAATATTACCATAAAATCTAAGAACACAGCGATGAAAAAGAACTATATTTAGTATAAAAATTACAAATACTCCACATGAAAGGTTAACCATAATTACTAGGTTTTTAATAAAAAGGTTCTAACATACAAATCATGTGAGTTAAATTCGGGAGTATGTTTTTAATTTTTACAGTCAATACCAACTCAGAAAATAAAATCTTTATAGTCACTTCCACAGTTAAGTACTTCTGTCTCTTTCCGACATTCACGAGGTCCTGCGTTCGATACTCAGGGTTAGAGATGGGCAGAAAATAATAACAAAGCTTTCATTGTCAAAGTAATGGAGGCACACACTGGCATGTTAGCCCATAGAGGTAACAAAGGTAGCGAACTGTTGTAATGAAATGAAATGTGTAGTGGTTAACGCCCGCTTTTACTACATACGGCACCGCAGGCGATGACACTGATAATACATGAGATAAAGATGGAGCACCGGTGAAATGAGATGGCGGGGGAAACCGGAGAAAACCCGCCCCAGCGCCGTGTTGTCCAGCACAAATCTCACTTTGCGGTCGCCTGGGACCGAACCCGGGCCGCCTTGGTGAGAGCCAAGCGGTTTAACCACTGAGCCACGGCGCGGCCGTTGAACTGTTGTAAGGGTTATTGCTAAAGTAAATAATTATCACGTTAATAATTACTAAAGTAATACAGATGAGCCGAGTCTCGATGACATCATTCACATGCATATGGATTGGTATCCTTATTGGGGATTACGAGAGGCCCAAAAACATTCTAACCAGTTTCGCGGTGTTTTGACTGTCCGCACCCTCGACACTCGTTGTCGTCTGTTGCTATCACAGAACCACGGATGAAACCATGCAAAAATTTTTAAACTAATTTTAAGTGCTTTACTTACCCATGTTATTAAAGGAGATCTGAAATTGGCCACTGACGTTGTTCATACATGTTGGCACCTCTTTAGCAAAATTATTCCTCACTTTCCGTAGTTCACGTTGAGAAATGCTGGCAATTTCCTGGCGGATATTTTGCTTTAATTCCTTCAAGGTGTAGGGTTTAATTGTACACTTTTGCTTTAAGTTACCCCAGAGATAGAAATAGCAGAGTGTTAAGTCGGGGGACCGAAAGGGCCACAAATGACTACTGATAATTCTGCTCTCAAATACATTTTCAACTCTTCTCATCGAAAGATTGGCTGTATGACCTGCTGCACTCTTGTTAGAAATAGGCAAAATCACGCTCCCTGTCTGTTAATTATCTAACAAAGTTGGCAACATTGTATTCACGTATGTACGGGTGTCTGCTGCTAACTCAAAAAGGGGCCTGTATCTCTCCCTGCTAATGGAGAAATACCAGCATATCCAAACGTGAACTACGACGAGTGGTGGAGAGGTACTAAACATGTATGGACAACGGCGGTGGCCAGTATATCCTTTAATAATATGGGCAAGTAAAGTAGTTTTAAAAATATAGCATGGTTTCATCTGTGTCTTTCTTTGATAACATCAGACGGCAACGAGCGCGGAGGGCGCGGACAGGCAAACACCGGGTAGCCGGATAGGATGTTTTTGGGTCGGTAGCTACCTCAACTTTGATGTTCGAGAAGTATCGACCCAATTCGGCTGACAATTCTATCTAATGACGTAACAACCAAGGTGCTACAACTGCGAGCTAACTGTTGTGTATAATACAGTAATAGTAAAATACATTCTAAATGTGTTTTAAGCAAGTTGTATTAACATAATTTGTGTATTATCGTTTTGGAAACTATAGATTAGTGCTTGTAAAAAGTGCTGCTAAGCAACGAAGGTTATAAGAACGTTTGTTTCCCAAATGTAACAATTTTCTGATGCAATTTATTTTTCTCAGCAGTAACTTCATGTAGGTACCATAGATATAATTTTATACTTATACTTTGGCATGATCCATTCCCTTGGTCGAAGAATGAAATATATATTGTTTTGGCATATCAAACGAGATGAACTGAAAACGAGACACTGTCAAACTCTAGCTCTGAAATGTCAACAGCCTCAAATATTGAACAAGTCATTTTCCGCACTCTTTGCACTTGTGGACGACTGTGTTTACTGAAAATTTGTGCGACAGTGTTGACATACCGGGCCGACCAATCCAACCGCCTGCCTCACGTCAATGTGCATACGACAAAGATGATCATCCAGCTGAAATATTGCACTCTGTGACTTACAGATCGCTACCTAACGTAGCTCCTTAATTTATTCACGACGCACTGCACGCAACCCATTCAATTAATGCGCAGTGCAGAAAATATGCTTTGGACCTTTCCTTCCATTCTAACTTTAATGCCTAAGGTCATATGGGCTGCTATTCTTTTGGAATAGTTCCTTATCGGCAAGATGTTCACCTATTTTTGGACTAATCTGCGGGTTAAATTAAGTTGGACATTATATATAATCCTGACTAAGAAAATAAAAAATACCCGTTCTCTAACCGGGAACGGAACCCAAATCTCTAGATCCCACTTGGTAGCGTGGTGGTAGCATGTCTACCTCACGTTCAAGAGGTCCCGAGTACGAATCTCGGTCAGGGTGAGTTACCTGGATAAGGTTTATCCGGGGTTTCCCCTTATCCTGTAAGACGAATGTCGGGTAACTCTAAACTCCATGGACCCCGGACTCTTTTGAGCATAATTTCATCCATTCCATTCATCGTCCGATATGACAAAGTTGGAGGACATAAATTACACAAAAAAAAAGGTAGTGGAGTATGCTCGGACAAGAAGGTTCAAATCTAAGCAGAAACGGTTACCACGTTATATATTTAAAGATATATCTGAGATTTTGAGTACACAATAATTCTAGCCCAAAGCACTAGCGTCTGAGATGGTACCTTACCTGCACGTGAGGCACGTTAATGGAATTTCATGAACATTTCGAGTTCCGCAACTTGAAGCAATCGCTGATTTGTTGGTCATACGTGATTCAAATCGCTGATGTCTCAGTTTGTCGTATGTTTTGCTATGCTAAGCACGGACACTCCTCTACCATCGCATTTTAATGCAGTCCAACGTCTCTCTGGAAATGGATGAAAATAACAAGGCCGGAAATACCTAAGTGCTTCTCAGCAATTATTGCTGTTAAATGTTTCCTTTTTTCCCCAGGCAGGAAAAATCTACCGACAATAACTGAATAGATCTCATAGCTTCTAAAGAACTGTCACAATGCGCTGGCTTTGAAATTTTATTTATGAAATGGCATCACAGAAAACAAAAGAATGGCAGCCAGCATATTAAAAATGCATAAGTTATTAGAATAACAATGAAAACGAAATATTTCACACATATGGTTACCAAGACAAACTGCGTGTTTCAACGATATTCAAATTCGCAGATTCACACCTGCGGTAGGGCGATGTAATTTTACCTAGTAAAAATTCTAAGCATAGCTTAGAAAGAGAGGTAAAACGGGTGCTTCTGTGTCCGATTTATGGAACGTGAAAGAACCTTACGCTTGATGCAGACCTTTGAGCAAAATTATGTGGTCTTTCACGCTCAATGTAAAACGAGACACGAACAACACCAGTTAGGGGCGTTCACAAACAAAAACTAAATTTATTTGACATCCGCTTTTTACGTGAAGTGACTTTTTTGTGTTTTACATTTTACCGCTTATGCAAAACTATTGTCGCGGCAATGGGCATAAAGGTTTCGGCACAAATAGATAACAGACGGATAGTGTTTCACGGTAATAAAGATCTTGCATAAGCAGTTAAAGATAGCGCGAGATAAAGGTCTGCCGAAACAAACAAACTGAGATAAATGGAAATATCTGGTGATGTCTTGGTTGATTGAGATTTTTCGGTTTCTTTATTGTTCCGGTAATATCTAGAATGTATCAATGAGGTATTTAAGAAGGCGACGACTCGCCAAGAGTGGGTCGCGAACAGTCGTAAGTCCATATGACTTACACTTCTTGAATGTTTCGGTGCATTATCTTCCTGATCACATCATTCGGAGCCCTGACGTTAACGTCGCCATCTCTCATTTCTTGCAGGTTACATGGCCAGATTTCACCACGATTTACACCGACGGTTCTAAATCTGCTTATGGAGTAGGTTATGCATACGTCTGTCCTTCTACTAATGCCCTGGCTCGATACCGCCTACCTATGGAGGCTTCCAGCTACACTGCGGAGGTTCTGGCCATTCGTGACGCTTTGCAATATGGGATTTCTCAGGGCTTCCCCAAACTGCTGATCTTAACCGATGCGCAGAGTGTGCTGCAGAGACTCTCATCTCCCCGCTGGACGAGAGATATGCACTGTTATCTTTACGAGATACTGACGTTGGTGAACAACGCTACCATAGCTGGACATCAAATTCACTTCCTTTGGATCAGAGGGCATGTCGGTATTCGATACAATGAAGTCGCCGATCGCCTGGCAAAAGAGGGACTCACCCAAGGCACCTTCCAAGGTATCCAACTGCCCTACACGGATTTCTTCCCGGTCCTTCATCGTGACGCCTATTGTAGCTGGAATGACGCCTGGATTCGTTCGCAGTCCATCAAAGGCAAACACCACGCCGCCGTTCAGACGCATCTATCCACGACCCCTTGGTTCTCCAGCTTCAGGATTGCACGTCGACATCTCACCTCCATCATTAGAATGCGACTTGGACATGGATGTTACCCTGCGCATCTACACCGACTACGTCTCATCGATTCCCCTGTATGTCCTGATGACCCAGGCGAAACCGCTGACCTCAATCATCTCCTGTTCAGTTGCTCTCGCTACCGAGCCCACCGTTCTTCCTTCCTCCGCCGCCTACTTCAGCAGTCTGTTCCTTTTCCCGCTAGCGTCAACACCATATTACAGTTATGCCACAAACCTGTATACCAAGCTCTTCTACAATTTCTTAAAGAAAGTGATCTACAGATCTAGTCTCCTCCCATCCTCTTAACCTTCCTTACATTATTTTTCTTATTTTTCCCTACGATGGCCATATGGGATTTTACCGAAGGCAAAAAAAAAAAAAAAAAAGTCGTAAGCAGTAAACAGCTGTAGAGTGTTGTTGTAACGAGAGCTGATGTAATCAGAACGCAGTTTGGTCATCGACCTTGGTAGACTGTGTGTATGTGACGTAATGTTGTTACGTGAGAATTGAACAGTGTATTTCTATGGAAATAAAGGACTTTTGGAATATCTGCAACTCGGACTTTTAATTCTACGAACCCACAAAGTTACAATATATACGATTTTTCTGCACGAAGAGGATTTTAGATATTCTCAGATAATTCAAGAAGGCGACAACGATGGTGATATATATGGTACACGGTACAGTATACATGATATATGGTACAGTACATGGATATATGGTAAAATATTAATACAGCAGAACTCAAAATTCTTTTGAATGCAATCATAATCATGTTAAATGTCATGTTTCACTGTTTTTTATCCTCTGTGTATGCCAAGCTTTATTATTGTAAGAGCATTTATATTTAATTTTATATATCCCACCTCGGTAGCATACATGATAGCATGTCTGCCTCACGTACACCGAGTTCGACTCTCGTTCAGGGTGAAATACCTGGATAAGGTTTTTTCCGGGGTTTTCCCTTATCCTCAAAGTCGAATGTCTGGTAACTCTAAGCTCTATTGACCCCGGACCCATATATATAGTTTGTGTGTGTACATTAAGGCGGTCAAGCACAAAGCCATCAGCATAATTCAAGCTGCTACTTTATTTGCCTTTTTTGTGTAATTTACGTCCTCCAACGTTAAGTCATATCGGACGATGAATGAAACGGGTGAAATGATGCTCAAATGAGTCCGGGGTCCATAGAGCTTCGAGTTATCCTACATTCTTCTTTCAGGATAGGGGAAACCCCCGGAAAAACCTTATCCAGGTAACTCACCCTGACCGAGATTCGAACTCGGGACCTCTTGAACGTGAGGCAGACATGCTACCACCACGCTACCAAGACGGACACTTTATTTGCCATGCAGATATGCTAAACACATGGTTATTGGATCAAAATCAATCCGTTTTCTGGTAGATGGTTGTCATCTGTTCCACATTTCATCTTTGAGATATTGAAAGTGTATGCAGTATCTGAAGACAAATATCAATAACACATTCTAAATACTTAGGGAAGGCAATATTCGCCTCAAAGCGTGTATATTGTAGTCGGCGTGTCAGTTGATTAGGTGTTGGCCTACTAATTCCAAGGTCGCGGATTCAAACCCGAAAAAGAGCGATGCTTTTGATGTGTATTTAAAAGCGACAGGCCCATGCACTACACGATATACTGGCATGTCTACGAAACGAAATTACAACACGCCGACGGCCATGATTGGATCCTAAGCACCTGAGAGTCGTTTGCTATAAATAAGCAGAATATTAGCAAAATATTAATACAGCAGAAATCAAAATTCTTTTGAATCTCTCATGTTTCACTGTTTTTCTCCTTTGTGTAAGCCGAGCTTTATTATAGTAAGAGCATATATTTTTTATTTTATTATATATTATTTTATTACGTGGCCATACAACTTAAACACTTAAGGTCATATTGGCGGCTTTTTAATGTTCGCTCGTTTATAATGGTGTTAATCTTTGGCTTTGTGTTACTTCTGGTTGTACGCACGCACACACAGCAACACACATTTCTGCGCAGAGGATCCACCCACAAGTCCGAAGACCCTGGCCTCCTTCTACCCGGGAGTGATGGAAAACTCCGGGGCTATTTCCATAGGGCAATACCTGGTTTATTAAAAAGCGTCCCCATCTACAACAACGTCAAGACGGGATGGAAGTGGATACGCCACTTACGCGCGTCAACACCGCAGGGAAGACTACCGAAAATCTCGGTGGGGCCGAAGGTGATCTAGCACACCTTCTACTAGCTCCGCAGTCTAGTACCCGGGACATATGAGGCAGCCCTCTAACCCCTCCGGGCGGCCGAGGCCAGGCCGGAGGTACCCGAACTCCCGAGGGTGTTGGGAATACACTGTCCCCTCGAGTCCAATCCAATCCGAACAACTCCCCGACTGGAGTTGCTCGAATGTTCGGCCCGAGGTTCCTCTGGTAACGTCAGAGGTACCACGAGTACTAAGGGTCCGCTGCGCCCGCACCACGGCAGCTGAAGGGGACGGACCCCCTCCCCTACGGGGACAGTAACACACAGTAACACACTTTTTGTGTATTTATGGAGTTTCTAAACATGCATTTCCTATGTGAACCCAGGTCTCCGCACCACAGTAGGGTGGCATGTCCGTTCTTCTGGCCTGCCGCGGGAAGTTGCCATCTAAGTAAAAATATATATGTAGGGACCCTGTCCTCTGCACTGTGGTGAATCCTTGGTACGGCCACCCTCTGTCTCCTCTCGCCTCATCCATCATCCCCAGAGATGTAACACTTGGAGGTATAGGTACAAACCAAGTGTGATTTCCAAGCCGAGTCCCCTCCGAATTGATTCAGTTATTCAGTTAAATCGTGGTACCGGATTTTTGGCTGGCCATTTACCTCAGTCCCTGAGTACCTGACTCTTCTACGAGGAGTCGCGACTTCGATTTCCGGCTGCGGTAATTTTTTCTTTAGCCAAGATTATTCCTTATCGTCCGTGGATCTTGAGGGTATTTACGAGAATGTGTGTGCGCATGCGTATTTGATATAAGTATAAACCAACTGTATATACAGCTTGCAGTGTGTTCCGCCGACGTAACTACTGCAGTAAAAGGCAGGGTACAAATAACAAAATAACTCCTTTCTTTACTTTTTATAGACAAGTAGTAAAGACAACAATAAGGTTTTGTTGGCAGAGAAAGTGATTCCAAGCACTGAATGAACAGATAAAGTCTGGAGTTTTGGATTTAAGGTCAAGTAACCAGACGCTAATGTGTGAATCATACAATTAAAGGATGAATGACCCAGACTGCTATGTCTGAAACGGACAATAAAAGCGGGACATCTCAAGACAAGTCAGCAAATTTTATTGGCCTTTATTCAGTCGCTCGTTTTTTAGCGTTCAGTCTTAATCAAGAAGAAAGAGAGCAGAAGCAAAACCTTTTTTTTTTTTTTTTTTTTTACTTTCTTTTTTCGCCTCCCTTCGCTTAATACAGGCATGTAGGAAGAAGTCGGACTGACATTAGTTTTCTCCTGCTTCTTTGTTCCGTACAGAAGGAGAAACTAGAAGTGGGATTCAGAAAGACAACCTCAATTCATAATCTGAAATGCAGTCACAATGTATTCATCTTCTGCTTCAGTACACAGAGTGCGTTAGTCTAATTACAAGTTGCATTCATGGTGTTAATAGATAGTGCATAATATCCTATACTTCCTATTTAATATTTTTTTACACATTTTGACACTCCTTTAATCCCAAAAGATGAGATGTGTTACACTTGCATTACTTTCTCTTCTACAAACAATTCTTAGAAATGCTCATTCTTATCTATTTTGTATTAATCGAATTAGGCTCTATAGAAATTGTTTTATTGCATATTTCGTTGTAGGTAAAATGGGAATTGGGAAACAGCGATAGTTAAACCTTTCAAAAGCTGAACGCTAGTAAAATCGTCCAAATTTTATTCTCTTTGCATGAACGAATGAGATTCTCCGTTTGAGAAAAATATAAGCACCTGAAAAAAAAAAAAAACAAGTAATATTACAGAAATTGTTAACTCTACAATAACAAGTCGTCTTTCATAAAGTTTATACATTAAAGAGTTCTATACTTATGAAATTAATAAGTACTTTGCGCACAAGTTGTGCGCAGTATGCTGACACAGTTGACTCGTTTTTGCACTGTCACTTCACACTTTCTCAGAAGTTCACAACGTATGTTTTCCGATTTTATGGAGGTATTTTACAAGGTATTCAGTTCCTTTTTAGGCACATGTGGACCGTAACCCACGTTTCTGTGCAGGTCATCAGTAAAGAATCTCTCCTAGATAAGTTTATGCTCTGACACGGAGCGATTCGAGATCCCTAGGGAAGCTTTCAGGAAATGCAACTTGGCTGGTTCTAGTATCCTTCGGTGCAGCGGGCTCAGTTTATCTCATATGATACCCAGGTCATTATTTTCGTGTACCATGACGGTTTCCATCCAGAGTCTCCAGGTTGTTTTAGAGCTACCATTGCTCTGGAGTTTATGTGTATCCTATAGATTCTTGTATGGTCAGTTCTCGGTATTTACAAGGGCTGTTCAATAAAGAATTATCACAATTCTTTTTTGACAACGTGCCTTTATTTATCCTCATAATTTTGTATTGTCCTTCTCAAAATAGTCTCCCCTGAATACGATGCACTTATCCCAGCGTTTCTGCCAGTCTTCAAAGACATGCTGGAAACAATTGTTTGAGAGATCCTTCAAAATCGCCTCCGCAGCCTTCACCACTGCTTCTGATGATGGATAACGCCTCCCACGAAGGCGTTTCTTCACGTGAGGGAACAGAAAAAAGTCACATGGGCTAAATCCGGACTACAGGGAGGGTGAGGAATGCGCTTCACGTTGAATTTTGCAAGATAGTCAGCAACATTGGCAATATGCAGCCGCGCATTATCGTGGCGCAGCATCCAGCCTGCTTCATGGAAATGTGGTCTTTTGCGCCTGATATGGACTTGAATGTTTTCAGGACATCCCTGTAGTATTGTCCAGTTTCTGATGTGTGTGCAGGTACAACATGCTGATAAACCATTCCATGAATATCAAAGAATGAGATGACCATAACTTTCCCAGCAGAAGCAACCACTTTTGCTTTTTTGGGGTTTGGTGATGAAGGAGATTTCCACACTAAGCTTTGCTGTTTGATCTCAGGATCAAACTGATGTAGCCAAGTTTCATCAGAGGTGATTACGTTTGAAAGAAACTCCGGAGCTTCCTCTAACATCAATTTTAACTGCATGTTACCTCCATTGCAGCGGTAGGCGATACTGAACATGTCTGAACTTGCCTGGTTCTCACAGGTGGAAACCAGGAGTACCAACAATGAAACTACTACGGCGTGTTTGTTTCACATTAAGCTAACAGAATATAAAAAGATTGAATTTTAGTGCGAAAAATTATGACCGTAAAAATTATGATCATTCTTTATTGAACAGCCCTCGTAAATGCATTAACAGACAAAAAGAGCATTCTGTATAACGTATCTCCTGCTACCTCTCTGTTTTTGGAACGTCATTTCCAAGGTCTTATCTTTGCTATATTTTTCGTGTAACAAGAGTTTGCCTATCTCTCGGTTTATCTATTGAGCAAAAGTTACTCAGAATGAAAAGATCTCCCGAGAACATGCCCAGAAAATGTAATATAATGTGAAAAAGGACAAAATATGTTCATATTAAAGCATCTTTATTTTCACCAAAAATCATTAGCATAATGCTAACACAGAAGCAGAGCTAACGTTAAATCTTTTACACGAATGCAACACTTCGAAGCATATCTACAATACCCCTTTAAGTCTCTGTAGCACACACCCCTTGTTCTGCTAACCTACACACAGTCCACCCACCTCTAACAAGGAGCTACACACAAATTTTGAACACAACTCCGATATTCACAGGTAAACCGCTTCGCTGCCGGTTCCACACACTTACGGACCCGTGAACTGCTTCCTCGGAGCCTGCTGACCCCTTATCACAGAGCTTGGAGCGCACCCTACAACGCTCAGAGCAAACTGATTGACTATCCCTGACTCTACCCACTACTGACTGCTGAAAGCCTTGCATTGCCTTTTATTTATCTGCCGGGCGCGGTAAATCTTTCTAGAACTAGAAGCCTCTGTTATTACAGTCGTGAAAGATCTTCTGTGTAGTAATAATACGACTCGCTTCCTGGTGTCAGCTCTTCTTGAATGCATGTTTATTTCTCACCGTAACTTGCTACCTTCTGACGTCAGTCAGATGTCCTTGACCGCGTGTTGGTTTCTCACGGCAGACTTGCGCGATCGCCGATATAACAATATGTATTTCATTTGAAATGTAAATATATTGAAACACATGGTTGTTTAATCCAAATCCTTAGAGCTATTTGTATGAAAATCAAAAGTTTAGGAAAGTATTTCATGTAAAGAGAGTTTGGGGCGAAAGTTCTTTAAGCCGATGCTTGGTCTTCTCAGGATACGGAAACCATGCTGGAGAATTGAGAAAGACATATTTGTCTATGTCTGCAAAACTGTAACACGAACATTAATTAATAATAGACAGCATAATGGATAACTATATCAATATTGCTCACATTTGTGATGTAAGGGTAACGTGCCTGTCTTACATTCAAGACATCCCGAGTTCGAACTTTGCCTAACTGAGCTCTTCAGTGTTTTCCCCTTATTCAAAAATACGATCGTTAGAAAGTAAGCTCTATCGACACCAGGCTCAATTCACACAATTCATTCATTCGTCGTTCGATACTAGCTATCCAGTTAAAGGAGATTAATTTTCCTTCATTCATTGAGATAATAAACCCCTATTTTAATTATTCCTTGTTTTCAGAGGAAAACAAGCATTAAATTTGAAATATCATATCGATAATAGAATTCACTGTTAATATATTGCGAACCAGTAATTAGATTTGTTACGAGAGTTACATAACGTGGAAAGATAGACTGAAAAATTCAATGCCATAGCCGGGATTTGAACCACGGATCTTCTGGTTACCGTCCAGTCGGGTTAGACCCTACACACGGCCAGTGTCAAAGAACAATTAATTTCCAGTTATATATTATTCTGCACAGATGTTATTCTACACTAGATTGGTCATAATCATATTTAAATATATATATAGCCTCTGTGTGATTCTCGGCTATGCTCTGAATTTTTCTTGTTAACCTTTACACAGCAAGAGCACAATGCAAATATAAACGAACTCTACATTTCGCTCAGCATGGGAGAAGTATGTACTCGAAAAATGTCAGTACGGCGTATACACGAAAACATGTACCACAGTCTGAAATAAAATGTCAAAGGTTCTCTGTAAACCCGGCCTTCAATAACACTGTTTGAGCTCGGTGACATTTTGATCAATGGGAGCCCTAGGTCCGCAAGTTAAACGATCAAATTACGGCTAAGACGACGGCGACGCAGAGGAACAAAGCTGGGGGGGGGGGGGGGGGCGCCTTTGGGACTCTGCAATATCGGCAGGACTTCCTTGTTCAATGACCTGGATCATCCCCTGCACTAAGGCGTGAATAGCACAATGAACGAGGTTAATTACCGCGGCATAAACAATAAGTTGGTGCCTCAGATAACGCCAACCCTAACGGCTAACTTTTGTACCGGAACTGATTTCACAGGCTCCCTTTCAAAATGCTGTATTTTTGCAAGCATAATTAATTAAATGTATTATCACGTATAGCTTCTTCACAAAATTAACATTATCATTAATAATAATAATGATGATAATAATAATAATAATAATAATAATAATAATAATAATAATAATAATAATAATAATAATAATAATAATAATAATAATAATAATAATAATAATAATAATAATAATAATAATAATAATAATAATAATAATAATAATAATAATAATAATAATAATAATAATAATAATAATAATAATAATAATAATAATGTGACTGTGGGTTCGTAGAATTAAAAGTCTAAGCTGCAGCAATTCAAAATGTTCTTTATTTCTATAGAAATACACTTACAGTAGCAGCATTACGTCACATACACAATTACAATCTTCTAAGGTCGTTAACCACAACAAAGAGGAGTTCACTTCCAAATACACCAGTTTCAATTACAACTCACGTCACGACTACTGTTTACAACTCCTGTTTACAACTGACTCTTGGTGAGTCGTCGCTTCCTTAAATACCTCTACTCATATTACTAGATATTTCCGGAATATTCTGTAACAAACAAGAAATCGAATGTTCTCTAAGACAATCAAGATGTCACTAGAATGTTCCGTTTACCTCACTTTATCTGTTTTGGCATGTGTTTTATCTCCGCGCTATGTTTATCTGCTTATGTAGGCGCTTTATCTCCGTGATGCTCTATGCGTCTTTTATCGCTCCCGCGAACCCTTTTAGCGCGTACGCCGCCAGTTGTAATAATGGATTCGCGACAGTAATAATAATAATAATAATAATAATAATAATAATAATAATAATAATAATAATAATAATAATAATAATAATAATAATAATAATAATAATAATAATAATAATAATAATAATAATAATAAATAATAATAATAATAATAATAATAATAATAATAATAAACAACTCTGCAAGTTTCTATACTCGTTCAGATGTCCGAATATGTTACCGAAATTTGAAAATTACTTTCATAATACCAGGAGTTTTCTGGTAATTTAACTGTCAGAATATTCTTGAAATAATTATCTAGCCACAACAAACATGCGGGTTCGGTAAATTGAGTCCCTTTTGAATATTATAGGGTAAATTGAGTCCCTCCCAAACTTTCAATGTACGTCAATTGAGTCCTTCGATCCGTAAAATTTCTCCTCCCACTTTGCAAACTTGGGACTGCGGAACCATTTAGCAGGATGGTGTGGTAAAAAGGTTGTCATGTTAAAATTGTTCATACGAGCCACTTGCAATGGTAAAAAATTAAAAGAAACACCTTCCACAAAGGCCAATCCCAGTATATCGTTATTAGTTAACTTTACCATCTGCTGCTTCAAAATTGTTTCTTTTTCCAATGTTTTGTTCCAATGAGGTTCTTTTTTCCTGTATTACCTAACATACACATCTGACTGAATGCTGGTCAAAACGTCAACGAAGTTGTAAATCTTTGGGTGTCGATAGCGGACTGAATTTAATGCATGGTTTAAAAAGCATGGGACTCAACGCTTAAAGAATTGTAAACAACTAATTGTGGACTCAAATTAAATCACCTAATCGAGAACAATGCATTTTTTTGCACCTTTAAATTAAGTAATCACTGAAGTGGCTCATATGTTTCATCTCGTATATTGCGGCACTAGATCTCGTATTGCTTTTCTATATTTTAAATGGCCGCGCCGTGGTTCAGTGGTTAGACCGCTTGGCTCTCACCAAGGCGGCCCGTGTTCGATCCCAGGCGACCGCAAAGTGAGATTTGTGGTGGACAACCCGGCGCTGGGGCGGGTTTTCTCCGGGACGTCCGGTTCCCCCCGCCATCTCATTCCACCGGTGCTCCAACTTCATCTCATTTATCATCAGTGTCACCGCCTGCGGTGCCGTATGTAGTAAAAGCGGGCGTTAAACACTACACATTTCATTTCATATATTTTAAATTCATTAATCTCCAATTTCCTGCTATTTTTTTAGCAATCGCCATTAGTAAACAGAAAAGCATATTAGAATAAGCCTTCTACTGAGCAAAAATCGAAGCAGTAATTACAGGAATAAAAAAATAATGAGAGAAGAAAATATTAGTTATTAATTTTTGAACACCATGTCTTTAAAACCAATGATTCTGTTTGTGGGGAAAAAGATACGAGACCGCACCTTGAATGAAACGCGTTCATCTGGAATTTTCACACTCATTTTACCAACTACCCCTACCACCTCCACAGTAGACGCCAAGAGGACTTAAAATCATTCCGTTTAAATTTACAGGGTGGATTTATGAGTTGACCTTCCGCAAAGCTGCCAACAAAAGCCACGCAATACTTAAGAACTAAGTTGTGGTGATACCAATAATTTAATTTGGACGTCACACTCTTATGATAAAATATATATCTCTAGGCTTTATTTTCAATTCATTACTGTACCATGAGGTTTTTATGTACGTATTAGCTTATTTCATATTGGTTTACTAAGAGCTCCTAAGGTTAAGGTGAAGGAGAAATTACATGGAGAGTGGGTCTCGCGGACCAGGAAGACAAACTCTAAGGTCAGCGTGGACTAGAATAGTTACTAGATGACGAGTCCTGCGGAAGTTGCCCAGCAGGAGACGAGTCACTCGGGAAGTAATTTCTTCTTCACGCAGTACCAAGAACAAGTATTGTTGGAAAATCCTTTAGGCGTGGTGACGCTGGGCCAATTAGATCACAAACTTACGTAGTTGAAAGGGTAGAGCCAGAATGAAAAATGCAATGCCATAGCCGGGATTTGAACCACGGTTCTTCTGGTCTTAATGTCATATCGGCATGTTGGCCATAGTAGTCTAATAGTTACAGCGGCTAGACGGAGACCAGAAGATCCGTGGTTCAAATAACGGCTATGGCATTGAATTTTTCAGTCTGGCTCTACCCTTTCATAGTGCGTCCTACACACTGCTAGTGTGAAAGAACAATTAATTATACCTAATAGTGATCCGAACTATAAAGCCCGGGCCTTAAAGTACTTACAGCATAGTAAGTCGCCATTAAGGTAGTTGTCTCATGTGTTTATGAGAACTCCTAGTGGTTTACCGGGAAATACACGAGTCAGCTGGAGAATTTTATGTCATGTCGGCACGTTGGCCATAGTAGCCTAAGGGTTAGAGCGGCTGGTCGGATACCAGAAGATCTATGGTTCAAATCCCGGCTATGGCATTGAATTTCTCAGTCTGGCTCTACCCTTTCGTAGTGCGTCCTACACACGGCTAGTGTGAAAGAACAATTAATTTTTACGTAGTTGAGTTATAGGTCTCAAAGCATTCCATATTTTGCAGTCGCTTATTCACACATTTGAGGAATAACGACAAAGATCTGATTAAGTACGCATTATGTGTCAGGGAAATTTGTAGACTACTTATGGGTTTTAAAAACTAACTCTTCCATTATTTAACCCCTTAAAAACAGATTTTCTCTAAGTGGCCTGTGTAGGCATGAAAACTGCACGCTGATTTACAATTATATATTACTTCCAATTCCATCTTCATCTCGCTTGCAGAATCAAATCGTTGAACCTATCTGCCACAACACTGTACAAGTACTTATATATTCCAAAACCTACTCCAAATCTTATTTTAAATCATACCTGGTTTTTCAAATGTACCTTTATCCTTATCCTCAACCCTTACAACTGCGGAACACAATTTATGAATTTATTAGGGGAAAAGTATAACTTTGAAAATTATAAGCACCTGCTGAGATTTTCAACGTATATAATAATGACGTTTTTCGAGAAATACTTTTTTTTTATGTGCTAGGTACATTAAGTAAGGGAAGTATTGTTCTACATGCAAAAATTCGATGCCGAGAGTTTGCCAGATATGTACGCCTTGATGCCACTTGAACCCAAAACAAGTATTTTTGGAAAAACATTCAACATGTGTGTATGTGTGTGTACACAGCATAACTGAAAAACGAAAAGTTACTTAAAAACTATATTTGATATTTAAAATAAGCATGCGACACGAAGATTTTCAAATAAATCTCTCCCCGAACTACTCTGTAGAAGGAACATCTGTCGATTTTCTCAAAAACTGCTATAATGTTTTTATTAAAATGTCTAATGTTTAAGTTATTATGATAAATAAACGTAATGTCTTGAATTTCCTTCAAATGTTTCTGAAATCATCATTTTGAATGGTAAACCTAAGAGATAGAAAAACATTAAATTAATTAATCCCCGGCGTAACAGAACACATACGAGTCTGAGTCTGCTAACCCAACTGCCGACCTCACGCCCATATATCCAAGGCAGAGTGGGCGATTACGTCCCCCAGGCCGAAATTGGCTTTCGTGACCGGATTGGCTACCCATTGCAGCTCCTCATATTCCTCACGTCACCGATCCTATAACCGGACATAAAATCTACACCCTACAAGGGCGGGGTCAAACCCTGGCGCATTCCGTGGCAGGGAACCGGAGCACAATGCTCAATCCTTAAATTGCATTACTACAAAACATGGTACACCTCGTTAAGGCACGCAATTTATGTCAAATACGGGGTCTATTTGTCACAGATTTGAACTGTCATTAATGTTTAGTTTTCTCAAAGGGAAAGTCATCATTTCCTCATCCCCTCTGACATAAATGAAAATGGATTTTCAAAGCCTTCATACAGCAACCAGCTGTTAAAAGCTTTGACTATCCCGTTAGCCTACTGTACATCCCAATTTCATGTATACTGAAACAATTTCTAAAAAATGTTTATTTCACAACATGAAGTAGATAAAAGAATAAACTTTTTAAGAGTAGGTTTTAAAAAGTAAGTAAATAGTCATGTGAGTGGAATACATAAAACTTTGGTGGGGAGACGGCAGATTGGAGAGACTCAAAATGTGTATTTGCGGTGAAAGCTCAATATAGAATTTTTGCGTGAAATACAATTCTTCTCCTTCTAAGTAGCGGAGTATATAAAACAAATTGATAATTGCTGACCAATATTAAAATATGAAAATGTTTTTACGCGCTGCAATTTCTGGTTGCCTGACGTGTATTTAGGACACAGGAAGAGCGCTCGGCAAAGGACCCCGGTGGTTTGTAAGGCATATCGATCCAACAGCTTCTGGCCAGCTCTTGTCTCGGTTATTAACAAACAAACTGGTCTTCCATCAAAACCCGGCCACGACTTGAGCCTGCCTATGCTCCCAAAGCAGACGTTCATACAACATGTAATGGAGTACACTCCACACCAGAAAAAATGGGAGCATTCCACTATATCGCGACAGTCGTTCTTTTTCCGTAAGATTTCTTCATTTATCTAACCAAACCTAGTTTCTACCCTTAGTTCGTGTAACATCTACGACTAACTTTAAATAAGTAACAAACTAAGCACTAACCATTAGCGATATTACACGCAGAGGAACAAAGAAAGATAGGCAATAAAATAAACTCAAAACAAAGAAAAAAACTCCCTTGGTGAACTCCACTTTGATTCGTGTAAACCGGTAGACACAGCCCAATTAAATATAAATGAGCAACTAAATCCTGCAGAATGAGACATAATTTTGCGTTAAAACACAAATTTAAATGTTTACGGAAACAGTTCCCTCTGAAGTAAACATACAAAGTCTAAGATTATTGAAGGCCATACCGTGGCCGAACGGTACACTAAGGCGGCCCGGGTTCGGCCCCAGGCGACCGCAAAGTGAGATTTGTGGTGGATAACGCGGTGATCTTGCCCGCCTCGATAGCATGTCTGCCTCACGTTCAAGAGATACCAAGTTCGAATCTCGGTCAGTGTGATTACCTGGATAAGGATTTTTCCGTGGTTTTCCCTTATCCTTAGAGACGAATGTCGAGTAACTATAAGCTCTATGGGCCCTGGGCTCATTTGAGGTTCATTTCACCCATTCCATTCATCGTCCGACATGACTTAACGTTGGAGGATGCAAATTACAACAAAAAAACGAGGTGTTGGGGCGGGTTTTTTCCGGGATCTCCGGTTTTCCTCGCCACCTCAATGCACCGATGCACCATCTCCATTTCATACATAAGTGTCACCGCCTATGGTGCCATATGTAGTAAAAGAGGACGTTAAACACTACAGATTCATTCATTCTAAGATTGTCATTTTCGAATTAACATCGCCAAGAAATTATTTCGATATATTTGCCAACTTGATATATTGCTTTGCTCCAGAAGCATTAAGAGATTAATAAAATAATAATTATTACTATTACTATTATTGTAAATGGCTTTTATAGGCCTGATTGTCAAAAATCGTTTAAGCAATGGACTATTATAACCAACCACAGGCAGACCACAAACAAACTTCAGTCGGTGTGCACATGCACGAGGAGAGCCTTCTCCCCTTCTCACGATCCAAGCATCACGTGACTCCCAACCCTCCCTTCCTGCATGCGACAGAGCGCAAACCACACGAAACGCGTTATTTTAATGCTGTTTTGATTTTAAAAGTTAACAGAAAATAATTACCTCGGACATGACCTCACAATCGATCAACAAATGATAGAATCATAGTTTCTTTAAACCCTGAGGAACAACGCAGTGCTTCGGCAGAAAATTCAAAGTGTGAATATAACAGTGAAAGCGAAAGCGAGTGAAATATGACCAGTGCAGCCCGCGAGATGGAGGAGAGGCAATCTAACATTACGGTAGTGGGAGAAAACTAGAGAACTCCAGTGTTGGTAAGCCACACCTCCAACTGCAGTTTGTTCGCGGTCTAGTTATAATACTCTTGTGAATGTAACAGACCTTTTTAATGTCTACTACGTACACTAAGTACAGGAAACACTGCATTTCAAATATTTAATACCGAAATTTCATCAGAAGTTTTTATTTTGACGCTTCCTGTACAAACAAGAAAATAGAAAAAAAAAATCGGTTTTGATAAATGCCACACTTGGTACTTAAATTCCGTATCTTGCAAATATACGACACGGAAATGTTCAAGAAAATCCCTACACTCGATACTTCCTTCACATGCAACTTTTTCCTAACTTTTTTATTTTCTCAAAAACGGTTCTAAAGGTTTTTGCATTTATGTAACTACCGAGTAGGGGGCCTGAAGATATGTACCGTTTTCTTGTGCACTTGCTACTTGGTCCTTACTCCTCTCTGACTGCTAGCATGGACGATGTTATGCGTTGTCAAACAAACAGTGGTGTCCTCTTCCGAGTGAATCGTTTCCAGCTAGTACATAAATACACTAAAAAATAAAGTGTTTATCTTTAAATTATGGGGATTATGACGTAAAGTTTACTTCATTTGCAAGGTGAGAAAAAAAGCATAAGCAAAGCGTACTGTACAAGTACACATTTTTGAACCACAATTTATTTCAAACTTTTTTTAGGGGGGGATATGGGGTAGGGATTGGGTATCATAAACTTGTGAGATATTAGTTAATATTAGCTTAACCGAGCGGGATGGCCCAGGCAGTTTCGTCTGTGGCCCGCATTCGGGAGGCCTGGTTTCGATCACCGTGGCCGACCTACCTGATCCATGGTTTTTCGGGAGTTTTCCCGGGTCGCTAGGCGAATGCTGTGTACGTTAATTACATCCCCCGAATTCCATTTCATCTCCATTATCATTTCATATCATCTCTCATTTGGTGGTGCCTTTCAGGGTGGAAGTGTCGGCGGAAGTCTCGGCGGTGCATGGCAGGATGATATCCTATGAATGAACCACTTCCTCCTCCGGTAGATCGGTTGCCGATCTACGAACCGACTGCTGGGACCGTTTTGGACCACAGTAAGGGAGAATGTCCCTTCTGTTGGCATGCCGGGGGAGATTTCCATCTAAGTAAACTATATGGACCATTCCCTCTACACTGTAGTGACTCCTTGGGACTGCCGCCCTCAGTCTCCTCTCGCCTCATCCTTCCTCCCACGAATGCTCCACTTGACATAAAGTGCAAAAGACCGAGATTGGTCGCAGTGCCGAAACCCTCCGAAAAAAAAATGCTTTAAATTGTTCAACACATTGTAATCTAGTCATGATCCTTGAGCTATTGCATTTTAAAGCCACTGCGAGTACCTGTTAAACAGCTGAATATTAAAATACGTAATGAGACTGCAATGACATGTTTCTCCATCAAGATGTAGACAGATAAGCCTGTGCAAGTTCACTCTGTACAATACATAATAGGGGCAGAGAAAGTCATGGGAATGTAACACATCCATTTTTTAAATATCTTAACATTAAATATTTTATCAACAGATTCTGTTAGAACATTCACTACAAAAATAAGTGAATGGTGTACCTTTCGGCTTGATAACCTAAATGATTATACCTCGTATTATACATGACCAGCATTTGGAAACGCACGCTAGCTCGTAACCGCCAACAAGAGCAACAAACGTGAGCGCAGCCAAATGTATGATGTCAGAATTCCCTGCTCGTTCGACTCGAGATAGCGAATTTGTCATATTTGTTAATGAGTGAGTAACTTAGTTCTGAGAATACAAATGGACTATTGCTTTCCTATTCTTTGTTTCTCTATGAATAACGCAACATATTTAGGAGTTTAATAATAATAATAATAATAATAATAATAATAATAATAATAATAATAATAATAATAATAATAATAATAATAATAATAATAATAATAATAATAATAATAATAATAATAATAATAATAATAATAATAATAATTAATAATAGTGCTGCCTGGTATAGCCAAGTTCTAGGTTATGTTATGCAATTTTAATATCACAAAATCAATATAAATCCAAATTATTTCCATTAGAGCAAGCAGGAGTAGCCAGCCATATTGATTACTGAAAGTGCATAGTGCAGTGTTACGACAAAGACCTAGCGGCACTATCTAGATTAAGGCAATGGGCCGCTCACATGACAACAATACGCTTCATTGTTAGACATGCTACAGCTGTCACCTTAGGTAAACATCTCGGTACTAGCTTCTCTCCAATATCCTAAATTTAAAGAGATTCACTGAGTTCAAATTTCTAATGTTTATGGGTGCCGATCCATCAAAATTGGCCAAAAACATTGTCTCGAGGCATTGTTTTGCGGCGGGCCGCGGTCGGCGCGTGCGAAAGAGACAGATAGTGCGGCGCGGAGCTTAACCCTTGCCGAAAGAGAGAACGAAAGAGACAGATGTCTGGAAGTTTCTTCTTTTCTGATGTGTCTCGATTGTTACCGAGCCTTTCACTAATTTCTAGAAAGATAAAAACGCCGCGGTTGTCAAACCGAGTTCAGTTGCGATTTGAGAACTGTTAATTGTGTGTGTGTGTGTGTGTGTGTGTGTGTGTGTGTGTGTGTGTGTGTGTGTGTGTGTGTGTGTGTAGTGGACCTTTGAAGTATACTGCAAGTGCATTCTTTGGTTTGTTTACGTGTGGTGGAGCAATGAGAGACTAGTGGGTGTATGACCCGTGATTTTTAGAGCCTGTAAGGGGTGTACATAGTTTTTTAACTTGTAATAAAGAGTACTTTAAATTTCTTCAAAACAAAGCATTTAATTCTACGAATCCACAAAGTCACTTTTTTTTTTCTTTTTTCTTTTTGCGTTTGGAGTTATTAAGCCTCGATTCTTCAGAGACTTTTACATTAACCTTGTTGTCATCCAGATGAAATTCAGACGATACTTGATTTAAATAAGCCCAGCTGAAGAGCGTTTTGAATGGTTTCTTGCTATACCTACGGTAACTGACACTAAAATCCTCAGAGCAATAGTTGTATGTGAAAGACAGCTACCAGAGATGCCATTTGGAATATATAATCATTAGCAATCAGATATTTTGATGTACACTACCTTTCCTTACGTAGATGATGGAGGACCTCAATCGTGGAAAGCATATGGTTCTAGAAACGAGGTGATGGATACAGCAATGTCACAAAAATATGTGCATAATTTTACAAACGAGAATATATGGATCTTTACACTGATTGGTCAGAACACTTGTTGCAAACAATGATTTGAGAGAAACCTGCCCTTTAGGCAGACGCTGAATAACAATTTAAATAAACTCTAGATACTGAACGTATATAACAAAGAGCACTAAATAGAATAAGACAAACACCGTTTGCGGTGACGCGCACTCATTAAACGATCGAGAAAAATGTTATATGCTAGAAAACAGAAAATGCAAAGAAGAAACGCAAGCAAAACGTGACACCTTTATATCATAACTACACCATAAGGGAAATGGCTTCTGATCTGTACGCTTCAGCGGAAGAGAAATCCTTGCCGAAATGAAGCCCGTCTAGCTGAAGTTGAGGATGTGACGGTGGTACAAGAACGTAAATAAAGTGCAACCACTGGTTATAGTCAAAATATGAACTGCTAATTATGTGCAAAATCGGCATTAATGAGTCATAGAAAATAATATTTTTAACCAAGTTACTGAGAAGTACGAGGTACTTTAGGAGTGTGTTTTGACAACTGGAAAATCGCTGAGGCAATAGCGGTACGACTAGTGAATCTGTATCCACGCAAAGTGTCTTTCATCGAGGGAAACAGCCAAAAGTCGCTAGGAGCCAGGACAAGTGAGTAGGGAGCATGAGTAATCACTTCAAAGTTGTCAAGAAGAAACTCCTGTGTCGCGTTCACCCGATGCGCTGGTGCGTTGTCTTGATGAAAGAGCACACGCCCAACCCTTTCCGCCCGTTTTACATGCAGGGAGGAGTTTATTCTTCAAAACATTTTGGTAGGATGCAGCTATCACCGTGGTGCCCTTTGGAACGCAATGAGTAAGGATTACACCACTGTTGTTCCAGAAGATGGCCACCATCATTTTGTCAGCACTGGCGCTCACCCGAACTTTTTTTGGTGGCGGTGAGTCGGTGTGCTTCCATTGAGCTGGTTTGAAAAAGGCATACACATCTCATCTGTCACAATCGATTGTAACAAAGTTCCATTCATGCCGTCATCACACGTCAACATCGCCTGACAATTTGCCACGCGCGCAGATGCCAGCATTCGTCGCACCCACCTGGAAGACACTTCGCATTTTCACATCTTCATGCAGAATTCTGTGCACAGATCCCATGGAAATGCCAATTTTGGAGGCGATGTCTGCAACGGTCTATCGGTAATCCTCCAAAACAACGTTCTCCACTCGCTGGATCATGTCGTCAAACCGGCTGGTGCGAGGCCGTAAGTGTCTTGGTTTGTTGTCACACGATGTTCTGCCTTCATTGAACTGTCGCACCCAGGAACGCACATTAGACACATCCATGGTACTATCACCACATGCCTCACTATACTGGCGCTGAATTTCAATAGGTGTCACACCACGGAAATGGACAAAACGAATGATTACACGCTGTTCTTGCAATGAAAACGTCGCCATTTTAAATATCAAAAACAGACCTAACTCTCGTCGCTGCCTCTAGATTTCTATGCCCTGTACAGTGCTGCCATCTCTATCACGCATTCACAAAGAGTCCACATGTATTTAAAAGAAAAACAGAAGTTCCTATCTGGACCCAGTCCTGAAAAAGAAAGGTGTTATAACTTGAACACACCTCGTACACACTTTTAGATGTAATATAGAGCTTGTATTGTTAACATTATGTTAAGAATTTGATGTGGATTACTGAATATAGATGGAAGACAGAGAGAGAGAGAGAGAGAGAGAGAGAGAGAGAGAGAGAGAGAGAGAGAGAGAGAGAGAGAGAGAGAGAGAGAGCAAAAAGAGATCCTTGGTGCTTGGCAATATTCGTAACGGAACGAAACCTCACAACGTGTCACGAAAGAACCCGGATCAAACAGTATATCAAGAGTGTTTTGCTGTGGAATACTTGACTTACTTGGAACTGCTATGTTTCTAATTGTTATATTAGCGCTCAAATGTATTCCTCGCAACAGTTTATTTAATTTACCTAGGTTTAACTACGAGGGGACATTGCTACTGTTTACCTGTTGGTGTGATACACGTGACAAAATTTATTCCAAACAGCTTCAGTTGCCTAGTCGCCTTCGTATTCTTAGTTAAACAGGAATTATAATCGAAACCAGGAATTCTAGATCATGACATTGACTTATATAATGCCATTACTTCCTTTCGACAAACAAAATAGCCGGTACAAAGCTTGCTGAATGTAATTTACATACCTACTTTAAAATTTATTTTCCTTGGTATCAACTTACAATGCGATTACTGGGTGTTTTATAGAAACAAGCTTCTTGTGGCAATGCAATCCCTGAGAAGTGACCACGATTTTCGAGAATCGCGTGAATGCTACACATTAGAAAGCAGCAGTTTCCGTTTGTCACCACTATTTCCGGTAACGTTATGCAAATTTTGAAGCAACGCGCGGTCTAGCCTCAGTTTCGAGCAGGAGTTTTCTCTCAGGGTCTGCGTGCGTATATATGTAAGAGTAAGGATGACACTGGAATCCAAGTTTAAGACTTGCTTAATGACTGCTTCCCTTTATCGTCACGTAAATTGCGAAGCTGCCGACCAACGTACATCAATCTATATTAATGTCTAGTGTTACCGTATGTGAAACGAATACTACGCGAATGGCATGAAAAGATGCTTCCTCCCGCCACGTCTTTCTTCATGGACGACCCATCCAGCTGTGTTCGATTCCTCACCACCAAAATGTGTCATTCACGCCAGAACTCCCCTGCTCAAGTCGACCTTTTGTTACATGTGGACGTTTGTATCTTTTGTTTCGGTCAGCAGCTACTAAGGAAGGGTCTAAGAAAGCCACTTTACCCAAGTGTCGCTCAGCCGGACCGCCCGCGATGATGCCGTCGCTACTAGTTAACTGCTAAACTTAACATCATCCTGTTCATATTTAACAAATATACCCAATGTTCATACGTAATCAATTACGATTATTTATTTAGTGAATCCCTAATTTCGGTATCAGTACTCCATATGAATCTATGGTAGAGCATTATATTTATATTTATGAGATTTCATATTTTGAGATTCAGTAATTATAAAAATTAGCCTTGTGTTGTATTCACATTACTTTCTCAATTCAATCTTCTACTAACAATGCCTTGAAAACTTAGTTGTTTTAACTGCTTCCTTCATAAACTTTCAATTCATACAAGTTTCACTGTAGGTAAAGCGATAGTCAGATTTTTAAACAGCCGTCGCTATGTGATGGCACCGATATTCCATGCTCTTTGCAGAGAGAGAGAGAGAGAGAGAGAGAGAGAGAGAGAGAGAGAGAGAGAGAGAGAGAGAGAGAGAGAGAGAGAGAGAGAGGGAGGGAGGGAGGGAGGGAGGGAGGGAGAGACATCGCGAAAAGTATTAACTATTTGAAAATTCAATCTAATAACAAAGAATATCTCGAAAATAGTTAAAGCTGTTAAAAAAATTTATTCTACAGACATTTTGCGTTATCACAAGATCTGCAGTTTTGTGCTGTATGCTTCTGTCTATCTCTTAGAGTTAACCAAATTATAGGTATGTCATTCAGAATAAAGACAGCTCGAGAGAAAATTGCAAATAAGCAATTCTATCATGAAAATAGTTTTAACATGCATTTTAATACAATTCGTTAGGGCCAGTTTTGAGAGAGTAACAAATAACGAAAACTATATAGACGATTATTTGCTCAGGTTTTCACGGCCGGCATTACGGAGAACAGTAAAATTTTCTTCCAGGCTTGTAGGCGGTGGTCCAAGGACTGCGCTTGGCGAATTAGGATATTTAAATCCTACTGGACGACTGCCTACAAGTCCGGAAGAAAACCTTAGTGTGCTTTAAATAGACGATTAGTTTGGGATAGGAGAAGTTTCTTAGAGATCTGTGTACCGTGTCCTATTAAGGTTCTGAACTTAAATATCCAGTTTGTTACTTAAGAGGCTTTTCTTTTCTAAATTACACATTCACACACACACACACACACACACACACACACACACACACACACACACACACACACACACACACACACACACATAAATACATACATACACACACACACACACAAAATCAGTTTTTTCAAAACATGTTCTTTTTGGGGTGTCTCAGTTGCTGTGCAATTTCGACATCTAATTTTGGAGTGGAGGAAATCTCAAGACTGTCTCTGTGGTTTGACGGTCACCTTGCCAGCTTCACATTCAGAGGTACCGGGTTCAAATGGCAGTTGAGAATGAACATTTTTCATTAATCATAACTCCCCATTATCCTTTTTGAGTCTAAGTATGATTGCAAATACATGTAGCCCGCCTCAGTAGCGTAGATGGTAGCGAATCTACCTCACGTTCAAGAGGTCCCGAGTTCGAATCTCGGTCAGGGTGTGTTACCTGGATAAGGTTTTTTTCCGGCGTTTTCCCTTATCGTGAAAGACGAATGTCGGGTAACTCTAAGCTCTATACACCCCACACTCATTTGAGCATCATTTCACCCATCGTCCGTATATGTGTCCATATATGTGAATATGTGTGTATTTAATGTTTACAGAGAATGTTTACACCCAAATATTAGTACAACAGTATAACGATGAACATCACTGCAGAAGAGTACCTGTTCCAAGCCAAAACCACCCATACGATCTTGTTAAAGATGGCATATAAATGGAACAAACAAAATAAACAAAAAAGCATGCCCTCTACTTAAACAGCTTTACACTTGAATAGTTTGTAGGATCGATAGTAGGGAAAGTGGTGTGTTCCACGTCCTGAGAAACCGTAACTTGCCATTAGCAGAAACCTAGTCGTAGGTAGAACCACAGATTCTCTGGCCGATCTCCAAGATACACCTACGCCAGTACAGTGTGTTCAGAAACTCGACTAACTGTTAACCATAAGTCGTAATTACTTAAGCTAAATAAACTTGTATAATTAACTGACATGCTTCTGTATCATTGGTTAATATTACACAGACAATAAGCAACATTTTCATTTTAAACCTCAACCACAACATGAGTGTATTTGGAGTAGGAAGCCTCTATGTAACATCAAAAAAATGAGAATGGCAATGCAATAGTAAGAATGTGCGTTGCACAATGTAAACAATTTTACATTTACACACCTCAGTTTTACTAGTAAATGTTACTCGGAACTGCGTAAGTTTTCTTTACCTGACTGCACTTCCGACAACATACTCACTTACCGTCCGATATGACTTACGCCTGATTTCACCAACAGATGTTGAGTCTTCACACGAGTTTAGCAAAAGTTAAAACAAAAATTGTATTTCACCAACGTAACACACGCGTAACACACGTGTTAAATCTCTTGTTAAACTAACACGCCAAATTTCTGTTGTTAAGTCCTTAACAATTGTAAATAGTCAAGATGGCGAGCATGAACGCAGCTGTTGATGTCGATTTGCTATATTTAAAACCGTCTAAATGGCATACGTAATAGAGTACGACCTATGAGGAGAAATGATTTTGAGGAGCTATCCGAAGAAAAAATTTTACAGAGGTATAGACTGTTCAAACATGTTGCTATGAAGGTTACTGCGGAAGTACAAGAGAGGTTAGAACATGCATCGAAAGGAATATGCCGATCTCGCCTTTGCTTCAAGTATTAATAACTTTGCTATTTTATAATTAACTGAATCATGTGGATAATACGATGTCTACTTCCCGTCTTGAAACGTTTAAGTCACTTGTCCTTCGCACCTCGTTTTAAATTTACGTAATACTGACAAGTTGTTTGGTGCTTGTAGTAGTGAAACATGCATTTGAATTAAATTCGTTTCCAATATTTTCCCCGTGACATCTTTCTCTTTTACATTCACCGCATCCGCCCTCTTGCAAATTTAGGTTTACAAGATAGTGCTTCACCTTTAATAGAACAACTTATATACTTTCATAATCAATTCAATATTTATTATTACCAAAATTGTTACCACAGTAGGTCATATAATGTTATCTTTAATAACTAATACATTTATTTTCCACGATATCCTTACACTTTGTCACCAATTCAACTAACAATTCTTTCTCAATCGATGAGAAATTTGTCTCACGACTTTATTTATGATTTTGTTCATCCGCCATTTTTCAGCTTGTGCAGACGATAATGAAAACAAAAGCGCATCGCAGTACGTTCAGAAAATAATACGACTCATCCATAGCCTTCTATAGCTGAGATATTTACAAGTTTCTTGGCGTTAACACAGGTTTGTTAACATTTTCAGAAAACAGGTTGGTGAAATGCAAGAAATTTAACATTAGTGTTAGTGCTATGACAATTGTTACGTTACATGTGTTAACGTTGATTTTAACATCTGTTGGTGAAATCGGGCATTAACGTTGGACGGCGTAAATTAAAAAAAATTAAAAAAAACTAAAAAAAAACTCACTTATTCAGCAACTGCTTACTTCCTCTTCCCATCGAACCCATCATATCGTGACGGTATTACCGTCTGACGGACGAGTGCAGTTGTTTGGGAAGGTCGCTGGTGTAGCATGGCACGGTTTAGAGAGGTCAGAAAAGGCGAAGGCAAAGCGAGAAGACGTATCGGAAAAAAATTCGCAACACAGAGATGTTTACCGCACATACACGGTGAGTCCAGTGTATGTATAGTCTGTTCAGATATAATCATGTCTTCTGGACAGCAAAGTTCATACATCGGCAGGCGCGAGGAAACATATCATATAGACGCACGCAGCTTCCAATCGCTCTATTTGTGTTTCCTAACTTACTGTACATCAGCCTACTAATATTTCACTCTTCTAATCAACCAGATAAGACCCGATAAGGAACGAATGCAGCGCTAGTCATATGAAGGTCAATATGCCTCAACGCTCTGCCGAGTAATACAGTGTGACCATAAAAAAAAAAAAAAAAAAAAAAAAAAACAGCACAGCTACGTAACAAGAGGCATATTTTTGTACTTGAGAAATCGATAACCCATGTTTCTAATTCTCCAGAATATATCATTGCACAACCTTCAAAGGAGATTTTTTCTTTAATATTCATGAGTTTAATTGTATGAATTTTTATTCTCTGTTTGTAAAACTCGAAACAAGTTTTTGCGTACAATACATTTATTAAACTCATCGAGTTTAAACCCTGTTGGATGCGCGCTATGTTCACTAATTATTTTAACCTTGTCCTGTACGCTTTGAATTTTGAAGCCACTTCACTATATTATGCACATTTCATTCACTTTTCCCCACTGCCGGTGTTGTAGCATTATTTAAGGAATAATTAGAACTTTAGGTTTCTCGTCATTACCAAACTGTAACACACTGAATATTAATTTTCTACTTCGTGCGAGTATGACTTCGCGCAGCGGTGTTTACATTTTGACCTGATTTCAACCCGTCCACTGTAAAAGACACAACTGCTGCAGTTCAATATTGCCGAACAGTACAGCATGTACAACCTTGCACAACCAAGACTGTTGCGCTTGGCCTGTTATTTCCTTGATTGATTTGAAATTTAGTGAAGGGTTGGGCAAAGGGAATAATTAAACAGGCAATAGGAGCATCTAATAAAATGAATATAGAAATTAATTGTTCTTTTACACTAGCCGTTTGCAGGACGAAGTATGTAAAGGTAGAGTCAAGACTAAAATTTCAATGTCATAGCTGGAATTTGAACCACCGATCTTCCGGTCTCCGTCCGGCTGCTCTTAATCATTGAGCTACCATGCTCTGTGCCAGCACGACATTGGCGACTTACTATGCTGTAAGTACTTTAAGGCCCGGGCTTTATAGTTCGGACCACTATTAGGTACAATTAATGGAAATTATAATTGTTCTTTCACACTAGCCGCGTGTAGGACGAAGTATGCTGTAAGCACTCGTACTAACAGTATTGTAAGTCACCATTAAGGTAGTTGTCTCATGTGTTTATGAGAACTCCTAGTGCTTTACCGGGAAACGGGTCAGCTGGAGAATTTAATGTCGTGCTAGTATGTGACCATGGTAGCTTAATTGTTAAGAGCAGCCGGATGCAGACCGGAAGATCCGTGATTCAAATCCCGGCTATGGCATTGAATTTTTCAGTCTGACTCTATTTTTCCAAAATGAATATATTTTGTAAGAACAGTAGCAGCAATGCATGACGGTATTAACGGGGTATTTTACTTGTGTCTGGAAGTCGAAATGTTTACGTTGAATTATTTATATAGGATATATATATATATATATATATATATATATATATATATATAGGTAGCAAATATTTGCAGCATAAAACAAATATGTATTCTAGCAGCAGCCCTAAGATAAAAAAAAAAATTGTGTATACATTAAATCTAAGAACAAACGTGCAGGTTACAATAACGTATTAAATTACCATCTAATCATATGACTACAAAATAATTCAAAATTCTGCAATACAACAATAGTGAATTAATTAAATTAACAAATGTTACTAAGCGTGTAGCTAAGATACAAAATGAATACTACATATATTTTTTTTCAGATTACAGTATTATTTACTGTTAACTGACTTGTTAAAAAGCTTATGGATTATTTCAAAAATAGCTTGGATTTCTCTTTCTGAAGAGAAAGAAATGCTTGGATGAGCATCTCAATCAGTGCGACATGACCATGTATTAATGACTAAATTTCTATTTACAGCAAGCTGCAATGATGGCCACCTCACATTACATTTGTTAACATTGAAGTTCAAACACCACGTATTAGGTACAACACAAGAAGGCAAGCTAGAGGAATGTGTAACGTAATCACTTTTGCTGTTCCAACGGTGTTTATGCTCCCCTTCCGAGTATGACAAGGATGGAAGGTTCGTTGAAAATACACAAGTGTTGTCATATAACTCAACCATATATAATACCTATCGCTGCATTTACTGCAACAAACATTAGATCTGGCCCTAACAGACTACATCCACACCCTCCCGCTCCTATTCTATCAAAACCGCTCCCATAATTTCAACTCCCTTATACCGGTATACGTGAGTACGACATCGACCCCGGCGAAAAATACAAAAGACCAAGACTTGTTTTAGGCACTTGAAAGCACTGCAGTATCAGTACACAACTTATATAATTAAAAATAAAATAATAAGAAGAAAGAAAACACCAAAGCAAACCTCTACCGTCATTTGCCCTAACTTATAAAACTTTCTACTGCCAGTAGAGGGCTTAGCCCTGATCTGGCTAGAGACTGACAGTCTGGCTTCTGGACTTTCAACTGTCCAATCGCAGGTGGTCTGGCAGCATAGTTAACTCATATGCGCTCTCATACACTCATTTCCTAGTAAACAGATCCGTAACCGGAACAGATAAACAGTTCAAACCCCTCTGCCCTCCATTCACCTCTAGCCTTCTTGTCGTGGGCATACAGTAAGCTGTTGGTTGATACAGTGATCATCTCCACATACAAGCAGTAACTAGGTTCATGAATATTAGATTATGAACTGTACAAAAATGGAGCATTTTACGTATTTTACTTATTACTTAACAACATTCTTCGTTGTCTAGCTGCAGTAAGTTCGCAAGGTAGAAGGTTCAGATCCAGTGGAGAGCGATGCATATTTTTGGCTGTGAAAACACTTAGCGTGGCTTCCTTTTGAAGGAAAGTAAAGCCAGCGGTCCCAAGCCTTTGTTTTATGGCACGCAAAAGAATCTCAGGGCTGATAAAAATACCTCTGAGCAAAATTAAGGTGTGTTTCATGCCCAGTAGTTATTTATGGACGCTCTTATATTGTTCTGTCCCAATCTAGACTTTAATTTAAAACACACATGCACGTAACTATTACGCAACAAGAAACAGGCGGTAGCGTGTCTGCCCCACTTTCAAGAAGTCCCAAGTTCGAATCTCGGTCAAGGTGAGTTATATGGGTAAGGTTTTTCTAGAGTTTTCCCTTATCCTGAAAAATAAATATCAGGTAACTCAGAGCTCTATGAAATCTGAACTTCATTTCATTTAAAGTTTGGCATGAGTTACATTAAATGTTGTGAATTACGCGAAAAAGTAAGAATGTTGGTCGAGCTTAAGTTGATAAGGCATCATTATATTTAAAATTGGTGTCTTTTCCTTCGTGTTTTACAGCCGTAAGGAAGAGTTTGCTGAGATCGAGTTTTCTCGGAAGACCGTAGTGCCCAAATACCGCGCTCCGCCTACAAAAACTGGACGATCGAAACCTCTTTCCCATTAGCATTTTTACGGCTCAAGGCAATTTATACTTCTTGTTGTTATTATAGAAACAATTACGTTCAACCGTAAAGCATTCATAGGTATAGTTCTTCCTTAGAAACAATTCCGAGTGATAAGTTTTAGTAACAGTTTAATTTTTTTACATAAAACCATCGGAACCGATTCAAATAGCTCATTGTTATTCTCTATTAAATTTGTCAACTTAGATGTCCATACTCACCCCACCTATACTACTCGTACAACAAGATCTCACAATTCACCACTTCAACAGCTGGCAGCAGATTCGTCGAAGACCAAGGTACTGGAGACGACATCAAAAGGAGTCACACACAAACACATCCTACAGTCAGCAGCGTGTTTTCACTTACTGGCTAGACATAATAAATACTCGTAACAACATATTTCGAGAACTACAGTTCTAATTTTTCTGTTACTCTTATTGCATATTTTTATAATTATGCCATTCTGCCAGCGAGGTCAACCACTGTTTCAGTTGCAGATTTTATATGAAGTTTTACGTTCCATTCCATGGCAAGCTACGTCACAGATCATAAAAGCGAGAACAAGTTGTAACTTAACCTTGTTCAGAGAGATATTCCATCAACGGAAATTAATTACAGGAAGCCAGGTATCTGTTACAGCTACCCTAAATAACATGTGAAGTGCACATAGAGGGCAGCAACTCCTCAAGTAGTTCACATTAAACACGTTATGTAACATGTCATGACTCACTTTTGTACAATTGATTATTAGCATCACTTTGCAAGGTTGCCAATTCTTTTAGAGCATTCATCAGTCATACTTTAACGCGAGCGCTGACTTTCTGCACGTGAAATAACTTCATCTCTTTGCAACTACCTCGGTTGTCAATTGACCGTCATAAAACTGTTAGCTACTGTACGAGGGCCACTTTCGTGTTTAAGTGGAATTAAACGTTTGCTGGTATTAAGCGAACATTGAACAGATATATATTAATAAGATATTTCTTACCATTCCTAGACGATTTTCGCTTTTCTCAGGCATCTTTATTTTCAATTAATTTTTCTAAAATGTTTTATATACGTTAATGTCATAAATATACTGATATAGTATCCTGGAGTATAAAGGTACTACTATAAAGTACAATTCTGCTAATCATTAATCATCATTATGGAGTTAATTTTGTTTTATACTCTTTATTCTGATGCACAGCGATACAATCACTATCTCCATTGCCACTGTCAATATTCCTGTTCTTCAAATAAATTGAAAGGAACCAGTCACACCTGAATCAATATATATTGAAATTAGGACAAATTTGGGTCATTTTTCAGATATGTAGCCATCTTAGGCCTACGTCACGATGCTGCGCCAAAGCTGAAGCGGTTATTTCTCCTTCACACTTAAGCAATGTACGTATCTCGGGGTATGCATGGGTGTGTATTATATTCAAAGAAAGAATGACACCGGAATCTGTATCTGAAACTTTTAAGTATTCACTTTAACGGAGAAGTTGCCAACCAATGGAAACTATTTTCTGAATTTCTGGTGTTAAAGTATTTCAATCCTCTACCAAGGGACAATACGGGGCTCTACCTTAGAGACAAGAATGACGCCTAATAACGTCTTGTCCCACCAGTGATTCGACCGCAAGTATCCAAGATTATGCCCACAATGTACTAATAAGCTTCAGAATTCACCTAATAACCCCCCCTCGCCATTTGATAATGACTAAGACACCCACTACTAGCTTCTAATTCGATGTTACCTCATTTCTACATTTCTGAAATTTTCTTCTTTCCATCCTAAATTCCTTCTAAAAACATCTAAGAAATTATACGTCACATTCCAAGAATCCCAAACTAACCCGCCATATCTCATCTGGTAACCTTGGATACTTTCCCCCCTCACTAGCGTAACCGTCCGAAATATAAGGGTCATTCATATAAAAACAGGTCACCTATGTAAAGTAACGGTAACGATATTATCAACTCAAAATTAGTCATCAAAACTGATGGCACTGTACCCCACTGCGACACTAGCCGGTCGATTCCGTCTTTAAAGAAGCTAGGTAGGCTGCTGTCGGATACAGGCCTGGAACCATTCACATACTTCGTCGTCCGTTGTGAATCGATGTCCGAAATCACGAAAATCACACAGTGAAAGGACTGCGTGCTGGATGTTCCAACGTTTCCCATCGAAACTGCTGCAATGTGGTCTTCACTGCATTGGCAGTGTGTTGGCGGGCATTATCATGCAGAAGAATAACGCCAATGGATAACATGCCTGGACATTTAGACTTGATGGCTCGTCTAAGGTTCTGTAAAGTGGCTTGATAATGCTGGGCATTGATGGTGGTTCCCCGTTCCAGGAACAAGATAAGAAATGGACCCTTGTGGTCAAAAAAATGACAGCATAACCTTACCAGAACTGGTGTGCACGGTCTTTGATTTCTTTGGATGTGGTGAAGCCACATATTTACACTGCCTGCTCTGACGCTTGCTATGCGGTTCAAAATGGCGATATCATGTTTTCACCAGACACTAAGCGACAGAAAGCCATATTTCTCCTCTGATGACGTTACAGATAACTCAAACACAGCGCCATTCGAATATTGCGCCGTTCAGCGGTCAGTTGATGGGGAACCCACTATGACAAACTTTTCGAAATTGCAAGTGTTGATGCATTATGGTGTGAATGGTGCCCACGCTAATACCCAGTAACTGATGGATCTCGTCCAAGGTAATTCTGCGGTTTCTCAAGACTAAAGCATTCACTTCCGCAATTATTTCAGATGTGATGACACGATGTCCAGGACGAGTATCGTCTTCCAGTAACTCGCGCCCCTCAAGGAATATTTTGCACCATTGCATAACACTTCAACAAAAGAGACTGTACTCACTGTGCACAGTGCATTTCACAGTCTCCAACTCCCTCCGCCATTAAAAATGGAATCACTCCTCATTGTTCCTGCTTACTCGCCTTCATGTTCAGTGATGGACGATAACTTGTGTGATCACCTTCTCTTCGGCGTGAAGCCACACTGTCGCTATGCAACGCCAAACGTTGCGCACGTTGTAGTCATTCTACCAATAGATTGTGACATCATACACGCAGCTACGTGGTGCCACATTACGTGTAATGCAAAGTTAGACACACTGACCAGGTTTCATCTGAATGACCCTCATACTTCTACGAATTTGCCTGAAAACCAGCCGTCGCTAATTACAGTGCTTAATGCTATCTTACCCCAGGCCAAAATTTACTCATAATTAAACCTACAGCCCCTTAACGTTTAACAAAACTTCACATGTTCATATTTAATGCTATTATAAGTATTAATTTATTCAATGGATCGATAATTTCTATATCACATGTTAGTATAGAACCAACACATCACAAATAAACTAATGTGCCTCATGTTTCAGGCTGTACACGTATTACTGAAGCATGGCGGTTGATAAGTATCAGTTCAATTAGGTCCTATACACGCGATTTTACGTCATGCGTGCAACACGATTTGAAAAGTACATTAATATAAATGGGCACATTTAAAGAGAGATCGCAAGCTATTGGAATTGAACATATTTTCCCCATTACAATGTTCTTTGGTTATTTTTGGTGACGTAGGCGGGCATCTTGTATGTAAATTATTGAGTTAAAGCAGGCAATTTTTTGTTGTGTAGAAACTATTTCAAACTGTTTTACTGCTTACAAAGGTGTAACACATTTTCTAATTGCTTTTACCACACAAATTTCGGATTAAATAATTTCTTATGCGTTCCGTTGATTCTCTTCCCCCAGCACACAGTGCAGAAATGAATTAAGTAACTTTCTATTTAATTTAGTAAATATATTTAAGTGTGGCGTTACAATTAATTAATTAATTAATTATCGTATACTGTACAGATAAATTTTATGAACCATTGTATAATGCATCTTCAACTACATCGCTGATAAACTTGGCCAAGTATATAAAACTGCATGACCTATTTCCATTCGATGCACTCACTACAGTATGATTTTTAAAAGAATATACGTGAAGGTCATCTGTTTCTCCACGTGGTTGCTGCAATGTTGCCCAGCAGATCCCCTTTCTTTATCCTCTCAACACTCGAAACATAAACCAGGGTTCGAGTTATCTCACCTCAACAAAAATATGCACAGCTAATCTGTATTAGCCTACTTTAAAAACAGAAATAAGTTGTTCACACATTCACTGAGTTGTAGGGTCTTCACATGTGTGAGTTCTTTTAAATTGTTTAATTGTTTGCACTAATATTCCATACTTACTGTTATTGTTGCTATGCATCGTAAGTTGGCATTCCCGCACAATGCGGTATTTCTCCATAGAAACACATATACCGGATGCACGTACTAAAATCTAACATTTACCTTCAAATATATTTATTAATATTCCAGCTAATATCTTAATTACTAAAATTCAGATTGATATAAATAAACATAGTGCAAAAAGTAATGTGCAACACACATGTGGTAAGCACATAATGGAATCTCGAGGATTGAAAAAAGAACCCTCGGTGCAAGCGCCTCGTTTTTCAAACCTTTTCTCGTTCCGTATACATTAATATCGCAATATACTATTATTAACGACTTTGTTAATTGACATGGTCATATCAACGCCGCCGATATGCCGGAATTTTGACCCACAAGAATTCTTTTACGCATATCTACTGACATGGGACAGTCGCTTTTGGATAAAAGGAATAAGCTGTTCATTGATAAGGAGTAAACTCTCGTCTTCCTGTTGGAAGAATTCTCTAAGAGAACAGACAAATTCTCTAGCTTGGCTATGCAATGTAACAACCCGACCGTAAGCTGTGATGTTAGACTTGGGTCGTGATTCCTCGGTCCACCTCTAAGTCTTGCTTCCATAAAAACGTACTTTAATTGTGTTTTAACAAAGTAGGCTAACAATACACAGCGCAACTAGGCAAACTCTGTTTCCACATACAACTAGCGATAACTGAACGGAGGAGTATGTGATTCATCCACTTCACCAATGCATCCAATCTGGCAACCCTTGTTTACGTTACCATAGCAACGACCTTCCCTTCTTACCCTTCGCGTCCCTTGCCTGATGACCTTCACGTATCTTCTTTTAAAAATCAGACTGTAACTTCAAAATTGTGTCATCCGGCCGCGACGCTGGTTGCCTGCATGTGTATCGTTGTGACGGTCGGTTTGAATGAACAATAGGCCGGGTAAAACCATAGCCACTGTGTGCGGTTTGTCAGTTCTGGAGAATTCTCTTTGTGCCTTTCAAGAACAATCTTTTTCTAGTCTGATCTCTTGCGTTCAGACCATAAGTCTCAGTAAGTAGCGCCGAGGCAGTTTAGACTGAGTTGTAATGTAATAGTGAAAGTTCTGTTGAGATTAAATTCCATGTATCCGTTCTATTTGCTCTGAGTGTGTGCAGCGGTGTTGTGTTAAAACACACTAGCTCACTAAGTGAGTTTAGCATTGTCGTTTGTTACAATAGTAATGACCATTTGCAAGGTTGGTGGTACTTCATTTTAGTGCAATATGGTACAATTCTTAAACACTAAATAGTTTCCTCTTCATGGCATTAAAAACAAATCGCACGACTTCAATATACACGTTGCGTTGTCACATTCTGAACGAGACATCGAGGCAGCGCTACCTCTATAGGAAACCCAGAGCTGTACTTTTGATTTTTCATGTGGTTTATGCTTTCACGTGTTGCAAAAGTGATCTGATTTCCCTGATCGGACTTTCATCAGCTATGGGTGCGGACTATTTTATAGAAGCAGAGAGAATGGGAAAGACAAAAATATATAGACCAATTTAAAGTCTGATTAGTTAACGCGTGTGCAGTTCAGCCGCCTCTTTTGACGAACCCTTATAATCGTTTTACAACACCGGCCCTCCTTCTCCCAGTCCTTTTTGCAAGGTTGCCATCTTTCTCGATACGTCATGGGTATCGTTCGAGGTTTAGTCTAAATAAATTATCTTATGTACATTACTGCAAAACTTCGTTAGTTTTTAATATATCACCAAACTACAATTCTACCGATTCCATAACAACCCTCATCTTTATTCAAAGTGCGGTATTTGAAACCCAGCTCCTTTAGGAGACCGGGCAAAGTGCAGTGCCCATAAGGAAAATCACAAATTTCTTGCAAATGTGCAACCAATTCGTCTGAGGTGGGCGCTCTCCCTTTTGCATAGAATCTATAAATTTCTCGGCAAATTAAATCGCATGTGAAATTATCGAAACGTTGGAGAAACGTTTCCTTTTGTTTTCACACCTGATCGGCGTCTTTGGTATTCCTTTCGTCACAATTTTTCTTACTGTATTTCTGTGAATACCCAGACTTTATCATCAGGTTCATTGCACGACCCCTTACCAAGATTATTGTTATAAACAAGCGCTTGAATTTCCTTAGAAAGAGTTCCCATTATAACTTTTTTTTTTTTTGGCTTCTCCAGTAACATAACTCGGCCCAGCAACACTTAACAATTCATTCACACTATTGTCTTCACTTTGATTATTTTCATTTGACCGAAAGTTATCTACTACTTCATTTGTACTTACCACTGCATTTCCCTCCCACGGTCTCCACATCGTGACACACAATGCATTGCTGCACGTAATGAAACAGATCAACTGGAAGTTGGAACTTTGGCAACAGAGACTCCACGTGGAGTAAACATGCGACTGTCATTTCCAGAAAAACAGGGTTGCTATTGGTCTTCAACGACAGTGTTCCATTTCTGAAGTGTGGAGATAGAGTTATGACGGTCATTAGTGGACGGTAGGACTCGTTTCCTTTGTGAGGCATCTGCACTCGTGTTGACTAGACAGACTTTAATATACAGGAGAGGGAAGGAATGGCTTGGATTAGTACAGGATCAATGCTTTTAAGAGGACTAAGAAGTAACAACGTAGAAATATGTGAATTATGTGGGGAATCAGAGAGTGTAGTTCTTATTTTGATAAGAGTGTAAAGAGTTAACAGCATGGAGGCAGGAATTGTGGGAGAAGAAATGGGAAAAGATGCATAGTGATGCTGATAGCCATAAAATGGTTACGAGGAGACATTAAAATAGAAATAGACATGTTTTGGAAAACTAAAGAGAAATGGATGAAAAAAGTAAAGAGTGGGACAGAAAATATGATGGGATAAGAGGAAACGGCAGGTGAAAGTAGAGGATAGAAGGGTGGCTATGCTACTCAGCAAGACTGAAAGGCCTGGGAGCCAAGCAGGACTCAGGTAGCAAGGTCAATAAGGCAAACGGCACCAAAATTCATACAACTATATTAAGGAATATGTATGCATTGTAGCCCGCCTCGGTAGCGTGGTGGTAGTGTCTGCCTCACGTTCAAGGGGTCCCGAGTTCGAATCTCGGTCAGGGCGAGTTACCTGGATAAGGTTTTTTCCGGGATTTTCCCTTATCCTGAAAGACGAATGTCGGGTAACTCTAAGCTCTATGGACCCTGGGCTCATTGAGCATCATTTCGCCCATTTCATTCACCGTCGGATAAGACTTAACGTTGGAGGACGTAAATTACAAAAAACAAAAACAAAAAAATGTATGCATTGTAGATAAAATATTGCAAATAGCAAGTTGTATAAATAAATTCAAATTTTATAGAAGCAATTCACATTGACTCTTCGTTTTGGGTTGATGTCTTAGAAAAGTTTAAGCATCATGACAAAAAGAAGCCATTTCCCACACAGGTTTCTAAATTCACTGTCTACGAAGTTTATTGTTTAATGAATGTATACCCCAAAGAATTTACGTCTTTTTTTTCGAGTTGTTTGTAGCAATAGTACAACACACTAGCTGTCGAGCCAAATATGAAAGCGGTGACAGAACCGACTGCCAAACACTACACACAATGCATATGCCCTTCCATATTCAGGCACGGGATATGAAAGACTATGCGATGTGTTTTTGACGTCGAATGACACGACATTTAAAGCGGCTTTCGCGTCAAATTTATAAATGCTTCCATTTCACTCAATGTACTTACAGATCGCGTGTCGCTCATCGCACCATATGAAATCCCATGCAAAAGTGAGACCTTAAGCAGGAAACAATAATGGATTACTGCCTTTTATTTGCGGGGTAACAGTAAACCTATTTTTAACACAGTAAAAGTAAGACGGACAAAATATGTTACCGGACAAACTGACCGAATGTAGTCCTAAAAGGTAGCAGCGTAAAATTACCCCCACAATAACATTTTAAAGGGCTCACAGTCACTAAATTAATGAGAACTTTCATTTACTGGCTTCTTCAACATGTGCATCATTATAAACTGTTAATGGCTCACACTGACCAGTTGTTCCGTCTATTGTTTAAAGAGATGAAGTGCAGAGCAGCAAGTTTTAAAATATAATTTCGAATGTTATAATAAGCGATTTCGTAGTAAACATGCATTAACTTTGGAACTGCTATCCAAGGTTAGTTTTAAAGCAGGACAATAGCCTCCTTCGTATATAAATTACTTCACTTTATGATTTTAGTCATTGTCCGGTTGTTCCGATAACGCAAGTCCTTCAACCTGCCTCATCCATGCTGTTGACCTTAACCATGCTTTGAGTACTACAGAATTATCAAACGTGTGATATGACATTTAAACAGACAGAAACTTTACAGAGACAATACATAAATACCCTCTCAGGAATAAAACCAAATTTTCCGCTTTACCACCAAATTGCATCCTGTTCTCCCAGTTATGGTATCTGTTTTTCACTTTCTCAACACACTTTATGCCACTTTTGAGGAGGGGAGGGCATTACCATTCCCCAGATATTCGTACTTACTGGTTTGAATAATGCAACACATACAAAATCGTTACAGCCATTTTTGAGAAAATCAAAATTTTGAAGCAAAAATGTTCCATACAAAGGGCTGTATCGCATGGCGGAATCTCTTAAAAATGCATTCATTAAAATAATTTTTCCGAGAAAATTCGAAAAATTCGAATTTTTGGGTGCATTACAATACGTAAGTATTACGTAGTAGAGAGTGTAAAAATGTGGAGTTAGCTAAAATGTATCTACCATATTTGTTGGACAGCGAACGTTTTTTATTCCTTTCAAAAATGTAATCTCGAGGTTTCGCCGGAAAATTTTTGAGAGAAAAAAATTAACAAGCAGATAAACAGTAGTCACTCGTATTTAACTACAGCTTAAGCAAAAAGGAATTCTTCAACATCTGCCAAGCTTACAACACAAATATTGTTCAAGAAAGTCTCCACTATGCATACCTCTTCTCACAGAGAAATTTTGTTGCTGTGTTTTTAATCATTATTACTTGTATAAATTATTACTTTCTGGGCAACTAAAGACCATTAAAGACCATTTTACTTTTAATACTACATAGTGTCACCGTATGGTATTGTTGGGGCTGCCAGCCAGAACTGGCAGGAGAGAGAGGCTCCGGAATGTTCTGTCTCTTTCTCTTGCCGCCGCGAATGTTATCGAAAGGTCTGCGGCATTCTAGAAACAACAGCTGGGGGTATAAATAGCGGCAAGGTGTTAGAGAGGCAGTGGTGCGATGGTTATTGCGGCAGTGGACGTTTGAAGTGTAGTTCAGTGATTTCTTTCATTTGTTTACGTGCACCGAGTCGACCTTGAAGACAGCTGATTGTCAAATTCACTTATTTTTACTGCAATAAAGAGTGATCTAAATTTCTACAAACTAGACTTTTGATTCTACGTAACCCTCGCAGTCACAATAGTAAACACAGAAGCTATTGCATTCCATTAAAAAAAAAAAAAAAAAATACGATACCGAGATTTACCGGAAATACTTGTTTTAAGGTTCCTTTTTTGTAGTGTTTGATGCCCACTTTTACTACATTAGGCACCGCAGGTGGTGACACTGATACATGAAATGAAGTTGGAGCACCGGTGTAATGAGATGGTGGGGAGAAACAGGAGCATCCGAAGGAAACCCGCCCCTACGCCGCTTTGTCTATCACAAATCTCACATGCGGTTGCTTGGGACAGAATCCGGCCCGCTTTGGTGAGAGTCGAGTGGTCTAACCACTCAACCACAGCGCGGCCTTTGATGTTCCTTGAATAATAAATCATTTAAAACCCTTTAATTATACAAGAAGATGGCTCTTAAGGTTTTTGATCAAAATAAATAATAGTTCATAGGACGGAAAATGCATATCTTGAATTTTCTGGGAATAACTTCTGGGGCCCTGGTCATTGTGCTGACTTTTGCGTAACTTATAAAATGTAAGGGATATTATCTTACTGCTCAATAACTGTAAATCACGTTAAAGCATGCATTTTATATCATTTTTTTTTCTTTTGCAGAGGTAACCATTTCTAAGATATTGCTTATTATTGGTTTCAATTTTCAAGTAATTTTTTTTTCAAATGGTACATCGTTATTCGTTTGTTTTATTTTTCGTTCTTGGCATGCAAGAAGAATGGAATGCCAAAGCTATCTCACGACTTATTCCGCTTGCACCCACAAGGAAACATGCATTTAAACAATTTTCGCAAATGTATGTGACGTTTAATAGATATATGAATAAGCCCTTACTCGTGTCTCTGCGGTCGAGTGGTCAGTGTTAGGGATTCTCAACCCATAGTTCCCGGTTTCGATTCCTAAGAATTTTTGTTTAAGATGAATAATTGTACATCTCCCGCACAGTCTAGAAGAATGAACGAGGAGTGAATGTGTTTTAATGTTAAAATGATAAAAATCCAGATAAAAAAAACTACAGTTCAGGAGTAATTACACCACACCTGTTTCTCAATTCACATCTCCCAATATGACCAAACAAGTTAAAAGGGAGGTATATAATTGAAACAATTATTTTCATAGGACTAGTCTGTATAAGTGAACTTAGAAAAAGTCTTGTGAATGCAAAACATCAAATATTTCAATTTTAGTCATTTTTCAGTACTTTTAAGACATTCTACGGCATCAAAATTTGAACTATGCTTATAAGTATAATGTTTCCGAAACGTTTTGCTAGTTTGGATGGGGTAAGTGCTGAAGTTATATACTTTTTTTTATTAAATCCTGTGCATCTACACAACCAGTTAAAGTCGTTAAAATTCTCGGTATTGCTCTCGATTATTCCATTGCGAAATAGTAAACACAATTGTGAACACACAAAAGATAATAAAAGGCTGTTTATGTTTATACAATCAGGGGAAAAAGCCAAGTATTGTAAAAACATATTTCAAAATATACGTGACCTAACCTAGCAGAGACAATAGTAAAGAGCGGAGAAAGGAATGGGGAATGGGAGGAAGGGGGAGAGGGAGAAACAGAGATAGAGAAGAAGATTGCAGGAGGAAAAATATGCTGCTAGGAATTTTCGCCATTTACGCAACGCCGATAAGCGGAGCTAGCAAGACAAAATACAAACGTTTTGCAACTCCACATACATCACCTTGTGATCTGTAAGACACTGTACCGATTTGAGTTTAACGAAATAGGGAAAATACATCGCTTTAGTAGGTCACGATAATTTCTCATGTTTAATGGCTCTAATCGGTTGTCATTTAACACATTTTACTTCTTCTAGAATCTAAGAGTAATGGTAGAATTATACCAGAAGTGGATTTGTAACCTAATGACAAATATCGTACGTTTTGGAGATTCACTCACTCCCTTAAAGAATTTAAGAGGAAACGAGCGATAGTTCGGTTAGGTAGCAAATTCAGCCGTATAATTTAGGTATACCAGGCATGATTTTTAAAAAAAATCGCCCCAATTTTAAATGAAAAATAAATCTCATTAACTTTTAGTTCTCAAAACTGTTTCTTAATTTTGACTAAAAATGTCGGGTGTTCAAAATACTTGCATTATTGATAAATGTGTATATCTTCAAATGTTCTAGATGAAGTTTATATAATTTTGTATAGGTTAATTTTAAACCATAGCAGAAATAAAAAAAACTTATGATACAAAATACCATTTTGTGAGAGGAGTGAATTCCACCCAAAAATTCGATACTTAAGTTTCACCATAAGTCTTAAAAGTTTTCAGCACCGATGATGTGAACAGCTTAATACTTTGATTCTTAACCAACTTCTCATTTTTTAATTATGCTTTCACAGATACACTGTCTTAAAAGTGATTGTTTTGGATTCGTGAATGTAAAATGCTGTAACATTTTGTAGCATTAGCTGTTTTAGCGCCATTTGGAATGTATGTATTATTTTAGACGATTCTTAATGTCCCGCACAAGTTTATTGGCAACAAAACTGATTTACGAGCAGTTGTGTTTTGTTATTGTATCGTCCAAATGACCAAGTGATCACTTTTATGGTAAAAATTTTATCATGAATATGGTAACGCAAATAAAACATTCAGTTTTTGTTTGACCATTAAATACAAAGGGATTATGCGTGCAGAGTGTCATAAGAGAGTAAAGGTACAAGTCAATACTGCACATATGTATTGAAACAATTTCAATTAACTCATTCTGGTACATTAAGCAGGAAGCCAAGACAAGTCTTGTATCTATCAAACCAGTTGATACGTGTTTAAGAAGAATAAGCCTGGAGAAAATAAAACTCCTGTAATATAGTGAGCTGCTTGCAAAATGCGATATGTATTCGGATCTTTACGTTACAAGAAACACAACGTACCGTTATTTTGGAACGGTTCCAGGAATGGCAGTCTTTCAAACGCTCCAGTTACACATTTCGAAAATGAGTCACTCACAAAATACCTAAAATATTTTTATAACCAGTTGCTAATGTACTAGACTAGGCTATCAGTTATAGAGTACGTTGCTTTAGAACACAACAGTTAAAATATATGGAATTTCTGAAACCTTGGAACGGTCACTGACAGGTACCGATAGTGCGTAACTTCCTTCAAATTTACCCAGCAATCACATTTAATTGTGCTACTACGCTTTCTCGATACACATGCAAAAGGCAACTTTAAGAGATATCGTTTTGAAACATAATCATTAGGTCAGAGACTAACAAAATAAAAACACTACAACGACAGTGAAAGACATAAATGTGATTTGAGTGATAATAATTGTGAGGGTTTACATAAGCCGCGGCATATGTATTCTTAATAGTAGATTGCACATGCATGGGGAATTAAGATAGGAGGCTCAAAGGAGTGGGGAATGTCCTCCAGCCGGAAATATTCACTTTAGAACGAAAAAAAAAAAAAAAAAAAACGACTTGATGCGAACTAATATGATTCAGTTCAGAAGTTGAAGACGAACGGTATTTTCCTGTTCGCCTTCTGTTAACAGCTTTTTAGCTTAAGACTATTCCGCTATTTGCAGCTGATCAAATGATAAGTAAAACAGAAGGCCAACTGCAAACAATACTGTATGCGTTGCGCAATATATGGAAATACTATATTTTAAAAGTTCAACAAGTAAAGCAAAAACGGTGAGCTTCCAAGGTAAATATAAATTAGAATCAAAATTGTAGTTAATGATACTGTATTACAGAAAGTAACGAGTTCTAAATTCGCTCATCAGCGTACATTTATTTTAAAAATAAACTACCCATGTTTCAACAGATATACGGCGCAATAAACAGGAGTCTGAAAACTAAATCCGTGAAAGAACTTCGAATAAAGTTTTTCAAAATAATGGCCGTGCCTGCTTTCCTTTATGGATCTGAACCATGAGCATTAACGCAAACTGATAAAAAGAAGATACAGTGTGCTGAAAAGGGATTTATAAGATCACCCTTTTAGATAAAATCTCCAAAGATTATTTAAGAGAAGAATTATAAATAATTTCTCTGGAAGAAAAAAATTATACATTATAGAAATGAATGGAAACGCGTTGAAACAATGTGACCGAAGAGGAACCCAAGAAGAGTTTTGCCGTAAGGAAGAAGACATCCGGGAAGACCAAGGAAACGATAGTCAAATACATTTGGGCCTAATCCTTGAAGTGCAGAAGAAGAAGCCTTCCGTCACCCAGAGTATGACGATATGACCAAGCAATGGAGGTGCACCTCGATCCAAGACGGATTTTTTATGCTTACCACTTCCTGGAGAAAGGTTGACATAAAGGAAAACCTCAGGAGGCTTATAGGTCGGCGACAGTCGCGCAGAGGTCCCTAATAGTGCAAGCTGATGACCCGGTCACACTAGCAGGTTGCTCAGAAAATTCTTTCCTCTGGCGGAACCTGGGATAATTCGACTCCTCTGAGGCGATTCAGAGAAGGCTATCATCTGGCAGTGCTGATGTCTTACCACGAGCAAGCAGTTGTACCATCTGCCCGACACTACACCGCCCTAAGCCTAAAAGAAACATGCAAGAAGAAACGGAATAATAAGAAATGAGAGAAAGGTGATTCGTGGTAGAAGGAACCTACCAAGAATTCAACTTTCCAACTAGGAAACCCCTTTAGAAAAAAAAAAAAAGAAAAAAAAAAAACACTAGTCCGAAAGGCCGGCCTCAACGATCGAATCCAGGATCTCCCGAATGCGTATTTTCATTTCACTGCGGACCCATATCACTCGGTTGAATAAATAAAAGATGTTTGAGGACATACTGGATTTTTATTCGGTAAAGATCTTTAATTGTTCTCTTTATTGTTATTTAGAAATAATAATTTTCCAATAATCTGGCTCAAATTACAGAACGAGAAACTGAATACATGAAAAGAAGAGTAACCAAGATTTTACTGAAATGAACACGTCGAAAACATTACTTATAACTCAGTATTATGGACCTCAAGAGAGTAACACGAACTCTAGAAGAGCGAGGCTTTTCTTATGCGTTGAACGAATTTATAAAGCGAGGTAAGTAATAAACTTGAGAGAAAACTTGGCTAAAAGTTATTCGTCACGTTCCCTTCGGGTTTCGGAAGAGGCGACAAAAATCGAGAGATAAAAGGAAGAAAAATGATGGCCAGACCGTGATGTAATTTCCGGCTATTTAGAAAAGTGTAGGTATAACTTGATGAATTATTTAAAACACGCAGAGAGAACAAGAAAGTCAAGCTCTTCCGCTTAAACTCGAAACTCTGTCCTGAATACTCGTATCTCAAACGTAACAGAGAGAAGGCAACTCCAAACTTTGTTGCCGTAAAGACTTGATAGCTTAAAATAATACATTTGCATGAATACATTCTTATTTATGCAACAGCGTAACTAATGCATTTCTTTACGGGTGCGATTCATACGAAATGGAAATTTTACAAATCTCTTACAAGCTGTATAATATTCTTTCTTGCTATGTCGAAATTACAATATTCTAATTATGTAACTTTTCATTATAATATACAAGTATGAAAGATATTCTTTACTCCATGCTAGCAATATGCCATTATGTGACGCATGCGCTGTCTCCACTAAATATGATTTTATACCATTCTATGAGTAAGATAGCCGACAAACACGAACAGGCTAATGTTTAACATAATCACTTATTACTTAGGTTTGAATGAGTAGAGCCAGACTGAAAAATTCAATGCCATAGCCAGGATCTCCCGCTCTCCGTGCGGTTGCTCTAACCCACTTAGCTACTATGGCCAACATGCCGAAATGACATTAAATTCCGCAACTGACTCGTATGAGACTCGTATGTAGAAAAAAAATGATTATTTCCATCAATTTATCTGAATAACATAGTGGTTTAACTATGAAGCCTGGGACTTAAGTAGAGCATAGTAAGTCGCCAGTAAAGTTGTGTGTGTCTCATAGCATATGAGAACCCCTAGTGGTCTACCGGGAAACGTACGAGTCAGTTCGAGAATTTAATGTCATGTCGGCATGTTGGCCATAGTACATCAGTGGATTACAGCAACCGCACGGAGAGCGGGAGATCCGTGGATAAAATCCCGGCTATGGCATTGAAGTTTTCAGTCTGGTTCTACTCATTCAAACCTTAGTCTACACACGGCTAGTGTGACAGAAATGATTATTTCCACTTATTACTTAGTTTCAAATCATTTCGAAACAAGATATACGAGACTGGGTCAAAAAGTAATGCCTCCCATCCCCCCCCTGCTTAAATAAGTAAGTTAGGTGAAAACTTTCTTTGCATTTGGCGCAATTTCTCAAACCGTCTTCTCCAATCCCCTGCAGTAGTAACTTCCTAAGTCAACAGGTGGCAGCACTGCATCCTCTTGCAAAATGGCTGACATCGACATTCGTATTAGACAGTGTTCTGTGGTTGAATTTTTGACTGCGGAAGGTGAAACGCCAATTCGCATTCACGAAAGGCTAAAAAATGTGTATGGTGATGCAACGGTGGATGTCAGCACTGTTAGACGATGGGTTCGTTGCTGTAACGAAGCTGAAGGGTAAACATCATTGGCAGAAGAAAAGCGAAGCGGCAGGCCAGTGACTGCAGTGACTCCATGCAACATTCAGCGAGTCGATGACATCATTCGTGGAGATCGCCGGGTGACAACAGGTGAATTGTGTCACATTAGCTCCCTCAGTAAAGGCAGTGAAGTTATTCAACAACTGGGTTATTCAAAAGTTTGTTCACGCTGGGTACCAAGAATGTTAACCACCCAAAACAAAGAAACAAGGAAAGCAATAGCCTCCGAACACTTGCAGCGCTTCAATTTGGAGGGAGAGGAGTTTCTGGAAAAAAAATGTTTCTGGAGACGAAACGTGGGTTCATTTTTTTGAACCTGAATCAAAGAGGCAGTCAATGGAATGGCATCACACAACGTCACCGAAGGAAAAAAATTCAAAGCTCAGCGGTCGGCAGGGAAAGTTATGGCGACAGTGTTTTGGGATGCAGAGGGTGTGCTTATGATTGATTTTTTTAGAGCAGGGATGCACAACAAATTCTGTCCAATACGTCAGAGCTCTCAAAAAGCTGAAAGCACGTCTTCGCCGAGTTCGCCCAATAAAAACTATGGCGGGTGTTTTTCTTTTGCATGAGAATGCAAGATCACACACCAGCCGTTACACCACTGCAGAAATTGAGAAATTGGGATGGCAAGTCTTACCTCACCCCCTATACAGCCCTGACCTGGCACCATCAGACTTCCATCTATTCGGGCCACTAAATGAAACTCATCGTGGGATTCATTTTGAAGATGAGGAGGCTGTGAAAACGTCCGTGCGTCAATGGCTTAGGAAGCAAGACCGTGTGTTTTACCACATTGGAATACATGCCCTAGTTAAAAGGTGGACCAAAACTGTGGGAAAGGACGGAGACTATATTGAATAGTGACAAATTAATCGTCAATGTTGTAGTTTTCAAGCTATGTAAATTGGATTCAATTTTCTTGGCAATTAGAAGAGAAAAAATACCTTGGACCATCAATTCTCACTCGAAGGTGCACAGGCGTAACATCTCTGTCGCTACAGTAAACACTGCAGATTGGTGTTCATTTGCAAAGTTTACTTTAAACACGAACCTGCCCTCCATGTGCCCATGAAATTTGTAGAAAGCTTTCTAAACTCAGCAACCCACATACAAGAAAAACTATACATGAGAATCGTCAATAAATTTGAAGTTTCGGGTCTGGTATTAGATAAACATTCTAGGACAATTACTGTTTTGACCGACAATAAATTAGATAAAATCAGTGTCAGTATACAGCAATGGCCACCAAAATCCCTTCAAATTTAAAAAGCAAATGTATCAGTCTCTTGTAGCAAAATCCTATTGCATTACACGAGGACAAGCTCTGAAACGCAATGGAATAGTACGCGAGTACCATGGTTTTTCTGATCTGTGAAAATCCTTTGACCCACCACTTTACCTCCGATGAACCTTGGCTCTCCTCAAAAACGAGTGAACATTAAATAGTCAATATCAAACCTGCACTATTTTCCTTTTATGTCCTACACGGTTAAGTCTTATCAGATGATGAATGAAATAGGTGAAATGATGTTCAAATGAGCATAGAGTCCTTAGAGCTGAGAGATGCCTGCTGTTCATCTTTCAGGATAAGGGAAACCGCTGGAAAAAAAACTTATCGAGATAACTCACCCTGACTGAGACTCGAATTCAGGACGTGTTCCACCTACGCTACAGAGGCAAGCAGATTGCAGTGTGATCTAGATAAGTGCTAGAAGAACATAGGGTCCATTTTCTTTAATGGAAGAGTTAATGCAGATGTAGCAGGATACCTCTGTTGTTGGGGGTTTCGAAGCCCCAAAGTTGAGGCAACATATATAGCAAGATTCGTGCTGGTATCTCGTTTCCCGTCGTTGGTCTTACTTCGTCGATCTTATCTTCGTCTAAAATATCATGACTTGATGAAGATGTTCCCCGAAGTTATCAGGAAAATCCTTAATTATGCCTCGGCTAGCTTTTAATATTCTTCTGTTATATTCTTACTTAAGAGCAATGAAAACTCTAAGTTACAACGGTGGTAACGAGTGAAGAAATCATTAAGATTTTTAATTTGAATTTCTATAAGAAATCAATCTTTTGTTTATTTCTTTTAACAGCAAAATCATTACAATTCTTATCACAAAACTTTATACTGTGATCGGAATCAATCTAATACTTCAAATTGAACTAACACTTAAATATTTTCGAGCAATTAAAAAAGCGTCCGATCTCTTCAGCGTTCCAGAAAGAAGAGACGAATTTTCTTTCGGTTTCGACATTAAGATTACTTAATCCATCATTACTATCGCTACCCATATATTTTATATGATTGGCCGATTTACTACTACGTCACTACATTACGTAATACAATTTTACTACAGCAAATCACAAAATTGCATACATTTTTACATAATTTTGTTTATTTTTCTCTTATAAATTATAAATTTTTCAAACCCTTTTTAAATATAAATCAAAACAACTGTTACACAGAGCGAGATTAATTCGATCATTTTTCGAAAGAAGAAAATCTTATAGTTGGTTCCAACAAAATTCTGTAATAGAGCATACGATAATAGAATCAATTGATGGCAGTTAAAAGTGATGATTTGTGCTGACCCGTCCCCGTTCCTACCAACTTGACTAGTTGTGATTTCTATTGTTACTTCAAATACAATGTTCCACACATTATAGCAATGATAAGATTATGCAAGAAATCACACGGGAATGAGCTTAATTTTTACATTAGGTACTGGAAGTATTGGATTTCAGTGTGGTCCTTTAAATGTTATAAACACAACATTTTTAGAAAAGGGTCCGGACGCAATGTGTGTACGTGGACAGCATACTTAAAAAAAAACTCGATTAAATAATAAACTTTTTTACAGGAGAAGTCAGTAAACGCCCCACTCCCCGCCATCTGGACAAGCAAAGAGAACGAAAGTTTAAAGGCATCACATAGCGACTAGCTAATAAAGGGTTTAAAAATGGTTTGTACAAGAGTTAGTAGAGACAGTGTTGTGTGTATAGCCATTAGAAATTTTGCTCATTCCTACTTCTTCCACTTGCAGCCTAACACCCTCCTTATGGAAACAGTTCATTCATTCATCTTTATTCATCCTTGATACCTTGTACAAGATAATGGAAAAGCCAAGCACAATATAAAGAATAACATTAACAAAAGAATATGTGATTACAAGAAACAGATAACATAATAATTTAAAAAACAAAAATGTATAAGAACATAATATATTGTCGCGAAGCCGTTAACTACGATAGAGCCGGCAAATAAAGATAGCTGAGATAAAGGACATGGCGGCATAGATTAAGTTACGCTACTGGAAGGTGATAGAATATTTGGTTTCTTTATTGTTCCGGAAATATCTAGAATTTATCAATGAGGTATTTAAAAAGCAACGACTCGCCAAGAGTCAGTCGCGGGAGTCGTAAGCAGTAAACAGCTGTAGAGTGTTGTTATAACGATAGCTGATGTAATGAGAACACTCTTATTGTCATCAACCTTGGTAGATTGTGATTGTGTATGTGACGTAATGTTGTTCCGTGTGAATTGATCAGAGTGTATTTCTACGGAAATAAAGAACGATTTTAATTTCTGCAAATTGGACTTTTAATTCTATGAACCCACAAAGTCACAATATCATACAGCAGACGAGAAAACTAACTAAAAACACTTGTACAGAATAAAAACATTCTTGAATTAAGAATTTTGTAAAGTAATAAGATAAGATCTTTATTAGCTGCAAGAATTACAATAGATACATAAACATACAGAAGCATTTCAGAAGCAGAAGACCACCATTTTATGTAAACTCAAGATTTAAAAATTCTTGTACTGACTATGGCATATGGACTAAGAGTGGCTCATTTAATTCAGTTTTAAAATGTTTCTTACCAAGTGATTTTAAAGTATATGGTAATTTGTTATACAAGCTAATTCGTCTATGTGCCATGCTGTTAAGGCTTTTATTGACCCTATGTGAGGTTAAATGCAAGTTACTAGGTGTTCTTGTGTTATACATATCTGAATTCTTTTTAAAGGAACTTATATTTTGATGGACAAAGCATGCTGTCTCTAAAATGTATAGACATAATGGGCAATATCTTGGCTTCGCTTGGAGTGTGCAGGGATACCTTTTTCATATTTCTTATAATTATATTTTGAATCTTAAATACGTGAGATACTTTTGGAAATAAAACCCATAGTGGTATGGCTTAAGAAATATGGGTTTGTACATAGCCAAAATACACAGATCGCAAAACATCAGACGTGTTACTAAGTAATCTAAATACGTAGCATAGACGAGTGAGCTTATGTGTTAATTTTTCAATATGAGTGTTCCAAGAGAGACTTGAGTCAATCCAAACACCAAAAACTTTGTTTCACTCACTTTTTGGATTATTGAGTTATTCATAAAAGTGTTACCCGTGCTAGAAAAAATCCTTCAAAAAATCCTTAACAGACGTGTATTTCGCTCTCTGCTAATCTGAAACAAATGCCGAGGAGTCGCGTCTCCAAGACTATGCACCCTGCAGAGTTGGACCTCCTCACCAATCCATTTATTTTTACTCCCTCCCTCACAGAGAACTTTGTTTAGTAAAACCCTCCCAATAAAATGTATTTATATCCGCCACGCTTTTTCTTTCAGCTTAGTGCACTATCTGAAGTAGAGATATGCAAATCATAACGCTTGGATTACCCTTCTGAACTTTTGTGCTGCAAGCTTAACTTTTAACTTTGTTCGCTCGGATGTGCACCGGGATTAAATTTGTGTTTTTAAAAGGAAACTACCTGGGAATAAAACCGTCGGGATAAAGAATAAGAGCGTCGGGAACAAGCATTCTAAACTGACATATCGACATATGACACAAAGTTCCTGTGAAGCCTTTGGAATAATTTAGCAACCTGAAAAGGTACAATTTAAAACGAATATCAAATAACACTGATATGCATGATTCTGGGGTTTCCTCCAAAAACATGTCTACTTTACTAAACTTAATGTACTGATTCCAAACCTCTTATCAGTTTGTTCTCCAACGTACCATTTTTTTTTTAAATTAGCCGCTACACTTAAAATGTTTTAATGTAGTTCTGAGCACAAATATTGTATTGAACTAAGAAATAATAGTAATTTCTTTGTTGAAATTAATATGTTTCACAACAATGACACCAATGTAACAGACAACAATACTAAAATTAGTTTGAAAGGTGTACTGTTGTATAATGGGCATTAATAAGAGGGCTGTTCAATAAAGAATTATCATAATTTTTACGGACATAATTTTTCGCACTAAAATTCAATCTTATTGTTAGCTTAAGGTGAAACAAACAGGCCGTAGTAGTTTCATTGTTCGTACTCCTGGTTCCCGCCTGTGAGAACCAAGTAATTTCAGATATGTTCAGTATCGCCTACCGCTGCAATGGAGTTAACACGCAGTTAAAGTCGACGTTAGAGGAAGATCCGGAGTTTCTATCAAAGGTAATCACTGCTGATGAAACTTGGTTACATCATTTTGATCCTGGGAGCAAACACCAAAGCTCATTGTGGAAATCTCTTTCATCAGCAACCCCCCAAAAAGCAAAAGTGGTTGCTTCTGCTGGGAAAGTTATGGTCATCCAATTGTTTGATATTCATGGAATGGTTTATAAGCATGTTGCATCTGCACACACATCAGTAACTGGACAATACTACAGGGATGACCTGGAAACATTGCAAGTCCATATCAGGCGCAAAAGACCACATTTCTGTAAACCAGGCAGGATGCTGCAGCACGATAATGCGCGGTCGCATATTGCCAATGTTGTTGCTGAATATCTTGCAAAAACCAACTGAAGTCCATCCCTCACCCTCCCTATAGTCCGGATTTAGCCCCATGTGACATTTTACTGATCCATAACTTGAAGAAACGCCTTCGTGGGAAGCATTATCCATCATCAGAAGCAGTGGTGAAGGCTGCGGAGGCGATTTTGAAGGATCTTTCAAAAATGGCTTCCAGCATGTCTTTGAAGAGTGGTAGAAACGCTGGGACAAGTTCATCGCATTCAGGGGAGACTATTTTTAGAAGAACCATCAAAATTATGAGGATGAGTAAAGGTACGTTGTAAAAAAAAATGTGATCATTCTTTATTGAACAACCCTCGTATGTATCAGTTCCACTACCCCATTCAGTTCACCTCAAGGAAACTCATCATAACCTAAAATTACTTATAGAAAAATTCAAATATGCAGAACATAAGTGACAGATATGTGGAGATTTAAAAGTTATTGCCATGTTACTAGGTCAACAATAATACTATCTTGAAATGCCATGTTTTATTTGTGAGTGGGATAGCAGAGTCCTATCCGAGCACTGGAGAAGAAAAATTGGAAGCAAAAAGATAGTCTCGTGCCAGGAATGAAAAATGTTATTCATGAGTGTCTTGCGGATCCAGAAAATATTCTCTATACATAGAAAATATTCTTTATACATAGAATTAGACTTAATGGAGCAATTTGTTAAGGCTTTAAATAAGAATCACAATTGCTACAAATATATCTGCTAGAAGTTCCCTGGAATATCTGATGCTAAAGTTAAAGAGGAAATGCTTGTTGGGCCACAAATTAGAAGGTTGATTTATGATACCTTATTTGAAAAAACGATGACACATAGTAAAAAGCAGGCGTGGATTGATTTAAGAGTGTCATCAAAAACTTAAAGGAAATTACAAGGATCCAGATTACAAAAATATAGGAGAACATATGCTTAAGAAATTTCGAAAGCTGGCTTGCAATGTGAGTGTGAATGTACAATTACTGCACTCTCATTTGGACCTTTTTCCAAAAAAATCTCGGCTGTGTCAGTGAGGAGCAGGGCGAACGATTTCACCAGGATATAAAGGAAATGGAAAAACGTGCATTTCAAGGCAAAATGCAAAAAAAAAAAAAAAAAAAAAAAAAAAAAAAAAAAAAAAAAAAAAAAAAAAAAAAAAAGCTGGTGTAATGTTTGTATGTTTGTGATTATTACTGTGACGAATTTTGTGATGATAATTATGAATCTATTAACATTTATTTCATAACATAAAGTCGATAGAGCAGAGTATAAAAATTCATATTTTATTATTTCTTCTATTGTGAAGAATTGGTACGTGATGGAGAAAAACTAAGCTCATATATTTTGCATATTAGTGTAATTAAAATGAATTTGGGAAAATGACGGAGCAAGACGCTGCAATAGTGTTTGTTAATTCTACACATTATAATCAGAATTTTCTGTGTTAGTTTGTATGCTGCAATCCTTCATCTCAATTAATTTGAGATTTCCTTGTGGTTTAAAGGAGAAATGCGAATCGGTTGTGACAGCAGACTGTCATGATAACTCAGTAATTAGAGCAACCGTGCGGAAACGTACCTAGTTCAAATCCTACCTGTGTCACTGAATGTTTGAGCCTCATTCTACCTTTCCAACCTTGCCCTACACATGACGTGTGAAAGAATTAATTACGTGCCAATGGAGACGAATGCATTTTGGAATTGCTCTGTTCTGCATACTGTGGCCTGAAGCTAAGCACATGTTTTATAATGTGTTGGAAGGGGATGTGAGAGGGAGAGAGGTCACCAAAACATTATCACAAAAATCTCTCCCCCCCCCAAAAAAAATTAAGTGACATCGACAGAGATAAATCCCCATCTTCTTCATTTTTCTTTTGTGTAATTGAAAACCTTATATTATTTTCAGCGCAAATGATGACACCAAAGTAACAATAAGAATATTTGCCATGATGTAATAATATGTGATGACATCTACACTATCTGCAATGTGAAATTTCACGCTTGAACCTCCGAATGTGCAACCATATGCATGTTCCGTTTTATCCCAAACTCTCAGGATGTAATTAGCCTATTGCGATATAACGCCATTCTTAATAATGAATCAATCAATCAATCACGTCGAAATAATCTGACCTCCTTTTTAAAATAAAACTTCCTTATAAATCATATACACTTATGTTTTTAATTGCCTATATCATATTTTATATAACTATCTGCCCGCCTCTATGGTGTGGTAGCAGGGTGTCTGCCTTACGTTCAAGAGGTCCCGAGTTCGAATCTCGGTCAGGGTATGTTATCTAAGTAAGGTGTTTTTTTGAATGTCCGATAATTCTAAGCTGTATGTACCCTGGATTCATTTGAGCATCATTTTATTCACCGTCCGATATGAACTGCGTTAGAGCACGTTAATTGAAAAAAAAAAAATATGTTTCCTTACCTTTCTGTCTGTTAGTGTTTCTCTTTTTTAACCCTATGATACACATAGCAGGTAGACTAAAAAATTAGATACCAAAATTCCACTGAAGCTCCTTGAATGAAAAGTTTAGAAGAAGATTCGTATATCTTTATGCACGTGTATATACGTATGTTAAGGTTATACGTTCAAATATTTTGATAAATGGTACGTCAATAATTAAGTAGATATAACTTCAGTATATGTCGTCTAATAATTTTCCCACACATTTACTCTGATGTTAGTACGGTTATGACTAAGCCGTGAAATAAAAAATACTATCAGCATTGATCACTTTGCTTCCAAGTGTTCATACTTTGACATTTGACTTGCTGCAGGTAGTTTGCAGCCATTAGCCTTGCACTAAGCTTTCAAATTTGCACGTTAAAATAAAACAAAGACTGTTTCGGAAATGCAAAAATACGCATTTAACATCAACTGATGTATTTAAACTTCCTTTCTAATTTCTTTCTCACTGAATGAACAAGTTGTGGCAATAGAAATAATGAATATTTGGGCACTTAAGCACCACGACTGATTCCTCCATTTGATATTAGTTTCATGAGATAGACTTTGACATTCGTTATCGCGAGGACTAACCACTCTGCTTTCCCCCCTCACAACAGCCTGCCCTGCACTCTCAGGGAAATAAACATGTATGGCTTGTATGTGCCAAACATTAGTGCCACAAACCTAAAAACATATTACCAACTCTTAATAACTAAAATTATTATCCCGCAAATAAGTAAATTTTGATTAAATGTTCATCACATTGATTTACCAATAGACGTTTCTGCAATATGCACTCCTGTATATTGTGACTTTGTAGGTTTGTAGAATTAAAAGTGTGATTTGCAGATATATAAATTGCTCTTTATTTCGAGTAAAACACGTTTTGTACAGCCCTGACAGCAGCCGAATGGCATAACATACACCAACGCAGTCTCTCTTACTTCACCACAAGTAAACAACGAAACAACGCACTTGCGGTACAGTTCAAATGTCCATACACTGCACAACTGCAACTTGCCACCGCTCGCTCGTGCTGGCTGGCTGTATACAGCCAGAAGGTTTTTGCTGCGTGCCCACCCATTAAGGGTTTTACCGCAGGTAGGATTTTTATTGAATGATGTAGGATGAAGGTGATGCAGGTTTTTTTGATTGGGAGTTAATTTTGAGGTTACCAAAGTACCTTCGGGTTGAAGGGGAGGATGCAGTACTTAGCACCCATTTTTTTTTTAATTTTTAGATTTTAGTTGGGAGAAATTTAGATGCCAAACAGCTTGGAAGAATTATGAGGAGCTCAGCTTTAGCTGCTGATAGGGTTAGCTCCTGGGTTATCTAGGGTGCCCGCATGCCATACGGGGGACCCGGTGCAGTCTAGATCGGCGTCTAGTGGGGTCATAATTTCCCAATGATTTGACAAGGGCGCTTCTATGTGATGGTAAACTTGCGTATAATTTTGAAGCCCGGCGCCTAATTTCATCCTCCACGTATGGAAGACCCGATGCTTCGTGGAGCAACATGGTAAGGAAATAACTTGCCACCGACTGACTAGCCGCGGCTTTTATACCTCCACTCATAGTTCTAGAACTCACTGGATTGCTCGAAACCTGCACAAGTTTCACGACCTTTCACGAGGCAGCGAGAAATTCCAGACTGTGTCTCTCTCTCTCGGCAAGCGTTTAGCACTCGCGTGCGCGTGGCTTGGGGCACTATCTGTCTCTTTCTTTCCTGCCAACTGGCTTGTCGCTATTCCAACGAAACAATGCGATCGGTGATAATATACACACAAAATCCACAAAATGAAAGCTCACAGATTTTTCGTACTGGGGAGCATCCATACAATTAACTAAGGACCGGGAATAATACGGGGATTTTTACGCCGCCATGTTGCCGCACTGCTAGAGAAATAGTTGTCTCAGTGCTACCAAAATGAGAAAACCAGCTATGTAGTGTCGATTTGTCAAGTGTGGTTTGTGTTTTCACGTATTGCGATAGTGATTCGATTTTCATCGTTCAGGCTTTTATCAAGTATAGATACCGTATATTTTATAGATGAAATTCTCATTAAGAGTTCTTTTTGGGATGTTGACAGAAAAGTACAAAGATCATGTCAAGAAGTAGCAACTTCCACATAGGTTTCTCAAACGCACTGTCCACGAACTGGTTTAGTGCATGCACAGTCGGATGCTGATATGAGACAACGTGGTTTAAATTGGCAATCATTAAGCCACACGACTTTGTCACGAGCTTTCTAGGCCCCTAATTACTGCTATGATTGATTGGCCAGTTGCAGCTATGACTTTTTCCCAAGACAGTAACTTTAGTTTCACTGAGAAAATACGAGTAACTCGAAATTAACGTATCTCTATTTCATTATATTATCTGAGTTTCATGAGTTAGGAATTTAAAAACAGGTTGTCAACCCTTTTCGCCTTATGCGAAACAGTGTTTGTTTTGTGTCAGCGGGTAAAGTATATATCAATGTAAAATACATTAAAAATAAATTAATCAGTTATTTATTTAAAAAATAGTATTAAAGCTTAATATACACAAATGTTCCTACGAAGCGTGATGGCAAAGTCGAATATTAATAAGGATGATGATGACAGCAACAACAACAATAATAATAATTAAAATAATTATTAATAATAATTAATAATAATTAATAAATAATAATTAATAATAATAATAATTAATAATAATAATTAATAATAATAATAATAATTAATAATAATAATAATAATAATAATAATAATAATAATAATAATCATAATCATAATCATAATCATAATCATAATAATAATAATAATAATAATAATAATAATAATAATAATCATAATCATAATAATAATAATCATAATCATAATAATCATAATAATAATCATAATCATAATAATCATAATAATAATCATAATAATAATAATAATAATAATAATAATAATAATAATAATAATAATAATAATAATAATAATAATAATAATAATAATAATAATAATAATAATAATAATAATAATAATAATAATAATAATAATAATAATAATAATAATAATGCCATTGTGCTGCTGCCACAGGCCGGAGCCGGAAGCGTGGACAACAGAGAAAGAGACAGCGAAGCTCCGGAACGTTCTGCCCAGTGTTGCGGCCGCGAAAGTTCTCAGAAGGTCTGCGACTTTCTAGAAACAATGGCTAGGGAGGTATACATGCCGACAAGGTGTTAGAAGCGGCAGTTGGTTATTGCGGCAGTCCACGATTGAATGTACCGCAGTGATTACTTTCATTTGTTTTCATGCAGCAAAACGAGTCAGACTCGAAGACAGCTGATTGTCAATTTTACGTCTTTTTACTGCAGCAAAAGTTGTTCTAAATTTCTGCAAACCAGATTTCCGATAATAATAATAATAATAATAATAATAATAATAATAATAATAATAATAATAATAATAATAATAATAATAATAATAATAATAATAATAATAATAATAATAATAATAATAATAATAATAACAATAATAATAATAATAATAATAATAATAATGATAATGATAATGATAATAACAATGATAATAATAATAACAATAATAATAATAGTAATAGTAATAGTAATAGTAATAATAATAATAATAATAATAATAATAATAATAATAATAATAATAATAATAATAATAATAATAATAATAATAATAATAATAATAATAATAATAATAATAATAATAATAATAATAATAATAATAATAATAATAATAATAATAATAATAATAATAATAATAATAATAATAATAATAATAATAATAATAATAATAATAATAATAATAATAATAATAATAATAATAATAATAATAATAATAATAATAATAATAATAATAATAATAATAATAATAATAATAATAAAACGAAAAAAAAATATCACAGAAGTGGGTAAGAGAATTTTCCAATATTTAACCATGACGCATTTTACTTGTTTTCAGAGATAACCCTATATAGCTCCACAGCTCTCGCAGGCTAGAGCTTTGTTCAATCAGGGTAACAACTTTCGGGTACATGTCCAAGACGTTGCACTTCAAATGGCATGCATAATATAGAGGGCGATGTTTCCCGTGTCATCTAGCCATTAAACGTAATGTCAACGTATCTTTGTTCACAGGTTAACGTTTGATGTCGAATCAATAACAGTTGGACTCGTAGCCCTAGCATGGCCACCCTTTGGGAAGCACATTCTGCAATAATTTAAGTGATATTGCATTTCGATACTCCATCCCTTTCGCCACACAGCTAGGCGTGACCTTTCGTCTTAGGATAATGCTAGCACCTCAACAGGCGTGGAATACAACTGATGAGATTCTACCACAATTCAAGCTAACATAACGCGCTTTTTTGGCACTCGACTGTACCCAAGAGTCGTTTTCTGTTGTTTTATCGATTTAAGTATTTGTAGCAATAGTACAAGGTACAGGGATCCAAACTAGCTTTAGAGACAGATATGGAAACCAACCGGTAGAAGTGATTGCCCAAACAACACATCACAAGACAATTCGCATGCTAAATAGACCACTAACTTCTTCTACGTCGCATTCTTCCTTCTCGAGCGACATGAAACTGCATGAATAAAATTTGGACCTACTCGTACAAGTAATAACCCACTTGTTTGTATAATAAACGTCCACTTTAAACTGTTTTTTTTTTTCATTCTGACTTACTTTCGCCCGTTTTCCATTAACATTTCTTGTATTATACAATTATTTCATAAACTCTTCATTTAGCTTATTCTCAACCCGCTTGTAAGCCAGGATTATCTATACGAGGGTCGTTTGATAAGTCTGGTAAATTTCCATGAAGCAATGGAAATTTTTGTTGCAACTTTGTGGGTAGTAAGCTTGATTATTCAAAAGATTGTTCAGAAAATTAGAATGTGCTACAATATACAGTTCATTGTTGACAACCACTTGAATTGCGCAGTATCATACTGCCATTAAAAATTTAAAAACAAAGTTTCGTACTGTCATTAAACATTTTCATTTGAAGGGCACAAGTTAAAACTGAATTGGATGAAGTTCATGTGGACGCTGCACCAACATTGAAGACCGGTTACTTTTGGATAAATTAATTTAAACGTGGTCTTAGAAGCACCAAAGGTGAATCGCGCTCTGGTCGCCGAATTGAGGTAGCCACGCAGGACACCATTGAAACTATCCACGATCTGGTTAAGCAAAACCACCGAATCAAAATTCGTGAGATTGCTGAGGATCCTGGCATCTCAACTGAGCGAGTGCATAATATCCCGCATGAAAAATTGGCAATGAAAAAGCTGTGTGCAAGATGGGTGCCGCGATTGCTCACAGCCGACCAAAAGCGCATTCGAAAGAACACTTCTACCAAGTATCTGGCGAAGTTTAACCCGCAAGACTTTTTGCAGCGATTTGTGACCGTGGAACTGGATTTGTGAACTTGGATCCATCATTAAACATCAGAGTCAAAAAGCCGTCAAAACAATGGATAAAGGCTGGTGAAGTGCACCAAAGAAGGCAAGGATTATTTTGTCAGCTCTAAGGTGAACGCCGCACATTTTTGGGATTGCCGAGGAATAATCCACATAGACTACTTGAAAAAAGGCAGAAACATAACTGGAGCCTATTATGCTTCATTGTTGGATCATTTGCAATAGGAGTTGACTGAAAAGAGACCGAGACTGAAATGCAAAAAAAGTGCTCTTTCACCAGAATAATCCACCATCGTTCACATCAGCAATCGCAATGTTGAAAGTGCACGAGTTGGGCTTTGAATTGATTATTCATCCACCTTATTCACCAGACTCAGACCCAGGTGACTTCTTACTGTTCCAATCTTGAAAATTTGGTTTGGTGGTGATAACGAAATTAAGGGATGCAATGAGTAAAGAATCGTAATGGATTTCAAAGGAATATTGTATCTTTGTTATAACACGTGCAGGTGCATTGGGTTGAATAGTATTAAAAAAGAAACGGAAGAAAGAAGGTTCTTAGCAGGAATTCTCAGTGGGTAACACGACTCAGTTTGAAAAGGGATTGTTCGGACACTTAATAATGGCAACACCGATACTAATAATCACAATGGACAAAATAGTCACGAAAGGAGTTTTGGTGTGAATAAAGAGGCTTCAAGAGGTGAAAGTCACACGCAGCTGTAGTGAGAAAGACAGAATGGGGGTGGCGGTCGAGCAATGGACATCTAGTTGGGTCTTCGGCCAAGGCAGACCAGAAGCGATGAGAAAAGATATCTGTCGGTTTCTACGTAAATAACGAAGTGAGTGTTATCGAGTAATAAGCATTCTACATACGGTAACTCTAAACAGTGATATATTGGTAACCCTTGGTCGGCAACTTCGAGTTTGATGTGATGATAAAAAGAAACAGTCATTAAACCAGTCTGAAACTTGCATTCCAGTGTCATTAGAACCATCCTTACTCCCATACATATCCACGCATACCCTGAGGATAAAATTGCTCTACCCGACTCTATCCTGACTTGCATCAAACCCAACCACTATTTGCTAGAGTGGTAAGAAATTTTCATCAAATGAAGAAGTAATAGTCACCGTCAATGAGTACTTTGTATACCTTGATGGAACCTATATTTCGACGGGATGAAAAAGCTGGAACATAAGTGGACCAAATGTACAGCCATCAATGGAGATTATATCGAGAAATACGGTTACATGTTAATGAAAAAATTATATTCTTGGCTTTTTACCACACTTATCAAACACCTTCGTATATTGTCATTCTTGAAACTTGGGTCGTTTTCCCTGACCAGAAAGCATTTTGAAAAGCAGATTATTGCAATTCATATGATTTTCGAGACGCTGAGCTGTGCTACCAGGCCAATAGCGACATCCAGCTGTAACTGTTGTAATGTCTTCTTATAGCAGAATAAACAATAATTCGTATTCCCATTTTTCAGATCATGTCATGGTTCATCCCACAATAATACATTTGCGTCCCAAGGTTTAATGTATTAAAATCCTCCTATGTATAGTCCTAACCGAAATATGAAAAACCTATTTATAGTTTTGTCTTGTGACATGTCCAGCCTTAATCCAATAATATTCCCTCTGAAAACTGGTTTAATTAAAGCAAAAACAACCAAACTACAAATACAACCGTTTACACTAGTCCACGAAGACTGCATAGTTACAATGTACCTAAAAACATTCTACTCAGCTTCACTGACAATTTAACACGTTCACCCAGAACTCGGAGCCTATCGCTCAAAGTCAGTTCCTGTTTTACACTAAGCGACAGCTAACGACATTTTCAATGTAATACTAAGTGCTTATTTTGCAGGTAAATGATTACAAATCGATTACTTTAAGTGGAAAAGACTGAAAGTCGACCAATATAACTGTAATGCTTTCATGTAATAACTAATCATTAGGCTGGCAGCCATTAATGGCATTCTGTGTAGAACCACCTGTGTTTACATAAAAGCTCGCTGCACCATTATTGTACACAAAGTTAATTCGGTATTTCTTATCCAAATAAAGGCTGATTCAAAAGGTTGCACGTCAAATTAAGGAGTTTTAATACGAGTTGGAACACAAAACATTTAGAAAAGGGACTTTTCGCTGCGACAGGTCACTGAGCCCAAGTAATTTTCACTCCGCTCCCTTTCTTATTTGATGTTTACAACACAGACGCATTTTAACCCAGTGCTGGCACACTGCTGTACGAATTATGAGATGCATTCTACAACTGTTGGTCCGACATTTAGGGAGAAATAAGTTCTTTAATATCTTGCAGCATGCCTAGTTGCTGCCATGTACTTTGTGGTTAAGAAAATAAACTTCCAAAATTGAACGCCGTCCAATAAAGCATACTAAAAACAAACACATATAAATATATAAATTGTGAACTGCACAAATACTATAAACTATAGATCGCTAGTACACAAACAAATTTCTAAGACCTGAAACTTTCCTGGCGATGAATATGCTCAAGTTGTTCTTGGGAAGTAAGTCGTGATGCTGGATTTCAGTTCAGCTCCTCTTGGAAAACGGCCTTAACAATGGAAATCCGTCGACTTATGAAACACATAGCAATACAGCTTGATAATCAAGTTAAGTAGTTACGTTTCATTGACCCAATTAATTTTCTATACTCATGTCATCTCCTGACCTGGCGCTTAATTTACTTTGTCCAGTAATGCGAATTTTGATAGTGTTTTGTCTTTGTTTATATTTGTGTTATATCCAGTGATTCATTTGTGATTATAACATTTAATAAATATCCTGATGATGGGAGAGATGCACACTCCCGAAACGTCGATTTCTAATCGTCTTTTCACCTGACTTGCTGCCCGAGAACAACTTGAGCAAACAAATTTCTGTATAAGAATAAGTTAGGTTCCCTACTATAAATGTGATTTTTCGATACAGATAGTGACTCATCAGTAACACTGCGGGTCACCGTCTAATGAATGAGTTAATTCATATTTTTTACAAAATGATACAAAAAGCATGGGATAGTCTCCCTTGGTCCAATTAATAAGTCAATACTAACTGAAGCAAAATATTTACTGTAAAAGCCGTATTAATTGTATTGTTTATTCCTTCTTTCTGCGAGTTTATGGCCGATATTAATATACGAGGGCTATCCAGAAAGTAGATTACGTTTTCGTCTGTTTCCGCTAGGGGCGGGGCCAGCGCGGCCATCTTGGGGTCAGAGCGTTGCGCAGCTCAGTCGGCATCTAGCCGTGCTAGTGAGAGGTTCGTGCTGTGCTCCGTTCAGATACTGTGACGGTTTGAAATGTCTGCGTTAATGGAAAATCCCGCGAGCTGCGAGGTGCGTGCAGTAATAAGGTTTCTGACTGCAAAAAAACTGTAAACCGATAGAAATCTATCGGCAGCTTTGTGAAGTGTATGGGGACAACATTATCACTGAAGGTGGAGTGCGTCAGTGGGTCATCAGATTTAAAAATGGCCGAACCAATGTTCACGACGAAGATCGAAGTGGGAGACCCAGCATAGTGACTGCCGAACTTGTCGAAAAGTCGATGCTAAAGACCGTGAAAATCGAAGGTTCACAATAACGGAGCTTTCTTTGAGTTTTCCACAAATTTCGCGAAGTTTGTTGCACGAAATCATCAGCGAAAAGCTTGGTTACCACAAGTTTTGTGCAAGATGGATTCCAAAAATCTTGACAGAGGACCACAAAAATCAGCGAATGGCTGCAGCGTTGAACTTTTTGGATGTTTACCATAAGGATGGTGACTCTTTACTCGATCGCATCGTTACTGGTGACGAAACATGGGTGAAACACGTGAACTGTGAAACGAAATTGCAATCAATGCAGTGGGGGCACACAAGTTTTCCCCAAAAACCCAAGAAATGCATGCAAACAATGTCGGCAAGGAAGATGAATGCGACTGTTTTTTGGGACAGAAAAGGTGTGATTTTGGTGGACTTCCTGGAAAGAGGCACTACAATAAACTCTCAAAGGTATTGCCAAACTCTCCAAAAACTCAGAAGAGCCATTCAAAACAAGCGCAGAGGAATGTTGAGCTCTAAGATCTTGTTGATTCACGACAACGCCCGGCCCCACACGGCAAATGTCACTCGTGAAGTTCTTGAATCTTTTAAGTGGGAGTTGTTTCCTCATCCGCCGTACAGTCCCGACCTGGCACCGAGCGACTTCCACCTATTCCCAGCAATGAAGAAGTGGCTGGCTATGCAGCGTTTGGATGACGACGCACAGCTGCAAGAAGAGGTAACGAAGTGGTTGAAGGCGCAGGCGGCCGAATTTTTCGACGAAGGAATTTCCAAGCTCGTACATCGCTACGATAAATGCCTTAATTTGAATGGTGACTATGTCGAAAAGTAGTATTTGAATGTGGCTTTCATCTGTATATAATAAAATTTGTTTCCTATACTTTGTTTACTTTTTATTCCAAAACGTAATCTACTTTCTGGATAGCCCTCGTATTTCTTCAATTTTATAAGAACTATAAGTTACTTTGAGCTTTAATTGTTTATATAATAATAATAATAATAATAATAATAATAATAATAATAATAATAATAATAATAATAATAATAATAATAATAATAATAATAATAATAATAATAATAATAATAATAATAATAATAATAATAATAATAAATACCTGATTTAGTTTTAGCATTTAATGTATATGTCCATTTTAACACACAAGCGTTTCTACTTTTTCAAAAGTATGCTCCTCCACAGGAGAGTAACTCTCCGAGGCCTGAGACACAGGGAGATTGGCGAAGGTTCCCACATCCTCCCTGGAAAGGTTTATGACACCCCATGTCAGTACAGTTACAGAACATTCAAAAACATTCTGACGGCTTCTACTTTTATGAATGAATCTTCTCGGTTTTAGTGCACAGAGTGAATAGGGCGCATGTTTTTAAACGGCTTTGTTCCTTGTGTAGCAGGCGTTCTCTGTCACACACATTCGTTGCCCTTGTCCCACTGTGTAAGACAACACATACCTTTCAGTGACCTTTGCATAGCTGCTTAGTAAAAATAGCATTATGCCACTACGAGAGAGAGAGAGAGAGAGAGAGAGAGAGAGAGAGAGAGAGAGAGAGAGAGAGAGAGAGAGAGAGAGAGAGAGAGAGAGAGAGAGCGAGAGAGGCCAGTACCTCTCCAGGCACCTCCCTCCTGGTTGTGACACGAGGCTTGCCCACATACAGACCAGGAGTGTGTACAAGCTTGGGAACGTCGAAAACATTGCTTGTATGTCTGCTTACTTTACAATGAGGTACTGGGTTCGACTGACGAAGCAACTAGACGGAGCGTCTACATATCCCTTATTCCTCAAGTACGTGGAACACTAAAGCTTGATATTATACAGGTTAGGCTACTAGTAGGTTAAAATGAACGGTTCCAGAACAGCAGTTTATGGGCAAGATGGCGGCCGTGCGCAATCTATGTATTTAAATCATTTATTGTCCTATTCAGTTTATTTGTTTTCTGCTTTGGGATACTGGGGTGTCTATTGAGGCTTCTCGTGGTGTACTTGGCGGCTTTTGGGACGTATTTACTGGCTTTTACTGTATTTAGAGGCTTTCAGGGCATCTTTAGGTGCTTTATGATGTATTTAGGGGCTTCTTGGTGTGTATTTATAGGCCGTTGAAATGTATATAACGGCTTAGGGAGGTATTTAGAGGCTTTAGGGTGCATTTAGGAACTTCTTGCAATGTATTTGGAGGCTCTTGGGACATATTTAGTTGCTTGAGATACATTTAGAGGCTTCTTGGGGTGATCTAGGGGATTTGGAGAAGTATTTGATGGCGTCTTGCTGTATTTAGTTTTCAGTGTATTTAGAGGCGTTTGCGATATATTTACTGGCTTTCTGGCGTATTTAGAGAATTTTTATGCGTATTCAGGGTGTTTTTATGTATTTAGAGATTTTGAGACGTATTTAGTGACTTTTGCTGTATTTAGAGGATTTTTAGACGCAGTTAGAGGCTTTTAAGTGTATTCAGAGGCTTTTGGGAGGTTTTTACTGGATTTTTTGTGCATTTTGTGGCTTTTAGGACGTATTTACTGGCTTTTGCTGTATTTATTAGCTTCTTGGGCTCTATTTACTGTCTTTTGGATATGCTTAGTAGAGTTCAGCTGTATTTGACTTACCGTAGTTCATGATGTTTTTAACCATTTCAAACGTTTACCCCTCATTTTAAAATCGACGTTTCTAACACATTAAACTATCCTAAGTCCTACCCCTCAGCTCAATTATTTCCAATATATAATAAGCTAGCCTAATCTAACCCAACACAAGTCTTCCTCTTATGCTTTACTATTTCACCCTATTATAAACTAAGCTAACCTAAACTAACCTATCCTAACTATGCTATTCTCCAGCACTTTAACCAAACCCAAGTCCTAATCTTAGGCTCCACTATTTCACCTCATTATAAGCTAACCTAACCGAATACTTTAACCTAGTCCAATTCCTACTCTTGTGCTTTACTATTTCACCCATTATAAGCTAACCTAACCTAACCTATCCTTACTGTGATATTCTCCTACACTTAAACCAAACCCAAGTCCTAATCTTAGGCTCCACTATTTCACCTCATTATAAGCTAACCTAACTTAACACTTTAACGTAACCCAAGACCTTTCCTTATGCTTTACTATTTTACCCCATTATAAGCTAACCTAACCTATCCTAACTGTGCGATTCTCCAACACTTAAACCAAACCCAAGTCCTAATCTTAGGCTCCACTATTTCACCTCATTATAAGCTAACCTAACCTAATACTTTAACCTGCACCAAGTCCTATGCTTGTGCTTTACTATTTCATCCCATTTTAAGCTAACCTAAACTAATACTTTAACCTAGCCCAATTCCTACTCTTATGCTTTACTATTTCACACATTATAAGCTAACCTATCCTATCCCAGCTATGCGATTCTCCAACACCTTAACCAACCCAGGGCCTAATCTAAGGCTCCACTATTTCACTTTATTATAAGCTACCCTAACCTAATACTTTAATCTAACCCAATTCCTACTCTTGTTCTTTACCTATTATAAGTTAACCTAACCTAATAATTTAACCAAACCCAAGTCCTATACTTGTGCTTTACTATTTCATCCCATTATAAGCAAACCTAACCTAACTGTGCTTTTGTGGTTAATTTGCTACATTGGTTACATTTTGTGATTACATCAGTTAATTGTTTCCGTTGGTTCCGTGTTCTCGTTGGTAGTTTGACTACATTGGCTAATTGATCAGGTGTGGTTACCTAACCTATCTTTGTGTTGCTTTTGAATCATTTGTTTTTCACATTGTATTCTTTGCACTTACCTCGCTTCCACTATCCTCTTTTATGAAGCTTTAAACCTAACACGGCCTGATACTCTAACCACTGATTCTGAAGCACTTGTAGATAAATTTTATGTGGGACATTTTGTTAATTCCCTTAGGATATCCGCCTCCCAAGCTTTTACTTGTGTTTGTATAAAGTAAATTGGGGTATACTTAGCTTGTAGTTCAGTAGTAGACGCCTCTCCTCTTTTATCTGGGCTGGAGACCAGCACTAGAATTTAATCCTAGTGGCAGAGTTAACGCCTTCCTCCATTTTTGTTATTTCTTCTCTCTTCCTCAGGCGTCGTGAGAGTCGTAGGATAGATGTCACTTGTGTAAATATTCATTCTGTAGCTTAGCTTACAGAGATAACCATTATCTTCTGATCTAAGTTGTCCCCTGTTGCACACTTTCTGCAATCCTATAGTGTCTGTACGCGTATGTTGATACTCCATCCTCAGCAATCACTCTCTTGTCGTCATGAGGCGATAGGGCTATTTTGTTAGCTTCAACTGTAGAAACATTATGTTTTCGGGATAGGATTAAGTTCATAGGAGTTCTTAGGATCTTTTGGGTTTTAAGACATTCCACATAGCTATCGAAGTTGATGTACTGCCTGATTGCGCTACGCTTTATGCCTTTAATCTTCTTGATTACACCTCCATCTATGTCGAGAGCATACATCTTAGGTCTGAGCCCTACAAAACGACAAATAATTTTTCCATTTGCTTCATCTTTAAATTTCCCCAAAACTTTCCTGTTTTTTATAGAATGACATATATGGTCGACAGGATAATCAGCAGTATCCAGATGCTCCAGAAAACGTAACTTATCCTGGTATATATCTTTTGTAGTCACTCTATGGATGAAAGAGTCTGTATCCATGTACATGAGTTTTAGATTTTCAGTCCCGTAATACGGCAATAACACATCATAATGATATCGATACATCAAGGTTTTTGAGATATCCAGCACACACATCCCAATGTATATAGGTTTGTCAAACACTATCTCTCGCGAAGCCATGTGTACGGCAGCCAGATTAGGTCCATATATAGTTCGATCAATGAACGTAGGCTTAGCAACCAGTTTTTCCAATGTCTTCCAATCGGTAACAAGTCGTATATTCATTCGGTTTCTTATATTCTCCATAGTTTTTCCGAACATTGCATTGTTAAAAAGTTTGTACAGATCCTTCTCGAAATCATTTCTAGATCCTTGTCGTAGTCCGTTATTGAATTGGACATAAGGCTTTAACCAGCACGACTGTCGAAATTGTAGTACACGATGGATTTTTATCAGTTTTATCCCATGATCAAGAGCTTGCTTCAAGGTCATGTAGTGCACCACATACTTAGTTCGTGATCCAAGGTGTGGAATTAGCTTCTTTGTAGAAGAATCCTTAGGCTTGATACACTCGGGCAGGAATGGTAAATCATTATGCAGCTCGTGAAGTTCTGTAGGATATTCAAGATCCTCTTCTAAAATGTAGCCGAGAGGGTCATCTTCTCGAAGTATTTCTAGGTTAATATCTGCAGGAGAAACCCACTCAAAACCCCCATAAGGAAGGGCGTGGCACATCGCCCAGCCATATTGGTTATTTGCGTCCTCGTACGTAATATATTGAGAGGGCTTACTTGAGTCATACTCCTCCATATAGATGTTGTTCGCCTTTGCGTATCGATGAGACACTTGGCATAATCCTCCTCTTATGCCTGATTCAACCATGAGTAGCTGATCGTAATCCTGTAGCAATTCTAGTTCAATTCCTGTATACAGCAGCATTGCATCCCACGTAAGTCCAGGAGATGTGAAATAATGTGCAGGATCAACTTTATGCGTTTTCAGGGTCTGGTCTCTGAATGTCTCAAACACATCAGCTAGTAGAAGAACATCTGAGGTTAGATAGAGATCGCTATACTCTCCTAATGTTTTAATGTTGAACTGTCTCCATATACTTTTTGCATGTTCATACTCTCCATCACTAATTTCTTCTTTGTTCAGCTTGTTGTAGAATGCCTCCCTCGGAGGAAGTTCTGTTTCACCCAAAACATCCCACGATGTAACGTAATCGTAGGGGAAAACACCCTTACGTGTCATCGATTTGAATTGCTCTGCTCCAAAGTACTTTATGGTTTCAGGATATGATGTTAGATTTTTTGCTAGTTTATCCAAGCTGGTACTAAGGAAGCGATAGGTATCCACAAAGCGAAGTTTAATATTTCCAACATACTTGGAAAATGATATATAACTTTCCTCAGAGTTAGGAATAACTTCTACTCTATCGCTAGTACAGCCTAACTCCTTAACAATGAAATGGGAGTCATATCCACTCAGGTTATGTATGAAGACAGGAATATAATTAGGCGTTTTACAGGTTAGATTACACTGATTATGTAGACTTCCTCGATATTCACCACTTATATGATCATGATCCCGTACTTTCCAGTTATCGTCGGTAAATTCTTTACCACATAAGTAGCATTCTGTAGAAGATTCGAATGATTTTTGCTGCTTATCTGTTAGAGTTAATGGAGCACCAGTTTTGTATACAGCATTAATCTTCTTTGCGAGAGAACTTACATACTCCATAAACTTCGGTGCAGCATCATAACCACGATATACATAGGGTTCAGTAGGAAGATCAGTCTGTAAACCTTCAATTATAGCTGAGGATTTGACATAAACACAGAAACTCATAGGAATATGCTTCTGATATGGAACTGTATAAGACGTTTCGGGATTAGAAGAACACCCGTGGTAAGGGGTAAGAATGCTTTCAAAGTCAGCGTATATGACATAAGGTAATTTCAACATCCTTTCATGATTCTTGAATCTAACTATAGATTTCTCCTTAGTTGGCATAATAATCTTAGCAACTCCGTGTTGGCGACATATTTTTCTATGTTCATTTAACCTCTCAACTCCTCCATTTCGATACTCAAAGTGCGTAAAACAGCGTTTACAGATGTAGAGTTTTCCTTCACGTTTGGTTTTTTGTTGATGAATAAGTCTCTCGAAATTCTTTATATAAACGTAATGATGACGTCCAGCTGCATCACTTAATAAAAGCAGGTCACGATGGTCGGACAGTTCTTCATCGATAACCTTCAAAGGAAACACTTGATTTTTCTCATCCAGTCCGAAAACATTTATAGATATGCTATTTCTTCGTTCAAATTTCGGAATATCAGTCAGGCTCGTAGGAAACGAGACGCAGGAAAAGTCATATCTCTCTTGAAGATCCTTATACTTGTTAACACGATGAGGATTCTTTTGAATTAACTTGGCGAGAACAGCATACATAAAACACTTTTCATCTTCATAATTCTGTGGATTTATGCAGGCTCCTTTAGCTCCAATAGAGGTCGGTAGAGGGATGTAACTGCTTCCTCTTAGTCCATTATTCTTGTTGATTTTAACTCGAACCCCGTCAACAGCTAATAAAGCCCAGTTGCTTCCTTTAAGTTGACTTTCTTCCATTTCAGTACAAAGTTTCTTGAATTTCCTCTCCAAGATGGCATCCAAGTCACTTTCTAAAAATATTGCTTGATTTTGTGTTTTAAATGCTTTATCAGTAGTGTCACCAACGGCATTCACAAACTGACATTCAGCCATGATGTTAATTTTCACACTTTTATGAACCCTTAGCTCCTTCTGAATGGCTTGAATTATCCGCTGTTTTGATTCTTGGAGATATGTGTTCAGGTCTTGGCATGTAGAGCATTGGATGAAATATGATTTCAGTCGATCCTGGAAAGCTGTTTCATATTCTACGACATCATCTTCATCAGGAACCATTAACAGCAATTTATGTTTGGTAGGTTCGATCTTGAGTTTCTTAGCAGCAATTATTCTCTCGCATCGTTCTTGATGCACATCTCTGTGATTTTCAGTACCATAAACGTCAGCACAATGTTTACATTCATAATACTGACCGCAGACCAGCTCGTGTCTCTTTTTATGGTAGTTTTTCAGGAAACTCTTATCACATTTACCGCACTTAAATTCTGAAATAGCAGTGTCTAATAGAGCTTCCATTGCTATAGTTTTCGTTGTGTGCAGGCTAATTCTCGGGGAATATGTTGCTAAAGTAAGTGTCTGATGCACCTTTTCACTTCTCTTCTTCACCTTGATAAGTTATCAGCGCTACTGATGATAAATTTCACCGTAGAAGCTGTTCCGCTAAGCTATAAACACACTAGCGTAATTACAATCTAAGCTCGATCAAGGTCTCTTTATACACTTAGCGCAGACCTAATAGAAAACTTCATCATCCCCTCCACCAACGGGATTCGAAGGTGGCGCTACTATCGGAGAAAGCCTAAAAGAAAACTTCATCATTCCCACCAATACCGGGGTTCAAAGGTGGCGCTCCTATCGGAGAAAACCTAAAAGAAAACTATTATCTTGCTACCACAGGGGTTAGAAGATGGTTCTACTATCGGAGAAAACCTTAAAGAAAACTCTATTCATTTTTGCAGTTTACGATTATTCTTTATCTAGTGTACAAATCACATGAGAGAAAAAATTAGACAAATTAAAATTAAAAAAGGCAATAAATAACTAGATTTGAAGATAAAATTTAGACAATTCAAACGAGTATAAACATGACTAAGCTACGCCTTTTAGTTTTAAAGTTACATTCGGAGCACCCATCACCACCCTTGGGCATCTCTCCATCTTCAATCATACCTTCTGGGAGCCTTTTGATACATCTCTTAATATAACAGTTCGATTTTTCTCAAGTTCATCTATTACACCGTTTAACTCAGCTATGGGGCACCCTTAGAATCCTTCACTTCATCCTCAAACACACCTTCTTGAACCCTTTTGATATATTTTAACCTATTTATGTTTGTTGCTACGGGCATCCGTTCTCTTTTCTTAAGCTAAATTATTACGTCCTCTTGTTATGTCTGAGTCTCATGCTTATATATTAAACTCTGTGATTAAGTATTTTGATTTGAAAGTCTATGTAAATCGGTTAAGGTAAACATCTCTTCTCAACATGAGATAAGTCATGATGTATGATCTTATGGGGTGAGGTATATATGTATACGCTATTTCATTGCGCTAACATTATTAGTTCAAGAGTTATTTAAGATTCAAGTTATTGCGACAGAAGCGGTAATCGAACCACGGGTCTGTAGGATACGGAATCATAAATCATTCACAGCATATGTTGAATGAAAAAACCTGCGCTTTCCCCTGCTGTTCTATGTGCAATAGATCAGAAATAGAACACAATTACATAATTTAATGGACGATGGGAACTGAACCAAGGACCTTCTCAGGTAAACAGTATTAGGGTATGATTAACTACGCTAGGTACCACCATATAAATTTTATTTCGACGCAGTAGGCCCATGGATTACAGAGATATTCAGATTAACTGATACAGGACTTGAACCAGGGACCCTTGAGCTACACATTGTCAGCACATGATTAACTATGAGAAGCATAACCATATAAAGGTTATTTCACTTCTCTAGACCCACTGGTTACAGAGATATTTAAATTAAACAATTCAGGACTCGAACTAAGGACTACAGGTACACAGTATAAACCCTGCAGACCCCGTTAACCACATGTAAGTAATAAAGTTTATCCGGACTCTCTATCATAATTAGTTTCGAAGTTATTCCAATATAAGCAGTACTCTTTTGCGCGAGAGTCGAATCTGGACCGTTGATAAAACTACAAGTCACAGACAGTCAGTAAGGGCATGGGCACCCCTTACCTGGCGGTAAAAGGTACCATCACTTGTCTTTCCACCCCTGGTCGGCATCCCATTGTTTACGCAGCCTCTTTATTTATCACATGCAGGTGTGCCGGCGTCTTGTGACAGGGGTTTGACAGGTCATCAATCAAGTAGTAGTTGGTAAATGGGGACTTTGGAACAATAGAATATCTAATTTGCATATAAATTGAAAGGGACAGGGTAAGGGATAGGGGATCCTTTTACCAACTCTACTTGATTGATGACCTGTCAAACCCCTGTCACAAGACGCCGGCACACCTGCATGTGATAAATAAAGAGGCTGCGTAAACAATGGGATGCCGACCAGGGGTGGAAAGACAAGTGATGGTACCTTTTACCGCCAGGTAAGGGGTGCCCATGCCCTTACTGACTGTCTGTGACTTGTAGTTTTATCAACGGTCCAGATTCGACTCTCGCGCAAAAGAGTACTGCTTATATTGGAATAACTTCAAAACTAATTATGATAGAGAGTCCGGATAAACTTTATTACTTACATGTGGTTAACGGGGTCTGCAGGGTTTATACTGTGTACCTGTAGTCCTTAGTTCGAGTCCTGAATTGTTTAATTTAAATATCTCTGTAACCAGTGGGTCTAGAGAAGTGAAATAACCTTTATATGGTTATGCTTCTCATAGTTAATCATGTGCTGACAATGTGTAGCTCAAGGGTCCCTGGTTCAAGTCCTGTATCAGTTAATCTGAATATCTCTGTAATCCATGGGCCTACTGCGTCGAAATAAAATTTATATGGTGGTACCTAGCGTAGTTAATCATACCCTAATACTGTTTACCTGAGAAGGTCCTTGGTTCAGTTCCCATCGTCCATTAAATTATGTAATTGTGTTCTATTTCTGATCTATTGCACATAGAACAGCAGGGGAAAGCGCAGGTTTTTTCATTCAACATATGCTGTGAATGATTTATGATTCCGTATCCTACAGACCCGTGGTTCGATTACCGCTTCTGTCGCAATAACTTGAATCTTAAATAACTCTTGAACTAATAATGTTAGCGCAATGAAATAGCGTATACATATATACCTCACCCCATAAGATCATACATCATGACTTATCTCATGTTGAGAAGAGATGTTTACCTTAACCGATTTACATAGACTTTCAAATCAAAATACTTAATCACAGAGTTTAATATATAAGCATGAGACTCAGACATAACAAGAGGACGTAATAATTTAGCTTAAGAAAAGAGAACGGATGCCCGTAGCAACAAACATAAATAGGTTAAAATATATCAAAAGGGTTCAAGAAGGTGTGTTTGAGGATGAAGTGAAGGATTCTAAGGGTGCCCCATAGCTGAGTTAAACGGTGTAATAGATGAACTTGAGAAAAATCGAACTGTTATATTAAGAGATGTATCAAAAGGCTCCCAGAAGGTATGATTGAAGATGGAGAGATGCCCAAGGGTGGTGATGGGTGCTCCGAATGTAACTTTAAAACTAAAAGGCGTAGCTTAGTCATGTTTATACTCGTTTGAATTGTCTAAATTTTATCTTCAAATCTAGTTATTTATTGCCTTTTTTAATTTTAATTTGTCTAATTTTTTCTCTCATGTGATTTGTACACTAGATAAAGAATAATCGTAAACTGCAAAAATGAATAGAGTTTTCTTTAAGGTTTTCTCCGATAGTAGAACCATCTTCTAACCCCTGTGGTAGCAAGATAATAGTTTTCTTTTAGGTTTTCTCCGATAGGAGCGCCACCTTTGAACCCCGGTATTGGTGGGAATGATGAAGTTTTCTTTTAGGCTTTCTCCGATAGTAGCGCCACCTTCGAATCCCGTTGGTGGAGGGGATGATGAAGTTTTCTATTAGGTCTGCGCTAAGTGTATAAAGAGACCTTGATCGAGCTTAGATTGTAATTACGCTAGTGTGTTTATAGCTTAGCGGAACAGCTTCTACAGTGAAATTTATCATCAGTAGCGCTGATAACTTATCAAGGTGAAGAAGAGAAGTGAAAAGGTGCATCAGACACTTACTTTAGCAACATATTCCCCGAGAATTAGCCTGCACACAACGAAAACTATAGCAATGGAAGCTCTATTAGACACTGCTATTTCAGAATTTAAGTGCGGTAAATGTGATAAGAGTTTCCTGAAAAACTACCATAAAAAGAGACACGAGCTGGTCTGCGGTCAGTATTATGAATGTAAACATTGTGCTGACGTTTATGGTACTGAAAATCACAGAGATGTGCATCAAGAACGATGCGAGAGAATAATTGCTGCTAAGAAACTCAAGATCGAACCTACCAAACATAAATTGCTGTTAATGGTTCCTGATGAAGATGATGTCGTAGAATATGAAACAGCTTTCCAGGATCGACTGAAATCATATTTCATCCAATGCTCTACATGCCAAGACCTGAACACATATCTCCAAGAATCAAAACAGCGGATAATTCAAGCCATTCAGAAGGAGCTAAGGGTTCATAAAAGTGTGAAAATTAACATCATGGCTGAATGTCAGTTTGTGAATGCCGTTGGTGACACTACTGATAAAGCATTTAAAACACAAAATCAAGCAATATTTTTAGAAAGTGACTTGGATGCCATCTTGGAGAGGAAATTCAAGAAACTTTGTACTGAAATGGAAGAAAGTCAACTTAAAGGAAGCAACTGGGCTTTATTAGCTGTTGACGGGGTTCGAGTTAAAATCAACAAGAATAATGGACTAAGAGGAAGCAGTTACATCCCTCTACCGACCTCTATTGGAGCTAAAGGAGCCTGCATAAATCCACAGAATTATGAAGATGAAAAGTGTTTTATGTATGCTGTTCTCGCCAAGTTAATTCAAAAGAATCCTCATCGTGTTAACAAGTATAAGGATCTTCAAGAGAGATATGACTTTTCCTGCGTCTCGTTTCCTACGAGCCTGACTGATATTCCGAAATTTGAACGAAGAAATAGCATATCTATAAATGTTTTCGGACTGGATGAGAAAAATCAAGTGTTTCCTTTGAAGGTTATCGATGAAGAACTGTCCGACCATCGTGACCTGCTTTTATTAAGTGATGCAGCTGGACGTCATCATTACGTTTATATAAAGAATTTCGAGAGACTTATTCATCAACAAAAAACCAAACGTGAAGGAAAACTCTACATCTGTAAACGCTGTTTTACGCACTTTGAGTATCGAAATGGAGGAGTTGAGAGGTTAAATGAACATAGAAAAATATGTAGCCAACACGGAGTTGCTAAGATTATTATGCCAACTAAGGAGAAATCTATAGTTAGATTCAAGAATCATGAAAGGATGTTGAAATTACCTTATGTCATATACGCTGACTTTGAAAGCATTCTTACCCCTTACCACGGGTGTTCTTCTAATCCCGAAACGTCTTATACAGTTCCATATCAGAAGCATATTCCTATGAGTTTCTGTGTTTATGTCAAATCCTCAGCTATAATTGAAGGTTTACAGACTGATCTTCCTACTGAACCCTATGTATATCGTGGTTATGATGCTGCACCGAAGTTTATGGAGTATGTAAGTTCTCTCGCAAAGAAGATTAATGCTGTATACAAAACTGGTGCTCCATTAACTCTAACAGATAAGCAGCAAAAATCATTCGAATCTTCTACAGAATGCTACTTATGTGGTAAAGAATTTACCGACGATAACTGGAAAGTACGGGATCATGATCATATAAGTGGTGAATATCGAGGAAGTCTACATAATCAGTGTAATCTAACCTGTAAAACGCCTAATTATATTCCTGTCTTCATACATAACCTGAGTGGATATGACTCCCATTTCATTGTTAAGGAGTTAGGCTGTACTAGCGATAGAGTAGAAGTTATTCCTAACTCTGAGGAAAGTTATATATCATTTTCCAAGTATGTTGGAAATATTAAACTTCGCTTTGTGGATACCTATCGCTTCCTTAGTACCAGCTTGGATAAACTAGCAAAAAATCTAACATCATATCCTGAAACCATAAAGTACTTTGGAGCAGAGCAATTCAAATCGATGACACGTAAGGGTGTTTTCCCCTACGATTACGTTACATCGTGGGATGTTTTGGGTGAAACAGAACTTCCTCCGAGGGAGGCATTCTACAACAAGCTGAACAAAGAAGAAATTAGTGATGGAGAGTATGAACATGCAAAAAGTATATGGAGACAGTTCAACATTAAAACATTAGGAGAGTATAGCGATCTCTATCTAACCTCAGATGTTCTTCTACTAGCTGATGTGTTTGAGACATTCAGAGACCAGACCCTGAAAACGCATAAAGTTGATCCTGCACATTATTTCACATCTCCTGGACTTACGTGGGATGCAATGCTGCTGTATACAGGAATTGAACTAGAATTGCTACAGGATTACGATCAGCTACTCATGGTTGAATCAGGCATAAGAGGAGGATTATGCCAAGTGTCTCATCGATACGCAAAGGCGAACAACATCTATATGGAGGAGTATGACTCAAGTAAGCCCTCTCAATATATTACGTACGAGGACGCAAATAACCAATATGGCTGGGCGATGTGCCACGCCCTTCCTTATGGGGGTTTTGAGTGGGTTTCTCCTGCAGATATTAACCTAGAAATACTTCGAGAAGATGACCCTCTCGGCTACATTTTAGAAGAGGATCTTGAATATCCTACAGAACTTCACGAGCTGCATAATGATTTACCATTCCTGCCCGAGTGTATCAAGCCTAAGGATTCTTCTACAAAGAAGCTAATTCCACACCTTGGATCACGAACTAAGTATGTGGTGCACTACATGACCTTGAAGCAAGCTCTTGATCATGGGATAAAACTGATAAAAATCCATCGTGTACTACAATTTCGACAGTCGTGCTGGTTAAAGCCTTATGTCCAATTCAATAACGGACTACGACAAGGATCTAGAAATGATTTCGAGAAGGATCTGTACAAACTTTTTAACAATGCAATGTTCGGAAAAACTATGGAGAATATAAGAAACCGAATGAATATACGACTTGTTACCGATTGGAAGACATTGGAAAAACTGGTTGCTAAGCCTACGTTCATTGATCGAACTATATATGGACCTAATCTGGCTGCCGTACACATGGCTTCGCGAGAGATAGTGTTTGACAAACCTATATACATTGGGATGTGTGTGCTGGATATCTCAAAAACCTTGATGTATCGATATCATTATGATGTGTTATTGCCGTATTACGGGACTGAAAATCTAAAACTCATGTACATGGATACAGACTCTTTCATCCATAGAGTGACTACAAAAGATATATACCAGGATAAGTTACGTTTTCTGGAGCATCTGGATACTGCTGATTATCCTGTCGACCATATATGTCATTCTACAAAAAACAGGAAAGTTTTGGGGAAATTTAAAGATGAAGCAAATGGAAAAATTATTTGTCGTTTTGTAGGGCTCAGACCTAAGATGTATGCTCTCGACATAGATGGAGGTGTAATCAAGAAGATTAAAGGCATAAAGCGTAGCGCAATCAGGCAGTACATCAACTTCGATAGCTATGTGGAATGTCTTAAAACCCAAAAGATCCTAAGAACTCCTATGAACTTAATCCTATCCCGAAAACATAATGTTTCTACAGTTGAAGCTAACAAAATAGCCCTATCGCCTCATGACGACAAGAGAGTGATTGCTGAGGATGGAGTATCAACATACGCGTACAGACACTATAGGATTGCAGAAAGTGTGCAACAGGGGACAACTTAGATCAGACGATAATGGTTATCTCTGTAAGCTAAGCTACAGAATGAATATTTACACAAGTGACATCTATCCTACGACTCTCACGACGCCTGAGGAAGAGAGAAGAAATAACAAAAATGGAGGAAGGCGTTAACTCTGCCACTAGGATTAAATTCTAGTGCTGGTCTCCAGCCCAGATAAAAGAGGAGAGGCGTCTACTACTGAACTACAAGCTGAGTATACCCCAATTTACTTTATACAAACACAAGTAAAAGCTTGGGAGGCGGATATCCTAAGGGAATTAACAAAATGTCCCACATAAAATTTATCTACAAGTGCTTCAGAATCAGTGGTTAGAGTATCAGGCCGTGTTAGGTTTAAAGCTTCATAAAAGAGGATAGTGGAAGCGAGGTAAGTGCAAAGAATACAATGTGAAAAACAAATGATTCAAAAGCAACACAAAGATAGGTTAGGTAACCACACCTGATCAATTAGCCAATGTAGTCAAACTACCAACGAGAGCACAGAACCAACGGAAACAATTAACTGATGTAATCACAAAATGTAACCAATGTAGCAAATTAACCACAAAAGCACAGTTAGGTTAGGTTTGCTTATAATGGGATGAAATAGTAAAGCACAAGTATAGGACTTGGGTTTGGTTAAATTATTAGGTTAGGTTAACTTATAATAGGTAAAGAACAAGAGTAGGAATTGGGTTAGATTAAAGTATTAGGTTAGGGTAGCTTATAATAAAGTGAAATAGTGGAGCCTAAGATTAGGCCCTGGGTTGGTTAAGGTGTTGGAGAATCGCATAGTTGGGATAGGATAGGTTAGCTTATAATGTGTGAAATAGTAAAGCATAAGAGTAGGAATTGGGCTAGGTTAAAGTATTAGTTTAGGTTAGCTTAAAATGGGATGAAATAGTAAAGCACAAGCGTAGGACTTGGTGCAGGTTAAAGTATTAGGTTAGGTTAGCTTATAATGAGGTGAAATAGTGGAGCCTAAGATTAGGACTTGGGTTTGGTTTAAGTGTTGGAGAATCGCACAGTTAGGATAGGTTAGGTTAGCTTATAATGGGGTAAAATAGTAAAGCATAAGGAAAGGTCTTGGGTTACGTTAAAGTGTTAAGTTAGGTTAGCTTATAATGAGGTGAAATAGTGGAGCCTAAGATTAGGACTTGGGTTTGGTTTAAGTGTAGGAGAATATCACAGTAAGGATAGGTTAGGTTAGGTTAGCTTATAATGGGTGAAATAGTAAAGCACAAGAGTAGGAATTGGACTAGGTTAAAGTATTCGGTTAGGTTAGCTTATAATGAGGTGAAATAGTGGAGCCTAAGATTAGGACTTGGGTTTGGTTAAAGTGCTGGAGAATAGCATAGTTAGGATAGGTTAGTTTAGGTTAGCTTAGTTTATAATAGGGTGAAATAGTAAAGCATAAGAGGAAGACTTGTGTTGGGTTAGATTAGGCTAGCTTATTATATATTGGAAATAATTGAGCTGAGGGGTAGGACTTAGGATAGTTTAATGTGTTAGAAACGTCGATTTTAAAATGAGGGGTAAACGTTTGAAATGGTTAAAAACATCATGAACTACGGTAAGTCAAATACAGCTGAACTCTACTAAGCATATCCAAAAGACAGTAAATAGAGCCCAAGAAGCTAATAAATACAGCAAAAGCCAGTAAATACGTCCTAAAAGCCACAAAATGCACAAAAATCCAGTAAAAACCTCCCAAAAGCCTCTGAATACACTTAAAAGCCTCTAACTGCGTCTAAAAATCCTCTAAATACAGCAAAAGTCACTAAATACGTCTCAAAATCTCCAAATACATAAAAACACCCTGAATACGCATAAAAATTCTCTAAATACGCCAGAAAGCCAGTAAATATATCGCAAACGCCTCTAAATACACTGAAAACTAAATACAGCAAGACGCCATCAAATACTTCTCCAAATCCCCTAGATCACCCCAAGAAGCCTCTAAATGTATCTCAAGCAACTAAATATGTCCCAAGAGCCTCCAAATACATTGCAAGAAGTTCCTAAATGCACCCTAAAGCCTCTAAATACCTCCCTAAGCCGTTATATACATTTCAACGGCCTATAAATACACACCAAGAAGCCCCTAAATACATCATAAAGCACCTAAAGATGCCCTGAAAGCCTCTAAATACAGTAAAAGCCAGTAAATACGTCCCAAAAGCCGCCAAGTACACCACGAGAAGCCTCAATAGACACCCCAGTATCCCAAAGCAGAAAATAAATAAACTGAATAGGACAATAAATGATTTAAATACATAGATTGCGCACGGCCGCCATCTTGCCCATAAACTGCTGTTCTGGAACCGTTCATTTTAACCTACTGCTACTGATTATATTTAAAATACAATTTTAAGTTTTACTTCGTATTATAAAGGTTAAGATTAAGTTTATTTTTACTGGAGCTCGTCTAACTACAGATTAACAAACTCCAGCTTCACATACAGATATCGGTGAGGCATTTGAGAAATTGGAAAACGGCGATTAAGTTAGACAATTGAAAGACCTCGGAGACCCAGAACTACCTTAAATAGACCAGATCACTTTCAGATGTGGAATGACCATACTTTGACCGGTCCACATTACCTTGGATAACCAGGTCTCTTCCCCTGAACTATTTTCCACACGGAACGAACAGAAATGAACTTAGAAAATTGAGGGAGCCACACATTGCATTTTCGACAAAATTTCGATAATAAATGAAACAGTTGAAGATTAAAGAATCAGTAACTTACTGTAATTTAACCTTTCTCAGAAGTTAAATGCCCAAATCCAAAATTCAAACGGACCTGCTTACCTAAGTCTGAACAAATAACGCGTGAAAAATTTCAAGATTTGTTATGGCTTTTCCGCTTTAAAATGCACCGCATAATGCACATTTTGTTTAGTTTCTGTCAGTACGTTCTTTGATATAATCCTAATACACATTTTTTGCATTAAATATAGATATGATTTGAATACTACAATAGATGACAGGTTAGGAAATGTAAAAGTGCTACACAATTACGTAAAAATGAAGCTTGCTACAGTAAAACAATAAATATTACACAAATACAACGATTTGCAAGAAAAACTTTACTTAACTTAAGAAAATGATGTAAAATTTTCTTATTAATTGATCAGTTCCATTTAATGGTTTGGGAAAAGATATTAATTTTTAAAAATAAACATCGCGTAATGAATTTTGAAATACCAGCAGTTGATTTTGCTTTTTAGGTTTGTTTCGTTTTCAGATTTTGGTCATACTGGAAAAAAACATAGTTACATGTGATAGTATCCTTGACGAAGAAGTTTAATGACTGAGGATGTGGACGAATGTTCGTGAAATCCATCTCATCAATTAATAAGAAAAATTTACATCATTTTTAAGATAAGTGAAGTTTTTGTTGCGAATAGTTGTATTTGTGTAAGTGTACATACTTTATTATTTTTTGCAGAAATAGTTCTAATGCTGCACCAAACTACCCATCTATATTTTTGGAATATAAGCTTTGAAAATGAGCTTTCCAAATTTTACTGGAACATTTCTCATGAGACCAGATTTTTTTAAGTATGATATGTAGCACCCTGAACATTAATCTAACTTTAATCCGCCTTTTTAATTCCACACATGACCAAAGCCCATATAAATACCGGTATGAAGTGAAACAGAATTATTCAATGGTCGTATTTGCCACCTCTGGAACTTTACGTTCACAGGAAACTTAAAAAGAATGGGACATAAATGTCTTTATATCATGTAGTTACAGTATTTATTTAAGTTTGACCTGTTAAATATGAGTTTGTATGTTATGGCAGTTTTAAAGTTTATCTCTCTCCTTATGATTTTTAAAGTTTATCTTAATACGATATGTAATACTGCCTTGGTAGCTGAGCTCCATCGCTGATATACACATGATAGAGCGTTGAGGTTTATTGGCCGTCACTGACAAGTGCTCCAATCGCTTGTTATCTTATTTAATAGAAGAGCGAAATATTAGTAACCTGGCGTAGAGTGAGTTCCGAAACATACCAGGGTCGGCTGATAAGTCTCAGGGCTCACATACAGGCGCCACTGGGTCAGTTTGACGGATAGCATCATATAGTTTAACTCTACACTATCTTGTATCTATAGTTACAGGTCAATATCTTGTTTAGTTTTTGAATGACAGCATTTTAAATAAGACAAGTGTAGAGGTTTCACGAAATCGGAGGATTTGGAAGAAAGAGCAGTGATTAAATACTTCCATTTGAAAGGCTTAACGCCTAAAGAAATCAAAGAGGAAATAGATAGTACATTGAAAGACTTTACCCCTTCATATACAATGATTGCAAGGTGAGTTGGAGAATTTAAAATGGGACTACGAGCACTAGTGATGAACCTTGCTCTGGACGCCCTGTGGAAGTCATAACTCCAGATATCATTGAAAAAATTCATTGTTTAGTACTGGAAGACCGCAGATTAAACCTGTTTGAGATGGTAGAGGCTGTCAACATATCAAAAGAACGTGCAGGTAATATTTTAAGTAATGTTTTGGTTTTTCACAAGGTCTGTGAAAGATGGATGCCGCGTTTGTTGCCTCCTGATCAAAAGCTGCAAAGAAAAACTGTTTCTTTTAAGAATTTGGAGCTCTATCGTAAAGATTCCAGTAAATTTTTGAGACGGTTGATTACCATGGATGAAACGTGAATACATCACAACACTATAAAGTAAATCACAGTCAAAACAGTGGATTGAGCCAAGTGAACCAACTCCAAAAAAGGCAAAGTCAATGTTGTCAGATAAGAAGGTCATGGCGAGTGTTTTCTGGGATTCACAGGGAATTATTTTACTGAATACTTGAAAAGGGGTAAAGGTATCACTGATAATTACTACGCAAGCTTACTGCAACGTTTGAGTGACGAGGTGGAAAGAAAAAGACCTCTTTTGGCAATGAAAAAAAATCTCGATTCTACACGACAATGATCCGGTCCATTGTTTAGTCAATTCAATGGGAAAAATGTGCTAATTAAGGTTCGAATTGCTTGAACATCCATCCTATTCGCCAAACCTAGCACCCAGTGACTACGAATTGTTCCCGAACCTCAAAAAATGTCTTTGAGGACGAAGATTTCACAGCATTGATGTCGTAAACAGCTATTTTGAGAACCATGATAAATCGCAATACATAGATGGTTTAATTAAATTAGAGCACCGTCATGGCAAATGTATTAGCCCTTCTGGAGATATCGTTGGGAAAAAAAGAAAAAATATATACATGTTTTTAATTGTGAGTCCCGGGACTTATCAGCCAATCCTCGTATTTCTATCTATCTTTTTTTTAAATAAATACAACCTTATTGAAGCTACCACCTAATAAATGTCACTATATCCTTTAAAAATTCGTCAAAATGTCAACCCTCATTGAAGGTTCTGTAGTGTACGAATATTTTTCGTTTTGACTGTATGAGTAGGTCGGTCCGCCGCTACCTATAAATTCGTACAGCAGAATCGTGGGAGCTGCGATCTGACAGCCGTGTGACATTCAAGAAAAAACACATCATTAACAAAGAAGCACTTGTATAAACACAAGAAACTATCATTTAAAAATATTTACGATTTTTGCCACGACGGGAAGAGGTAGCTCTTAAACACATAGAATTGACAGAATTAAATACCATCGTAATAAAGTTATTGAGGACTACGGGCTAATTAACTCAGATTTGGCACTTTCAGTAATTAAAATGCAATCAGCAAACTCTGCCCAGCGATACTAATTACTCAAGCTGTTCATTTCCTTAACGTCATGATCAAATATGACGTCAAGTGTTAGTTGACCTTGAGTAAGCAATTGTTATTCCCTCTCACATCTGTCATGTTCTTTCATGTAACGTTTTGGTGAACGTTGAAAGTTCATTACTTTTTTATTCACACGGCATCAGTTCACAAGTTCGACTGAAGTAAGTTGTCAATTACACAATATCTCATTTGTGACTGCTTAATCAGAGTGAAGCTACGGCTGCATAGTCTTTGAATCTAACTGAAACTGCTTGTGCTGGAGTTAAAGTGCACATATGTTCCCTTCTTAGACTTCATTATGCTTTACTATTTACGAATTTTCTGGAAAATCTTCATCTCACATTCTTGGAAGATGCAGAACTTAGATACCAAGTTCGGTGTTTAACATGGGTTTTGTTCTTGAACTATGCAGAGATCACAGATTTTTTCCCCAAAAACATTTTAAGGGAGAATTGGGGCATATATTTCAGTTGAATTATTCCCGGGATCGAATGTAAAAAATAAGGGGTAGAGAAACTGAAAACTATTGTGTGTTTCAAATGGGAAGGTGTTTGTCCTTGAGCGCTACTAGATGAGCAACCAATCGGAGTACTGCGGTGTTGTATTGCATTCCACCTAAGTGGTGTGTGACGTGCGCCAAACTAATCAATCTCTAATAAATACTATTCGCGCTAAAACAAAAATTCAGATTGTGCAGAAACTGATCCATGAGGAAGGAGAGAGTAATGTATTTAACATAACCGTAAAAAAAAACAACATATTTTTAGCAATTCATTGCGACGTAAGCACTGTAATGAATATAATTATTGGTTGGCATGTATGCGTGAACGTATATTTGAAATTACGCAGAACTGAAACGTAAACATTTGACATGACGCGGTATAGACCCGCTGCTGGGGCGGTTACCATGGATTTATCTTTGTTAACAGAAACTTGTCAGATAACGCACTGATTATTCTTGTAAGACAGAGAGGTACTGACGCGCCTCCCGTTCGTGTGCTAAGCACCAATGAACGTGTCACTTCAGCCAATTGAGTTCGCAGGAATCTCAAATAACAGATATATGTTCACTACACGTGGAGTAATCAGTGCGTTATCTGAAAGCTATCTATTACCAAAGATAAATCCATGGTAACCGTTACAGCAGCGTGACTATAAAAGAAATATGTATTTTGAATAAGCCAAGGTGTTTGTTAAATTCGATGAGAGGAAACGATACAGTTTTTGCTAGTCTGGCAGAACGTGTCTGGTCACATTTCTTTGTTTATGAATGGTTCGTAATCTCTATTTACTCTAGAGTTCAAAGCAGCATTATTCAGTTACTCTTTCATGAAAGTGTATCAGCTGGACCAATGAGACGCGATTTACCTTATCCACACAATCGAATAGAGTTAATGTGGGCTCAAATTATGTTGCAAACAGAAATAATATATTTAAACTGACAGAAATTCAACGCCTTATTCACGAAGAAATTGACAAGAAATACAAAAAGAGTGGGAAAACTGCGTGAGACATCAGATAAACTACAAGAAGACGACCATTGGAAAGAAATAGCACGTAACGAGATTTTGGAATCTATCATCATAAATTTGCATTACTCAGACGATGAAGACAATGACAACGACGAATTATCTCTTAACGTAAGTAACATTCACAGCTATATGGATGCACCGCTGGTATTTTCGTTGGATTAGAAAAATAAGTAATTCATAAACTATAATTAGCTTTAAACTATTTAAAACATTTGTGTAATATACGAATATTCATGTTGCAATTGTGATTTCAACAACGGCATTATTATACAACTTTGGAAAATTCAGTTTGCGTTCCCTTATGCCTAGTTCCACGAACACTCGCAAGTGTGCGAGAGAGAGGGAAATATAAAAAGAGTGGGGATAACGAGGTGCCAACGATGAAGGCTCTAACGCATCTGATTCGCTACAGGCGAGAACTCTTCCCATTTGAAACACATAATAAACTGAAGTATTCTAATTGGAGAAGGCAAACTTAGACTAAATATACCAAAGCTCAAAGTATTAAAGGGATTGTTTCTAACAAAAATTAAAACATACAGCTAAATATTCAGATATTAATTAATAAAATGTGGGTTGTTAAATAACTCGCTATACGATCATATATTAGTATAGCGTCACCCGAATGTTGGGACACCCTATAGAACCGGCTGGAAGCAGCAGCAGGAGACGGAGGCGTTCGGACACGCCCCCTCGTTAAAGCTGGGGTGGCTGGAAAAAAAAACATTACCGTACCGTCTCTTTCCGCTGCCCTTGATTTCTCGAATTTACGGGATATTTCATCTAATCCAGAACATTCTCGATCCCCCAGCTGACCCTATATAAGCAACACGCCGGGCAGTAAGTGAGTCAGTCAGTTAGTCGGTTCTTGGCGTAAGAATGCAGTGCTAGTGGACGACGAGAAGACTGTGTGAGTGCATCGGAGGATTGTACGTAATTACGAGTACAAGTGAAATTGTAACGGACGAACTGGTGAATCGTAATTGTATGCATTACGTAAGTCTGTGTAATTGGCAAGTGTTAAACTGTAAGTCGGTGGAAATAAAGAACATTTTTGAGTGGTGCAATTGGACTTTTCATTTCACGAACCCACAAAGTCACAATAGGAACTCCGAGTACTGTGGTCAATACTTGATGCTGTCATGAGTAATGTACAAAGTTCAAGAGGTCATTGAACTTCTTTGTAACTTTTCACAATGTGCATGTTCATATTTATCGAGTTTAAGAAAAAAGATTACTCAGATTGTAACAACAAACCCCAAATAAATGTTTGGAAATATATCAAAATTAAATTTCACAATAGCTATTTATGTATCATGTATGTAAAACAAGGGTTTAGCGGAAACATAGCGGCGCCTCCTAAGAAGCGTTGATTGTCAGAATACGAGATGCGTATGTAGGTAGCAGTGCTTATACTGAGCCCTCGTTCCTAAACAAGCTTGTGACTGAAAATATGGGTGAGAACCTCAATGATATTTCAGTCGAACCAAAAACATTGAATCGGTGCTGCTAACAGCAAGATATTAGCGACATATAAGAAGAAATATATCGCATGTAAAAAGCAAAATAAACAGCGTTTCTCGTGAATGAAGTGCGCTATTGACTTATTTACATGGAAAATAAAAGACATTGAAAGCTTCCTCACCGTGATGTCAAATACTCAATGTTTCAAGTCACTTCGTATTTAAAAGAAAATACTCCTATAGCATTGTATGAGCATCTGCGAGTCATGGATCTTGAGTCACTGGAAATGTCGGAGAAAATAGTAATTGATTTAAGGAATTGTTCTCAATTTTCATTTCCACTGCGAAATACATATTTCATTTTGTGAAAAAAATCTGATAAACAATAATTTTAACTTGTATTTGTTTTTGAACGATGAACCGCATTGTGAAATTGTTGATAAATTTATCATTAACATGAAATCTATTGGCTTATATTTTTTATTTTACGATAAAATACTTTATTTAAAAAGTTGTATAAATGGTTAATTAATATGATTTTCGAAAGTACGCTTTCGGTGTGTTAAAAGTCCTACGAGCGGGATGTTTTGGAGAACGTATACTAGAAACAAAAGACAGAATTAGCATATGTCGCTCTCAAAATTAACATTTAAAACGTATGTACTATATACTGTACAACGAACAGAAGATCCCATCAACAATATGATAAAGCACTCCTCTTCCTTGAAGCTGGAACTACGTTTCGTTTATGTTCTTACCTAAAACCTGTAAATCATCTCTTTTCTTCCCCCTGCAGTAGTCGAATAAACGTGTATCTGCCAAGGCCTGTCTCTGCATTCTGTAATTTCTGATATTGGTTTGTTGGCAGACATCACAAATGGAACATTTATCAACTTTTCTTCTAGTTCATGACTTGTACTCTCCAACCCTCAGCTATCTACTCTATTACATAGATAATGCATCAGTATTTTCAAAGCAATTTCGTAAATGTGGGCGGATTTTCCTTTGATTATCTACCGATGTTCAATATCTTAAGTTTCAACCGTACGACTGCATTACTTGATTCATTGTAATAACAATACGTTAGAAAACCGAACTAGGCTCGCGAGCTTCTGAGAACTAATATAACAACAACAAAAAAACGGTGCGATTGTATTACATTAATGTATTAGGAATTTCAAATGATTAAATAAAATTAGGCGCTAGCATTTTCAAACGATATCAGTGTAAAGGAACTCTTGAAAGACTAATATAAGGAAATTAATTTAGTTAATCATCACTGTGTGCCCAGAAGCACGTTTCCTCGTCTAAAGACTTTCCACTAAAAATAATATATGATTAAATTGGAAATACGGTGCCTTTCAAGTATGTTCCATTATTTTTTATTTTCAAAGCACGACTCTCAAGGATTTATATTAAAGTAAATGTTTAACATATCTGCCTGACAAACAAAATGTATATCATAATGTTTCTGGATAAAGCATGTAAAGTCTGTTTATTCGGAGTAATTTTATTACATTTGACAATATCTTACTACTCAAAGCATAAATCTCGCTTAACTTGTGTCAAACAACTTTTGTAGTGTACCTATTCCGCAGATACTCTTTATTGGTTTTAATTTTCAAATAATAACGTTTTCCCAGGGGTAAGTCGTAAATTATTGGATTTTCTCGCGGCCGCAAAGGTGATGAGATTTTAAAACCGTCACATACCAACCCACTGTTTGAAATCTCTTACCAAAATTATCATTTTAACTTTTAAATTCATCTTTTGCCTCTAACCGATGAACTTGATGAACTTGATTATCTCAAGAAAAGGACAGAAGTATAAGCTTATATCGGCTGGCCCCGTAGCTCAGTCGGTAGAGCACCTGCCTGCTGTGCTAGGGGTCCCGGGTTCGATTCACGGCGGCGAGGGTGGGGCGTTTTCTCTGACCAAGATGATTCCCCACCTTCCCCAGACTCTGGAAGTATGAATGAGAGTGCAAATGTATGCGTGATCTAATGATTAAAACCCAACGAATACGAGTTAAAACTTTCGATATGTTCCGCCGATATGACAGGGTATAAATGGAACAAAAAAATAGTAATAAGCTTATGTAACAAGTTTCCAGAAGAATGGGTAGAGAAAATCACGTGAGCGAACAGCAAATACAGCAAACTGGTAAACTAGAGTTTTAAAGTATTATTTACAATTTCCCAACAATAAGTATCGTAATGCATAGCACAACCCCAGAGAAATTTGTAACTGTATTCCACAAATTAAGTCATAGCTTTAAAAATGTAAATCTTGCACTTGAGTGAATTTTATTAGTCATTAGCATGTTTTGTTGATCTTTGTACGGCAATGGTGCATGTTTTGAAGCCTTGCCAGCACATATGTATGCATAGTTGGCCATTTTAATGCATACAAATCTGTTATCAGCATGTAAATAGGCGTGACAACATCATTTCCTAACATAACACTGGCAAATAATTAGCATGTATACTGGAAAAGTTACTATACCATGAACTTTGCGTACGGCCCTCCAGGCTTTATGTCACCTCGCTACTTAAAAGCTCACGTTTATCCTTATACATCATTACCCAATTGCAAACCTGTATCCTTTTACTTGGTCTAATACTCTGTATATTTCGGTTTTGTGGTCAAATATAGGTTCAAACGGGACTATTATGATGCAAAACTTTAAAACATTTCAACAAATATGTTGTCTGCAACATCCTACCAAAAAGACGGGAGAGCAAAAAATACTAAAGAAAATACTAAAGCGTATTTTTATCTTCTGTATGTACTTAGAGACAACATTGTATTCCACCCAAAAATCACATATTGAGATTTCTCCGAAAATAATACGCATTGAGATTCCCAGAGTAAAAAAATTGCCAAATTTCGTATTTAAGTACAGTATCTTCCACCGATGCGACAAGAACATTTTAAAGAAATTTCTCAAAAACTGCTCTAACGATCTGAAAATTAGCATGGCAAATGTTATACCCTGGATTTTCTGGAAATGGGCTCTGAAGTTTTCCTCATTCTGAGTGACTCATAACTCGTAAACTGTAAGAAATAAGATAAAATCTTACTACTAGAAATGTATGTTTTGCATAAATATATAATGTATGCCCAATGACGTCATAATTCGCCTTTTTCTCTCGACCAAAGAAGGAGGATGAAATTTCAAAGCTATTACAGTTCAAGTAGATCTTAAAAGACTTAACTATTATTAAGTCTACATTATTCCTGTATTCCTATTGTATCTATAGCAAAATATGCGATAAGACAATTACAGCAAATGTTAATTCGCAAGTAGATAAAAGAATAAGCATTGGTAACAAGAGTAAAGAAAGTCGTGAGATCTAACACATTAGATTTTTAATCTCCTTATTGATTATTTTATCTCAAAAAGATCTATATCACCAGAGCTGTCATACTTCTGATTATCTCACTCTCACTAATAAAAATAGTAGAATGCAGGGGCTATTATGATACAACTTATGATCTCGCTCTCCAACGAACGACAAGCCTCTGCGGTAACGTGAGGTCCATCGGGCTCTGACAATGATTTCATTATGACTTTTCCGGATCGGTAGCCGAATGCTAGGGTGGTTATTCTACTAAGAATTTTCTTTTCCAATTATTAACTTTTGCCTAATACAGTGGTGAAGGGCCAGGCGAAGGCGTTCGGTATATTGCACCGAAACGGAATTGTATGGTTTACAGATGTTTTTAAACGGCGTTTGACTGACTTCAGGGAAACGCAGGGGCGCGGATAAAGCGGGGCTAGCCAGCACCAGAAAAAGTTCCATCTGGAATCGCCAGCGCACATCGTCGTCGTGCTCAGGACCCCTTCCAGCGCTGTCAACTATTTCAACAGCTGTAGCTGCTGTTTACCTCCAGTCCTTGTTGATTTCGAAGAACGAGACGCTTTACTAAATAAAACGTAGCCTTTATAGAATAGTGCCTTCCAGTCACTCACGTTAAAGGTTTACTTATCCACTTTCACTCCCCACTCACAACTGGACTTTGTATTAAGCATCAATCCTTGTGAGCTACAATTTATTTTAGTAAGTCTGGTTTGGAAATCAAATCAGGTTCTGGAAGTTCTGCCAACATTAACACAAAAAGCTACAGCGACGTACATATATGCATTTAACACATTTTCTTGTACTCGCAATGAATTTGCCTATATATCTATCGTACTCTACGAACGCCTCCGTAGCGTAGATCGTTAGTGTCTGCCTCACGTTAAAAAGTTCCCATGTTTGAACCTCGGTCAAGACGGATATAATTTTTCCGGGTTTTACCTTATCCTAAAAGACGAATCTCACTTAACTCTGAGCTCCATGAATTCTGGGCTCATTTAGACATCATTTCAGCCATTTGATTCATTGTACGATATGACAACGTTGGAGGATGAAAATTAAAAAAAAAATCACATTATGTTTTTAGAAAACTGAACAAGTTTTGGCACACTGATGTTACAGATAAAGCTGGGATTTTCTTTTGTAAAGTGAAAGCAGGTCCAAAATAAAAACACTCCCATGTTGGCTTTCTCTTTCTTAAACCCAACTCTGACAAAAAAGAGTACTTACCAATTAGAACGATTCACTCATAATATACAATGCGATCCATATAAACCTGAACTATTTCAATGGGCCAATGGGAAACACGTGCAACTTTGGGAAAATGTAATACACAATTGGGAGATTGCATTTCACTATTTACATCTCAGAGAAAATGTTGGAAGTGTCCTCCACCAGCATCTATGCATGTTTGTACTCGTCTTACCATATTCTCTGAAGTTTTACGGAGAGTATCCTCGCCAATGTTACTTATTTCGGTTCGAAAGGATTCCTTGAGAACATCAATTGTCCGTGCCATATTCTTGTACACTCTATTTTTTATATACACCCACAAGAAAAAATCCGATGAGCTTAGGTCAGGGGATCTGGGAGGCCACAGACCTTTTGAGATGATTCGATTATCAAAGAAACTGGTTACAAGTTCCATGGTGTCATTAGATGTATGGCACGTTGCTCCATCTTGCTGGAAATAAACTTCTCTCAATTCGATATCATCCAACTGCTCCACAAATGTATTGAAGATACCCATATAAACTATTATGACTGCACATTTAAGACCGTCAACTGCCAACAATTGACAGTATTGTCAATTCTCCCAGAGCCAGTGGGATCATTAAAACAAATTTCAACATTCTACGAGCTTTCAAAGGGAAATTATGGCCTACTGAAATGGTTAAGATTTATATGGTTCCTAGCATATATGAGCGCTTAACAATTATTTATTGAGAGAACTTACACACACTGCTATTTTTATCATTTGAGTATTTTTTCCCTGACTTTGTAAACTGGAGTGCAGCTGTGGCCGATTTTCCCTTCGCTACATACAATCTTGTTGTAAGGTGGTCTTTAGTATGGTCTTGTCCGCAGATACTTGCAGCATCGATGCAGAGCATAGTTAATTATCCCGAGTACCTCTTTTTCATTTTAATATACGTATACATCTTTTGTGGTGTAAACTTTCCAGACCGTCATATTAGCTCAGCCGTATTGTCACTAGCTCATTTTTGTTGTGAATGAAAACACACCTATTAAGCATGTGCATATTTTTGCGTGGTTGTGCTAATTTTCACTGTGAATGACACCATAGATAGGATATTACATTCCTAAAATTGCCCACTTTGATTATTACACTCCGAAATTGATTCGAAATGGAATGCCATAATCAAAACCTAGGTATGCAAATTAGTCGGTAACATAGGAAAATGACGATCGCCTTCTAGAACTACCTGTGTTATGTGAAAGGCTAATTCCGCTACAACGTCCTCAGTTTTGCAGGGAAAAGCGGATCGCCGCAATATATGGCCGTCGCCAACAGGTTTTTGTATTTTCAGCTGAATAGTGATATACTGCACTGGGCTGGACGCCAGGTCATTACATAAAAACAAAACTCCTGTATCCGAAACCGCGATCGAAACCGTCGCCGAAATGTAATATTACTTCCCTCGCAAGTGACGAAAACGGAGCCACATATACTTCCCTAACAGTTTATTGCGAAAAAATAAAATGTTATTTTCCAATTCTCCGTGAAGCTAGTAGGGCAGCCAATGCATTTGCCTTGTTCACCAACAGCAATGCCAACTTACCAGATCTAAAACAATGCAGTAATCCAAACGGAATTAAACTCTACTGCTTACTCTTCTATAACACTGGGCAACAATGAAAATGTTTTGGGCTTAAAAATAGTGAATTTACATGTATTTCCATCTGCTGAATTAAAAAATCACCATAAAAATGATAGATTAGCTCTTGTTTTGAAGATAAAGTGACATTTCATTTTTTAGAGTGAAGATTTTAAATTTGGAGGAACTTTTTGGGAGTTGGCACACCAGTCAAATAACAAACCACAATAAGAGATACATTTTTGGAAATTGAGGGATGCAAAAGTTAAGCACGGCGTTTTTGTCCGACCACAATAAGAGAACTTGTAAAGGATCCAACATTTGACCAAATTTTGGAGGGGAAAGAAAAGGAAGCTTTGCAACAACAAAGATGACAACTACAAGCATTTGGTGACAGTACTCCTGCAAAAATACCGTAACCTTGGATGCAACATGTCCCTTAAGATCCATTTTCTCCACTCTCACCTAGACTTTTTCCTTCCTATATTTTAGTTAATTGATGGAAATTAATCACTTTTCTCCACACTAGCCGTATGTAGGCTAAGATGTTTGATGGATAGAGTCAACATGAAAAATTCAATGCCATGGCCGGGATTTGAACCACGGATCTCCTGGTTTCCGTCCAGTCAACTGGAGAATTTAATGTCAGGACGGTGCGTTGGCCATGGTAGCTCAAAGGTTAAGAGCGACTGGACGGAAACCAGGAGATCCGTGGTTCAAATCCCAGCCATGGCATTGAATTTTTCATGTTGACTCTATCCATCAAACATCTTAGCCTACATACGGCTAGTGTGGAGAAATGATTAATTTCCATCAATTAACTAAAATATAAGAGTTAAATGATGAAGCCTAGGACTCAAGTACTTACAATAGTAAGTCGCCACAAACGGTGTATCTCGGATGCGAGAGCCCCTAGTGGTCTACCGGGGAAATATACGAGTCAACTGGAGAATTTAATGTCAGGACGGCACGTTGGCCATGGTAGCTCAAAGGTTAAGAGCGACTGGACGGAAACCAGGAGATCCGTGGTTCAAATCCCGGCCATGGCATTGAATTTTTCATGTTGACTCTATCCATCAAACATCTTAGCCTACATACGGCTAGTGTGGAGAAATGATTAATTTCCATCAATTAACTAAAATATAAGAGTTAAATGATGAAGCCTAGGACTCAAGTACTTACAATAGTAAGTCGCCACAAACGGTGTATCTCGGATGCGAGAGCCCCTAGTGGTCTACCGGGGAAATATACGAGTCAACTGGAGAATTTAATGTCAGGACGGCACGTTGGCCATGGTAGCTCAAAGGTTAAGAGACGGAAACCAGGAGATCCGTGGTTCAAATCCCGGCCATGGCATTGCATTTTTCATGTTGATTTTTCCCTCCTAGTTGTGGAGAGTTGTTGTTCTATCACCAGACGAAACCCGAACCTTCCAGAAGCGTAACTTTATCTGTGACAGCCAGCCTTTTATCTCCTGCTATCTTTAACTGCAGGCTCTTTGTGTACACAAGCCGCGCTTATCTCTCTGCACCGAACCTTTTGTGCGCGTCGCCGCGACAGTATTTTATTCCAACTCGTTAAGAGACATCTTTTAAAAAAAAATCCATATAAATGTCAGAAGCGGAAGACGTTCTTAGAAATCCTCATGACGCATTTTTGGAAGACAGTGAACTTCATATACTATGGTTTGGATGTCTTCTCTATTTACGAGTAACTGGCACAAAAAGTAACTTGAGAATGTTGCAAAATCCAAACCCATACCAAATCTGACACGAAATTCAGACTTTTTGCCTAGCAAAACACTTCCATATCAAGCCCTAAATGCATCTTATATAGCAGGACATGGGATATGGACAACTCGTACTTTGCATTACAAAAAGATTCCAGACAACGAAGTACTGGAGAGGAAAACTACTGAGAACTTTGGTGTCAATAGCAGCACATTCTTAATTTCATCAACAGCAAAGAAAACTTCATTTTCAGCTTACAGGAAACAGTTTAGACAGCAGGAACTGGTTGGAGATAGATTGGATAACAAAGTTAAAAAGCGCTACTCCGTGCCAAATTGTTGCTAAACTGTAATGCGTTGAGCGGGGAAAAAAACCCAGAAAGATGGAAAACTTTGCGGCCAGCTAAAGACAAAGGCTGGTCTGTGAATTAAATAGGATGCGTGCGTCTGTTGCACGAGCTGAAGCGCTTGCAGATCGATTGCGGTCGTAGCAGCAAACAGTCGCGTTTCTGTATCACCTGCTGCTTCCAAAACATTGTTTGCAAAACCTCTTGGCAGCAAACCAGGCCTGGACTCCAACGTAGAAAGCTTTGACTATCTAATTTTGCCTTCCACAAAAAAGTTACTGTTAAAAGTCGGATATTACTTTCAGGTGAATTTTCCCAACCTAATACTCTATTCTACTCTATATAAACTAATAAGCATCTGCAGAAATGGTTCTTATTAACGTGTAGTAGGTACAAGGGAAATAGGGGAATACAGTACGCTATACGCAACAGTCCAATCTTTTGATGGCTTTGAAATGTTTGCCCTTGCATGGCCAATAGAAATGAAGTGAAAAAATCACTGAACACAATTTTGCACTTCAGAAAAGTATCGTCCCAAAATTTGATAAGGCTATTTTACCGGGAACTCAACATTCTTTCGTCCACTGAATCCCCAAAAGACATTTTAGATTAAGATCTGTGCGCGTCTATAAAGAGTAACTGAAAAACGAAAAGTAGGTCAAATTTCAAACATTGTATTTTTCAGCATCTTCCAAAAATGAGGCACGGAAGTCCCCGCTCCTTATACAAGATATTGAAAAACATTTCTGCTATTTTTCATTTTCTTAAAAACGGCTCTAAAGATTTTGACAAAAATGTCGTATATATATGGTGAGCATTCGAGTTATACAACCTATATATTTTTTTTCCAGGACAGGGACCAAATAGGAACTTCCGGTTTTTTAAAATACACATAACTCTCTTTGGATTCTTGTGAATGCGTGACAGATGGCAGCACTGTACATAGAACTCTAGTGGCAGCGGCGAGAGTTAGGGCTGTTTTTATTCTTAAAATGGCGACGTTTTCACTGCAAGAACAGCGTGTAATCATTCGTGTTCTCCATTTTCGTGGTGTGACACCTATTGAAATTCATCGCCAGTTGGGTGAGGCATGTGGTGATGGTACCATGGATGTGTATAATGTGCGTTCCTGGGTGCGACAGTTCAATGAAGGCAACAATGTGACAACAAAGCAAGACAGTCACGGTCTCGCACCAGCCGGTCTGACGACATGATCCAGCGAGTGGAGAGCGTTGTATTGGAGGATCGCCGATTGAGCGTTGCAGATATCGCCTCCAAAATGGGAATTTCCGTGGGATCTGTGCACACAATCCTGCATGAAGATCTGAAAATCCGAAAAGTGGCTGTGTCTTCCAAGTAGGTGCCACGAATGCTGACGGATGATCACAAGGTTGTGCGCGTGGCAAATTGTCAGGCGATGTTGACGCGTGATGACGGCATGAATGGAACATCGATTACACGCTGTTCTTGCAGTGAAAACGTCGCAATTTTAGGTATCAAAAGCAGTTCTAACTCTTGTCGCTGTCACTAGAGTTCTAAGCACTGTACAGTGCTGCCATCTCTACCACGCAATCACAAAGAGTCCACATGTATTTAAAAAAACAGTCGGTCCTGAAAAAAACAATAGGGGGTGTTATAACTAGAACGCACCTCGTACTAACCCTCCTTTATTTGTTTCAATTTTCTATTACAATGAAATTTTAAAGTTTAGGCAACTTACTGAGAGGAAAATACAGAACTCGATAAAAACATACGTATTTGTAGAGGATTAAACCTGGATGGCCATATCGGACGATGAAGGAAAGGATGAAATAATGCTCAAATGTGTGAGGGTTTCGTAGAGCTTAGCCTTTTCGACATTCGTCTATCCAGGAAAGGGGAAAATCTAAAAAATAATAAGGGTAACTCAAACTAACCGAGACAGGAACTCGGAACCTTAATTTTTAAAGACTTTTCCACGCACATCAAAGTTTAAGATCATTGCTTACATATTTGTCACATTCTTAGAGGAGAAAACACACGCAGACACACCTTTCTCTAACGAGTTCTTTCTTTAATTATTCAGGGAGCGTTGAAACATGTATTTCCAATGCTCGGTACGAATTTTTGTGTAGGATGCCAAACTTCGTGTTCTTACTGTACACATCGGAAATAAATCTCTGTTTTGAACATTTTGTAGAGTTAGAATAAACTTTCGAAAGGCAACAAAAAGGTAAATAAATACAAATAACATAATATCTCAGAGAAGCTGTGTCAACCAACTGTACAGGTAAACATACTGCAAATGTAAATGTTGTAGCAGAAAGTGAACTATCGTGGGTAGTCTATTCAATTCAAACTGTCATGAAAGTTTCTGTTACGCAACTAGGTAAGACAATATACTGGTTCTCAAAAACTTAGTCTCCTGAAGTCTCTGTTATGAAAACAAGTATTAAAATATTCTGAATTACACGAAAGGAAATAAAAATCATATTCTGAGAAGATAGTGTACTTATTTTTTAAGCTATTGAATGGTGGATGGAAATTCATAAATGTCTATACAGACGGTTACCGGAAACCAACCAGCAGCCATTTCTCCGTTTTTCTTAATATCCTTCCATATGTTTACATTTGGGACATACTGTCCAGCAACGCAAAGAAGGTCCCTGAAAGGAATGTGCTCTCTTACACAGTGGGACAAGGACAGCGAATGTGTGTGGCAGAGAACGCCTATTACACAAGGAGCAGAACCGTTAAAAAAACGTGCCCTATTCATTCTGTACACTAAAACCGAGAAGATTTATTCACAAAAGTAGAAGCCGTCAGAATGTTTTTGAATGGTCTGTAACTGTACTGACATGGGGTGTCATAAACCTGTCCAGGGAGGGTTTGGGGACCTTCGCCAAACCCACTGCGTCTCAGGCCTCGGAGACTTACCCTCCTGTGGAGGACAGTAGCAACATTTACTGATTAAAGAATATCTTTTGTATGGAGCTGTACCTACTTAGGCTGAAGGAAGGCACGGGGCAAGTGGCTGTTTACAAAGAGAAGAGCGGCACAGGTATTGTTTGTTCCGCAACCGGAACGTGTAAAATAGTTCCAGGAGGCAATTCCAACTCCCCCACCTTCTCTCTCTCTCTCTCTCTCTCTCTCTCTCTCTCTCTCTCTCTCTCTCTCTCTCTCTCTCTCTCTCTCTCTCTCTCTCTCTCTCTCTCTCTCTCTCTCTCTCTCTCTCTCTCTCTCTCTCTCTCTCTGGAACAAAGCTCTGGAATAAATAAAGCCTCCCTACTGCACACGAACAGATGAAGGAAGATTCCCTCTTTTTTATTTACCAGGGTGTGCGCTCTACAAATTAAGGGTGTATTTTTTTAGCTCCGGCGGAGGCTGACACAAATGGAAAGAGGGAACGTTTGCGCTGGACACAATTCTTATACCTTTCTACTTTTAATGGCACTTCGTACGTTTCAAAACGGCGGGAGCTTGCAAAGTGCGATGTTAAATGAGCCCACCTTTATGGGCGAAGTTGAAAATGAGCTCTTCTCGTATCCATGCAGTACAGAAACAGCCTGTTTCGGTTCCCAGTATTGGATTCTTTTCACTTTTTTTTAAAAAAAAAAAAAAAAAAAAAAAGAACCTCTGGCTGCGCTTTAAATAAATATTAATCGCAAGAGAAAAAAAATTCTGAAGTGTTAAATTCACATGACCTCTATTCTCTATAGTTGGGTGCACAAATTATACTTATCAAAGCTTATTTCTCCGTCTATTTCATTAAAGTTGAAATAAATCTTGGCAGAGATTACTAAATTGACATTTCGATATAGTTACAAAGGAATGACTGTCAATGTTTAACAATTGTATGCTATATACGGGCCTTAAAATTCCATACATTTTCATGCAACCGCGAGAAACTACTATCGACTAAGTATTGAATAATTCGGACGATTAATAGTGGACAAAAAGAGCAATTTGAAATGAACTGTACACTTAATAGGCATATATATTCCTTTTATTATTTTAATTAACCTCCTTTAATCGGTTAGGTTATATCGACGATGAATAAAATGGATGAAATGACGCCCAAATGAGCCCAAGGTACCATACAGTTTAAGAGTTACTTGATATTCATCTTTCAGGATATGGGAAAGTCCTGGAAAACCCCTCATTCAGGTAACTCTCCCTGACCGAGATTCGAAATCAGGACATCTTGAAAGTGGGGCAGACACGCTACCACATACGCTACAGAGGCGGGCTGTACATTTTTTCTATAGTGCATTCTCGTCTGTCTCTTAATGTTTGCCAGTTGTACAAGATTACACAATATTCCTTTAGATTGAAGAAGACTTCGAAAGCTATTCTCGTAAAATTCAAGATATAGAATTTGTCATCTAAATGCCTCCAATAGGGTACAATTTTAATCGAAACTGTTAGTCATTTTTGAAAAAAAAAAAATGGATACGTAAAAAGATCACAAAATGTTCCAACCAAAGATAATTTAAATGCGGAATTTTCTGGAAAATGTTTATCTGATAACTTCGAAAGATACTAGCTTTATATATCATGTTTGATATTCATCCAACTTTTCGCTTTTTTCCTGCTCCTATACACATCCGTGTTTACATTTTCGTCAAAGAAAATTACTCCAAAGATTCTGTGACCGGATATGCCGCACCACACCCGTGAGGTCTCGTAGTACACATGATTTTCTGATGACGGATTCCTTGTATTTTGATAATTTGCAAAGTCTGTGAGATGAAACCAGCTTCAGTGGTAAACCACGTCTAGTTTAATATGTCTTGGTTTCCTTCCACAAAGTTGAGGGACCAATTGCAGTTCATTTTGTTCGGGTTCTTTCAGCTCGTGTACTCCTGTCACTTTGTATGGCTAGTTCTGTATGCTTTGATGTTTGGACATCGTTACCGAGCAGCCGGTCTCTTGTGACAGATGGCACAAAGACCTCGGTGGGGATTGAAGCAATCACTCTGGAGAGCTGTTTGACGGCGATTAATGCTTCCCTGTTTTCACTGAAAAATGAACCAACTTCTCCAACAACCTTAAAATGGTCTTTCGATCAGGACCATAACGACCACAGCACTCACCGCGGTAAGTTCTTTGTATGATGTTATCAGAATTAGTGAGGCAAATACATTAAGTATACTTTCCATTTTAAACAGTTACAGGGTAAGAACAGATAACCCGAGGCAAACATCGAAATCGAAATCGGTGGTCATCTGCACTCACTGAAACGCCTGACTTCGTGCATCATTGCAACATACCTGCAACTTAAAAGTCAGGTATTACTCAAAAAGCGTTGAGGCGTATTGACCTTCAGGTGACCAACGCTGCGATTGTCAGGTCTTATCTGGTCGATTAGAAGAGTGAAATATTAGTAAGTTGATTTACAGTAAGTTACGAAAAACAAATAGAACGATTGGAAGCTGCGTGTGTTTACATGATACGTTTTCTCGCATCTGCCGATGTATGACACATTGGTGTCCAGAAGACATGATTACACCTGAACAGACTATATATACAATTGACTCACCGTGTATGAGCGATAAGCTGAGGTAAACATCTCTGTGTTGCGATTTTTTCCCGATACGCTTTTAGCTTTGCCATGGAGTAAGCTTTACAGCTAATTAAAAAGTGAGACATCCCACTGAAACACCCAGTGTTCATGTTTATCAGTTGGGTTCCTAAGAGAAACGACTTCCAAACCATTACATAGCGACTAGCTTTAAAATATTTTAGTATCGTTTGAAATTTATTGTATTCCAACATTCCTTTTGCACCTAAATGCAACAAAATAATTTTTTGCAACTGCTTATCTCGTTCAACATGACATAGATAGAGGAATAAGTAGTCAAAACAGTTGCAAGAGAAAAAGTCATGCGAGTGCAACGCAGATATTTTGGTAGCTCGATTTTATATAGGTATCTCTTATGGCTTACCTTTATAGAAAATTCCTTTCAATGCACAGAAATTTCACAGGTTATTCTTGCTAATTCATTATATACCTACATCGTATTTCTAATGATGGTGACTTAAGTATATGGTATTTTAATTAAAATCATTAGTCATGTCTCAGAAAATAACCAGGGAGGACATTTCCATTTAAAGAGAGGGTTTTCTTGAAAAGGCTTCTTTTGGAGATACTGAACATAAATATAAGTGGTATTCATCCGATTTTTAGTCACATTCTTCATATACACCTACTCGCTTACAGAATCCTAAAATATTTCTATTCTTGTAATTTAGGGGGTTTAAAACATGTATAACCCATTAAATGTCGATATCGAATTTCTGGATGGAATGCAAACTCTACCTTCTAACTGTGATAGACAAGATAATTATGTATCTGACCCCCCCCTCCCCATTACTGTTTTAATGAAATCATTTTAATTATTTACTATAAGAATTATTGGATAATCATTATATTCAAACAGAAAATATTATAGTACTCATAATCATTAAAGGCTTTCCTCAGCGATTAAATATCTTGCCACCACGCCATGTTTACCACCACGCCTTTTATCTTAACTAATTATTTCACGTGACTGCAATACCAAACCGCCACATTCGTTTAGGTGACAATAATTCCTGGCGAAGTTATTTATGTGTACTAATTAATTTGTTCATTAAAGTCAAGCTGATAAATCTGCACTTCGAACCAGTTTTGCAGTCTGCCCCTTCACGTGTTTCGTCGGGAACTGGTACAAAATTCTTTAGTCGCGTTGTTTTGAAACGACGCCTAAATCTTGAAGGCCCTGTCGGTTACGTCCCCTTTCTCTCTCGTACAAGGTGAGAGGACAAGAAAATAAAAAGTCTTATGTCAAACAACTTAGAAAGGATAATATTGACATGTTTAGGATTAATTTTGTTTTTGTTATCTCATTAAGATGTGTAAGTATCGAGTTAATAGTTAATTAAGTGTCATAGATAAAAGTAATCTATGCTAATTAATAACTACCAGTAAATAAAATAACATACTAATCGACAAATATATCAAACCTATCAAAATGCATTGCAGTGCTTACGTTATTCCATTAAAAGAAACTGACAATTGTATTAGTAGTGCACTTTCCTTCGCGAAAGGCGGTCTCCTTTACCACTGTCTTGGCCTAACTTGCAAAATACATTCGCTTCGTGAAAATTAAAGCATTTAAAATAACTCACGAAAGGTATATTGCCACCATAATTGCTACTATAATTCTGATACCTGCAATGATATATGAGGCACTGAAGATTATTCCAATCTATTTACTATTCCTTCATCAAACAGGATATGAGAACACTTTCTATATCTGAGAGACAATGCTTAGGATAAGTAATACAATTATTGTCTGCACATAAGAGAAATGAAAGTTCTCTCCGATTCTGCCCAGTCTACTTCGGATTCAATTAGGGCTGCTTGTGCGTTCTGCATTACAATGCAGTAGTCGATCTTGCTTGAACACAAATCTATACTGCTGGAGTCTGCATGACAAACAATAGCGCAGCGAATATATAAATCTTCATAGTCAGGAGAATCATTCATATTTTCATCACAAATCGGAAACTAATTGCACTACTTATATTGGATGTTTTATAAGACAATAATAATGTATATAAAAGTAAATTACACAAATAGTAAGTCATCACTAATGTCAATTGGATCTGAAGGCAAAGCCGTCGATATGAACTAAGATGATAAAGGCGGTTTATAAATGGAGAAGGGGGGGGGGAGCCAACATAAAAACAAGCTTTAGTAAGAGTAGTTGGTAAGTTGAGTAGAGAATCATGTGAACTCACATTACATTTTTTGTTTTTGATTTAATCAACTTTATATGCCCAACGTCTTGTCTCTGTATTATAAGCCTTACATTGTAGGTTAAATCAACCATACGTTACACTGCAGGCACCTTGTATAACCTTCTAATTATGTTAAACTATAGTGCAATGGTGTTAGTATACCTAAAGGCTGGCAAAGGAACACAGTTACTGATTTTCTTCTTCTTATAACGCAACTACAACTAGACCGCGAAAAAAAATGCAGTTGGAGGCGTGGCTTAACAACTCTAGCTTCCCCCCCCTCTACCGTCACTTCAGGTTGCCTCTCCTCCACCGCGCGGGCTGCACTGTTCATCTGTTTCACTCGCTTTCGCTTTCACTGTTACATTCACTCTTTGCATTTTCTGCCGAATCACTACTTAGTTCCTCAGGGTTTAAACAAACTATGGTTCTATCTATTTGCTGATCGATTCTGAGGCCATGTCCGAGGTAGTTATTTTCTGTTAACTTTGAAAATCAAAACAGCATTAAAATACACGCGTTTGGTGTGCTTTCTTCTGTCGTATGCAGGAAGGGAGGGGTGAGAGTCACGTGATGTTTGGATAGCGAAAAGGGAGAAGGCTCTCCTCGCGCATACGCACACCGACTGCATTTTGTTTGTGGTCTACCTGTAAAATCCTGTTGGTTAATTTGCCAACTTACTGTTAACAATGTACGTACATTCACTAATTTGCGTCAATCTAATATATATAATTTACGTCCTCCAACGTTGTCATATCGGACGATGAATGGAATGGATAAAATGATGCTCAAATGAGTCCAGGGTCCATGGAGCTTAGTTACCCTACATTTGTCTTACAGGATAAGGGAAAACCCCGGAAAAAACATATCCAGGTAACTCACCCTGACCGAGATTCGAACTCGGGACCTCTTGAACGTGAGGCAGACATGCTACCACCACGCTACCATGGCGGGCAATCTAATATAGGTTCACTTGACCACTGTTTATCATTATTTATTTTTATATGTGTATATTTTACAAATTGTTCTTCAAAACTGTTTTTCCATTTATATCATCAAAATTAGCCAACTGGTGTAATGAGACTAAACTGCAAATTGCTCCCCAAAAGTCATCATATATTTTATTTAAAGGAAAATTAAAACGAGATCCGATTATTAAGTATAATAATGAAAAAATTAAACGTTGTAGAGAAATAAAATACCTAGGTGTTATGCTGGATGAAAAATTTAATTTTATAAATCATGTAGAGTATGTTAGAATGAAGGCTGAAAAAGTTATGAATAAATTAGCCACAATTGTCAATATAAAATACAAAATTTCCTTAAATAATATTATCACCTATCATTATACTATTTTTGGATCAATTGTTACATATGCCGCAGCAACCTGGGCTCAAAAATTGTATAATTTGAATATTAGAAACAAATTAAGAAGTACACAGAGGAAGATCCTGCTTCGCCATACGGGTGCTGTTTGCACGACATCTACAGTAGCACTCCTTGTAACGACAGGAATATGGTCCATCGATCTTCTAATTAGATTGAGAGGTGCAATGTTCTGGTTCAAGAAAAATAATTTTGATAAAGTAAATAGTATAGTTGGAAAGGCGTGTAATACCAGACAAGATATCAAGAAACATCTGTTGAAGGATTGGCAGAATGAATGGGACAGTATAAATGAAGGTAGAAGAACTCATGAATTCTTTCCATTTATAATCGAACGCTTGAAATTGAAACATGTAAAACCCACGAAAGGTCTAATTCATTTTTTGACTGGACATGGACCTTATGGTACATATTGGTATAAAGTGAAGAAGTTAAATAGTTCCATTTGTAATATATGTAGTAAAGTAGATAATCCAGAACATGTTTTATTTGAATGCGTTAAGTATGGCCATTTAATTACTGAAGAACGAAATAAATTAAGAGGATTTAATTTATGGAATATAATAAGAATCCCAGAATTATATAATACCTTGGCCAAATTAGCAAATACCATCAGCGAATTAGCATGGAAATCAATTCTACCCAAATGTATACCTGTTCAAGAAATTCAACCACCAATTGAGTTAAGAAGATCCCAAAGACGTATTAATCCACGTAATGAAGAAAATATTATTATTTAAGAAGAATATGGATATTAATGATTAGCAAAATATAAATAGTAGAAGAAGAGGATATTGTGTTTCCCTTGGTCGACGAGATTGGGGCAACAGGAGAACTAGAGCGGTAGCAGAATCCGAAGGTGATGCAGACAGGATGAGGGTGGCGCAATTCCCCTTCCATGTCTACCAGTTCTGAGGAGGACACATAGAGTTCCTGCCGGCGAATCAGGTACCCGCTTCAAGGTTGTTGGTGCAACTGATCCAGTAATGTCCAACAATCTGTATAATCGAGGAGGTGATCGCAGAAATGAAAGTGTTTTAGTGTTTCAGTGTAATATAGTATCCTGTGAAATCTTTAGAGGAGGGATTGCCCTCCCCTCATCTTAAATATAATTTTGAGTAGAGTTAATAGTATATTTTCTGGGGGGAGGGGCTTTGCCCCTCCCCGTGGTGTTTAAACTGAATGATGAAGTTTATTTGTGGTTTAGTTTAGGGATGGATTTTCCTTCCCCGGTGTAAGATGATGAGAGAAGTGTTGTAAGTAATAATGTGGTGTAGTAATGGATGAGTAAAGTTTTTGGATGGTTGTTTTGTAGTGAAGGATATTGGTGAATTGAGTTTGGATTATTATTATTATTATGGATAATTTGAGTGAAAGATGAAGGAGGATCTGAATGAATTATTTAGAGAAGTGGATATTGGAAAAATGGATTTAAGGAGTTGATTTGATAAATTATAGAGATGTTATTTTATTTAATTTGGTGTAAAATGAGGATAGTTAAATTTTGAGAAAGTGTGTTTTGAGAAATTATAGAATAGGAATATATATATATATATATATATATATATATATATACATATATGTTGAAGAACTAGTAGATTTAATAGTTGAAATGTGTTTTAGTATAATGTTAATTTGATATTTTTGTGTTAATAAGGTAAAAAAAAATTAAATTCTAAATAAATGAAATAAATAAATTAAATTGAATTGTTTGGTTTGGTTGTTTAAAGGTTATTGTAATGGTTTAATTTTGAAATATATGAAGGTTATTGAATGTATAATTATTATTTGTTTAATATGTTTGAATTGTATTGTTATTTTTGAATTTGAAATATATATTTTATTTGATATAAAGTAGATTTGAAAAAAAAATATTGATTGGTGTAGAATTAAAAAAAAATAATAATTGAAATTGTTTGTTTATATAAATTGATATAATGTATTTTAATTTGTTTAAAGAATCTGGAGTAAATAATCTGTAAATTTTGTGATTATTGTAATGTAAATTTTATGAATTATTTTTATATAAGTTTTTGGTTAAATGTATTGTAAGTTTTTAAGAAGGATTTTATCAGTTAAAATGGTAAATTGATAAGTTTTAAATGTACTGGTTACCAGTACATTAAGTATCGGTTTCCGGTATTGTAGTCTTATTTTGTAATTTGTAGCTGGTTGCCAGTTATTTGTATACTGGATTCCAGTAAATTTTTATTAGTTAAATCGTAAATTTTTAAATTGGTAGTTTTTGTATTTGTTTAATTTTTTTTTCTTTTTAATTTTTGTTTATTATTTTATTATCTGAAAAATGATTGTTTAAATTGTATTTTTGTATTTATGTGGTAATTAATAAATTAGAATTTGGAAATCATGTCCCGGTATAAGAAATTAGGTACCGGGATTAGATTTTCAGATTTTATTTATTTTATTTATTTATTTATTTGTTTTTCCATTTACTGCAAGTTAATCGTGGCTAAGTATGACATATTCTCATAGGTATATGCTAGGTGACGGCAAATAATTTTTACAGAAAACTGTACCGAATGTTTAGGTATTACGCGATTCCTAGCCTTTATGTTTACACTTAAATTTAGCTGCCTTCCTATTCTCTCGTAGCCATAAAGATAAGCTTATCATCATGCATCATCATCAAGATAACTATAGGATTTATACGTTTGTGCTACCCAAAACACCAAATTCCATTCTGCAATTAAACATTCAAATATTCGTGCGAAAAACTTACCTATAGATGTCTTAAAATGACCGTGGAATCTGCAACCTGGAAGGGATAAGAAAACTGTTGTTAAGATACATCAAAATGCATATTCAGTATGTATTATCAGTAGAAACTAAAATTAATTATCTGTGTAAAAAGTCAAGTATGCAACAATTTCACGGCGTACCTTGCATACTACCAATTTAAATTTGCCCCCCCCCCTTATGCTCTACTGTTCTAGAATTGGGAATATGAACAAAGGAGGGTGAGTGTAGGTTACGCAGTAGCATTGGTCTGAGTCTATGAGTCAGTCATTTTCTCCTATCCGACTGCACGTTGTTGTACGTTAACGGCATTGCTTGCAATGAGAAAACTGAGAGAGGAGTCATGGCTTAGAGCATGCGAGAATGCGACAATGTACTACCTCTATCTCGCTCTATGCACAGCTTTCTCCCCATCCGTCTGTGCTTTCCACTATAGTACAAAGAGGCTTCTTATTTGTTAAATATTAACCATGATACAGATATGCTTACAATAAATAGTTTAAAATTAGGAAAAACAAGTACGATGAATGGTAAACATGATCCAGGTAATATACCACTCTTAACTCTCCTTTAGATAGAAAAGTACTCAATTTGTTTTTTCCAAAAAAAAATTCAACATCTTTATTGAAATTTTTACTTTTTCTTTTTTCATTTTTTATTAATTTAGGTCCTCCAGCGTCAACTCATAACGGACGATGAATGAAACGGGTGAAATGATGCTCAAATGAGTCCAGAGTCCATAGTGCTTAGAGTTACCTGACATCTTTCATGATAATGTAAAACCCTGGGGAAGAAGACCTTATCCAGATAACTCAACTTGACCGAGATCCGAAGTCAGGAACGTGAGGCAGACACACTACCAGGCACGATACAGAGGCGAACTCTTCCACTCATTCGGAATGTATTGTCGTGAGGCATTGTTGCGACAGGCGCGACCAGCGCGCGCGAAGAGATAGTGCAACGCGGAGATAAAAGTTTGCCGAAATAGAGAAAGAAAGAGACAGATAGATGTCTGGAAGGTTCGCCTTCTGGTGCCGTCTTGATTGTTACAGAACGTTTCACTAATTTCTAGAACAATGAGTGAAGGTATAAAAGAAGCCGCGGCTAGTTTGTCAGGGGACAGTCGTAATTAGACTCGATAATCGTGTGCGTGCAGCTGTGATTTGTGGTCGTGTGGCAGACGACCTTGAAGGTTGTATTTGTGTATGTTACGTAATTCTGCTGCTGCCAAGGGCTGTACAAACTTTCTAAAGAAATAAAGAGCAGTTTGAATTTCTGCAAACTCGACTTTTTATTTTACGAATCCACAAAGTCACAGTATTACGTATGTTATCTTACTGGCAAATCATAAGTAAACAAAATTTCATATTTTTAAAAGACACTATAGGTTGGAAGAACACGTTTTTGTAGTCATTTACGAGATATCCGTTATCATTGGTTTGAATTTTTAATAACTTATCATTTTTAAAAATGCTGTCGCTAGTCAGCTTTCACTCTCCATATCATGGAAAGAACATGGAATATAGCGGCCCGCACTTTTACGGATGCGGTTTTCTCTATCCACATTAAACCTACGACATTTGTAATGAAAATATTCGGCAAAGGTTCATCTATGATTCACATGGTATAAAGAGTACAACTAAATATGATATGCTGCTCTCACATAACTTTCTTTATCCTTTCTTTAACACGCACTTTAAAAATCTTATTCTTTCATATATATATATATATATATATATATATATATATATATATATATTACGCGTGTTTAGAATGATAATATGAGATTATAATATATTCAAATCTTTTAAGGGTGTTCATTATGTGATGCTTTAAAGATGTATGAACAGGAAAAGAAATAGATAACGACTTCCCACTTAAGAAAAGCCTAAGTATTGGACAATTCAAATTAATAATGAGATTGGAAAACTGTAAAAAATTGCCATAAAATGTGTGCCTCAGCGACATCGACTGCATTTTATATGCAGTAAGATTTTGTGTATATCTTACAGTTCCTCACTTGTGAAAGTCATTAGGAGTAAAGGATTTCAGAGGTCCTTGCCAGAAAATCCAATATATACGTTTCATTTGACTTAAAAATAACAAACATGTGGTATTGTATTCAAAAGGATTTTTTCAGAAAATAAATTTAAATACCGAGTTTGATATTTAACATACTTTTTTCCACTCAAGTTGTGTTTTCCACTCATTGTATTATGTACATTTTATCTTTACGAGTAATCAGAAATTACTTCTCAAGGGAAGTAAGTCAACTTACCTCCCCGCTATGAAGGACTGAATTTAGTGTAGGAGCTGAAATCATTTACAATATTTCTATGCAATTCAGAAAATACTCATATTTAGTTATTGTTACCCAAAGAAAATTATTCAATAATAAAATTAAAATTAAATACGAATGAAACAAATGTAACTTGGAAAACAATAACAGATGTGAGAGATTACTTCTTGAATTGCATAAATAGCTAATTAAAATAGAGTATTAATAGAAACGCATTATAATTACTAAATTCAATATTCATTTACATTTTATATCCTATATTTTATTTAAAATTTATTGTAATATCGAAATTATTGCAGGATGCTATATTTGAAACAACTTTTTGAGCTATTTCAGGAATTAACTGTTTTTCTTTCTTTACTTCAATACTTTCGTGAAATTAAACCATGTTCATATAGCAACCACTACCTACTTGTATACTCCTCCACAGGAGAGAAAGTCTCCGAGGGGCGAGACGCAGGGGGTTGGCCGAAGGTCCCCACAACCTCCCTGGGCAGGTTTATGACACCCCATGTCAGTACAGTTACAGACCATTCAAAAACATTCTGACGGCTTCTACTTTTGTGAATGAATCTTCTCGGCTTTAATGTACAGAGTGAATAGGGCGCATGTTTTTTTAACGGTCTGCTCCTTGTATAGCAAGCGTTCTCTGCCACACACATTCGCTGTCCTTGTCCCACAGCACATTCCTTACAGAGATTTTCTTTGCGTTGCTATACTATACTAGAACTTCCACTTCCTCCGAGCCACTTCTAATCCAAACAAAAGCCACGCCATACTCTTTACAAAGCGCCACACCCCCGCAGACTGCCCCAATTTCAGCTACCGAGGTCGAAGGATAGAGTGGTCTAACTCTGTCCAGTACCTAGGAGTTAATTTGGACAGAGGTCTAACTTTTCGCCGACACATCAGGGACCTTTCGGCGAAGGTACAGGGAGCAATCGCTTCCCTGTACCCAATGCTGGGGTCGACCTTGATGCCAGTCCGAGCGCTGGTAATCCCGGTGATGCTATATGCCTGTGAGATCTGTGGCATGGCAGTAGATAGCTGGATAGCATAGCTTCAACGTGCACAGAATAGAGGACTACGATCTATCTATTCTGTGGGACGTTATTTCCCTACCAGGTTGCTCCACGAAGCATCGGGTCTTCCATACGTGGAGGATGAAATTAGGAGCCGGGCTTCAAAATTATACGCAAGTTTACCATCACACAGAAGCACCCTTGTCAGATCATTGGGAGATTATGACCCCACTAGACGCCGATCTAGACTGCACCGTGTCCCCCGTATGGCATGCGGCACCCCAGATAACCCAGGAGCTAATCCTATCAGCAGCTAAAGCTGAGCTCCTCATAATTCTTCTAAGCCGTTTGGCATCTAAATTTTTCCCCAACTAAAAAAAAAATTAAAAGGATTTGGGTGCAAAGTACTGCATCCTCCCCTTCAACCCGAAGGTACTTCGGTAACCTTTAAAATTTACTCCCAACCAAAAGACCTACACCACCTTCATCCTACAAACTTCAAATCTAAATCTTACCTGCGGTAAAACCCTTAACGGGTGGGCACGCAGCAAAAACCTTCTGGCTGTATACAGCCAGCCAGCACGAGCGAGCCACTTCTATTCTGTCACTCATAATGACACAAAAAATCAATATGTCGCCACCCTTTCATATAAAATTCAACAACTACTCTCCCATAGCAAAAACAATACAATGACAAACAAGAGAATGTCAATGAACAATTTGACTCATTAAGTAATATAAATGGATAGGTATAACATAAAATTGAAATTATGTACCACAAATAACTAATAGGTACATGATAAGCATGAGTGGAAAAAATCTTATATACAATTATATACAATTCGGACTTACTTCGTTCGGGCGCAAACGAGTCCTCCGTTGGTAAATTATATCTATCTCCCTAATAGCATAAATAACTGTTCCTTCATTTGTTCAACACAGATGTGCGCATAACATACATAAAAGAACGTTGTCCCAAAATGAATTTTTGTGTTTCGGAGAATATAAAAACGTGTATTTCCTACGAAATGTCGGTATAGAACTTCTCGGTGAATACATTACTTCAAGTTGTTCTCGGGAAGCAAGCCAGGTGAAAAGACGATTAGTGATCGACGTTTCGGGAGTGCATCTCTTCCATCATCAGGATATTTATTAAATGTTATAACCACAAATGAAACACTGGATGCACACAAATATAAACAAAGACAAAACAAATTGTTTATACTTGTGTTATATCCAGTGATTATAACATTTGTGGTGGAGCCAGACAAAAATTCAATGCCATATCCGGGATTTGAACCACGGATCTTCAGATCTCCGTCCGGTTGCTCTTAATCATTGAGCTACCATGGCCAACATGTCAGTATGGCATCAAATTCTTCAACTGACTCGTGTTTTTTTCTGGTAAATCACTAGGAGTTCTCACAAACCCACGAGACAACTACCTTAAACGCGACTTACTGTGCTGTAAGTACTTTAAGGTCCGGGCTTTATAGTTCAGACCACTATTAAGTCCATTTTCTTTACTTGCTGCATGTATGTAGCAGAAAGTAATACTTTGTAGAAGCAACATAAAAATAAGCGATAAAGTGAGAGAAAGCAATGTGAACGTAAACCCCGATTTAGTTTCCTTCTTTTCCACCGACAATCCATGTGAGTCATAAATGTTGGAGACGGGAACATGGTATAAACTGGATGATTCCAGACTAATCGCAGGCTATTGACCCTGAGAGGGCAATTCTTCCAGACCCATGCAATCAGTTTCCAGTTTCCGGCTCTGCCCACATATTCCGGACCACAAATCCTCTGCTCGTTTCATCTGCCGACCCATTTCTTTTCTGTCCCGTCTCTTTAGTAAATCTCCATTCTTCTGCTTTATGCCGTAGTCTAAGATCATTGACTTAAGTCGATCGACATCCCGCTTTACTACGTCCCCAATCACTGCTTGGCTTTCCGTTGTAACACACGATAAAAACCAACACGTTCGTAATATAGTTTCCATTTCAAAACAACCTGATGCATCACATCTCTATACATTCTTCTAAAAACTACCCCTGCAAATGCGGATGCGCATTTAATGCTCAGAGCTTGATATTAAAGTCACTGCTTCTCAACTATTTGGAAATGATACACTGCCTCACACATTGATAAGTATCTTTGTTAATATATTTCCCTTTAGTAGTAGCAGCAGTATTTGTGGGGAGTAATCAACGGACCCTAACCTCCTACAGGTCATTCGTACTATTCCTGTCTCCTACTATGAGTAGTGAACACTAGAATACCCAGGCTTAAACGCCCCATACGTCTAGGATCGAACCCAGGAACTAGAGCTGCTAAGATATCTTCCCCTTTAAGCCAGGGATCAGTTTGACGACTACAATACTCCAATCTTGTGTATGTGTTAGCTCAAGAAGGCATCGCCTGTAACCACTTTGAATATGTTCTTTTCTAAGGTTCACTTAAGCCCGACTACATGGTCTTATCACAACTGTGATAAACCAGGAAAGCCTGGAAATATACTAAGTTTTGTTGTCAGTTTCTTCCACTTAGTATTTTTATTATTGTTTTCGCTTTGAATTTGGTATGTTGGTTGACTTTTTCATTAAATTATTTTACTGATTCACAGGAAAACTTTTTTGATTTGTGCACCTTTTAACTTACCTTGTATTGTATTTAATCCCCAAAACCTCACTGGTACCAAGGCGGCCGGTTCGATCCCAGGCGAACTGAAAGTGAGATTTATGGTGGACAACACGACACTGAGGCGGGTTTTCTCCGGGTCATCCGTTTTCCCCTGCCAGCATTCCACCAATTGTTCCATTATCTTTCCTATCATTTCATCTCGCCCTCATTCACCATCCACTTCCCACTCTCATACCTGGCATTGGGCTGATCACACATCCTGGATTCCACATCTCACTGATCCAGAGATTCCGTTCCTCCACCCTCATAAGGGTTATGAGAAACAAGAATACCCTAACACCATGTAGCGGTTTAAAAGGGCAGTTAAAGAAGAAGAACCTCCAGATATGTGTTCAGATTTATCGAATAAACAAATAGGCATTTTTAAAAGAAGTATGTGTTGTAAGACAGCTGAAAGAAAAATCCTGCCCCCTCAACTACCCTTTATATGGAGCATTTTTTCAACATTTTCTCAAAAATGGCCATGACGTTTTGATTAAAATGTGTTTAAGATACTTTCATAACAAATGATATACAAATCTTGAACTTTCTGAGAAAAATACAAAGTAAACCATAAGCGATTAACTAAAAAGTCCACTTCAAAGGAAACAATTATTTGGTAGTTAACCATTTCCACAATATTCCTTATTATTGCTTTCAATTTTAAAATACTAATTTGTTTTCAAATGGGAAGTTGCCCTTATTTCTCAAATTTTTCTTACTTAATTTTGAAGTACTCACATAGTGAACAGCTCTTAAAGAATTTAAAGCCTACTATACTCCAATCCCATGTACGTGGAAGAAAATACTTAAAATACTTAACTTGATGTAACAAACGCTTCTAGGAGTAATTTGTAGACATTGAGTAGGGAAAGTCATGTGGGTGCAACATCTCAGATTGTTTTGCTAATACATCTGTTATTTCATTAGCAATCTTTCCGAATGTATTCAAGATGTTTTCAGGCTTCAAGGCACGTGAAAAGGCGTTAAAGAAACTGAAGTTTCGGGAACGTACATCTCTCCATCATCAGCATAGTAATCATTCCGAAGTTTGCTGGAATACACTGTAGTGCGATATTGTTTTTAATATATCAAATCATAGTATGTACTTTTTTTTTTTTTTTTTTTTTTTTTTTTTTTTTTTTTTTTTTACATTTCTGGATAATCGGATTATAAAGAGTACGATTTTTTTTTAAAGTAGGATTCTGAATTTCTCGAGCCAAAGGATGTATTTATTTTCTCCCCCCCCCCCCCTCTAGTTTTAGACAATCGGTACATCAATTGCACCTTTTGAATCTGATAGTGTTATAAAATTCTATACTTACAAAGCTTGTTCTACCTGCTACATTTTTTAATTGTTCCATTTATATACCGCCTTTGACTGCAATGGTCCTATCGGCGGCCGTTCTCGTTTGGAACATATCATGATGGTGTTATCTCAGAGACGTTGGGTTGGTGGTACTTAGCATTTTTCTTTTTTAATCATTAGATCACACACTTCCCGACTCTGAGGAAGAAGGGGAATCATCTTGGTTGGAGAAAAATTCCCACCCCTACCGCCGGGAATCGAACCCGGATTATCTGCTACTTGTTAACAGAGATAAACATTAATGACTACACATTTCGTTCGAGGTACACGAGGGATGCAGGGGTATAACGTCTTACATTTTTTGCGTGTTGCATTCGCACAATTTGGCCGTGCCGTGGCTGAGTGGTTAGACCGCTCAACTCTCACCAAGGCGGCCTGGGCCCGATCCCAGGCGACCGTAAATTGAGATCTGTGGTGGGGCGGGTTTTCTTTGGGATCTCCGGTTTCCCCCGCCATCTCATTCCACTGGTGCTTCATCTTCATCTCATGTATCACCAGTGTCACCGCGTGCGGTGCCGTATGTAGTAAAAGAGGGCGTTAAACACTACACATTTCATTTTTCACACAATTTTCTCTATTTAAGGCATTTTTCTTTAAGTTTCAATTTATTATTACGAAATTTTATTCAGTTAAACGAATTAAACTTTCGTAGAATTATTTCCCTACACACTTATTGCAGTAAAAGGGAAATGCAGGAAACCAAAGTATTACTTAAATATTTGAAAATGTCTCGTGAAACACTGAACTTTAAATTACATATCCTCTACAGTTCATCGCAAGGAAAGACTTAATAACAACGGTACTTCAAAAGTATGTATTGAAAAAAAAGATCGAGCCAATAAGAACAGTTAATTCGTAAATCCCCGATACCACAGAAAAATCATTTTAAATAAATTGCGTTTTTAAAGAAATTAAGTTGTTTTCTGAGTAAGTTTTTGTACATAATCTTATACAACGTTTCTTCGGAATAAAAAGGACTTCAGAGGCTTAAATAATAGGGTATGTTTATAGTTTTATTTTCATAATAATCATGCCCAGAAAATTTCATATATGCATTTTGTGATGAAATTGTATTGAACATCTGGTATTGTAATTAAAATCGTTAAAGCTGTTTTTGGAAAGGAAACATTTCAAAAAATCTAACATTTTTTCAGGTAATGAATAGTTTGTGGTGGAGAGTATTTTCTTCAAAATTTTCGAATTACATATTTGAAAAATATATAAACTTAAATGCTACGTTTGGTATTAATATTTGTTCTTATACTATAGGTTACAGTCTGATTTTTAAAAGAAGGTACGCGAAGGTCATCTGTTTCTCCACGTGAGGTTCCGCAATGTTGACCAACAGCAGACAGGAAGTAATGCAGATATCCCCTTTCTTTATCCTCTCAACACTTGAAAGAAACAAGTGTTCGAGCTATGAAGAGTATGTGATTCACCAGTGTAACCAATCTGGCAACCTTTGTTTACGTTACCATGGCAACGACCTTCCCCTCTTATCCTTCTTGTCCCTTTCTTGATGACCTTCACGTATCTTCTTTTAAAAATCAGACTGTAGATTACGATATGAATGCAGCCTGTGTTTTCTTGACAATGTGCAGCACCGTCAAAACTAGAGATAAGAGGTCAGTGAGGGCACAGTGATATGCTAATGTACAGGTATGCATTTGTAGGCCTCAGCCTCAACGCAACTTGGAACTATGAATGATTTCTTGACTCGACTGCCACGCCCACCTGTTCACTAAATGTTTAGTTCCTCTTCCCAAGGAACGCACTCATATCGTGGTCGAGAAGTGGGTGACATTATATAATTTTTAATAAATAAAAGCTATCATATATTTATTCTTTATAAACAAATGTTTCCCTTCAGCCAGGTCCATTTCCTTTTCGATTAGCGCACCGACTTTTTGGTTTGACAAACGACCTCGCTAACGTATCTGATCCACACATGCATTCACAAGCTCTAATTTTATTTCCCGGGGTTGGGTTCGTCGCCCCTAGTGACGTCACAGCGTCTGCTCCAGGGGTTTCCATGGCAACGTTAGCCTTCCCGCCAGTGTCCCCGATTTACTAACTTGTGTTAACTCCAATTACACCACCCGGCTCTTTTGCAGTAAACGATCTTGTAAATACATGTAGATCGCCTTTGACCTCAACATGCATCCCTCGTATTCCCTGCAGTCGTTTATATGTAACATGATTTAGCAGAACTATGCATTAAATGAGATAAATCGATTGAGGTATCTAGGTTTTATAATTATGTGTCAGTTAATTTAAATGTTCCCATTTTGTGTAGAAATTATTTTCAAGGGCCCTCCTTTCTCTATACTAAGTACTGTATACCCACCACAAGAAGGCAAGAGGCGAATGAATGGCAGAGGTGCATGAACTGTTTATCTGCTCTGTTAGTGGATTTTTACTAGGAAATGAGTGTATGAGAGTGCATATGATGCACCCATGTTGCCAGATCTACTATTTGTTGGAGTAATTGTAGTGATAGGTATTATGCATGGGTGAGTTATGTGACAACACTTGCGTATTTTAAACGAATCTAGCATCCTTATCATACTGGGAAGGCGAGCATAAATACCGTTGATACAGCAAAAGCGATTGCCTTACACATTCCTCTAGCTTGCCTTCTTCTCCTTCTCCTCCTTCTCCTCCTTCTCCTCCTCCTTCTTCTTCTCCTCCTCCTCCTTCTCCTCCTTCTTCTTCTCCTCCTCCTTCTCCTCCTCCTTCTTCTCCTCCTCCTTCTTCTTCTCCTCCTCCTTCTCCTCCTCCTTCTCCTCCTTCTCCTCCTCCTTCTCCTTCTCCTCCTCCTTCTCCTTCTCCTTCTCCTCTTACTCCTTCTCCTCCTCCTTCTCCTCCTCCTCCTCCTCCTCCTTCTTCTTCTTCTTCTTCTTCTTCTTCTTCTTCTTCTTCCGGGTCTACAGTACAGGAAATCCGGTATAAATACAGCTTCAAAAAGCAATACTATACTATTAAATAACCAAATTTCTCCTAATTTAAAGAGGTGCTATCATGTTACAAGATGATAGCAAAAGCTATCTTCAGAATTACGTTGGTGTGGTCAGGTGGTTAAATCGTTCGTCTCTCACCAAGGCGGCCGCAGGTCGATTCCATAATCCCTTGTGTGATCACTAGGGCAAGAAAGTTGAAGAAAAATCCTTTTCTCTCCTAGTGTCTGATGATGAGGCCCAACATAATATGTTAATTATAGGTCAGTACAGACCAGAAAATGGAGAATTTTATGTGTCCCCCAACTGTTTTTGTTGCCTTTTTGGTCATTTCTTATTTAAAGGTCCATTTTTAGAATTTTTGTCCTTTTTGCCTATTTAGCCATTTGTTATTTACAGATTCACTGTTTAGCATTTCGTTTAACGCGTTGTTGCAACTGTAACTTCTCTTGACTATATTTTTCCTGTTCAACAGAGTCTAGCGTAAATTACAATTTTGTTTAACTAATACGCACTCCTAATATTGGCTGCAGCAAGTAACAGGTGAGAGCACCGTTTCGGTTGCAAATAACTTAGTAAACCCTCTAAATTCCTCTAAAAGTCCATAACATTTCACTTCTATCAATTATGCAGATGTACACCCGTTGATGTGGAGAGAGGTTTTTCAATGTTTTCGCAGCGTGCTGTCAGGAAAAAAGACAATCCTCCTTTACACCTAAGAATTTAGAACTGACTGTTGTGATATACTGCAGCGTCAACTGAGGCAAGCTTTCAAAAGTTGAATTTTCTTAACCCCAGGGTGGTTAAGCCAAGTGTGATTTAATTATATATATTTTAATTTCTTTCCCCAGAATGTCCATTGCTGGTAGCTGAATCAGAAGAAGCATTTCTTACATGTAATTTTCTTGCTATATGTGTTGCATATCACTTGAATGTTGTACTTCCAGAGTTATTGATTTAGTAGGATTTAACTGAAAATTACTTTATTAATTTGTAGATATATATCACTGCTGTACATCCTCTTCTGTCAATTTTTAACTCCATTTTTGGATATTTTAGGTCTTTTAAATGGTATTTTTAGACAATTTATAGTCCTCAACTTCCTAGCCCTAGTGAGCACACCCCTTCTTCACTCTCATCATGCTGATCCTGGATATTCTCCACGATCTAGTTGCTCCTCTCCTCGACAGGCATTTGACCAGGCGATAACTTATAAGTCCTGAGGGATGTATGTCTTCCATACGAGAAGAGTAAACAGAGAAAGAAGAGACTCTGGGGGAGGGGGGAATGTGTGCATGTGTGTATTTGTGGAAAACATAACTCAAAACTGAAAATACCAATCTTGAGCTTTCCCAAGAATAGAACACGAGCAACATCCCCCCCCCCCCGTTACTATGAAAAAATTTCTTATTTTTGATCTTCTCAAAACTAGATCCAAAGAATTTGATAAAAATACATGTTTAAGGCATTTGCATGACAAACAATATCAGAATATATTATCTTTACTTTTGTAAGAATAGCCCATGAACTTCTCTTCGGAGTTCTGAATGAGTAGTATAATCAGTAAGCCAAGGAATGGAGATAAAATCTTACTATTAGATAGAAAATACAGCTGTTAAGTACCCACCAAAAGCTGTCAAGGAAAACGTTTGCACAATTAAAGCACCAAAGTTTGCAAAAATATTCGAGTTATTCTTTATTACTGATTTCAAATTTCAAACATATTTTGTCCTTCTTCTGTCACATACCTACATAGTAAGTACAGAAGGTTTGAATTCCACCCAAAAGTATACCAAAATTTCACTACAAATGCGTGATTCAAAAGTCTGTCCCAAAAACGCATTTTTACATAGTATGTCCGAATGTCTGTGTACCTCAATAACATAACTGAAAACTATATTTAAGCTTAACTTCTTCCAGACATGATGTATTAAGTTTTTCAAGAAAATCCTCAAATCCCAACTTCCCTTTAGATGGAAATTCGTTATTTTTCAAAAATCGGGAAAGAATTCTGATTAAAACTGCATATATTAAAAATATTTGCATGGCAAATAAACTGTTTATATTCAATTTTCTGGAATAAGCTGTGAAGTCCACTTACTTTGGAAAGAATATTTTATAATCTCGTATAACTGGCAAACAAACGGTGAATGATAGACGAAAACACACTAAGCAAAACTCAAATCTCGTCAAAACTCACAATATACTCCAAATAACTTTTTCTTGTTGTATGCTACTTCCCAGATATATTCATGGTTCAAGTGCTTTCTATATTTAGTTATTTCTTGCGATTGAATGCAAATAGTATGCAACTTTAAGGATAGTGCAGGTTTTAAGCATTTGACCGTCATTATTCCTTTCGAATCTATAACGAAATCTGTAACTGTTTCTGCTATGGCTTACCTTAGATAAAATTAAGTACATGGTAAGTTATTTTTGTAATAGTTTATGTGCATACAATAAACGAGAGCAGAACATGTGAATTTAACACACAAGATGTTTTTCTTCAGTGGTAAATCGCTTCCGCTAAACCTCAGGGCAATGAAAGGAGAACGGATTTTCAAAACATCACATAGCATTCGAAATAAATGTATATCTAATAAAATGTATCTCGATAATGACAGAAATGTATAAGTTTTGAAGAATGGTTTTATAAAAGTAAGGAAAGTCAACTGAGCCCATGTCATGCATATGGCTGTTAGATAAGCAAAACAAATATAGCTTCAATTTTTCAACTTGAAATACTTATACATACAGTCGCATTCCCGTCACGGTAGCGTAGATGGCAGCACGTTTGCCTCCCGCTCAAGAGGTCCCGAGTAAGAATATTGGTTAGGGAGAGTTATCTGGATAAGGTTTTATCCTGGATTTCCCTTATCCTAATTGATGAATGTCTGTTAACTAAAACTTAAAAAAAAAAAAAACACAGTCGTATAAAGACATATCTTAGGGTGTAAACTATTTGAGATTTATTACGAGAACGTTCACAAACACAGTAGCAGACTTGTTAATTAGGAGTAAGCAGAAACGGCTTAGATAGGCGGGTCAATAAAACGTATGTGACAGGTGCGGATATTACTTCCTTCTGCAGACTTTATTAAAAACGTGTACGACGGAGAGTTAATTTGGTACTGCTGAGAAGATTAATAAGAAGGATCACCCTAGAGAAAAGTCCGATTATTATCCACCGTCAGAAAGACGGACTCCGAGTGAAAAATCCAATGCAATTACCCGGGATCTTCGACTTTGAGCCGTTTCTCGAACCAGCTGAGGTAGCTTGGCAACTTACCGATACATTTGATAGGAAACGTTCCAGGTTTACTTTAGGATATCTCACCGTCATTTGTCAGTTAAACCTCGGCCACCCCAAAATTTATAAACCCTTTCATTGTACTACTAATACTAATACAATAAATCTGCAATATTCATCGTGACTTATGGTTATTAAGTAAACCACGACGTACACATATTTCCAACTTTAGTGTTTATTTGCACGAATACGTGAACAGGTGCATTCTTTAACTATAATAAAGCAGATCACGGTGTTCATTTTTATTATTTCCCACACTCCAACTGAGCAAGAATGAAGTCATAGTTGACTGGTGAGTCTATCTTGAAATCATAGTGCCGTCTACGGAGAAGAAGCGGAACACTAAACAAACTACAGCGCTCTCAGTGTGGTTGCTCTGGTAACTAATACAACCAGCTTCCCATGGATATGAACACAGACCACCGCGTCTTCATGGTTGAATGCTACTTTTCGTATCAGCATTAAAATTGGTGCGACATATAAATATAATTTAAACCGCTGCATAGAGGAGTTTATCCAACGCTATCCGGCATTCAGGCAACTCCCTCGGAGCGTAATGTTGTCAAAAGTGTCCAGGTACCGTCAAATAGACATACTTTTGTTTGCAACAAAAACGTCTTACGTTTTATCAATATACGATATAAATTGTCATTCTCATGCTTAATTAAAATGTCTATTAATGTTGGTATCCTAATGTCTTTTAGAACCAATAGGTGCATCAGACACTTCCAAGATACAGGATCAGTTACTCGCACAAAGAGAGACACTGGACGCTATAAAGTGACTGGTCCCAATCTAGAAGCAATATATAATGTTATGACAGAAAGGCCTCAAGCATACCTTCTCGAAATATAGACAGTTTTTAAGGGGAAGAGAGAAAGGAAATATAAGAAAATGGGCACATAAGACTATGTACTAGATATATTTTCTTGTTTAGACTTAGATAAAAGCTTTGTACATATTCTAGCACTAATTTATTTTTCATTCCTAGAACATGTTCTGTCAATTTTCTGGTTTGTAATGAAGTTACATTGTGAGGAAACTGTGGGTGATAGAAAATAATTGAGATCAAATTGAAATATTTCTATTTTATGTGACAGGTTTACAATATGCATGTATGTCTACTGTAACAGAAAAACAGATGTTCATTGTGAAATAAATGTTCATTGACTTATCATTTCATATATTCTTCATGCTCTACTTTTATGGCTGCATAATTAGCTTTGCAGTGCACTGCATTGCAGTATATAGGTTTTTATAAACATTTTTTTTTAATTTACATCCTCCAACGTTAAGTCATAGCGGACGCTGAATGAACTGGGTGAAACACAGTTATCGTATCTACGCACCAGGCGACATTACGCACCTTTATATTACGCGGGCAGATCCACCTCTCAAATAGTATATTTACCTGCCGGTAGAGAGAGGTCTCAAAGCTGCTGTCAGCACATCAAATACGATCGCAAGCCGCTAGGGGAATCGTATATAAACTCGCTCCATCAGCAATGCTATTGATGACGTCAAATTTTGAGCGGTAAAATTATAGATAAAAATGAACAGCGTGTATACATTACGATAACTAATATTTTCTACCATTACCTTTACTATGGAAACCCAACAGCTCTTGCTTAGTTGCGATCTCCTCTTTAATTTTAGAGCAGGCAAAAAAGTTGAATATCCGCCTACTAAAGATTGCAGGGAATGTCATGCTTAGTCCTCCTACCATCGATACAGATTATGGTACATTTATTTTGAGCAAATATTATCCTTACGTTCCGTTGGCAATGTTATAATCAGGGAGCATTTTATTTTCTGACAACGGCTGTATACAAAATATACGATACTTAGGACGTCAGCTATGAACTTTTTATATTCACCTAATATCGAAAAGGTCACTCAATAATTATTCAATATTAAAAATCCTACAAAACTCAACCATTCCTGCCCACAAAACTTATTTCATATTTAAGCATACAGTATACTATGAAAATGCAAACAATTTGAGTCTCGTTCAGGGTGAGTTATCCATTATCCTTATAGATGAATGTCAAGTAACTAAGTTCTATAGACCCTCAGCTCATTTCATTTATAACCCGATATGACAACGTTGGACGTAAGTTGTAACAAAGATAAAACTATTGTGTATTTCTTTTCCCTTCTGTTTATTATGCGAGTTTGTGAACATGTACAAGTGAGTTTTCAATTAACAAACGTAAAGAGTAACGATTCGTAAACATTGTACATTGCATGTAATGCACATATAGGTATAGCTTTGAAAAAGCTCTCAGGACAACGTGTGTCATGGTTAGAATAATCAAGGTAAGATTCTAATGTTTTAAGAATACTGAATGTGCGAGTTACCATCCGTACACACCCACTACGTTTGGCAACAACGCCCTGTTAACACCTTTTATCTTTAATGTATGCATTTGCTTTAAGGATATATAGAGCGTTTAACCATGTTCATGTTAACAGTAAATGTTTGTGTAGCACACACGCGTATTCCGGCTGTTGACCGTCCCTATCTCGCCAACCCAACTCGGGTCGTTGGTGCAATGCAGCTCCTTAAGGGCGCCAACATATCTCGGCTCCTTCCGCCCGAGTTCGATTCCTGGCAATTTAATGGCTTTGCGACACCCGAGACCCCAAGTGATTTATCACTTCTTGTTTTTCAGCGTAAGCAGCAGCGATCCTGATGTATCGAATAATGCATAAAAATTATATAGACCTAAAGTGTTTACTGCGAAGGTAATGTTAACATGCACTACAAAGTGTTATATTACGATTATTAAGGGTGGCAAGCGGTTTTTAACTCCACTTCGTCTCGTATTTTCAAAATTTTTTTCTGGATTCTTTTATACACTTAACCTATGTATGCTGCATTCCTTTTTTTAAGACGATTAATAACAGTTATGCTAATTTTAATGTTATCTATTTACTTCCTCATTAACAACTGAAGTACATTTCTCACATTAGATTTACATTACCTTCTTTACCCATTCATCAATAAAGCTATTAGTACAAAAAGTTGCTTTATTTAAATATATATACATACATACATACATACATACATACATACATACATACATACATACATACATACATACATACATACATACATACATACATACATACATACATACATACATACATACATACATACATACATACATACATACATACATACATACATACATACATACATACATACATACATACATACTGTCGCGAACCCGTATCTACGATCGCTTGTTTACACAAAAGAAACTGATAGGAGGGCAGTGTGGAAACCAAGAGCCGGCAAAGATAGGAGCAGTTACTTCTGGACTGATAGAGATTGTTCATGTTCTGGTTTATTTGCGAATCATCTGGAGATTATCTGTAAAGTATTTAAAGAGGCGACGATTGGCCAAGAGTGAGTTGCAAGTTGTGAAACAGTGAGTTGTAAACAAGAGTGAGTTAAGCAGAGTTAGTTGTGTTGTAAAGAGAGCTGAACTGGACGCAGTTATCATCGACCTTGGTAGACTGATGGTGTACGTAACGTAATGCTGCTGTAATCTATAAGAGTATTTCTACGAAAATAAAGATTTTTAATTTCTGCAACTCGGCCTTTTAATTCTACGAATCCACAAAGTCACAATACATACAAGGTGTTACAAAAAGGTACGGCCAAACTTTCAGGAAACATTCCTCACACACAAAGAAAGAAAATATGTTATGCGGACATGTGTCCGGAAACGCTTAATTTCCATGTTAGAGCTCATTTTATTACTTCTCTTCAAATCACATTAATCATGGAATGGAAACACACGACAACAGAACGTACCAGCGTGACTTCAAACACTTTATTACAGGAAATGTTCAAAATGTCCTCCGTTAGCGAGGTTACATGCATCCATCCTCCGTCGCATGGAATCCCTGATGCGCTGATGCAGCCCTGGAGAATGGCGTATTGTATCACAGCCGTCCACAATACGAGCACGAAGAGTCTCTACATTTGGTACCTGGGTTGTGTAGACAAGAGCTTTCAAATGCCCCCATAAATGAAAGTCAAGAGGGTTGAGGTCAGGAGAGCGTGGAGGCCATGGAATTGATCCGCCTCTACCAATCTATTGGTCACCGAATCTGTTGTTGAGAAGCGTACGAACACTTCGACTGAAATGTGCAGGAGCTCCATCGTGCATGAACCACAATGGGGTATTTTGACAATTGTCTGCACGAATGATTTCAATTTACATTTTAAGAGAAATACTAAAATGAGCTCTAACATGGAAATGTAGCGTTTCCGGTCACATGTCCACATATTTTCTTTCTTTGTGTGTGAGGAATGTTTCCTGAGAGTTTGGCCGTACCTTTTTGTAACACCCTGTATATAAACGATAATACAACAAGTTAAACCATTAAGCCCTGCCACAAGATGAAGTTTTAACTAGTGTTAAGCGGACTAACATGTAATGAACCGTTTCCAGCAAAACAAGTGGCGTACTCATCTTGTGATCAACTACTGTGTGTGACTTTCAAATTCAAAAATTTTTGTCCTTGAATGCTACCAGGCTATCAGTCATTCGAAGTCCTGCGATGTTCTCTATTACATTCCCCGTAACTGGGGTGTGACGAGCGCCAAGTCTAATAAATACTTTGCGCTTAGACAAAAATTCAAATTTTGCAGGTGATCCACAAGGAAGGTGGGTATTTATGTTTCTAACTCGCCCGTAAAAACTCCAGGTTCATAATACAAATACATAAAATACCAACATATTATAACGATGCATCGCGATGTAAGCACAGTAATGACCACCATTATTGCTTGTATGTATTGTGACGATTATTTCATTTTTTTTCTCAAATATTTGGGAATTTGTTCTGGATTATTCTGGAAAAGGTGATATGTATAAAATAGAATGTGAAATAGGGTAGGCCACAGAATTATACAACTTAGGTAATAGTGTTCCTATTGGTTATTACAATAATGTAATTGCGTAATGTTGTGACGTGGACCAATAAGATAGAAGTCATTTAGATGTTCTAGAAACATCGTGCGCAGAGAATCCAGAATATGCAGATAGATTGGCGCCATTCTGCAGAAGATGACCGTCGTAGTAAGACGTGTTTTTGGTGTCGTTCTGCAAGTCTGCAGAAACTTATAGCTCAACGATACAAAAATAATCATCTTATGAAAGGACAGACTCTACGAAATTTAACATTGTGATAAAATATATTAGTGATTTTGCGGAATAAATTCCAAGATTTTTAAAGGAGTTGAACTGTTATATTTTCCAACCATAACAGCATAAAATAATTCTCAGTCCGATACTACGGCCAGATATAAAAACTCATTGCTCCAGAGCACCGAGGCATCTACAAGGATTCTTCCAGACCATCACCAAAGGTGAGAGTAATTAATCATCTATAATGGCGCCTTTTGCAATTATTCTGTTGCAATATGAATGTGTACATATACTTATTCATAATTCCTCAGAACTGAAATGCACAATGTGTGCTAAAAGAATTACTTCGTACAAGTCAAGGTGTTAGTTAATTTCGACAAGAGCAAACAGTGCACTTCCATTTAGCCTGTACAGTCCTATATATGCAGAACGTGAACTGTCACATATGTTTATGACTGCTACGTAATCGGGGACGGCGTTTACTCTAGAGAGTTCCAATCAGTATTATTCAGTTGTTCTTCCATTTAAAAACCAGCGGAAAATGTATCAGCTGGATCAACTTGTAACTGAAATGGGACACGAAGTAATCCGTCTTCCTTCTTGGCACTCCCAATATAATCCAGAGAGTTAGCGTGAGCTCAAATAAAACGGGAGGCTGCTAACAGAAATAATACTTTTAAACTGACTGACGTTGAACGAATTATTCACGAAGAAATTGACAAGGTAACACAAGACCGGGAAACTGCACGAGGCATGCAGAAAAAACACAAGCTGACTATTTTCGGAAAGAAACACCACGTGACGACATTTTGGAGCCTATAATTTTAAATTTGCAAGACTCAGACGATAAAGGTAAAGACAATAAGGAATTGTCTCTTTACCTAAGTAATATTCACAGGGATATAGATGAGGCACTGGAATTTTCAATAGATTACAAAAATAGGTAATTCTTAAAATGATACTGTCGCGACTGCGGCGACACACACAAAAGGTTCGGCGCGGAGAGATAAGGGACAGATAGTGCCCGGCGGAGATAAACAGCTTGACTAAGTAGATAAAGATAGCGCGGAGATAAAAGGCTTGCAAAAACAGATGAAGTTAGATAATTAGAAGGTTCTAATCCTTGTTTCACATAAGCTTGCCTCGTATCACTTAACGGTCACGTGACCTTGTCACATATCATTGGCTGCTGTTGTGGTGCAGACTGTTGTGCGGAAAAAATTAGTTCGTTATTTAACATGGTGATATGCCTTTATATGTTGGAAGAGAATTGTCAAATTTATATTTTCGTAACTGTTTTAATTAAATATATTACGCAACAGTTGATTTATCTGAAATGCGTGTTAATTCTTAAACGATGTAAAGAGGAGGTTCCTTTGCTCTCAAGCACATGGCACGATAGCATGTTATTTAGCGGTAGTGATGACATATTTGTTTATATGACTTTTATCACTGACCTTGTTTTTAACTGGATTAGTCATATATCGTCATTCGAGGGTGTGCTATGCCGAGTGCAAGAGATAAATTATTTTATTGATCGTTTATTGCGTGTATACTTATATGTATAAAGGATGAGTCTACCGCCAGTTTTTCGCTGAAGCATTTCGAGGAAAAACCTTTTACAAAGCGTCGAAAAAAGAATTGTGATGCATGTGTTTAATGCACTCACAGAGAAGAATCCGCCTTTGTCAGTGAGAGAAGTCGAACAGCTGTGCTCTGAACTTACAGGTGTGAGTGTTAGATCCGTAGGAACATCGCGACATTAAATTGAGGCAACAGGAAAACTTACCACTCCAGGGGCGATACTGCTGTGTGGCGAAGACGTTATTTAAGGACTATCGGACTGTACCGAGATAAGTCGCAAAATATACTACCTTGACGAGACTTGGGTGAATGAAGAACACACAAGTATTGCGTGACACGTCTTTTAAGACTGAAATACAAGCATTTTTGCAAGGTATGTGTGCTGGTTTAAAAACTCTCAGTGGAAAAGACCGAAGGCCTTTCATTATAAACTTGTTCCAGTTTCATTGCTCATTCATTCAGTTTCAACTTGCTCAGTTTCATTATAAACTTCATTATTTTTGCATACCTTCATATACTTATTTCCATCTTCCTGGCAATTATTATGATGTTTACTGCAGGTTTCAATGTGACGGGAAGGCACCGCCTATGGCCTATGGCGCGAAAGCAATAGCCAATTAGGATGAGTGGGAAGGTAGTTGCACGCGGAGTGATACATGTCAGCGGGGCAAGGTTATATGAAACAGAGATTAGTGATCTCTTGTTTGTTACAGAAAATATCGGTAACTTCTCGAACAGTGAGGGGAGCTATATAAGAGCCGAGGAGTTGTAAACAGAGTCGCAACGAATGTGTAATCAGAACTGCGTATCGTGCAACTGTGAACGCTGTTTGTGGTCAAAGACCTTGGAAGATTGTCATTGTGTATGTGACGTAATTCTGCTACTGTAAGGATTTTCCAAAGTGTATTTCTACGGAAATAAAGAACATTTTAAATTTCTGCAACTTGGACTTTTAATTCTACGAACCCACAAAGTCACAATATTAACAACAGCATTGTAATAAAAGCTTGGAAAATGCAGTTCAGGTTCTCTTAACAACATACAAATATGCTTTGCTTCTTTAATTTTAGCTTTAACAAGATCAGTATTATAAAAGCTTAGAAAATTCAGTTGGTTCCTTTAGGACTAGCGCATGGTTTAGGATACGGGGGGAGGGGGGGGAGAAGAAAATATGAAAACAGTGGGAGTAACAAGGTGGCAACACTGAGCATGCAAACTCATCTCATTCGCTACAGACCAAAACTCTTCGCATTTGAAAAACATAATAGTAATATTAACCCTTATTCCTGATATGTAATCTTGAGTGATCCACGCTATTTACTTAACTTATTTCACATCTTCCATTATTATCATTCTTATGGCACCAAAAGTCCAGTTATGTTATAGTGTATGTTGATTTCACGAAATAATGTATGATGCGTTCGTTAGGTGATAAGGTTATTCAAACCAAATTTTCAACTGCATTTAAAAGCATTCCTTGAATGCTGAAATTTTAAATGCAAACCGAACAATTTAGATACTGGAAATACTATACAATAAATTTTGCACTAACGAAGCCTTAACTATTAAGTCGAGATATTTTGTCAGGAAAATATATGCAAGATAAGAAATTTAAACTACGAGGGCTATCCAGAAAGTAGATTACGTTTTCGTCTGTTTCCGCTAGGGGCGGGGCTAGCGCGGCCATCTTGGGGTCAGAGCGTTGCGCAGCTCAGTCGGCATCTAGCCGTGCTAGTGAGAGGTTCGTGCTGTGCTCCGTTCAGATACTGTGACGGTTTGAAATGTCTGCGTTAATTGAAAATCCCGCGAGCTGCGAGGTGCGTGCAGTAATAAGGTTTCTGACTGCAAAAAACTGTAAACCGATAGAAGTCTATCGGCAGCTTTGTGAAGTGTATGGGGACAACATTATCACTGAAGGTGGAGTGCGTCAGTGGGTCATCAGATTTAAAAATGGCCGAACCAATGTTCACGACGAAGATCGAAGTGGGAGACCCAGCATAGTGACTGCCGAACTTGTCGGAAAAGTCGATGCTAAAGTCCGTGAAAATCGAAGGTTCACAATAACGGAACTTTCTTTGAGTTTTCCACAAATTTCGCGAAGTTTGTTGCACGAAATCATCAGCGAAAAGCTTGGTTACCACAAGTTTTGTGCAAGATGGATTCCAAAAATCTTGACAGAGGACCACAAAAATCAGCGAATGGCTGCAGCGTTGAACTTTTTGGACGTTTACCATAAGGATGGTGACTCTTTACTCGATCGCATCGTTACTGGTGACGAAACATGGGTGAAACACGTGAACTGTGAAACGAAATTGCAATCAATGCAGTGGGGGCACACAAGTTCTCCCCAAAAACCCAAGAAATGCATGCAAACAATGTCGGCAAGGAAGATGATTGCGACTGTTTTTTGGGACAGAAAAGGTGTGATTTTGGTGGACTTCCTGGAAAGAGGCACTACAATAAACTCTCAAAGGTATTGCCAAACTCTCCAAAAACTCAGAAGAGCCATTCAAAACAAGCGCAGAGGAATGTTGGGCTCTAAGATCTTGTTGATTCACGACAACGCCCGGCCCCACACGGGAAATGTCACTCGTGAAGTTCTTGAATCTTTTAAGTGGGAGTTGTTTCCTCATCCGCCGTACAGTCCCGACCTGGCACCGAGCGACTTCCACCTATTCCCAGCAATGAAGAAGTGGCTGGCTATGCAGCGTTTTGATGACGACGCACAGCTGCAAGAAGAGGTAACGAAGTGGTTGAAGGCGCAGGCGGCCGAATTTTTCGACGAAGGAATTTCCAAGCTCGTACATCGCTACGATAAATGCCTTAATTTGAATGGTGACTATGTCGAAAAGTAGTATTTGAGTGTGGCTTTCATCTGTATATAATAAAATTTGTTTCCTATACTTTGTTTACTTTTTATTCCAAAACGTAATCTGCTTTCTGGATAGCCCTCGTACTACAAACCGGTCGCACAGTGCAGTCTGACTAAATACAGAAATAAAAGACATTGCCCCTTCACTTTTCTCTGCCAACCGGTTTGTTTATTTCTTTATTTGCTTGTTTGCCTCTGTGATTGAAGTTATGCATCGATTTACTACACGATTTTATAATCAATGTAATTACTGCGCCATGCATCTTGAAGTATGAATACTCACCCAACTTTGTGCTGTCAGCTTTCAATTATCTTTTTATTACAAATGCCCGCATATTCCTGTTAACTGTCCACTTCATTGAGTGGAGTGCGCCCTTGTAGCTCCCCCCTCCCTGTGCCGCCTACCTATTCCAGGTATTGCACCTATTCCACTCACAATATCTATATTGAGATTTACATGGAAATTGTTTTGAGAGCTATAATTAAACCAGTATTTCTACACTTAAATGTTCAATAAATACCGAACTGTATTTAAGTTCAGCTTTTACAACTATGCACAACGAAGCTTTTCACGAAAACATCCTCATCCCAAATGTACCTTAGAGAAAATATTTATGATATTTATTATCTACACATAAATAAGTGTAATGGGTTTCATTAAAACTCATACTTAAAAATATTTATCCGAAACTGCTCAACGATACCAGCAAAAGTAATATTAAAATAACAAATGTAAATTCTTAAATAAAATACAGGTCGAGTAACATTTGTGCCGTTCATCATCCATTGCCGATGTCTTGGATATTGGAAACCAATCAACATTTTACAAACGGCAAAAGTTCTCCCCCCCCCCCCCCCCCAGCGTAGTCATGTCTCTCGTTAGCGTAGGTGGTAGCGTGTCTGCCCCACGTTCAACAGTTCCCGTGCTCGAATCTCGGTCAGGGCGAGTATCTGGCTAAGCAGAGGAAGACAGCTTCGAGAGTTGTGACGTATTTCAGCCGGGAGTTAGGCCTGCAGTGCGTGTGACGTCAGGCAAGAGCCGTATAGTACCAAGTTTTCTACATAAATGGCGCTATGAGTATAGAATCTGAGGGTTCAGTTAGGTGTAGCACAATCGATGACAACAATGTAACTGTCATATACCAAATGGAACTGTTAAATTTACAATGTGACATTTATTGAAGGACAAATATACACACATGAAAGACTTGGCTGATTTTTACAAGAATGTCCCCCAAACCAGATTTCCGAGGTTGTATTCACTTGTCGCACGGACATTGTGTATGTTTGGCTCGACATATCTGTGCGAACAATTTTTTTTTTCTTGTTATGAAATTAGCTAAGTCCAAACCCCGAAGTATCTTGTCGGATCACAATCTAACATGCAGCCTTCGATTACAAATTTCTTAGACATTATGTCCTGGCATTGATAAACTAGTTACAGAAAAACGAAACAGAAACTGTCGGAAAATGTCCAATCATTCTGTTCTGAATGGGTCTCCTCTAATTGGCAGAGAAAATTACTTTGTTTTATTTTATTTACTTTATAACATGCCTGACCTTCAGATAAACTACGAGTTGGAGTTTTATATATTTTCTCATAGCACAGAGCCAAAATGTAATTGTTTATAAACTGTGACCAATTGTGTAATTAAAGCAGTCAGCATTAATATTACAACATACAAGATGTAAGTTGTACATATTATTAATACCCAATACCTTTTCTGTCTTTCCTAGGATGAAGGAAACCCAAACACATCAAATTATTTCCTTCCTCTCGGGCAGCAGAAATCAGCGTGGTGACGTCACACGCTAACCTGCCTTTCGTTCGGGAGCATATTTGGCGGTTAGAGCGGACGGAGCTGACGTCACACCGCCACTACCTGTCTTCCCCTGGGCTAAGGCTTTACCGAGGGTTTCCCTTATACTGAAGATGAAGGTGGGGGAACTAAATTCCATGAACCCTGAGCTCATTTCAGCATCATTTCATTCATCGTCCGATATGGCAAAGTTGGTGACGTAAATTAAGAAACGATATCTTCATGAACCGGAGAGGAAGAAAAAAAAAATAACAAAAAGTGATTTCCTAGTTGAGGAAAGCAAGGTATTTGAAAATTCATCGTAATAACAAAGAATAAAACCGAAATAGCTTAACTAAAATGTATATATAAGACATAAGTTATGTACTTAAACAGCTCTTTAAAGAGAGAAGCTATATATTTAAAGTTTACCAATTACACAAAATTACGTGGATAGAATGAAGCCTTATAATCCAGATTTTATTTATTTTAATTTACGTCCTCCAACGTTAAGTCATATCGGACCATAAATGAAATAGTGGAAATGATGCTCAAATGGACCTAGGGTCCATAGAGCTTAAGAGTTACCAGGCATTCATTTTTCAGGATAAAGGAAAGCCCCAAAAATACCTTATCCAGATAATTCACTCTGATCGAGATTCGAACTCAGGACCTCTTGAACGTGGGACAGACACGCTACCACCTGCGCTACAGAGGGCGATATCCAGAAAATGTAATCTGTATATACATTTCATTTTAATCAGAATTCTGGTTGAACTATTTATGAGAAAATAAAATAGAGCATTTTTTATGAAAACGGGGTAAAATGGATTTCTTTGTTTTTATTAATCTTTGATTCAAATCCTTGGAAGATGCTCAACTAAAATCCTAAATTTCGTATTGTTAATTTTTTTAATAAATATGCTTTTTACACACTCGCAAACAAACAAAAGATTATTATTATTATTATGATTATCATGATTATTATTAGTATTATTATAATTATTACAATTTACGTCCTCCAACGTGTCATATCGAATGATGAATGAAATGGATCAAATGATGCTCAAATAAGCCCAGGATCCACGGAGCTTACAGTTATCAGACATTGATATTTCAGGATAAGGGAATACCTCGGAAGAAACCTTATCCAGATAACTCAGCATGACCCAGATTCGAACTCAGAACCTCTTGATCGTGGGGCAGACGCACTAGAATCCACCCTACAGAGGAGGGCGAAATCCAGAAAACGAAATATATACATTTCATCTTAATGAGAATTATTGGAAGTTTTTTTGAGAAGATAAAAAAAAAATAAGGAGCTTGTTCAGGAAAACGGAGTTCGGTAGATTTTTTTCATTTATTTTTTTCTAATCTTTCATTCTCGTTCTTGGAAGAAGCTCAACTTAAATCCTAAGTTCGGTATTGATATTTTTCGTTTTGTTTTTTCAAATAAATGTGACCTTAACACACATACGCACACTGACTTTTTCTATCGGGAACCATTTATTGTAAATTTATTTTCCAAACTGATTGCAGCCCGTGTTTCGCCATAAGGCATACCACGGGGAATTTATAGGAACATGTACATAGCATAATATTTTATTCTTGCATTGTCGAGAGGATTTTTCTGAGGAAGGAAGCGCAGAAGCTGTCTGCAATACTCTTGGTCGACATCTTGCAAATTTTGTGCATTCTGTTAACAGGTGTAGGACTGTTTGTGGAGTTTAAGGCAGTAAAAAGGTGCACTTCAGGTGAAAACTCGGTATTGCATTTTTAGATGGAATGCACATTTCTTCTACAGTAGTAGAGAAATTGTTTTTAATCAAGGGACCTCAAAAGGTGCATTCCGGTGAAATCTCGGTATCGACATTTTGGGTGGAATCTACTCATTACTTGCACTATCAAAGCAAACACAGTGTTAGGTATCGAAAACGTTGGCAGCCCTGCTCCTATTCCAGTCACGTACGGGAAACCGTCATTTGTGCATATAAAAGAATCCGGGCAATTTGCTCACGTCACGTCGGAAAGAAAGAGTAAAACCCAAGTGGCGGGAACGACGTTATCATCAACTGTAAAGCCCTTGGGATTTAATAATCCACTTAGCGAACATGAAGCTCCGCTTTGGACCAGCCAAAACAACCACTTGTCCTAATCTACCAGACATAGACAATCCTCCTGCACATTCATTCATTTTTTTTTTAACTTTCTCTTTGCTTACCTATAGTAAGTACGGCAAGTATTACATTCCATTCGTAGATTTAAATAAAATACATGTTTTATGGTCTTCTGAGTAAAACGGAAGCATTTAACTCTATTACATTCCTATAGTAAGTACGGCAATATTACATTCCACAAAAAACTTAATGGTATTTTAACGGAAATACATGTTTCGACGCCCCTGAAAAGTAAAAAAGAAGGGAAAAATGTACTTTACCTACAGATCGTTGTAAAATAATTTCATAGATGAATGTAGAAGGTAAATGAAATTAATTCGCTATTCGAGTTTAGAAAGCTAAGAGGGAAACATCGGACACCAAACCAGCTTTCAAGGTTCTAGTTTCCCACAAGACACACGCAACTGACGATTTGTGAAACTACATGTTCATTAAATAACTGTGTAAGCAGGATTCTCTTCAAGCTCCCATAAACAGCCTATAACATGTACAACTGATATATCGCAGTGTAAGAAAGTTTTCCATTTTATATTACTGTGTTTGTTTATGGGCATGGCTGGTTTCATACCTTCAACAATCAGGTTTGATGTATTCGGCTTTATCCGAGGCAGAGCTTGTATGCACTTCTGGTAGCCTTATTTTTATTATTTTTATTTAAATTTACGTCCACTAACATCGGGTCATATCGAGCGATAATTGAGATAATGCTCGAATGAACCCAGGTTCCATAGAGCTTAAAGTTTCCCGACATTCATTCTTCAGAATCACGGAAGCCCCAGGAAAAACCTTATCCAGGTAACTGATCCTGACAAAGATTCGAAGTGGGGAACTCTTGCTAGCCTTGTAAGACCACTATTTACATTCCAAGATTGACTAATTCACACGTTTTCCTAGTTTCATTAATTTGATTGTAAGCATGGTGGATATGGGAAATGGGAAATATTATCAATCTTATACGAGGGACACTACAGTCTGATTTTTAAAAGAAGATCACGTGAAGGTCATCAGGCAAGGGACGCGAAGGGTATAAAGGTAAGATCGTTGCTATGCTAACGTAAACAAAGGCTGCCAGATTGGATACACTGGTGAAGTGGGTGAATCACATAAGCCTCAGCTCAGTTATCGCTAGTTGTATGCGGGAAACAGTTTGCCTAGTTGCGCTGTATATTGTTAGCCTACTTTGTTAAAGCACAATTAAAATATGTTTTTATGGAAGTAAGACTTAGTGGCGGTAGGATTAGAGGTGGACCGAGGAATCATGGCCCAAGGCAAAGTCCAGTTTACGGTCGGGTTGTTACATTGCATAGCTAAACTAGATAATTTTTTTTTTTTTTGTTAATTTATTATCCATCGATCAGCAATTATGCTTTACAGATGTTTGTTATAAGATACATAGGAGCAGGACACAGAACAATGGAGGTAGCCGTGAACGACTCCTCTAACTAAATATGAAGGATAATTGTAACACAAATTGAGAACTTAAAGTCTGATAGTAGTAATCACGTGTCTGAGGCATCTGTGCTGGAGACGTCACTCAGGAGAAGATCTTGGGGCAGTCTGCGCTTCAGGCGAGCTGGTTTGCGAGTGCGAGCACCGAGATTGTAGGTAACAGCTCCAGGGACCTCCTGAAGATGGTAAAAGAATGGACGTGCCAGGCGTCGGATGTATTGGTGAACGGGTAGAAAACCAAACTCATGATGTAGTTGTTGGTTTCGGATGAACCATGGCGCGTTTGTAACTGTACGAAGCACTCTGTTTTGTAGTACCTGCAGTCGGCGGAGATTAGTCTTACTGGTGCCACCCCAGACTGGAGCTGCATAGGTAAAAATAGGACGGACTAGAGATGTGTAAAGAAGCAGGGAGGATTCATAACCAAGTGAAGTGTGCCTGTTGAGTAAAGGGTACAGTTTTGATAGCCGGGCAAACGCAAGCGTGACAGACCGACAGATGTGGGCGCTCCAAGTGAGTCGAGTGTCCAATAACACCCCAAGATATTTCACGGGCACATTGGTTGGTAACCAGGAGAGCGGTTCCCCCAGCAGCTGTAGTGAAGGAGGATCCCTATAAGGTCGTAAAGAGAAGATCTTAACCTCTGTCTTGTTAGTATTGAGGGAAATGCGCCAGTGAGAGAACCAATGAGCTAATTGATCTAGGGCAATTTGCAGTTCCTGAATGGCATGAAGGATAGTGGTGTGAGAATAAAAGAGAGCAGTGTCATCTGCATATAAAGCAGTACAAACTGGAGTTATATCAGGAAGATCATGAGTGAATATATTAAAGAGGAGCGGTGCGAGTACTGAACCTTGAGGTACACCTGCTAAAATAGGCCGTCGGGTGGATGTGAAACCAGCAATGCGCACCACAAAAGTTCTGTTAGTGAGAAAACTTGCTATGATTTGTATCAAATAAGAAGGGAGACCAATGCGATATGCTTTAAGGAGTAGTCCAGTGTGCCACACCTTGTCGAATGCCTGGGCGATATCTAGGAATGCTGCCACGGTGTATTGCCGGTTTTCGAAACCTTGAATAATAGACTGCGTGATTCTGAGCAATTGGTGAGTGGTAGCATGCTTCGAGCGAAAGCCAAACTAGATAATTTGTCTGTTCTCTTAGAGAATTCTTCCAACAGGAAGACGAGAGTATGCTCCTTATCAATGACCAGTGTATTCCTTTTATCCAAAAGCGACAGTCCCATGTCAGTAGATATGCTTGCACGTAAAACAATTCCTGTGGGTCAAAATTCCGGCATATCGGCGGCGTTTATACGAACATGTCAATTAACAAAATCGTTAATAATAATAATAATAATAATAATAATAATAATAATAATAATAATAATAATAATAATAATAATAATAATAATAATAATAATAATATTGCGATATTAATGTATACAGAACGAGTTTTTCAATTCTCGAGATTCCATTATGTGCTTACCACATGTGTATTGCACATTATTTTTTCCACTATGTGTATTTATATGAATCTGAATTTTAGTAATTAAGATATTAGCTGAAATATTAATAAATGTAATTGAAGATAAATGTTCGATTTTACGTGCATCGAGTATATGTTTCTATGGAGAAATACCGCATTGTGCGGGAATGTCAATTTACGATGCATAGCAATAATAACGCTATGTATGGAATATTAGTTACATAGTGCAAACAATTATTTAAAAGAACTCTCACATGTAAAGACGCTACAACTCAGTGAATATGTGAACAACTTATTTGTTTTAAAGTAGGCTAACACAGATTAACTGCACATTTTTGTTGAGGTGAGATAACTCGAACCCTTGTTTATGTTTCGAGTGTTGAGAGGATAAAGAAAGTGGATCTGGTGGGCAACATTGTACTACCCAAATGGAGAAACAGATGACCTTCACGTATCTTCTTTTAGAAATCAGACTGTATATTTTGAGCCTTGGCAACTCTGAATGATCTAAGTCCAAACTGACGTTTCCAATGGCAAGTTTGACATTCTTGACCAGAATCTACTACTAGTACTTCAGAAATTTTATCAATAGAGCGTCATTTGTTTTGTTTACATTGACTTGAAAATTGTGTCTCAACAAAAACATGGAATTAACTTGTGAAAATGTTAGTGCAATGATTTATTACAACTTTAGATGTGGATTATCAAGACAAGAGTGCATCGATCAACTATTTCCACATTTGTCTACAAAGCTCCAGCCTTTGCCGCTGTGAAACGCTGAACAAATTTAATCGTGGACGCCGTTCGCTTAATGATGAAGTTCGTGAAGGTCATCCAAAATCAGTTGTGTCAGAAAATATTAATGCTGTGCAGAAACTAATAATGCAAGATCGTCATTCGACATATTGTGAGACTGAGGCAACCCTAGGCATTTGCTTCACCAGCATATATCAAATATTGCATGATTATTTAGCTGTGAAAAAAGTTTGCTCTCGTTGGAGCCCAAATAATTCGACGCAATCTCAAAAAGATGCTCGTGTAGATTGGTGTACAAAACGCTCAAGAAATACAACGGTAGTGCCTCAAAAGACGTATATAAGATTGCAACACGTGACGAATCATGGATCTAGGCGTATGAGCCAGAACGTAAACAGCAGTCGACTGTATGAGTGTTTCAAGATGAAACAAATCCAACAAGTCGTTCGCATTCGAAGCTAGTAGTCGTCTGGGTTTTCAGCAAAACTGGCCATGTGGCAACAGTGCCCTTAGAGGAACGTAAAACGGTCAATGCCGAATGGTAAAGTTTGTTTAGTTAACGCGTGTGCAGTTCGGCCGCTCTTTTGACGAACCCTTATCATCGTTTTACAACACCGGCCCTCCTCCCAGTCCTTTTTGCAAGGTTGCCACCTTTCTCAATACGTAGTGGGTATCGTACGAGATTTCGTCTAAATAATCTTATGCCCATTCCTTTGAAACTTCTTTAGCTACAATTCTACTGGATTCCATAATAACCCTTAACTTATTCAAAGTGCGGTATTTGAAACCCAGCTCCTTTAGGAGACCGCGCAAAGTGCAGTGCCCATAAGGAAAACCACAAATTTCTTGCAAATGTGCAACCAATTCATCTAAGGTGGGCGCTCTCCCTTTTGCTTAGAATCTATGAATTTCTCAGCGAATTAAATCGCATGTGAAATTATCGAAACATTAGAGAAACGTTTCCTTTTGTTTTCACACTTGGTCGGCATCTTTGGTATTGCTTTCGTCACAATATTTCTTACTGTATTTCTGTGAATACCCAGAATTCATTAGGTTCATTGCACGACCCCTTACCAAGATTATTTGTCAGCACATATTTATACGTGTTCAAAACAAGCGCTTGAATTTGCTTAGAAACAGTTCCCGTTATAACTTTGTTTTTTGAGGCTTCTCCAGTAACATAACTCGGCTCAGCAACACTTTCCAATTCATTCACACTGTCTTCACTTTGATTATTTTCACTTGACTGTAAGTTATCTACTACTTCATTTGCATTTACCACTGCATTTCCCTCCCACGGTCTCCACATCGTGACACACAACGAATTTCTGCACGTAATGAAACAGACCAACTGGAAGTTGGAACTTTGGCAACTGAGACTCCACGTGGAGTAAACATGCGACTGCAATTTCCAGAAAATCAGGATTGCTATTGGTCCGCAACGACAGTGTTCCATTTCTGAAGTTTGGAGGTAGATTTATGACGGTCATTAGTGGGCGGTAGGGTCCGTTTCCTTTGAGGAGCAACTGCACTCGCGTTGACTAAACAGACTTTACACAACGATTTGTTTCAGACAGACGTGTTTCGTGCGCGCTGCTTCCGTGAGTGATTACAGTGTAACTGTGTTTAACTGTGGATTACGATATCTTCTAGTGAATTGTATTTTCACAATCAGTGTAAACAGTGTTCTTTTACTAACGTGTACTAGTGCCCTTTGGGTACAGGTGTGTTTATTTCTTTTTCTCTATTTTTTTTTTCTTTTCTTTCCTCACCTATTATGTCTCTCACGCCGGAAACTACCGGCCATCTAGTACGCTCAGCTATCGATATGGTTTATAATACCACTAGTGAATTCCCACAGTTACCAGTGCCTCTACAGCAAGCTCAACCAGTGTCTACGCAGCCAACCCAGGTTTCTCGCACCAATACTTTTAATCCAAATTCACCAGTGCGTCAATCACCCTTATGCCCGTCACAATTACATCTTACCACGTCAACTGCTGCTATAGTTACCGCTAAAACTACGAGTGACGTTATCATGCATGAGACTGCCCCATCTAACAGTTCACCTGCAACCAGCTCTAGTCGCGCTGCTACACATGCTGCTGCCACAGCTGGCCCGAGCAAACGCCGCTGTACAGCTGCCCCATCAGAACAAACAAGTGCCTCGCGCTATGCTTACTCTGTTTCCACGCACAACCGCTTCGCACTACTAGAAGACAACACAGCCATGGACGAGACAAGCAACTCCGAGACACCTAAGGAAAAAGTTCCACCAATTTGCTTGCGCAACATTGGTAACTATCAACTTCTATTACAAGATCTAAAAAATAATGTTACCTCTGAATTTCACACAGAGCTTCGCGGGTCAATCCTTAAGGTTCATCCCTCTACTTCTGACGATTTCCGTAAACTTACTACATACTTCAGCTCCATACAACAGGAATACTACACTTACAGAAATCCGACAGATAAGCTTTTCTCGGTAATTATCCGAGACATCCCTCCTTCGCTCACTGATAAGGAAATCTATGACGAACTGTGCTTACAGAACTACCCAGTGCGGAAGGTCACTCGACTTATGAATCGGTCGAAACAACCCATTCCTCTCTGTGCGGTGGAATTGTTAAACAGCGATGATGGTAAAGCCATACTCAACCTAACTCGCCTGTTCTACAGTGTTGTTAAGGTGGAACATCGCCGTCGTAACACTGACATACCGCAATGCACCCGCTGTCAGAATTACGGTCACACAAAGAACTATTGTCAGCTGACCCCGAGGTGTGTTCGCTGTCTAGAAAATCATCACTTCTCACAGTGCACTAAACCGAGAGACACTCCAGCTCAGTGTGTTCATTGTCATGAAAACCATCCAGCTAACTACCGAGGTTGTCGGCATTATTTAGAACTGAAATTCAGAACACAAAATAGCAACACAAGGCAACAGCCTGGGAATTCTCATCGCTCCCGTCCCCTACAACAATCAGACAATCCTGCACAGCAACCATTACAACCCCCAGCTGCATCACCAGTACCTTCAACTTCTTCACCAGCAACTTATGCCAGTGTAACTTCTGCTTCCTCGACGAGGCGTACTACTGCACAACAAGATCCCTCTGACTCTTCATCTCTCTCGGCTCTGCTAATTAGCCTGTTCACTCAACTTCTAAATTCTTTATCCACGTTCCTCACTCCTCTCTTACCGCAATTTACACAATGTTTCCAAAACGCTCTTCTAACTACTTTCCGCAATGGTGGCGTGTAATAGGTCATCTCTTTCATCACTCACTCTCCTGAACTGGAACGCTAATGGCATACGCACTAAACGTGCCTCCTTCGCTGCCTTTCTCAGCTTGCACAGTATAGATGCTGCCTGTATCACCGAGACTCATCTTCTCCCGAATGAACGTTTCTCCGTTCCAGGCTACAGGATTTATAGATTTGATCGGAATGCACCTACCGCCTCTGGGGGAGTAGCTGTGCTAGTTAAACGTTCTCTGACTCATCATGAAATATTCCTACCTGTGATTCCCGGTTTTGAGGTAGTGGGCGTTAAACTCTCGCTTCGCGATAGCAACGATCTCGTTCTAATGAGTGCTTACAAGCCCCCAAATAGTAAGCTTAATACTCACTATTTCTCTTTCCTTTTCCCAGCAGAAAGCTGCACTCTCTTGCTAGGGGATTTGAACTCGAAGCACACTTCTTGGGGCTGTAGAGTCACAAACCCGAATGGACGGCGTCTGTTTGACACTATTAATGCCACTGGTCTTCACATACTGGCTCCCACAGAACCGACTTACTATTCTGGCAACCCACAGGTAGCTCCTGACATTTTGGACATTGGGGTACATCGCAATATACGATTACCTGCATCGATTTCTGCACTGCCAGCGCTCGATTCCGATCACTGTCCAGTGTTGGTCACATTTAACCTCACTCCTGATATTTTGCCACAAATCCCGCGACTCATCGATGGTTTTGTCAACTGGGACATCTTTCGCACACACCTGGATGCTGCACTCCACACCTCTTATCAACTGGGTAATGCGGATGCCATTGACACTGCCGTTCACCATTTTACCTCTGCGCTCTCTTCCAGTGTACGATCCTCTACTGTCCGCAGTCCTCAACCTCGCCATTTCCCCTCCTTGCCTATCCATATTACTCAACTCATCCAAGAGAAACATCGCATCCGTCGATTGTGGCAACGTCAGCGTCTACCCTGGCTGCGCCAAAGATTAAATAGTCTCATTCGACAAGTACGGACCGCACTAGAGCAACACCGATTTCAGGAGTACCAGCGACAATTAGCCACTATCCGTCCCGGAGATCATACCTTATGGAACATCACTAAGAGGATTCTCCGAGAGCCGACAGTGATTCCACCTCTTCAGGTTGATGGGACCCTTTTGAGTGACTCTGCTGCCAAGTGTGACGCTCTAGCTACTCACTACGAGCGTACATTCACGCCTAACACCTGTTTTGACTCTAATATTCCCTCTTCCGTGGACAGGGAACTCCTTGAGTACCAACTTCGTCCTACAGCGCACAACAGAATTTCGTTCACTACTCCACGTGAATTGTCCCGCTTTATTCATCGTCTTCCCGTTAAAAAGTCTCCCGGTCATGACCGTATCCCTAACGTTGTGCTGAAGAATTTGACAAACAAAGCCCTAGCTTATTTATCATCAATCTTCAATGCTGCTCTGCGCATTGGTCATTTTCCATCTACATGGAAACATGCGGAAATTATAGTCTTCCACAAGCCCAACAAGCCAAAAAATCTTCCCTCAAGTTACAGACCAATCAGCTTATTACCTACACTTTCTAAGCTTTTTGAAAAGATTATTCATCAACGTATTTCTCATTTTTTGATCCATAATCAGATAATTCCGTCTTTTCAGTTTGGCTTTCGCCCGAAGCATGCTACCACTCACCAATTGCTCAGAATCACGCAGTCTATTATTCAAGGTTTCGAAAACAGGCAATACACCGTAGCAGCATTCCTAGATATCGCCCAGGCATTCGACAAGGTGTGGCACAGTGGACTACTACTTAAAGCATATCGCATTGGTCTCCCTTATTATCTGATACAAATCATAGCAAGTTTTCTCACCAATAGAACCTTTGTGGTGCGCATTGCTGGTTTCACATCCACCCGACGGCCTATTTTAGCAGGTGTACCTCAAGGTTCAGTACTTGCACCACTCCTCTTTAATATATTCACTTATGATCTTCCTGATATAGCTCCAGTTTGTACGGCGTTATACGCAGATGATACTGCTCTCTATTATTCTCACGCCAATATTCTTCATGCCATTCAGAAACTGCAAATTGCCCTAGATCAATTAGCTCATTGGTTCTCTCACTGGCGCATTTCCCTCAATACTAACAAGACAGAGGTTAAGATCTTCTCTTTACGACCTTATAGGGATCCTCCTTCACTACGGCTGCTGGGGGAACCGCTCTCATGGTTACCAAGCAATGTGCCAGTGAAATACCTTGGGGTGTTACTGGATACCCGACTTACTTGGAACGCCCACATCTGACGGTCTGTTACGCTTGCGTTTGCCCGGCTATCAAAACTGTACCCTCTACTAAACAGGCGCACTTCACTTGGTTATGAATCCTCCCTGCTTCTTTACACATCTCTAGTCCGTCCTATTTTTACCTATGCAGCTCCAGTCTGGGGTGGCACCTGTAAGACTAATCTCCGCCGACTGCAGGTACTACAAAACAGGGTGCTTCGTACAGTTACAAACGCTCCATGGTTCATCCGAAACCAGCAGCTTCATCATGAGTTTGGTCTTTTACCCGTTCACCAATACATCCGACGCCTGGCACGTCCATTCTTTTACCATCTCCAGGAGGTCCCTGGAGCTGTTACGTACCGTCTCGGCTGTCGCACTCGCCAGCCAACTCGCCTGAAGCGCAGACTGCCCCAAGATCTTCTCCTGAGTGACGTCTCCAGCACAGACTCAGACACGTGATTACTACCATAAGACTTTAAGTTCTCAATTTGTGTTACAGTTATCCTCCATATTTAGTTAGAGGAGTCGTTCATGGCTACCTCCATTGTTATGTGTCCTGTTCCTATGTATCTTATAACAAACATCTGTAAAGCATAATTGCTGATCGATGGATAAAATAAAATAAAAAAAAAAACGATTTGTTTGCCGGAAGTCTTCGATGGAGTAAGGACAACCAACAAGAACCGTAGGATCTTTCTTCATCAAGACAATGTGAAATGCAATTTAGTCTAACTACAGAGTATTTGAAGGCTCAAAAAATCAAATTGATGAGTCATTTGCCATATAGTTCTGATTTAGCACCCAATGACTTCTTTTTGTTCCCGAACATCATAAATAAATTGCGTGGTCAACGATTTTCATCGCCAGAAGAAGCCATTGATGCCTTCAAAAACCACGTTTTGAGATGTCTCAAGAAGTCTGGAATAAATGATTTGACAAATGGTTCAAACAGACGCAAAAGTATATTGATCATAAAGGAGAATATCTTGCAAAACAATAACGCAGTTTTCAATCGGAAATTACTTTGTTTTAATTATTAGGCTCAAAATATAAATAGTATCCCTCGTATGATAGAATAATTTATCTCTTTTCCAGCCAGTACAGTCAGTTTGATATAACTAACACAAACTGATATCGGAACTATTGAAGTATGACGCCAATAATTTGATAAAGATATGATAAGGATGTAAATAAATAATTGCAATAAATAATTTCTACATTTTAAAATTAATGCATAACTTCAAAAGTGAGAGGTGAATGTTTGTTAGAGAATTGGAGTCATTTCAGAATTACCTAGTGAGGAAAGGCAATTAGTAGCATGTCAGTGTAGCAAAGGAAATTAGGAGCTCGGTGAACTCAATCGACAACAAACCCATTAGCTCAAGTCACAGGAAGTGTAGCAAGGTTCTGAAAACTAGAAAGACAAAAGGAGTTCTTGATATTTAGCAAGTCGTCAAATAAAAAGTTGTTTTATAGGCGAATGAAAAGTTGTAATTTGACAATAAGTCAAACATCGGTGCGGAGTGCTGCAATTGGAGGTCTTGTGTTTATAAATGAGTGTGTATTTATAAAATTCCTGTCTTTCCCTTTGTTTTACAATTTCACAAGCGTTAATTGTGGCCGTTTATTGGTAGCCTGTAGCACCTAAAAACCGTCTCAGATTACATCTGCATACCTAACGATCACCGCGTGAAATTTTTCAGGGACTCATGGAAATTTGTAATTACGGAAACAGATATTACAAAGCGTTACGTCTGAAATTAGCAGTTATAATACTCCAGTAGCTACAACTTCTAGTGCCAAGATTCAGAAACAGTTAATTCTACACCTTCAAACAGCCAGCAATCCGCTTCACATTTATTATTACCATTAGCCTACATTAAATTTATCAGCCAACCTCATCGACACATCCTGAGAAAAAGATCCCACAGTTCACAACTGTAGCAGCCGACAGCAGAATCATCGAAGAGTGACGTACTGGAGATGGCAGCAAAAGTGACGCACACGAAGGTACATTTTTCAACACCATTCTTACAAGAGTGTAGTTTTTTTATTTAGTTAACATTAATCCATGTAAACATTTGCAGAAATATTTTCATTGCATATTTGTTGTAGAAGTATACATAGGAAGTAGAACAAACCGAATCGATTAGATGTTAAAAGACGAGGCGCTATTATGTCCATACTCTTTCGATGGCACCACGAGAATGAACTTAAGAGCGAGAGCAGTATAAAATATTAAATTTTTTGTGTATTTCAAAACAATAATAACGAATATCTCGGATTTGGTTAGTGCCACATAATAAGTATGGGAAATAAACTGTATTTTAAGATATTCACATCTTGTGTAGTACGTTTTTGTCTAAATTCCTTCCGGATAAAGACGACTTCAAAGGGTACTCACAAAACAAGATATATATTCTATTTATCTGTATCTTAATTTTGAAACATTAAGAGCATTGTTAAGAAAATAACAATTTCAAAAAATTGCTTTTGTAAAAGAAAGCTTACAGTGCGAGAAGTTTCCTGAAAATCTTCGTGTAGTTTACTTGGAACTTGCTAAAAGAAATAACAAGTTTGGTAATCATCCATCATTTTTTATCATATTCTCAGATACATGTAAGGACCTTTTCGTAAAATAATTTTGGAGGAATCAAGATGCCTTAATGAATCTTTGGGTGAAATACAAAACTTTTTCTAGTCAGCTTTATTTCGGTGACATAATAAGTAAAAACTGAGGCTCCGTTGCATTCAATTTACATAAATTGAAACCGTGTTAATATCATGTCCCGCTGACGTATTCTCCCGCGCTCCCTTTCCTCGGACTGCTTTACGTTATTGGTTCCCTAGTTCTGCTTGTTACACTACGTGGAAACTTAATAACGTTATAATAATAGAAATATTAAAAAGAAATCAAATAAAGCAATATCTATCCAAGTCCGAAGTGCGTCTGGAGATGAGTCGAGCAAGAGTGAGAAGACAAGAACATAAGTTTAGAATACGCTGCAATATTAGCTATATATTATGTTTATAATACATTTACGTTAGACAATTGTTTACTTGGAATTGTTAAGATCTGAATATATGTACAGACAATTAACAATCAAATTCTTACACGAGCACCCGAGTTAATAACAGTTGCAATTCCAAATACAGAGCACGTGGGAGAGAACATAATTCTCACAAAATATAATCCACCCTACCTCAGTCAATGTGTGTATGTGTGGGAGGGGTGCCTATTTAGACTCAAATATCTTGTACAGATTTCGCAGTTTTGGCACACACATTCTTTAGGACAATCACATTTTCTGGGGTAGTATCACAAAGAACCACCACCAAGGGAGAAGGGCACTGAAACTGTTTGGCAGCACGAATGGAACTGTCTTCTGAGGTACCTACTTTAACCATATAGAAATATAAAAGTTGCTCCATTCAGTCTTTTACGAGCGACAAGGCAAGAAACAGCCCTAACCGGGTAGAAAATTGTTCGATGGACGGAGATAGGAGCATTTTCTGTGTGAATGGGTGATTTCACACACGTAATCTCTACGTACCTGTGTTATAAAAATACTACCCTAACAGAAGAGAGATAGGGGAAATCTACGGCAGGAAACAACTTTCATGTTTTACTGCACGGGACTTGTATTCTCGCACTTTGGTAAAAAAAAAAAAAAAAAAAAAAAAAAAAAATCATTCTTTTCGAGGAGAAAAGAGAGAAAAGGTAAAAAAAACATTTGCCACCAGAAAATTTGAGGATACTCAGCACAAATGTTCTTGTTTTCCCAATAATAACATTATAGGTATTATTTTCATTCTTTTGGGTTTGTTAGTGCGAAAAGTTTACCCTAATAAAGGACAGGATTTTTAAAAATGTTATTACATTCAATAAGGACGATTTTCAGCACAAATGGCAAGTTTTCATACTGTTGATTAAAAAATCTGAATACCAATATTATTGAAATTGTTTAAGGATATCTAGAGTCAACATTTCCAAATATTGCAGTTTTTATATTAATATTTCATTCTTCTTTACCACAATTATAAGTCGGTTTTTTATTTCATGGGGATCTCTAATGATTTTAAAGTAAAAAAAAAGTCTTTACTTCTTTACTTTACTTACGAATTCGTCATGGTGTAGATTTTGGAATATACAGGAAGCCCACACACATAGATAATTACATAAAGAAAAATGAATACAACCCAGTTTCACATCAACTAGCTGCCTTACAAGTCTAATTCACCGGCTATACAACGTCCCACTGAGTAAGGATGAATTTTTGAAAGAACAACACATAAAAGACATAGCGGTATTAAATGGATTCAACCTAGCCATCATAAGGAACATGATGAAGAGGAAAGAAAAACTGAAGATAAGATCAAAAAATACCACTCTCACACCACTTAATAACACAAATTGGCAATATATAAAATTCACCTACCATCCATGGGCTTTTAGAAAATTTGAACGAATCTTAAAAAGACTAAACTTAAAACTAGCACCCCAAAACAAATTCAGTCTGAGGAACCTGCTAAATAAACCACTGAAAAATACAATCCCCAACAATTTGAAATCAGGAATTTATCAGATTAATTTTGAAACCTGTGAAAAAAGCTACATAGGAAAAACTAAGAGAAACTTGTTAACCAGGCAAAAAGAACACCAGAGGAACATTAAGTTGAAACAAACAGAAAAATCTGCAGTTTCACACCATTTTTGGACAGAAAACCACAACATTGGCCACAACATTAAACTGTTAAAATCTTTAAGTACACCCATAGAATTAGATATTTGGGAAAAAATATTCATAAACAAAAATCGTGATAAAGTTATAAATTTTGAAATCCCGGCATTAATTGAAGTATTAAAACTTAGTGCCCCTAACACCAGATGGCAGAGTAATCGGAGCTCCGTAGTAGTGGAAGAAGAGGGAGGTTCATTTAGTCACCAAACAGCTGAGGATGAGATCGAATGATCTTGAAAACGTTTCAATTATACAACAACAAGTAAGTGAAGACTGAGTGTAAACATAGTGACTCATAAATTCAAACTTAAATACAAAACGCTAATGTCTGATTTATTAATGTTGTATCAAATTTTAGCTATGGGTACTCTTAATTCATTTGGTGTAAATTAAGAAATATCTGGAATCCGTTAAAGTTCAGAGCGACGTTAGCAAATCGAATTAGAATAGCACCTTGAACGATCATCAATATCGAGCAAGCCAAAAAAGATAATATATATATTTAAGTTTACGTCCTCCAACGTTGACATATCGGACGATGAATGAAATGGCTCAAAGAGCTTAGTTATTCGACATTCGTCTTTCAAGATAAGGGAAAAAAACCAGAAAAAAACCTTATACAGTTAACTCCCCTTATCAAGATTCGAGCACGGGACCTCTTGAACGTGAGGCAGACACACTCATATACGCTACAGAAGCGAGCATATAATTCCTTGATCTTGCTACTACTGCAGCAACACAAATCAATTCCCAAAGCTTCTTCTCCAATCCGAGAACATCGAGAGAAAGTAAAGGCTACGATAAATAATTGCTTGAATCCGTGTGGCGTCAGACAAAATGAGAGTGGGCAGCAAGAGAAGAAACAGTCTTCCATCAAGATCTGGACAAAGGAGCAGTGAAGAATGGCTGCAAATATAGCCACGTGACAGGTAATGATAAACTATGCCGTAAAGCCGGTATTCGGTTACACCAAGTTACTACCGTAATAAATGCAATTAGAGCAAAGAGGCTGCCACATCGTAAAACTCTGTTCACATTTTTGCATCCAGTTTATGTAAATCTGAACTAATAAAGAGAGAACAATTTGCAAGTATGTATATGTGCATGTCAAAAACCAGCCAACCAATTTTGATAAATTCTTTCACTATGGAAAACCGTAACCAGATACGCTATAAATAACTTCTAATGACAGTTCATTACTTACTAAATAATTAAATACAATTCACAAACACCTGGTGTAACGTAAGTATTCGCCAAAGATGCTTTGTATGGGGGAAAAGAATAGTCGTGAACTCTTCATAGAAAATGCATGTAAAATACAACAAATGCCGCCAATTGTCGTAATTTAAGAACTGAGGAAACACAAAATGCAGCGAAACAAAAGAGAATCGAATATGCTTTTAACGCTACGAACGCAAGCGACACCAGTATCAATACAAATTTAATAACCTTTGTGGAAATAATTTTCTGTTTATTTCCTTTGCACTCATACTGTAATCCAAGTTCGATAGCAGAGCGTGCTAAAATCATTCCACAAAGAGAGAACATTTCTATCATTAGAAACAACTAAACCTGTACTTTATAATTAACAATAAAAATTAAATTGTTCTCGGTAGCCGCAGACTATGTGCTTCATGTGGCTTGAAAGTACCAAACCTCATATTTATCAGCTTTATCTGCCTCACGTTCAAGAGGTCCCGAGTTCGAATCTCGGTTAGGGTGAGTTACCTGGATAAGGTTTATCCGAGGGTTTCCCTTATCCTGAAAGATGTATTTCCAGTAATATAAGCTCCATGGACAATGGGATCATTCGAGCATCATTTCACACATTTTATTCATTCGTCCAGAGTGACTTATGTTGGTGGACATTAATTTTTTTAAAAAAAATCTCTATTTAATTCTATATTTTAACAATTTTTCTATTTTTTGTAAGCCATATAGTTTTAATGTTATATAGGAACGGCACCAAACAAATGACACAAGGTTTGTATAGGCAGAGTCAGACTGAAAAAATCAATGCCATAGCCGGGATATGAACCACGGATCTGACGAACTCAGCCCAGTTACTCTAACCACTGAGCTACCATGGCAACATACCAGGACGAGCCTGCCTCGGTAGCGTGGATGGTAACGTGTCAGCCTCACGTTCAAACGTCCCGAGTTCGAATCTCGGACAGGGTGAGTTATCTGGATAAGGTTTTTTTTCCGGGATTTTACCTTATACTGAAAGACGAATGCCGGGTAATGCTAAGCTCTATGGACCCTGGGCTCATCTGATCATTTCATCCATTCCACTCATCGTCCGATACGACTTAACTAAATCCACCAACTGACTCGCATTTTTTCGATAGGAGTTCTACACATATGAGAACTACCTTACTGGCGACTTACAACGTCTAAGTACCTTAAGTCCCGGGCGTTTTACTTCAAACCAGCATTACGTTAATTAATAGAAATTAACTGTTCTTTCACATTACCTGAGATTTGAAAACCAGGTACGCTGGGAACTGGGGTTTGATTCCACACTGCGTGATAAGTTTGAATCATTTTTTATTAAGCCTTAAATGTCTTAAATGCATATTTAGATATATGAAATCTTATAAAAGACATATCTACCCTTTAATTTTAAATGTACTGCTATGAAGTGTAATATTTTAAAAATCACTTTGAGTGCATCGGTATTTGTTCCGATAGGTCAGATCTGCCTGCACTCTGCTTGAAACATCTTTATGCTCGACCATGCCAAACGATAGTATTTATATGACTGGTAGCAGTACTTTTATGGACCTCATTAAAGTACATCTATTCATTAAAGTATTGGTCATCATTGTGAAATCGCAAGTGTCGATTATTCTCGTTTCGATCGAAACGGTACTAGAGCCAGTTTAGAAACAAGTCAAAATGTCTGACACTAGTAACAGTAACATTGAACTTACGCTCCAAGAAGCATTCAATGTATAACTTGTTCCCACAAAAGTCAAGAAAGATGTATAAGAAATTCTTTTCACAATTCACAATCAGTAGAAAAAGAAAACACACAAATTAACATCAATTCAACTTCAAATATTCAACAAAGCTCATTCCCACAAATTCATTTCATTAATTGTACAATAAATAACCTACATTTGAAATAAAATCAGTTTTGTTTATATTGTTGCGAACCCATTATCGCGATAGCGCGGCTTGTGCACATAACGGAACTGATAAAGATAGCACGGAGATAAAGGTCTGCCGAAACAGATAAAGTTAGACGCCTGGACCGTTCACGTTTCGTCTAGTGCTGTCTTACAGAACATTCGATTTATCGTTTGTTACAGAATATTCCAGAAATGTCTAGTAATATGGGTAGTGGTATATAGTCGCAAACGGAATTCTAACGAAAGTTGTAATCAGAACTGAGTATCGTGCAACTGTGAACGCTGTTGTTTGTGGTCAACGACCTTGGAAGTTTGTAATTGTGTATATGACGTAATTCTGCTCTTGTAAGGATTGTCCAAAGTGTATTTCTATCGAAATAAATAATATTTTGAATTTCTGCAACTTGGACTTTTATTTCTACGAACCCACAAAGTCACAATATTATCATTAGCATTAATGGCAAGTGATATTTCAGTAAGTTAAATTTTTTTCAGTTTGTCTATACTTTCTTTTAGGTTAAACTGTGACACACGTTAGCAGCTGTTTATAGGGAAGTAATCATATTGCGCCTGCGTACTACGTACGCTTTAGATAAAGGAATAACGACTGTAATATAATCAAACCAGAAATGAATACTTTGAAATGAAACCTTTAATTTAAATACACGATCGAGCATAAATAGTCGTATGAAAATGCACCATAATGCTAATTAAAACTCTGGTATCATAATTACTAACCTCGCGTTTTAATCATTACCATTATGGTCTTGTTGCATAATATACAACAAATCAGAATTATAAAGCAGTACCTTGTAATCTCAAATATTTACAAAACAATCCATCATTCACGTAACAATAAAATATCACTTAAAAGTAGACTTCCAAAGTGCAACCTGCTATATGAGGACCAGGTTGGTATTGTTTAAATCGCGATAGAACCAGTGAAGGTATTAAACAAAGATGATATGGAATCTAACCGAATATCCAATAATGTTATATGAAATGGACAGATATTTCAGGGTATATCGTTTATATGAGAAGCATGCCGAACATGTAGCATGTCTATTAAATACCAGAAGAAAAAAACGGAAACATTACGAACGCATTTTAAATACAACGATAAGCATATTTTTAAGATGTTGCTGAAGTTGCTTACCTCCACAACGTAAAACTTATCTGATTTCACAGTTACAATGAGGACCACCGAGTATACAGTTGCTCGTTTGGAGAGTTGCCTACATACAAACCCAAACATTACCAGGATACAATTTAAATACCTATTCGTAATTGTCCCCGCTAATGACGTTTGTTTCATCGTTACTAGGTAACCAAATACTGTTTCAAACTTAATAGCGACTTTTTTTTCTTGTCCCTGCTTTGTGGATTAGGCTACTGGCCTGTTCCGGTATCAATTCAACCTGAACATTGCTCTTCCTATCATTCTCCTCTTTTCCTATAGCATAAATCTTTAAATCATCTCTTATTTCTTCATTACCTAATTTAACCCATCCTGTTCCTCGCTTAACTGCTTTCAAAATTTTCATCTTGGCTGCTTGAATATGACTTTTATGTTTGTCTTAAAACCCAACTTTCACTTTCACATGTAAAATTACTGGGACGGTCATAACTTTATAAAATTTAAGTTGTGTTTCTTTCCTTGTATTTTTTAAAGTTCTTCTAGTGGTTCCATATATATAGCTCCATAGATGTTGGTACTTGTGAATCTTATTGTGTAAATAATCACCACATATATTTTTATCCCTTCCAAGATGATTATAATATTGCATCTTTAATCATTATTTTCGCTCTTACTGTTCCTGGAAATGATATAACGTTTTAATCATTGCTACGTATTTTTATTTTATTTCTAAAACAGAACTTCAAATATATTGTAGCCAGGCATTGTTTGCCGCTGCCGGACCCGTGCGAAAGAGAGGGCTACGCGCGGGCCGGAAAGAAAGAGACGGATACAGCGACCAGCGCGTGAGCGCGGAGCGGGACGCTTGGCGAGAGAGAGAGACAGAGATAGTCTGAACTTTCCCGCTGCATCGTGACTGTTAGCGAGCATTCCACTAATTTCTAGGACAATGACTGGGAGGTATAAAGAGCACCACGGACGGAGGAGTGAGTCAACCAGGTTGCTCCACGAAGCATCGGGTCTTCCATACGTGGAGGATGAAATTAAGCGCCGGGCTTCAAAATTATACGCAAGTTTACCATCACATAGAAGCGCCCTTGTCAGATCATTGGGAAATTATGACCCCACTAGACGCCGATCTAGACTGCATCGGGGACCCGTATGGCATGCGGGCACCCTAGATAACCCAGGAGCTAACCCTATCAGCAGCTAAAGCTGAGCTCCTCATAATTCTTCCCAGCTGTTTGGCATCTAAATTTCTCCCCAACTAAAATCTAAAAAATTTAAAACAAAAAACAAAAAATTGGGTGCTAAGTACTGCATCCTCCCCTTCAACCCGAAGGTACTTTGGTAACCTCAAAATTAACTCCCAATCAAAAACCCTACATCACCTTCATCCTACATCATTCAATAAAAATCCTACCTGCGGTAAAACCCTTAATGGGTGGGCACGCAGGAAAAACCTTCTGGCTGTATACAGCCAGCCAGCACGAGCGAGCGAGAGTGAGTCAGTCAGTGGATGGAATCGAGTTGTGCAGTGAGGAGAGGCTAGTGATAGCAGAACTGACAAACGTGTGTGTGTGTGTGTGTGTGTGTGTGTGTGTGTGTGTGTGTGTGTGTGTGTGTATGTGTGTGTGTGTGCAGCGGCGTGGTGATTTGAAAATGAATTCTTTTGTTTGTTTACGTGTTGTGAAGCAACGAGAGAGACCTTGGAGTTTGCGTGTTTGTATGACACGTCATTTTTAAAGCCTGTAAGTGTTGTACAAAACGTCTTTTTATTTGAAATAAACAGCAGTTTGAATTTCTGCAAACTATACTTTTAATTCTACGAACCCACAAAGTCACTATATATAGATAATAGTAAATTATATACTACTAATAAATTCTCAGTCCTGCGCAGTGGCGGGGTGGGCTAAGGCATCATGTCTTGGTTCCCTACCACAGAATGCTGCTCGGGATCGGGTGCAGATTTTAAGTCCCGGATATAGGACCGGAGCCCATTCAGCATCGTGAGGAAATTAAAGAGCTTACGATAGGTACTATATGCCCACGACAAGAAGGCTAGAGGGGTATGAAGGGCAGAGGAGCTCGAACTGTTGATCTGCTCCGGTAACGGATCTGTTTACTAGGAAATGAGTGAATGAAAGTGCATATGAGCCACCCATGCTGCCAGAACCAATGTTTGTTGCAACGATAGTTATTGTGTATAGGTGAGCTATGTGAGAACACTTGTATCTTTTAAACGAGTCTTCCATCTTTGTAATTCTCGGAAGGCGAGCATACACCCAGAGGAGACAGCAAAAGTGATTGCGTGCACATTCCTCCAGCTTGCCTTCTTGTCTTGGGCAATCAGTAAGCGACCCTGGTCACGAAAGTCAAACTTTCCGGCTGGTGGATGCCGAGATGCTGACCACATCCCATCCTCGTATCGGTTGGATGATCACCCATCTCTACCCTGCGAATGTGGGCGCGAAGCCGGCAGTTGGTAGGCCTTGTCTCTATAGGGGTTGTCACGCCATGTGTTGTATAATATTATATAATAAATTCTCACAATTTACACAATATATTCATATCCCATAATGGTTTACATAACACAGAATAATATGTCTAGAAAGAGAATCGTTAGTATTATATACTTATTTTTCCAATAAGGTATGCTGCAGTAACAACTTCGTCCCCCTAGGTAGCGTAGGTGGTAGCATGTCTGCATCACGTTCAAGAGATCTCGGGTTCGAATCTCGGTTAGGACGAGCTATCGGGATATTTTTCCAGGGTTTTTCTTATCCTGGAAGATAAATGTCGGATAACACTTGAGCTATATGGACTCGGGGTTCATTTGAGCATCATTTCACACATTTCATTCATTGGCCGATATGAGTTTACGTTGGAGGACGTTGAAAAGGTAACATCATAATAATTCTACTTCATTTTCTATACTCATAAAATGATATGTACTTATTTATGACATACTCGTAGAAAAACAGACATTTAAGGTACCAATAAATTCATTGGACTTCGAATATTCATTCGAAAATTCAAGACTATAATATGTTGAAAGGTAGATTCAGACTGCCGTAGCCGGGATCTGAACCACAGATCTTCCGCTCTCCGTCCGACTACTCTTAACCATTGGGCTACCTGGCCAACATGCCAGCATGACATTAAATTCTCCAACTGACTAGTATTTTTTCGGTAAACCACTAGGACTTCTCAAACACAAGATACAGTTACCTCAATGATGACTTACTATGCTGTAGGTACTTCAACCACTATTAGGTACAATTAATGGAAATTAATTGTTCTTCCACACTAGCCCTGTGTAGGACAAGGTATGGAAATATAGAATCAGACTTGTCCTACTTTGGCCTATACACGGATAGTGTGAAGGAGAATTAATTTTCAATACAATATTTACCTGAAAGTAAAAATTACTTTGTTATGTTTCAGCAACGGACAAAATATTGTATGTCACGTATGATTAAAATACATTTAAAAATTTATCATTCGTGGGTAAATTACTATAATAACGTTTGGGAACCATGTTCAACGATTTATACATATATTGGACAGTCTCAGTTCCCTTCATTTTATACTGAACAGCAATTAATTCTGCGCATCCTGTAGATATTACAGACAGTGTCTTGTTTTATTTTGCCGCCGGTAGCTCGCTGGTCATTTTAGAAGAGCTAATATCACTTCCTCTGCAGTTTCATTATGCGCGGCGACCAAATAAAGCCAGGCCGCAAATAGCGCACTTTTATGTAGGTAAGTCTACAACTGTTTCTGGCGAGATTTACTAACGAATTCTGGAATGGTCTTTGGAATTCACAGCCCTTAGGCAACGTTTTAATTCTCCATGGGGAACAAAGGTGGACCCGTCCATTTGTATGCAACCTAGGAACATACAGCAAACTCAACAAAAATGGGGAAATACATGCTTTGAATAACATAAAAAATATCTGAGCTGCTCCACTCACGTGATTTTTCTCTACTCCTGTACAAAGTATTCTACAAGCGCTTACTACTTTGTAAAAGAATTTTGTATGTTGCGAGTTAAAATTTTGCTTTGATAATGATCTCGTCGTCAATTTATGATAAATAATTCTGTATTTTTAATTATCCGAGAGACGCTGTTTGCATTGCGGGATAATTAGATTTGGAAATTTTGTAGATGTAGTGGCAATAAATAATTGAATTTCCTTCTCTCCGAGTTTTCCTGCAGTCAAATCTCATCCCTGGATCACGATCTCGCATTGGTGCAATATTTTGATCTCTATTTACTAAAATAATGATTCTAAAGCTTCTTTGTTGATAATTATTTACTTAACGAGCACTATAGAAATTGAGACAACACAATTTTATATTTTTATGCTTTTATTTTTACACAATTTTATATTTTATAAGCAGAAGACTTGGGAAAAGAAATGGAGTACTGAAACAAGAGGTTCGAGGTTGATTATCTATACGATAATAGCGACAATGACGGTAAGACATCTTTCAATGACAGAACATTACTGATGATATATTTGATATTACGCCTTTGTCAGTTGAGTAAATCACATCCCGCAGTACAGATTGATTACACTAGAAAATTAGTTATATTACCGTGCATTTCTATAAGTTCAATAGTCGTTTAATAACAAAGGTGTAGTAACTATTTTAGTTGATTTTCTCTCTTTTCTCCGTTATGAAAATTGCCGAAGATATGGCTGTTTAGCCTCATTTTCATTATTTGAACAATATTACAATAAATAATTAGGTGGACGCATATTTTATGCACTTATAATCATTTAGATTATATTTCATAATTATGCAGCGTGTTGCATTTAGCTGGCTAACCTTACATATCACACAACTCCAAAGTGCTCCATTTGTGTTTCGTCCCTTATTGTACGCCAACTTACTAATATTTGACTCCTCTAATCACCAGATAAGAAAACGAAGTCAGCGCTGGTCACCTCAACGCTTTGTCGAGTTGTAGACACAAGGGAATATGGAAATACAGTAGGTTTTAAACGAATCATTATCATTACTATTATTATTATCATTATTATTACTACTACTAATGAATTTTTAAAACTTAAAACTGTTTTACGGCCAGGTTTACAAATGGAAAGACCTAACATAATTTGGGAAATGAGTGTTACAGCAGCATTTTAGCAATTGTAAACTTAAAAATTTGATGTGCTACACTCACATGACTTTTTTTTACTCAGATAAACACTACAGAACACCTAACAGACATGAGGCGAACGTAGCGTAAGTAATGAGGGGACACGGAACTATGAAAAACAGCAATCCCAAATGCTCGCGTTGCCGGTGGCTACTACTGCTATATTTTTCATAACTGTCTATATAAGTCAACTAATTGTATGTTCTAATACCACTTTTTTTTTTTTTTTTTTTTTTTTTTTTTTTGTAATTTTACGTCCTCCAACGTTAAGTCATATCAGAAGATGAGTGGAGTGGGTGAAATGATGCTCAAATGTGTACAGGGTCCATAGAGCTTAGAGTTACCCGACATTCGTCTTTTAGGATAAGGGAAAACCCCGGAAAAAACTTTAAGGTAACTCACCCTGACCGAGATTCGAACTCGCGACCTCTTGAACGTGAGGCAGACTCGCTACCACCACGCTACCGAGGCGTGCTAATACCACGCTGCTACTGATGCAAAACGTTAAATTACGTGGACTTCAGTAGTTCTGACTATACCTGAGATATTCAAATTGCTTTAAAAACTTTGATAAAAGCTTACATAACATTTTCTTGGGCTGGACCCGTAGCTCAGTCGGTATAGCACCTCCCTGCCGTGCTAGGGGTCCCGGGTTCATTCCCGGCGGTGCGGGTGGGGATTTTTCTCCAACCAAGATAATTCTTCATTTTCCCCAGAGTCTGGAAGTAGAATGAGAGTGTGAATGTGTGAGTGATCTAATGATTAAAACCCAACGAATACGAGTTAACACCTTCGATATGTTCCAAAGGAGAACGGCCGCCGATATGACCACTGCGGTATAAATGGAACAAATAAAAAAAAAAAAACCTTCTCATCTGCAACAATAGTGTTGGAATGCAAGATCAACTGAACACCCAAATGACTAGCCCGTATGAAAAGCTTTTCATACAATAATCGTTCATAAATGGTTTCATGCGACAGTAATCGGCTGGTCCAAGCTGCTTCTGTTTACAGGAATGATTATATGGAGAAAAAACATTATATCACATTTAGTCTCAAAATTTCAGGCTGTATGCCAAGTTCAAGATCTGGCCATCATTTTTTCATAATATGAAAATTACAAAAATGATAATACTATTGTTTTAATAATTATTTTTATTACTTTCATGTGTTTCAACCTATAGAAGATACATCTTTTTTAGATAGCTGACGTTAAAAGCCCGGCTTTGGACTTTTCTGAGTAGTGTTAAAAGAAGATAATTTTGCCAGGCAGAGTTAAAAGAATTTAAACATTCTAATGTAGACAACTTTAGTTTCTTGCTTCACAAATTCTTTCAAATTCAAGCAATGAGCCTATAATAAATAGTGTAACTAACTTTGCTAGTTACACTATTTACCGAACTTCAATTCCAACTTCCTCTACACATGGAATACGTACTTCAATTTGGTCTAATTGTACTATAAACATCACAACTTCTTCAAAAGAACAGTAGGCTTATGGAAACTTGTAACCCGTTAATAATTTAAAACGTTTTTTGCGAAGATTTTAACATATTAATACATTAAAGTGTTATATTTTTTTTAGTTTTATTGGTTATGTAAGATTTTATATAGAATGTTACGTCATGTTGCCAACACTGATTTTAAGCCAGGCAATAACTGAACATTGCAGCACGTTAAGCTTCAGGTCTCCGAAATAGGTAAAACAAACTATTTATCTACAATATATAAATATTCAGTAGTTCTAAAAAATACTATATGCCACTCGTGGTGAAAGTAATTTTATTCTGTTCGCAGGAATTGCTCCACTCGCTTTAGCTCATTCCTCAGGCTATCCTGCTCGCGCAATAAAATTCTCCTACTCCCACTTGTATCATTATTATTGTACACGTTTTGTGTGATCTTGCAGACAACAATCAATAGGATCTGAAATTAAAGAGGAAGATGGGAAGAACAACACTTGTTTGACACTAATTTATTCCTTCTGCCGTCCATGAATAATCATACTCCATATCATACAATAAAACTTCTAGACACTGAACATTTTAGCCATTGCTACACATTCCAGTATGCTTTGTCATTCATTTGTTTGTTATCAGCAATGGAACAAACGTCATATCACTCAGCACTTTCACTACCATTTCACTTTGTGCTCGGGCTTGAACCACCAACACTGGACCCATTATCCTTACAATCACAGGAATACTTGATCTCCAACTTGCCAATGTGTACTTCCTAGAAGTAAATAGAAATACAATGCAATATGTAGCCTTTATATAATTTTAAATCGTTTATAATCAATATGAGTAGTTGTAAATATGACTAGCAAGCAATTTTCTGACAAAGCTGCAGGATTACAATTATATCACTCCTCTGAGTACTTAAGCCTACATACGGTGTGTATGATGGACAATTAATTATCACTGATGTACCTAATTATGAAGCCCCAGAATCGTAAGTTGCCACTAAGGTAAAGTAACATCTCAGGTTGAATTTGAAAATTTGTTTACTGAGATAAATGTGAGTCAGCTGGGGAGTTTTCTGTTCTATCGGCATATTGGTAATGAAGCTCAACTGGTTACAGCAATGATATGGATCCGTGGTTCAAATTCCTAGCTATAGCATTGAATTTTTCACCGTTCTAACCTACCACACGGCATGAGTGGAAAGCAATTATTCAGTGACATGCTTAACTTTATTGCTGGCATATGTTATAGGAACGCTGTGAAGAATGAAACAATTATTCTGTTTATTTAATTGACCAGCTATTCATAATTGACCAATGCAATTAACAGTCCGCGTCAGTTTGAGCACAACACAATATGCTGACATTAAAATCTTCTCAAAATGAACCCGTAATTACGTGATTCATACTGTTCATCAAAAGCGCAAAATAAGTCCCTGAGAGGAATGTGCCACCTAGTGCCATTCTTACACAGTACGATAAGGCTAACGACTGTGTGTGACAGGAGTAAAACCGTTAAAAAAAACATGTGCCCTGTTCACTCTGTACACTAAAATCGAGAAGATTTACACAGAGGTAGAAGATGTCAGAATGTTTTTGAATGGTCTGTAACTGAACTGACATGGAATGTCATAAATTTATCCAGGGAGAGTGTGGGAAACTTCTCCAACCCCCCTGCGTCTCAGACCCCGGAGATTTTCTTTGCTGTAGCTGTTTTTGATTTGTCGCTAAATACATGTTACTTTATGATAGTGGTATTAAATAAGCTCAAACAACAATAGTAATATACTAAATACCTATGATATTTTCTTTGTATTAATAAGCCCTACTAACTTTCACTTTTCGGAAATATCACCTGCGTGTTCTACATTAGTAAAGAGTATCATTATTTTGTTTTGTAGGAATGCATTCAAATATGCATCACAAGTGTCAACATGTTTTTTCTCTCTATATGTTAATCCGTGTATGTAAATGTTTTGGTTCTATAATATATACAGACACCTGAACTCCTGAAGACAATATTGATGACTTACTTTTCTAAAACAGTTGTGTTGCATATTGCGATTCTGTATTTGCTGGAACAAATAGGTTATGATGAGCATAATTTGCACTATTCAAAAGTTAAATGTAGACAGTTTCTGATGTGACTGTTATGTTTGCTTATTGACGTAATTTAAAATGTGTGAAGTGGTGATAATAGTGCTCAAGAATATTAGGAAAGGGTATTATATTAATCGCAAATAGGTTTAATTTAAAATTATTGATATGAGTAAATTAACTGGGCTGACAAATGACAAATCCGAACATGCTGAAGTGTAAAGAATCACAGAGAAGTAAACAAAGTATAATTTTGCCATGTATAGTTAATAAAGTGAAAAATATATACTTGAACCAACTTGAACATCATTAAATTTAAATTTTATTTTAATTAAATTAATTTCATTTTAATTATTTTATTAAATTTTAATCATTTCTGACAACATTTATTGATATTACAATAAAAGTAGCAGGAATTGGATTCGGTGTTCTCACAAGGTTTCCTTTAAAATCTGAACATCGAAATTTACGGTCCAATATATCACATGTTCTTTTTCCTAGTATGGATAAGTGTAGACGAAGCAATAAACCATATTTCTTAAGGAAATGTTTTTAAAAATTGATGCGTAGAGCTATAACATAAAGATTTTTTTTTATATATTTATACCCTGGAGACCTTTTAAAATAATATCTCGAAAAGTTTAGAAGATATTCAACTGAAACTTGAAAACCTCTCAGATGCTCGTAAGATTGGTCAATCACAAAATTTATGATGTAATGAGGCAATTTTAGGAGAGAATTCCCTTAAAAGGGAATGAAAAAAAAATCACAATTGCTTTTTGAGGTGCAAACTGGTATAGGAAATCATGTGATGATTGCACCTCCTAGTTTTTCCTAGCCTGGTTATACAAGCTAGAGCATGCCAATGAATACCAGACACCTAAAAAGCTGTATTCCTTCACAATTTGAAGGTAAACAAACTACATTTCCGTGAAAGGATGACGAAGAACTAATACTTGTTTTATCCGAGGTCAAGAAATTGGCTTGTCTGCCAATCTTTCATATTATATGAATATATCACCTTTTGACAGCAAATTCTGTTGCCACTAGACAAGAAACAGGTCTACTTGCTTCAGATTTGCAAGTCAAAATCTGGTTTTACAGGAGAAAAAGAAATAGTGACGCAAATTACCTCAAACATAATATACCCATAGCTATCCACGTGCGTAACAAGTTATTTATCAATCACTCTGATAGATGAAAGTGTTATATAAACATGTGGTGTGTTGTACTTATATGACTTTTTCTACTAACTCATGTACAAGGTATTCTTACAATTCCTTATCCTTCTATCTACTTCATGTTAATCGATATATATGTGTAGAAATTGCTTTATTACATATTTAGTTATGGGTACAATGGGCTTACGGAAATGCAGTAGGCAGTAAGCTCAGAGGCTTATACTTATCTAGTCAAATCTTTTCAAGGCTAGTCGTTATATGACGGCTTTCAAGATTTGAATAAAGAGGAGGATGAAAGAAAACGAATGCCTTCCACTTTGAGAAAAGTAACTGTTGCAAAATTCATACCAATTACACGAAAGTTATTGGAAATGGTTTAACTCCACAGAAAAGCTATATATGAAATAAATGGCTTGCTTTAACGAGCTCTGCATTTTCTCTAGTAAGGTTTTGTCTATCTTACGGTTTATCGGTTATGCAAAAGTCATTCAGAATGAAGTGAACTTGCCTTGAGAGGCTATTCCAAGAAAATTCAAAATATACATTTCATTTTTCTTGAATATATCTTATACATGCTGCATGTTAATCAAGAATCATTGAGCCATTATTGAAAAAAAATCATTTTGAAAGCTGCAGTTTGGATTGGGGGATTTTCTTGAAAATCTTCGTGCACCATTCGTAGATGGCATTGAACTTAAATATCAAGTTTGGTATTTAAAGACTTTTCGTTTTATAAGTACTATTCCAAAAATGTTTTTCGGAGAGGTGCGGCAAGGGATACAGGAGCAACACATACGAAGGTCGTTTGGTAAGTCTGGTAAATTTTCATAAAGGTATGGACATTTTTGTTGCAACTATGTTATTCAAAAGATTGTACAGAAAATTGCACAATATACAGTTCACCATTGACAGTCATCTGGCTGTATGATAGCTGCAACTGAAAATGGAAAGAATATTTTCGTGCTATTATTAAACATGTTCATTTGAAGGGCTGTACTGCCGCACAAGTCAAACCTGAATTGAAGTTCACGCGGACTCTCCACCAACATTGAAGACCCATTCACTTTTGGATTAATGGTTGCCCAATTGAGATCACCATACAGGACACCACTGAAATAATCCATGATCTGATTATGCAAGACAGCTGAATCAAAATACCTGAGATTGCTCAGGCTGTGGCCATCTCAACTGAGCGAGTGAACAATATCCTGCATGAAAAATTGGCAATGAAAAAGCTGTGTGCAAGATGGGTGCCGCGATTGCTCACAGTCGACCAAAAGCGCAACTCTTCTACCGAGTGTCTGGGGATGTTTAATCGCAAACAGCAAGACTTTTTTTGCGTCGATTTGTGACCGTGGATGAAACTTGGATCCATCATTGCACACCACAGTCAAAACAATGGACAAGCGCTGCTAAAAGTACACCAAAGAAGGCAATGACCAATTTGTCATATGGAAAGGTGATGCCCACTGTTTTTGGGGGATTCTCAAGGAATAATTCTCATCCGCTACTTGGAAAAAGGCAGAACGATAACTGGAGCATATAATGTTTCATTGCTGGATGTTTGCAACATGAGTTGACTGAAAAGAGACCGAGATTGAAACCCAAAAAGGTGCTCTTTCACTAGGATAGTGTACCTTGGCACACATCAGCAATCGCAATGGCGAAAGTGCATGAGTTGGACTTTGAATTGGCTCCTCACCCACATTATTCACAGACTTAGCCCCAAGGACTTCATTCTGTTCCTAAACTTGAAGATTTGGCTTGGTGGTAAGAAATTTTCATCAACTGAAGAAGTGATAGTCACCGTCAACAGTATTTTGCAGACCTTGACGAAACCTATTTTTCCGACGGTATGAAAAAGCTGAAACATCGCTGGACCAAGTGTGCATAGCTATCAATGGAGACTATGTCGAAAAATAAAGTGAGATGTTCACGAAAAAAAAATATATATTCTTGGATTTTTCCACTGTCTATACTATTCTCACTGCCTCGGTATCGAATTTTGCGTGGAATACAATTCTTCCTCTGCTTACATTAAATATTAGTAGAAAAAGTAAACATAAGACGTGTTAATTTCACTACCTACTTATCTTTGTAAAGCAAAGGATACACTGTATTCCAGTATCAAACCTTTGATACCAAAATCTCGGTAGAAATTAAGTTTAATATCTCTTGATCCCAGAATACTAATTTTAAGAAAACGCCCATGTGGGTCTGTATGTGTCTGTGCGAACAGCTTGTCTCAAAAGCAATTTTAATGCATTAAGAACTAGTTTTGGAATTGGGCCACTCAACTTTACAGTAGCAGGAAACAATGAATTCTAAAACGGATGTGAAAATCAATTTCGAAAACATTTAAAGTTATTTTAAAATATTTCGAAGGGGAAGAACAGAAAAGGGAGAAGAAATGGATGGCGTGCGGAACATTTTACATCATAAAAAATACATATTCCTAATCATTTCATACGGAGAGTAACTGCAATAAGATCCCTCCTCTTTGTTGCTATTTGCCATTTTTATTCGTGGTAATTTTACAACAGAAGGTCACGTCGTGGCCGAGCGATTAGACCGCTTCAGTCTCACCAAGGCGGCGGGTTCGATTTGCATGCGAGATTTGTGCTGGACAACACGGCGCAGAAGCTGATTTTCTCCGGGATCTTGGTTTCCCCCGCCATCATTCTATCAGTTGCTCCATTATCATCTCTTCTGACATTCATTTTAGCTTCATTCTCTCATCTACTTCTCTCTCTCATACCACGCACCGAGTTGATCACTCATCCTGGGTTATCTAGTTTCTGTTCCTCAACCCGACGTCTAAAAAGGCATAAGGGATAGAGAAAGAAGAGTCCCCTAACACCAGGATTGTGGTAAAACTAGTAAAATTGAAGGAGAAGAAGATTTTACAACAGGAACAAAGTCTTTATCTTTATTGTTTGTAAATGTTTACAGCCGTGCTTGCGCTACGAGATTCGAAGTCAACCACGTACTAGTCGGTCACGATGAAACTGCGTTCGGTGGGAACAATAAGCTGGGCATTTGAAATGTTCTGTTGCATTTACTGGCGAGATGAGGCCTGCAAACGTACTATTGTTTTCATTGTGTAACTGTAAATGCTTACGGCCCCTCTGATCACTAGTAATGATGTTATGCATTGACAGTAAAACAGTGGAACCCTGCTCCAAGTGGACACACTTCATGATGGATTTTTAGATCACTCTAGGCGACTTTATACATTGGATAAGCTACTCTATAGGTACAGTAGGAGGTCGTAAATCAAGCTTGAACGCAAACTGTATTCGAACAAGATTAGATTATTTATTGTGCATATTCCAAAATTTTACAATTTACAACTTTAGGCTACATTTATTTGTCTTTACCTTGTTGCTACCTTGGCTATGACACCCTGGTCTTTTGCTCTGCCAAGTAGCTCTCAACCTCCATGCCTCCTTGTTACTTAATTTATCCCATTCTTGCCCCTCATCTTCCTTTCTTATATTCTTTACATTTCTGGCCCATTTTTCTTTTACTTTCTGCAAGAACTCACCAATACTTCTTACCTTCTTTTCCTCCCTTTCCGTTAACATTTTTATAGCTACTATCCTCTTCTCTACTTTCTCCCATTTTTCCTCCCAAACCTTTTCTCTCCACATTACAACCTCCTCGCATTTTGTTACATAGTGTTCTATACTTTCTTTTCCCACACACAATTCCCAAATTACCTTTTCCCTACCTCTTATCCCTCTTAGAAATATTGTTCCTGTTCTCATCCAAGCTACTGTGATGTCTCGCATCCCAGACTTTGTTCATAACAGTTGAACACACCGACGAACACAGGTTGCTACAACGACTGTCCTCTCGTGATCCAAGAGCATTTCTAGGTGCTTGAAACAAGTATCTTTTCAGTATAACCCATATATAGCCATCTGGGGTTATAAGATACGGGTAAGTGTCGTTTCAGAGGGGGAAAGAGCCCTCACGATGTGGGATACAGCTTCGTTGTCATTGCTGTGGTAGGTTTCTGTCGAGATAGAAAGGGAGCAAGCCCTCAAGAATGGGGCAATAACAGGGTCTCCATAACCCCATTTTGTACAACTAATAAACCCATTATTGAACACTTACCAACGTATATCAACGATATGGGAACACTCGAAGTTGCTGGCTTCTGTTTCCTTTCGTCTAACAGTATCCAGTCTTGTTTTAGCTTTTCTAACAAAATAAGTTGTGGATTTAATAGGAGCCCTGATAAGAGGGAATTTCTGCACAAATTCAAGCGAAAATTTCAAATGTGATTCCGTCCAAATCTTAGCAAAATACCGAGCGAGATAGAGATCCCGAGTTTAATTCTCGTCAACTGCCCGCTTTCATCTAGGTTTATTGTAGTTATTCCTGATCGGTAGCGAATGATGGGTATGATCCTTATGTAGCACGATTACCTTTCTATTACTTCCCTTTCATTCAGTTCCTTTCCCATCTTTAAGATATGCTACTAGATTTCATAAGGCAATCAGAACAGGTGGCGCGAATGTATGCTCAAAGGACACCCTTAAACACAAAAGGTCCGCTTAGTCATCGCCTTCACCGGTGAGTCGCGACTTCGAGCCTAGAATTGTTAGGTACCTCCGCGCGTCTCTGTATCCCAACTGCCTGCGGTATGTAGTCTTCTCTAGCTCCTTTACTCCATCCCTTCCTCCTAGCACAATATATACGCTGTCCTGTATGAAACCCATGATAACATCCAACTTTACAGAACATCTGATTCAACTGCAAATGACATCAAAATGTGTGACGTGTCACCGAAAATAAAGCTGGTATTCGCTACGAAGTAACAGCAACTTTTTCTATTACCAGTTTGCTGCAAGTATGTACACTAACTCTGTGCACTTAATAGATCTGGCATCTCTTACTGTGCTCTTGGTGTGTCGCCAAGTGGCATAACAACAAACATGCAATGACTTAACATCCTTATAGGCGATCGAAAACCATGTAATTTCCGTTATGTTACACCAGCAAGTTGAGTCTTGAGACAAAGCAATTAGAAACCAGAGTAAGTAAGGGAATTAGACGATCCGACGAACTAGGTCAAGAAACCTATTAGCTCAAGGTTCAACTAATTAAAAGTCAGTACACTCAGAAATCAAAGAGTTCCACAAAAACACATGTTAAGTGCAATTTCTGAAAATTATAAAGAATTCTTAGAATTTAGCAAGTCACAGACTAAACAATGTGTGCCAGATATGAATAAAAATTTAAGATTTGGCCACGTATGATACAGAAACTTTGGTGGGGTAGTAAAGTGAGGACGTACCTTGATAAAACAAGGCCTTTCAGTCATTCACATGGTGGTACCCTTAAGGGCATTCACCACTTAGCATTTAAGCGATTCACGGCAGGTTATGCTTCTCATTATCATAGAAAAAATTGTTTTAAATCGTAATTAAATGTATTAACAGTGCTAAAACTTGGAAACACTTTAAATTACACTTAAACAGTCAACTGTTTGCTACATATTTAAGTAAATGTAACTGTTGTCTAACCCACGCATACTCTCAAAGAAAGATTGCATACCTTACCACTACAGAAGACCGCAATAACTTCTCATATCTAAATTGCTGGAGACGGCAACGTAAATGGGACAGCACATTCAAAAGGAAATAAAATCTAGCTCATGTAATTTACAAACTGGCGTAATCATGCAGCTACTTCTGTGTACGATACTAGCGATATTGGGAAAACAATTTAATAGCAGTTTCCTCAACACAGCAGACATAAGATTAAACTGAAGTTCTGCCAACCTTACAAGAAAACTAGTCACTAAAACCTATTTTGCAAATCTTGTTACACTTTCCAACGCTAAGTTTAGTGTCGTGTCGTTCTATATTTAGTAATATGAAACTGCATCGTAAAATGGACAACTAAAATGTGGAACACGTATTTAAGTATTAAAACGACACAGTATAAATGCACACGTGCAACACAGTTTTACATACCTGCAAGACGAGGTCTGTGTTGCCCATCTAACAACTACAAATGACACCAACTTGTATTATCTTTTGCAGGTAGCGATGTCAGCTGGACGGATGGAATGCAACTAACTGGAAAACACTATTTTTGAGAGTTCCTATGGCTTGGGCTCGTTCTCTCAAGCTCATGTAAATGCCCAAAATTTGTATAGTTTTGAGTTCTGGCAGTAGCACCTTGCCAGCTTGCTGTATACTGATAACTTCATTATTACTGTGGATTTTACTTTATGATATCTAGTAAAATACAGTTTCAAGAAAGTGCCAAGATAAAACTATAACATTGTAAGTATTAAGTCCTAGCAGGACAACAGCCACATTCTCGCAATTCTCAATGTTTCTGTTCTCGTTAAAAAAAAAAAAAAAAAAAAAAAAAAAAAAAAAAAAAAAAAAAAAAAAAAGGCTGAAGGAGGACTTCGAGTTCTTGGGGACAAAAATAGTGCTTTCGCAATCAAGGTAATGCAGGTATGTCAAGCATTTATACTTTTATAATGATAACTGTTACTTGTTCGAATATCAGCTACGTTGTTCTTCATTTGTTTGTTGTTTACTAATAACTCGGAAGGTTCATGAGGCAACTTTCTAAGTAGAGCTTATAGGCCCATGTTTTGAAGTCCCCTGAATATTAGGAAAACATTTTATTCGTGCATATACTAACAGGCACGTTCAATAACTTTGGGAAAACTTTTGCAGTATTTGATTTTCCCAAAATGGTACACAACTAATTTTATCAACATGCTAGTTATTTAAAGTACTCCCACAAAAAAATAATATATTAAATTTTCTGCGAATATCTGCGAAGTTCACTTAATTCTGAAGAGCTTTGTATATTCTTGTATATCTGGTAAACCAAGGGAAATGGACAAGAACGAACTGCATATAAAATGTACATTTCGTAGTCATTTTTGGGGGGTAGAACCATTTATGAGATATTCTTTATTATAACTTTGAACTGTCATATTTTTACAGCTTAAATTTCTCTGCTAGTACATGATAGGTAAAGAAGGCACTGTATTCAATCCAAAAATATATCTATATCAAATCAGAAATAACATCGAGATTCCCTGACACCAAGAAAATATTTGATTAGAATATCTAATACTTAAATTATTTAAATGAAAAAGGGGAAACGTGCATATATCTTCCATTTTCTGAGAATAACCTCTGAAGTCCTCATTTGGATGTGCTACAACTGGTAAACGATAAGAGATAGATACAATCTTCCCACAAAAACAAAATGTAGGTTTCTTTAAAACACACAATGCTTGTCAAATTCCTTTTTTGTGTGTAGCTAACCATTTCCGAGATATTCCTTGTAACTGGTTTGAAATCTCGAATGCTTACATTTTTCTCCCAGCCATGTAAAGAAAACGGAATTTCAAAGCCCTCACTCAGCGACCTGCTTTGAAAGTGTTTGACTATCGCTTAAGCCTATTATAATCCTCTATTTCCATTTTACTTACACGAAAAGACGTTAAAAGAATGTAAATTTGGATTAACGTAAAGAAGTGGATAATTAGTTTTTGTAACAATAGTTTGTTGCATAGGCAAATAAAGTCTGAATTTAACACAATATGTATTTTACGCGATGCCATTTTTAAAAATCTTGAGTCATATTATAGATAATTTTTCATTTTTACAAAATCAAATTCCGGGCGCCGGTTATAAAAAAGAATCTTCTAAACTATAATCGTGAGAGAAATGTCAAGCTCCAAGCCGGGCAAAGTTGCCACAAAGAAACGAAGTGAATGTCCCTTTAAGGCGGTCTTCACGACGATAATCGAAGTGTAAATGTTGGAGCAGGTTTCGGCGAGAGGGTAGGTATCGGGTATCTTGGAACATCTGCTACAGTCCAGCTGACCCAGTTTCCCTCTGTCGGGGAGGTGCACAGCGTTTTACTATTCCCCTGACAATAATTCAAAACACCGACACAAATGGGCCAATACTGGTCGCCTGCACGCAGCACCAGCCCATTTCATTTGATCACGTGTCGTTTGCACACATTTTCTGTTCAAATTAATTGAACGGCGACTGCGACATTGCCAAGTGATGAAGTTAGTAGGTTCATCCAATCATATTTTCTCTACCGCTTCCTGTGGTAGGAGCGTTTCATTCGACCTCAAAATTGGATATCGCGATTTCCATCAGGTCCGTCGAATACAAAGAAACGTTTTAGAACCAATGCTCTCATATTGCGAGAGAGAAAACGCTAAATGAGTACTCTGGGAGGTATGAATTTCCTCTTTAAGGGATGGCATATGTAAAAAATAAAATCCGTTACATTTACACTCTTTCTTTAACTACTTTAGGGTTTGTCAAAATTTCGTAACAAGGTCACATTTACCGGTAGAGAATGAATCGAGGGCTCATGCCGCGTAAGTTTAACGTAGCAACAATAAACTCACAGGCACAAGGTGCACGTATCAGTTTTTCTGGTATATTTTTTATTTTAATAAAATTAGCTTTCAATAATTATTGATTGCCATTAAAACAAATAGCACAATTAACAAACAGAAAGGACGATTACAGATTAACACTGGGGATTTTGTGATGAACATTGATACCGAAATTATGGTTTGCCAGAAGCAAAGAGTCATGATAGATGTCAAAGGAATGTTGGTTCTTTAGACCAGGGCAAGGCCAGTTGAGTTGGGGAAAGTATATAACAAAGCCGTGTAAGAAACAGTGTCCTTAGAAGGTTTCTAAAGGAATTGTCACTTGACGTGTATGAATAGGGAATTCTTTGGATCGTTTACAATGGCGACCAAAACAGCCACAAAGGGATTTTGTCTGAAAAGGAATTTTGAGAGGGAAAGTTAACGATATACACGCGTGCAGCTGTGGTTAGAGGCACTCTTCCGCGTAAGGCCGATGGGGACAGTTCGCGGCAAGGAAGCCATTATAAACATTCTTCGGCGTGCAGCCGCTAAGAGAGGAGTCTGAGACGTGAAGCCTATTAGAGCGGTCAACTTGTTCTGTCTTGAATATTTGTCGGGTCATCAAAATTTAACGAGTAATAAAAAATTAGCATTCAGTAAATCTAAACCGAGATTGGTAACCCTCGGTCGACAACTTCCACTTCGATGTTTGAAAAGAAGCAGTGAATAAATAATTTGGAGACGGGCATTTCAGTGTTGCGAAAATCTCCTTCTCACACCCATCCACGCATACCCTGAGAGAAACCTCATTGCTCGCCAATCATATTTGCATCAAATTGGCGTTCCAACGTGGAACTTGTGTACACCCATAAACATTACTGCTTCAACATATAAACTTTTACTGAACTATGCAATTAGAGCAGACTTGATGTATAATTATGTAGTTCCATGTTTTATTAAGATTAAAAATGAAAGAAAAAAAACATAGTTCTGATCTGAGAGCACCCAGAGTGAGTTAACAAGAGACGTTAGATAAAGTCTCCAGAATGAATTTAAATACCAAGAATGATGTTTAACGAACTTCCTGGTTTTTTTATTATTATTTTTATAGCTCTGCTGTTCTGGCGTGTGCATAGAAGAAACTTTTTCAAGAATACCTTTAATGGGTTAATTGGATCTCAATATATTTCCAGTGAAATTGGCATTGAATATTTTGATGGAATAGAATATTTCCCCGCCTCGGTAGCGCGGTGGTAGCGTGTCTGCCTCACGTTCAAGAGGTCCCGAGTTCGAATCTCGGTTAGGGTGACTTACCTGGATAAAGTTTTTTCCGGGTTTTTCCCTTATCCTGAAAGATAAGTCGGGTAACTCTAAGCTCTATGGACCCTGGGCTCATTTTGAGCATCATTTCACCCATTCCATTCATCGTCCGATATGACAACGTTGGAGGACGTAAATTACAAAAAAAAAAACTCTTATTTATATACTCGTCGTTAACATAAATAAGAAAATTTTGCGAAACACCTCTGCTTACTGGCTGATTTAATCAAGTTGATGACCAAACCAAGTATTATTCTTTATTTAAATTTGTAATTGATACTAAATTTGTAAATGTTAATTGGTTTCAACACATTTTCAAATTTTTACGATACTTAAAGTATTTTATAGGCGTCTTTTAGGCAATTTATAGGACAGCTTACAAGGTATACTAATAAACTATGGATGCTCAAACATGCACCACAAGATTCTGTTCCATCAAATTTTGTTTTATGAATGTATAATATCTTGTTCGCAGAGTTTTAAAGAAGAAAGCTGTAACAGAAGTAATTTAGCAGTTAACTTGCACAGCAAACAATCGCGGGTGAAGACATGCATTATATAACACCAGTAGCAGCCCACAAAATTACTGGTTTGCGACAAGACAACATACTTCATTGCGATCGTCCGACTTGCTCACAGCGACGTGTCACGTGACCCTAATCACTGCCGTGACTGTCATTCTATCTCGCTTTATTACTGCAATATATTTCCCAGAGATATGATTCTCCATCCGCAAACCTGTCACATGGATTCCCCGTTATAACAGTTGCCCATTTATGAATAAAACTACTCGAATATTATTCCTACAAACTATTACTCTTATTATCTACCTACGTCACCTTAATCCATAAGAACTTCCATTGCAGATTTGCAATGCCACTATTTAAAATGAAATTTTAATTCCATATTCTTTGCATCAGCTACAACGAATAGCAACTTACCATTTGAGAAATGGCATTTGAAAATTCAAACCAACAATAAAGAATGTTTAGAAAATTATTAACTCCTCACAAATAAATTGCGTGTTGTAACGATATCTAAATAATTCCTTATGTAATAAGATTTTGTGCATCTCTTACAATTTAGCAGTCATACAAAAGTCACTCAGAGTGAAAAAGAACTTAAGAAACAATTGCCAGAACATTTAAGATGTGAATTTTATTTGTTATAGAAATAAACATTTCAACCAAATTTGTTACCCATTTTTAACAAAATCGAAATTTTCCGAAATAGCTCTATATTACAGGTAGGTTGGACTGAGAAGATTTCTTGAAAAATAAACAGAATTGTAACGCATACCCGAAAAATGTTCAACTTAAATACAAAATTGAGCATTTTACCAAAGGACTTATGCTGTTCTCACACACATACTGTTTGCCCAGCACAAGAAGGCAATACAGAGAAATGTGTAACGGCAGTCCGCATGATGTTTATGCTCGGCTTCCGGATATGATAATGATGCTACATTCACAGCGTTGTCACATAACTCAACCGTGCGTAATACCTATCACTGCAGTTACTGAAACGAGCATTAAATCTGGCAGCATGGGTGACTCATATGCACTCTCATACTCTCATTTAATAGTAAACAGATCCGCTACCAGAGCAGATAAACAGTTCAAGCACCTCATAACAGTACAGACACACGTACGCGCGGGTAGCGTGTATGACTCACGTTCAAGAGGTCCCGAGATCGAATCTCGGTAAGGATGAGTTATTTGGATAATGGTTTTCGGGGATTTCCCGTATCCTGAAAGATAAATGTCTGATAGTTCTAAGCACTGTGGACCGAGATTCATTTGAGCATCATTTTACCAGTTTCATTCATCGTCCAACAACGCTGTAAGACATTAATTCTGACACTCACACACATACACATTCATTTAGCCTAAGACGTTTTGGAGTCTTCAAGATATGCCTTTTCAGCAAGAGGCTCAACATAAGTACAATACGATGCATTTTCTCTCACAATCATTGGTATTGATTCAAAATGTTGTTTTCATGAATGACTTAACCAGTACGAGATAAACGATTTCATTTGCCTGCTGCGAGCTGAAGCAAAGTTCGTGCAATGTTTTGGTTCAGTAGTCCATTTCATGTATACAACATTTTAACGCATTTGAAATGCGAAATACACTTAATGTGTCAATGCTCAATACATTGAACTCACAAGAAGAATTTTTGAACTTGGAATATATTTAGCAAATCTGATTTACATAACTAAAATTCAGGGTTTTAATTAACGCAGAAATTATGAGCCTGTTTTACACAAATACATCACTTCAACACGTCTCTACAATGTTTCTTTATGTCTCTTTAGCACGCACCTTTGTGCCGCTCTCTCCGACAAACACACAGATCCACTATTACACGGAGCTACATACCAATTCTGAACCAACTCTGATTATTCACGCATAAACTGCTTCGTTGCCCGTTCCACGGCCTGCCGACTCCTTACCACGGAGCTCGGAACGTACCACACTTCTATGCAACGAATCATTCATGACCCCAACGGAGTCTCTCTCAACTCGAAGTTCGAAGCACCAAATTCCTCTCACCAATACTGTCTTTACTACTCCAGGCCTCGCATTGTCTTTATACTCCTGCCGAGAGCAGTAGTTCTTTCTGGAACTAGAAACTTCTCAAATTACAGTGTCAAAAGGTATTTTGTATACTAAAAACACATTCCGCCCTAGCCTCGTAGTCAGTCACCGGTTGCCCTTGAAGAAATGCCTCTCCCGTCTCGCCAGCCGTGGACGGGCCGTGGCTCAGTGGTTAGACCGCTTGGCTCTCACCAAGGCGGCACGGGTTCGATCCCAGGCGACCGCAAAGTGAGATTTGTGGTGGACAACACGGCGCTGGGGTGGGTTTTCTCCGGGATCTCCAGTTTCCCCCGCCATCTCATTCCACCGGTGCTCCATCTTCATCGCATGTATCATCAGTGCCATCGCATGCGGTGCCGTATGTAATAAAAGCGGGCGTCAAAATCTAAACATTTCATTTCGCCAGCCGTTTCCCTGCTCTCCCTCCCCTTCTACCAAACTGCAATGACAACGTACAGTTTGCCACAGCAAAGAAAGTCCCAAGGGAATGAGGCACTGGGGAGGTTAGTTCCGATACCCTGCCTGGTAGTGTCAGTTCGGTTCAAATTCAAAAACATTCTCACGCCTACTTCTGTAGGCTTTTGGTTTAAGTGTACTACGTGAATAGGGCACATGCTTTTCAGCGGTTCTACTCCTTGTGTAGCATACGTTCTGTCACACACATTCACTGTTCTTGTTGCAAAGTGTAAGGATAGCACATTCCTGTCAGGGACTTTCTTTGCTTTGGCGAACGGTAATCTCTTCACGACAAGCCACGCGATTGCCGATGTAACAATATTCGTACTGAAGTACTGATACTTGAAGACGGAGAAGCTCTGCTCTCCAGCGAACCAGATGCTGTTATTAATGCAACTCTGTGTCGCTACTTCATTATTTTCATTTCTCTCACATTTTCTTCTCAGCAACACACTGTCTAGAGGACAGCATAATCTAAATATATAGCAAGACACGACTGTTTTGCCTACACCACACTCTTAGCAGTAAGTTTTGGAGCAGATTTCTCTCTTCCGCTTGTTTCATGCCCCAAAAGTATTTCGAGCCTAGCTTCGCAATGCTTGTCTCTGCCTCACCAGTAAATTCATCACTTATGGTCACTGCACAAATCGACGCCTGTTCTGTTATTCTCATTACTTCTGCAATGGCGTTGCAGCCTTAGCCTCCTTTATCTTCCTCCTCCATCCTTCCCTGTCCGCAGACCTTCGTCTATGCTTCCGTACCAATAAATTTCCTGGCATCAGCTGTCACCGCCTCTATACATCTGTCCTCTTGATCTTATACCGTATAGTCTCCCTTCCATGGCCCTTCTCGGTATTCTATACCATCCTATAAACCTGTCCGGCCTATTCCAGCCCCTTCAGTTGAAGCAGTATGTTGTGTTGCGCACTTTAGCGAAGAGAAGTCCGGAACAATGAAAACTATGATCTAAATAACCGGAGTTAAACAGAATTGAATCTTAAACTACACAATAACACGTATTTCTTTAATGGGACAAGAATGACGGCTCATTCAGCTACGTATTGTTCCAACGGCGTTCCGGTCAGAAGTGTCCAAGATTATGCCCAAAATATCCTACTCAGCTACCAAATTCCCGTAATAACCTCCTATTTTGCCAATGACTCTTAAGACCACCACTACTAGCTTCCAATACAATGTTACCACTTCATTTCTAAATTTCTGATATATGCTTCTAAAGTCTCCCCATAAATTTCAAAGAAATACTTTCAAATATTCCAAGAATTCCAAGTTAGCCTGTCATACCTAATCTGACAACTTTGGATACTTTCATCCCTCTCGCTATCGTAACCGAACGGACTACTAAGAATTCGCCTGAAAACCAGCATTCGTTAATTACCTTACTTAATGACATCTTACCCCGAGCCAACCTGTACTCATAATCAACTGTCAAACAAAAACAACCGTAACATTTAACACAAATGCACAAAATACTGATATTTAATTTTTATAAGTATTAATTTTTCCAACTGATCCATAATTTCTGTACCTAACAAGTTCAATGTGCATGGCCAGACCTATATTCTTATACTTCTCATAGAGCTCATTGTTATATCTAATTCTCCACATCTCCTAAGATCCTATTCAGCATCTTCCTTTCGAATCTCCTAACATCATCTCCGTTGGAAATTAATTGTTATTTCACATCAGCCATGTGTTTGAAAAGCAGAATTTTATTTGAAGAATTTCATTTCTTGGGATCCCTGCATCGTTATGGCGTTAATTTTGCACCAATATTCATTTCTAAAACATGGACAAGAAAGGAGATCGTGGTTGTTTGTGACACAGCACGTTTCTGATGCCCACGAGTATACAGGTTGGAAAGGAAAGGTAATGTGCTCTCAACTTATTATAACGCAGCTGCTGTAGCTAAAGGTTATCCCTTTCCGAGAGGTCGATGCCGGGCAAGCGGAACTGTAAACGGATAAGCAGTGTGCACGCCCACTGTACACACCTGAATGGCAGAAAACCAGAATATTTGGGAAGTTTCTCCATTTCGAATGCACTGGAACTTTGAGAGAACTTTCAACGGTATATAAGCCAGCACTCTCGCAGCTTAGCGAGTTTCGAGAGCGATAAAACGTGCTGTTTCTGCAAGGGATTAGAGACGACCTCTGTTCGACTAAGCAGCGAGTGGGCCGTTCAGAAGGGGCCACTTTGCGCAGATTATCTCATGACCTCGAGAAGCAAGTGAAATGAAAGCGAACTTTGGAACTAGTTCACATTAGTGTAAGCTAAATGAAGTGTCAGTGAAAGGTAAAGTGACAGCGAAAACAAAGTAAAATAACACTTAACACTGGACCAGAATTTCTATCGAGACAGGGTAGACACCTTCACAATCCCACCGATATTGCTTCAGGTAACATTTCTAGAAAATGCTTTATGAGTATCAAAAGAAAAGACTTGTATTTGACTCAGTTCTGCTCTGTGTTCTCATACAGGCAAGTAGCAGCTGTCTATGTAAGAAGGAAACGAGTTTGACACATTAGCGAACGATTGGAAGAGAGACGAGGCAGAGTTGAAAATTCACGATTCATTACGACTGCAAAGGAAAGTAAACATTCTGCTTCCGCACCAGAACAAATATTCTACCTCGATTCGATTACACGCCATTTCCTATTCTGATAAAATACCTTGCGAAGATAAATTCCGATCTATTCCTGGCCACTCTTGAGAGTCGTTGTCAACTCAATCCTGTGGATTTTTGTCTTGCGTTACCCTTTAAATTATCAATGTTTGCCAAGAACCAAACACGGACATTGGCAAATTAATAACTCTAGCGTCGGAGGGACCTCTGTTGTGGGATTAATCTGTGCAAGAGTGCAAATTCCCGTCAAACACAATGGTGCTATAGTGACGGATATGCCGGGAACTGTAATCACCTTGGAGAGAATCTGGGTTAACATTCCGTGGGCGACAATTCTGACTACGTTTTTTCGAACTTTCCTCTGTCGGATTGAATATTGAATAACGTGACACAAAGTTCCACCTAAGTGTAAAACAATAGTAAACGTGAAATATATTGTAATAGCGGATGTTCTGTCAACTGTTATCAACAAATAATCAAAACAGGTAAAGTGAATGGCACTCATGCTATCTCACAGTTCTCAGGTACTGAAGTTTGTATAGACACGTGACGTAGATGTCATCAACTCGTCACAGAAGTAAAAGAAAAATTGTTGTACCTGTGGCTCTGTGGACAGACGAAGCAAGATGGTATGGTACAGGGATGGGATCTAACTACCCCCCTCATACAGTACATACTCAAAGCGAAATGAATAGAAGGAACCACTTACAATCCTAGGAATTCTGGTGAACTACCAAACATACTAACCCTGGACTAACTGTGGGACAAAGAAAGTGAAAATCCTAGCACCAAGGACAAGGAGTCAAAAATCCCAGGACTTCTGGCCCGTGGCATTAATCTTCAATTAGTCCCATCTCTGGTGCATAATTTGTTATTGAATAAATAAATTATCTAGAAAAATCGTGCCATTCATTTCTGGGGAACGTAATTACGCACTCAGTATTTAAGGGAGATATGAAGGTTGTGTTTATTATATATTCCCTAAAGCTTACCTTTAGTAACTACAAGTAGTATTGTATTCCGCCAAAAATTTGATACTGAGATTTCACGGAATATTCAGTTTTAAGCCCATGTCCGGGCGGGCGCGGTATTTAAAGTATTTCCATGACAAAATTGTATTTTGAATTTTCTAAAAATATCCATGAAGTCTACACACGACGAAGGAATTATGTACAATGTTGCATACTGTAGGGGAGGGGATCCGTCCCCTTCAGCTGCTGTGGTGCAGGCGCTGCGGACCCTTAGCACTCTTAGCACTCGTGGTACCTCTGACGTTACTAGAGGAACCTCGGGCCGAACATCTGAGCCCCTCCTTCGAGAGTTGTTCGGATTGGGATGGTCTCGAGGGGGCAGTGGTTCCCGATACCCGTGGGAATCGGGTACGTCTAAGGACGGGGTTGAGGGAAGCCATTAATTCTCCCGGGTACTAGCCTGCAAAGCTAGTAGAAGGTGTGCTAGATCGCCAAGCGGCCCCACCGAGGTCATATCGGTAGCCTTCACCTTTGGTGTTGGCGCGCGTAAGTGGCGTATCCACTGCCATCCCGTCTTATGTCCTTGGACCAGATGGAGGGGGGGCCTTGTTTGTAACCCAGGTCTTGCCCTAATGGAAAGCCCCACGGAGGACGCTGAGCGCCCTTTGGGACAGCTCGGATAACTCCCTGGTTGAAAGAGGCCCGGGTCTTCTTCCTACGGGTTCAAGACTAATGGGAGTAGAACCTCTGGACACAACTATACAATGTTGCATAAATGGTAAACCGTAACATATGGACAACACCTTACTGTAGAATACAAAAATGCAGATCTCTTTAGAATGCACAATTTGGTTCAAATGTCCCTTTTTGAGACATCAGACCAGAGGACTGAGTTTTTCAAAGCTTTTGTTACTGTTTAAAAATGCTGTCGCTATTCAGTTGCTGCTTGTGGTTTAAAGGAAAAAGTAGAAAATTTGGTCAACATAAAGCGACCTGGTTTTAAACATCCGACATTGGTTTCGTCTATTTCTCTTTATGCCTAAATGGAAATGTATAATGAAACTTCATATTTCTGCAAACTCTCATATTCACTAACATGAAGTAACAAAACAAGTTTTTGAAAGAATAATTTGTATATGAATGTTACACAATCACCGTAACTTTTAATTTAAATATATTTTATTTCACTTAAGTCAAGTTACAAATTACATAGGAACGTGGGTTTCGGAGATAGGGTGACGTTTGGATCAAACAGTTTAGTAATTGTTTTTACTTTTTCTGCCTGTACACAGAGAGAAGGTATTACATTCATCCAAAAATTCCATACAGAGATTTCACTACATTTACAAGGTCCCCTGAATAGAACATTTTAGAAATTTCTGCAAGTGAACAACATCACTCAAAAACGAATAGTCGATTAACTACGAAATTTGGATATTTAGTATCTTTCAGGGATGCAATAGGACGATTTTCAAGAAAATTCCACCACCCCAGGCCATCCTTTACATGGAACATTTTTACTAAAAATTTTATTATGGCAAAAGTGGCTCTAAGGATTTTTATTAAAATCTTTTTAAGACATTTTCATGATAAATGAATGCACATTTTGAATTTTCTGGAAATGTTCCTCAGAGGTCCTCTTTTTTCCGAATGACTTGTACAAATCTTAGCACACGAAAATGTAGATGTTAAAACAATTTATCAGATAGTTTTCGGTGTTAACCACTTCAAAGATATTATTTGTCCGAACTTCTCAATATTTACACATACTTTTCTCAAGTCGCTATTCACTTTCACTTTCGTTACCAACTATATATTAGGTAGAAAAGGTACTGCATTCCACCCAACAATTTGATAGTGATATTTCTGTGGAAATAGACGTTTTGAAGTCTCCTGAGACCCGCTCAAAAATTTAGAAAAACTTCAATGTGTCTGTTCACGTGTCCGTATTGTGACTTTGTGGGTTCGTAGAATTAAAAGACCAATTTGCCGAAATTCTAAATGTTCTTTATTTGCGTAGAAACACACTCCGTAGCAGCAGGATTACATCACATATCACAACACAATCTTCCAAGGTCGATGACAATAACAACGTTTACAACAACACTCTCATCTGTTCTCTGCTTACCTCTCGCGAATCACTCACTCTTGTTACATGTCTTACAACAACTCTTGTTTCACAACTTGCAACTCCAACACAGCTGACTCTCGTTTTACAACACTCTACTACTGCTACTGCTGGCGTGTCACAATGTCTTAAATACCTGGCTGATAATTTCTAGACCATTCGAAAATAAACCAGAACCCGAACAATCTCTATCAGTCCAGAAATTTCCATTTATCACAGTTTGCTTGTTTCGGCAGACCTTTATCTGCGCTATGTTTATCTGCTTGCCGGCTCTTGGTTTTCACACTGCCAGCCTATCAGTTCCTTTTATGTAAACAAGCCCCGCGATCGTAGATACGAGTTCGCGACAGTATGTATATGAACATCATAACTCAAAAACGAAAAATCGCAAAAATAATAAGCTTGGTATTTAAATTCAGCATCCTCCAATGATACGGCAGTTCAAGCCTCCACTCAAGGCTCCAATTTACTGAAACATTTTTCGAGAAAGTTTATATTTTCTTAAAAGTGACTAAAGATTTTGATTAACACAACATATGTTTAAAATACTTTCATGATAAATGTATATCCTGAATTTTTTTGGAATAACTTCAGAAGTCTTCTATATTCTGGGTGACTTTCACATAATTAGTAAACAGTAAGGTAGATAAAACACATAAATCTCGTTAAAACAATTTATGTCCAATACATTTGGGTGTATGCTCGCGTGATTCGTTTCGGAGATTTTCCTTGTTATTTACCTGAATTGTCCTATACTTCTATTCCTCTCAAATGGGAAGTCTTATTCAATCCTGTATCTCTTGGCTTGTAGAAATAATGGAATTTCAAAAGCATCACATAGCGAACAGCTTTTCCAAGGATTGCCTTTCCTTAAAATCTACTGTATTGCCATACTTCCTCTAAGAAAATTAACAATAAGGTAGTTTCTACAAACGTTTATCTCGATTAACACAAGGTAGAGAAGTAAGATTCGGAAGAACCATTTACACATGTGTAGAGAAAGTCTATGAGATTTTTTCAATCTCAGTAGAAATGTTTGAAATTCCAGATGCAATTAAAGCAAAAGCACAAGATATTACTTTAGATTTACTTTCATATAAACCTTGTTCCACATATATGAGAAAGAAGGTAACATTTCAATACGTCCATATAATTTAAACCTGTTTTATCAAATTGTATTGCATTTTTGAGTGTGTCTGTGCGAGTGTGCGTGTGTTTTCATTAAACAAACCAGTCACTACGAGTTGCCATGACAACTTTCACGGATTAGACCTTTAAAGATTCATTTTATGTACTACTTTTAAGATTACGTATCAAGAAAGAAGTCACCCACTTTTAACTGGTATTTAAAGGTTATATGGAAGTATTAACACTGTTGTCAACTGTTAAAGTGCCTTCTGTTAGGGTGTTGAGGGGGACTGCGACCTAGTGGCTAAGAGCACCTAAGAGGAAAGGGTGAAGAGAAGGAATATCAGGAGGCTGTAAGTCACAGGCAGACAATCACAAAAATCTCAATAAGTGCTTGGCTCGAAGGCTCTTTACAACACGACCCGTCGACCAAGTAGAGCTCCTTTAATCTCAAGATTCAGGGGTTCAAACCCGGGAAAAATCCATAGTCTTTAAGTGTGCTTAGCAGCGACAGCCCCATGTACGTAGATTTACTGGCACGCCGCCTGCATTGATATGATCTTGTAGCGTAGGTGGTAGCGCGTCTGCCCCACATTCAAGAGGTCCAAGTTCGAACCTCGGTCAGGGTGAGTTATCTGGGTAAGGTTTTTCTTTCTGGGGTTTTCCCTTATCCTGTCTGATAACTCTATATTCCATGGACCCTGGGTTAATTTGAGCATCATTTCACCCATTTCATCCATCGTCTGATATGACTTAAGGTGGGAGAAGAGGTTAGGTTGGTTATTTAAGTTTGGGCGGGCTGTGAAACACCTCCATATCCTCAGGTGGAGCTATATAGTAGACGTTAACGAGACAATGTTGACCTCCCAGGTATATCGGTAGTCTTTCCCTTTGGGGTTGTTGCGCGTTAAGGGGCGTATCTACTTCCGCTCTAACGTAATCTAGGGGGCGATGATGGCATATAAATAGGTACCATCTCCTAATGGTAAAGGCCCACAGTTTCCTCTCTCGGGATAGCCGCTCTTGTTTCCATCCCTCTATCAGCTGTTATCCAAATGAATGTCAAGTTCAAGGTTCTTCAAGGTTTACTAAACTTTGTACCTCCAGTACTATTTTTATCCGTCCTTGAGAAGTGATGATAGTGATTCAATGACAATGGAAAATACTCATGTTTAACTGCCATTTAATTTATGTAATATATACAGCAGAACCTATTACTTGTACAGCTATATTTATAAAATGCTTAAAATTCTTTAATGCCCAGTTTATCTGCCACGATTGTACACTGGAAACGTATCTGCAAACAATAATAAAAATGTGAGAACATTCCAAAGCTTTCTCTTTAATTATTTTAAATTGTTATAAATTGACACGACACCAAACCAATGTTAACTAATAGCATTACAAAAGATATATGTAATAAGTGGTTCAAGCTTTTCCTCTGGTGGCATGTACCCCTCAAATGTTTAGCTCAGTTAAGAACAATGTTTTGTTGAAGAATGGCACATGCCGTTAATTGTATTTGCCTGTATGTTGCAAAAGACTGTACTTGGTGAAGTATGCTTGTACCTGGCCGGCACTCCTTGTTAGTACCTCTGTCACGCCTCTTGCTTTATCCCTCGACTTTAACACAAAGCAGCAAGGCTTTAGTAGTTATTTTTCCCGTGCAAAACACACAATAACCGTAGACAAGCATTCAGACCTAGTCATACAAGCACACCTTTGTACCATCTGCTAAACACCATTTCAAAGAAAACAGCATTTTGTTACACTTTCAATTCGTTAAAACGTCATGTCCAATACATACACATCATCTAATGTACACATTAGCCCGCCTCGGTAGCGTAGATGATAGCGTGTCTTCCTCACGTTCAAGAGGTCCCGAGTTCGAATCTCCGTTAGCGTGAGTTACCTGGATAAGGTTTTTCCGGGGTTTTCCCTTATCCTGAATGACGAATGCCAGGTAACTCTAAGCTCTATGGACCCCGGACTCATTTGAGCATCATTTCACCCACTCCATTCATCGTCCGATATGACTTAACCTTTGGAGGACGTAAATTAAAAAAAAAAAAAAAAAAAAAAAAAACATTAGGATCGAGTACCCCTATTCCCTACATCCGCTTAGACCGCAGCCAATTGGCGACTGTAGCCCTGTTTGTCCTATTACCCCGAAACTCTTGTTTTTACCATTGCCATTTCTCCTGATATTTCTCTATACCATTCCATTTGTGTTTTCAAACTTCTTTCCTCCAATTTCATATTTACATTTATTAAATTGAAGAATATTGCCGTAACTCCCTCCCCAACCCCAGAACGTACTACATTGTTCTACAGTTCGGCCGCTCCATCTCCGGCTCTGACATTTCTCGAGAGGGGGACGCAGGCTATTGCCAGTTCTTTAGCAGCAATTTCAAGCACAGGAACAATGCGTATTTTAAATATTTCACGTATTTGCATATTTCACGAACCAGTAGCCATATTATAATAGCGATAATGAGACTTACGAACACTAAAAATCGGAATTCACGCACGCAAAATATAGCAAAGAAAGTTCACCAGCACAAGCAGCTAAAGCGTCGTGGCTCAAACAAATTTAAGCTGGTAACATGGTGTTGGGTTCGGAAGCCACGCTTAGCAGCGACAATGCTGATTGGCGCTAGTAGACAGTTTCAACTTCCTGACAACACCGGATGTAGAGACTCCCAATACTACCAACAGATGCAGTTAGTGCGTGTGAAAGGAGTGAACGAAATATTGAAATAGAATGGTGTTGTAATGAATATCTTGCATGATAATGAAATTGCAAGTTGGATTTCAGTATTTTCAAGCTAATATAGTACTATATTCTCATTCTAAAGATAATTTTGAGGATATGTTTTCAATTGTTCATTACTGTATGTTGGTACTATTAACCTTCTCCCTCCACCTCTTGCAGTCGTAAAACGTCAGAGCCGGAGATACAACGGCCGGGCTGTAGTTCATTGCTTTACATCCTTTTCAAAAGTAATACTTCTGACATCACCCAAGCTAATCCTTCCCTCTTTTGTTGATTACATACCTCATATCCAAGGGCGCCGGGGTAGCGCAGTGGTTTCTTTCGCGCTTCCCGTACTAAGGCCCGAGTCCGATTCCGGGCTCTGGAGTTGATTTCAAGTCGGCCCTATCTACGCCTTCACCGCTGCTAGCACATGTGAAGTTGTCTTATGCCCAACGTGGTTCGGAGTCCACGGTACAAGCTGTAGGTCCTCTCGCCTCACCGACATCTTCGCTATCATCCTATCATTGGAGGTAATGGACACCGCCCTCTGTTGTCTTTTACCTGAGAAATGGGTCCGGTTATCACGTGGTGGGGCGAGGTAACCCCGAAGGCCAAGGTTGCTATGTGGTGAGTGTTAGTAGCCAACCAACATCTCATATCCATATCTCACTTCAAAGACCCTTTATTTTCTACCTCACCCCATACTTCTTCATTATCTATATCTTCTAATCTTTTTCTCTGAGATATCTAGAAAACTTATTACATCTTACCACGTGCGGAGTAGGTAAAGGAGATAACTGCATACCACCTAAAAATTCGATACCAGAAATAAACATTTTGGGATCCCTGGATCCAAGAAAATCGTTTTTAGAGAACATCCGTTTGTATGTATGCACTTTTTGAGATATCACTTATTAGTAGTTCCAATCCTTCAATACCCTTACATATTTTAAGTCCTGTCAGTATTAAGTTATTTCTAGTGGTTGCCTAAAAAAAGTATGCAATTTTAAAGTAAGCATACAGCGCCCAGTTTTCCACCTTTAAGTTGTCATTATTCTTGTCCTTCATTTAATGATGTATGTAATGTAGCTATATATTTGGAAATGTTTATCTCGATTAAAAGTATAAAAATTTAAACTTTCCAGGAATATTTTGCACCATCTGAAATAAAAGATAACAGGGCAGAGAGTCATGCTAATGTAACAATTATTCTACTACAGATACGACACAAGATTTTCAAGAAAACCCTTCTACCCCAAACTACAGGGAAACATTTTCGATATTGTTTTATTTTCTCCAAAAATTTTAATTAAAAATAGGGATGGGTCCTTGCTACTTGCGATGCCTCGATATGATACTTGCATGGTATCGACATCGAAGATACTTCAGGAAAATTCACTCGATACTTTTTCGATACTTCGGTGGTGATTCTGCAACTTTTAATTCATTTTAAAATGACAAAATACTATTGCCGCAACATTGTAAAGCCCGAGAAACTGTCAGGTTATGCAGATTAACATTATACAAGAAAATAATCGTGTGTCAGATTCAGTGGCAGTTAACAGTTCCCAAGAAGAAATCACTGCTTAATATCTCAACGACAATTTGTCACACCCTCTTTCTAGTGCACTGGATTACTAGAAAACAAACTACGAAAGAAAGGGAATTCTAGCATTATTGAACAAAATCTTATAAAAGTGGAGTGCTTCAAAAACGCATTTTGCTTTTAAATGTCTAATGTAGAGTTTAAAAATAAGAGTACTTATGGCTTTTTTTTTTTTTTTGCCCGCCTCGGTAGCGTAGATGGTAGCGTGTCTGCCTCACGTTCAAGAGGTCCCGAGTTCGAATCTCGTTTTTTGTAATTTACGTCTTCCAACGTTAAGTCATATCGGATGATGAATGATATTAGTGAATTGATGCTCAAATGAGTCCGGGGTCCATGTAATTATGTAATTCACAGAGTAAACACTACACAAAAGTATAATATCCATTATCCCAGTGCTAAACTTTCTTGCTTCCAGAAAGGTGTGCATTATGAAACTATCAAAATATTTGGCGCACTTCCTAATGTTCTTAAAGAAAAAATTGATAATTTCGGTGCTTTTAAAATGCTGTTAGAGAGTACCTTTGCACAAAATCTTTTTATTCTGTGATTATCTGAATGACAAATTATCCTAACAATGCTTCTGTAGCTCTGTAAGTAGCATCTAACTGTTCCAATGACAAATCATTACCCATAAATCTTTGATGCATGTTGAAAGTTTATTTCTAATGTATATGTATTTAAGGAATAACAATGAATGGCATCCACTGCAAAAAGTATGAGACGTACTGGCATAAGCCAAGAGAAAGCTGAATTAAAAAGCGTTTGATTTTGTATCATATATAATTATCCCTGCTTTGTTTAACATATTGCTGTTCATATTGCCTGTGTACTATGTATCTTATGTTAACTTTTCAAGTTTATATATGCTAATAAACTTTATACTTCTGGACATGTTCAATGTTCACAGCCTTTTCTGGCTACAAGTGAACCTACTGAACGCAAATCAATCTAATCTAATCTATAAATTCCTTCCGAGAGAAGATTTAAATCTACAGTATTTTAATAAAAAAAAAAAAAAAAAAAAAAACGTTACATCCATTTTTAGAAATATAAAACCCCAACCTAGGTGTTTATCACAACTTTTTATTTTGAATGAGACTCTCGCTCTGTGTCTCTTTCAATCAACTACGTATTCGGAAGATTTCTGCTTATTCAGGAATCTTAATCTCGATATCTAATTTTTTGGTGGAATGCAATACTTTTACACGGTAAGGAAAACCAAGATTGTTTTCACATTCCTTGGTAGTTGAAGGAAAACAGCTAAAGGTTATTAAGGCACGCCTGTTTGTCAGTTTATGTTCCACGTGATTGTGATTTATTACAAAAAATTGTTTTTGCAATATTGCTTCAAACAAATTTCGCCGCACGTTATGTAAGTGCAATAAACCTAGTAGGCGGGGTAACGTATTTTGTTAAATATGCAGCCTTGATCTTCTACACGCGCTCTCTTCGTCCTTCTGTACCGGCCTATAAACCGCGTGTTTTCTAACACGTGCGGTGTGAATTTCTAAATACCGAACTACCAAAGTCATTAATGCTCAAGTTGGCAGTTATGTCATCGTCTGGCAGAAGCCCGTAAATCAGTTGCAGAAATGTTGTCATAGCACAAACGCCTTGCCAAATATAATTAATTTACTCAATGTAATCTTGCCAAATTAAATTCCCTTCTCAGTAGGTATCTTCCATAGAAACCGAGCGAGATGGCTTCACGGTAGAGTATAAGGATAGCATTTGGGAACAACAGGTTCGATTCCCGGTGATACCGAAATTAAGGTTTGCCAGAAGTAAAGAATCATGATGGATGTCAAAGGAATGTTGGTTCTTTGTTACGACAAGGGCAAGGCCAGTTGAGTCCAGCAGTTGTAGGGAAAGTTGTTATAACAAAAGCAATGTAAGAAACAGCGTCCTTAGCAGTTTTCTAAAGGGGCTCACTTGACGTGTATGAATAGGGAATTCTTTGGATCATTTACAATGGCGACAAAACAGCCACAAAGGGATTTTGGTTGAAAAGGAGTTTCCTGAGAGTGAAAGTTACATATCCACACACGCGCAGCTGTGGTCATTCAAACAGTCTTCGGCGTGGAGCCGATGTGGGCAGTTCGTGGCTAGGAAGCCATTAGAGGAGTCTTCGGCGTCAGGTCGATGAGAAGAGTCCGAGGCGTGAAGCCTATTAGGGCGGTCAACCTGTTCTGTGTTTGATATTTGTCGGTTCATATATACGTGAGGAACGAATAAAGTTTATCGAGCAATACACATTCTGCAGTCAATAAGTCTAAACAGAGATTGGTAACCCTTGGTCGGCAACTTTCATTTCGATGTTTGAAAAGAAGAAGCAGTAAATAAATAAGTTGGAAACGGGCATTCCAATGTTATTAAAATCTCCTTCTCACACACATCCACGCATACCCTGAGAGAAACCTCATTGCTCGCCGACTTATTTGCTCGCCATTAAATTATTGCTTCAAATTAGCGTCCACAACGTGGAATTGTGTGCACCCAGAAATAATTTGGTTACACCGGTGACTGCTCGTTTGACCCTGGCCGTTAGGCGAACGTAGGCGTGGTTTCTCATCGACAACAATTTCCTATTTCATTTTCGTCTTATTGTTGATATGTGCTACTTTGTATATTTCGAGGTCTATTCAGTAAAGAATGATCACAATTTTTTTGGCAACGTACCTTTACTTATCCTCGTAATTTTGATGGTCCTTCTCAAAATAGTCTCCCTTGAATGCGATGCACTTGTCCCAGCGCTTCTGCCAGTCTTCACAGACATGCTGGGAACCGTTTTTGAGAAATCCTTCAAAATCGCCTCCCGAGCCTTCACCATTGCTTCTGATAATGGATAATGTCTCCAACGAAGACGTTTCTTCAAGTTGGGGAATAGAAAAAAGTCACATGGGGCTAAATTCGGACTATAGGGAGGATGAGGGATGCACTTCACGTTGATTTTTGCAAGATATTCAGCAACAACATTGGCAATATGCGGCCGCGCATAATCGTGGTGCAGCATCCAGCATGCTTTACGGAAGTGTGGTCTTTTGCGCCTGATATGAACTTGCAATGTCTTCAGGACATCGCTGTAGTATTGTAAAGTTACTGATGTGTGTGCAGGTAGAACGTGCTGATAAACCATTCCATGAATATCAAAGAATGAGATGACCATAACTTTCCCAGCAGAAGCAACCACTTTTGCTTTCTTGGGGGTTGGTGATGAAGGAGATTTCCACACTGAACTTTGCTGTTTGCTCTCAGGATCAAAATGATGTAGCCAAGTTTCATCAGCAGTGATTACGTTTGAAAGAAACTCCGGATCTTCCTCTAACATCAACTTTAACTGCGTGTTACCTCCATTGCAGCGGTAGGCGATACTGAACATGTCTGTACTTGCCTAGTTCTCACAGGCGGGAACCACGAGTACCAACAATGAAACTACTACGGAGTGTTTGTTTCACATTAAGCTAACAGAATACAATAAGATTGAATTTTAGTGCGAAAAATTATGAACGTAAAAAATTATGATCATTCTTCATTGAACAGCCCTCGTACCATATTCCGTACGCTATTCGCAACAGATGAATTTCACAATATTCAGTTTACACAAATGGTATAGCGTCAAGATACTGATCTTAAAAAAAAAAAAAAAAAAAAAAAAAAAAAAAAAAAAAAAAAAAAAAAAAAACATTGTCCCTCCTGGACAGACATTTCCTTATGTATTCCTACTCAGCGTTTTCTCTTTACCCGACACCTTATGTTCGGTGTCCATCCCTGGGTGATTTGTTAGTGCATCTGTGACACTTAAATTTAGTTGAAGCTAGTAGTTGAAGCGAAATTTCTAGTTCAGCACAGCAAAACTAAAAAATAGATTTCAAGCGAAGTTGAAATTAGTTCAAATTAGGTAGATAAACTAACAAGTTAACTATCACTATTTCCACACCTGTATGAGCTTGAGAGTTCGATGGCATCATCTCTGCTCTATGTTGGTACTGTGTGCCAAATATCGGGTGCAGAGTAGGTATAGCTGGAAGTACCTGAAAATGAGTACAGAATACGTAGGAACATATAGGCATAATAACACAACATTGTAACGAGGGATTGTTTACCCCTGACGGGCAGCGGTCTACACATGGCATATGTAAGGAGCACTGTCACTCCACACCCACCACAGAACTAACGAGGGATGTCCAGCAGCTACTTGCAAGAGGACGCATTCAGCATATTCAGGCTTCAGTTTTGGACGTTGCGGTTGCACTCCGCAGCAGATTTTTGGTGAACCTGTTTACATACAACAAACCATTAAATATTCCAGTGTGCAGCGTCGTGAGTACAGTGATAGTTCCCTTGTAAGTCGTGGGGAAGGTGAAGTGGGCGAACTTGTCTTTGCTAAAACAGAAAATGTGTTGAACAAGAATGTGGATACCATTGTTAATGTACTATCAGGTTAGAATATTCCTTCGATGTATAACAGCTGGAAACCCACAATATTTGTTGCTTTAAGCATTCCCCAGTATCTTCTGTTGGATGCAGAAATAAGCTCCTCTATGTGTAAGCCTATGACAGACAATCGTCTTTCAATTTCGAAAACTTATAACAGGTGTTTGTAACATATTGTAATTTAGTATTCAGTGAAAAAGTATACCAGAAATTTGCGAGATCAACAAACGATGGTAACCTTTAAGTTATTCTGTGTTCTTTTACGTAATTTTAATAATACGGATCCTAGTAATGAGGTTTTTGTCTCAGTTCTATATAAAGGATGTGTATATAGGACCGAAAATTCTAACTTAAGAAAAAAATTTAAAGCAGATATTTTAAAATATGCAATATATACTAAATCAATTTCTGTTGCGTTTAAATATTTCCTTTTTTTTGGTTGCTACTTTACAGTATTTCAAGCTATACACCTCTGAAATTTACTTAACATTAATTTATGCTGCTTCTTCGTTTCCTATCAAATACTGTACATATCATTAAGGCGAGCTTCTTTTTAAATATTTCGCTATCACATTTTGCAGCCTTTGTGCACACGCAGCTACAACCAAATGTATACTGAAAACACTTAAAAGGAAATTATCATGATAAACGAGTAGGAAAACAATCACTTTTATTAATAATTTACCGAATAGATATGAAAATAAACTACAGAGGATAGAGAAATTCTTATGACTGTAACATATTTAAGTGTTTTTACTTTCTTCTGATGTACATAATAGGTAGAGGTGTTTAATTCTTCCTAACACTCGATAGATTTCAACAGCAATGCTTGACTTGAGGCCACTGAATCCAAAATATAACAAAAAAAGAACAAAAACAAAGGAAAATAGCGTGTGTGTGCGTGTGTGTGTGTGTGTGTGTGTGTGTGTGTGTGTGTGTGTGTGTGTGTGTGTGTGTGTGTGTGTGTGTTTTGTAAACAATTCAATTACGGACAAAAATTATCTAGCATGTTTCCCTTACCCTGTTCTAAATACAACTGCGCCCAAGGGTAATCCTGCACGGATAAGTGGCCAACTGGGATATTGATTTTTGGTGACGAGCTTTGGAGTATGAGATACTGTGAATAGGGCTTAACTGATTCTGTTATATCTATTCAGCCATTCCTGAGCTTAAAATTAAGCATCTTGTGCCAAAAGTGAGCATTCAATAAGTCATCATACAAATGCAATGAAGCACTCCACTCAGAAACAACAGATCTATTAGTCCTCCATAGTCTAAGTGTAACATGCTAGCCTTTTGCTCCCGAGGTAGCCGGTTCAAACACAGTGGAGGGTGATCGGTTTGGACGGGTGTAAAATACTCTTCATGGCTTCTTTCGGAAGGGAAGTAAATCCAGTGGTCTCGTGTCGTAGATTTACGGTATGCAAAAGAACATCGAGTTAATACAGAGTGCATTACAAAGACTACTTATCCCAAACATATACCTACCACATAAGCTATTCATATCCCTTTGACCAAACCATTCTCACTCACTTTCTAGCAAACCACGGCTGCTTTAAATCCTAGCTGATTAAAATTAACAAAACAACGTCCCCAAAATGCAACTGTTGAAAGGAAGAAGTTCAGACGGCCCTACCGTACTACCAAAGTATTCTAGGTTCGCAAGAGAAACGCCACTGTGCCCAAGTCAACTCCTCTGCCACTGGTTCTGAAGCTCCACCATCAACACAAGAGATAACCTGCTTCCTTAAGAACATCCTCCGCTCCATCAAATATGTGACTTAATATTACATATTTCCGTACATCCCCCGTGATATACCTGGAGATGAAAACACGGATTATAACACAAATTTGAACAAATACAAAAAGACCCTCAATTCTGATACAGAGGCCTCTGAGAAAAATTATCCTGCCTTTCCCGCCCAATATACACAGAATGTGGGTCGACATAGAGACATATGCCGCAGGTCGACGTAGCAACGAGGAAAGTCTCCTGCCTAAAACAGATGAACAACCCACAGCACGTATCAACGGGTCAAAAATAACGTTTTAGTGCAAATCGCAGTCACTTATGGAAAGTATCTTCTTTTCCTTGTTAGATAAGAGGGATGTTCAATAAAGAACGATCACATTTTTTTTTTTTTTTTTTTTTTTTTTTTTTTTTTTTTTTTTTTGACAACGTACCTTTACTCATCCTCATAATTATGACGGTCCTTCTCAAAATAGTTTCCCCTGAATGCGATGCACCTGTCCCAGCGTTTCTGCCAGTCTTCAAAGACATGCTGGAAACCATTTTTGAGAGAACCTTCAAAACAGCCTCCGCAGCCTTCACCAATCTTCTGATGATAGATAATGCCTCCTACGAAGGTGTTTCTTCAAGTTAGGGAATAGAAAAAGGTCATGTGGGGGCAAAATCCGGACTATAGGGAGGGTGAGGGATGCACTTCACGTTGATTTTTGCAAGATATTCAGCAACAACATTGACAATATGCGGCCGCGCATTATCGTGGTGCAGCATCCAGCCTGCTTCACGGAAATCTGGTCTTTTGCGCCTGATATGGATTTGCAATGTTTTCAGGACATCCCTGTGGTATTGTCCAGTTACTGATGTGTGTGCAGGTACAACATGCTGATAAACCATTCCATGAATATCAAAGAATGAGATGACCATAACTTTCCCAGCAGAAGCAACCCACTTTTGCTATTTTGGGGGTTGGTGATGGAGATTTCCATACTGAGCTTTACTGTTTGCTCTCAGGATCTAAATGATGTAGCCAAGTTTATCAGCAGTGATTACGTTTGAAAGAAACTCCGGATCTCCCTCTAATATAAACTTTAACTGCATGCAGACCTGCATACGAATGTTCTTTTGTTCAGGAATCAGGAGTCTTGGAACCCATCGCGCACAATCACGTTTCATGTGTAATGTTTCTTGGGTGGCACCCAATGAAATGTTCAGTATTTCAGAAAGTGATCTTAAGGTAATTCGTCGATCCTCTCTCACAATGGCAGCAAGTGTTGGTGTTTTCTTCCGTAAGAGCAGTAACTGGAGCACCGGGTCCACCTTTCTTTGAAATTGATTGTCTCCCCTCTTTAAGCATTTTAAACCACCTCCAAGCTGTGCTGTAGGGAAGCACAGAGTCTCTATAGGCCTCCTGTAAAACTGAATAGGACTCAACTGAGGATTTGAGACGAAAGCAGAATTTCAAAGCCACATATTGTTCCTTGCGTGTTACCTCCATTGAAACGGTAGGCGATACTGAACATGCCTGAACTTGCCTGCTTCTCTCAGGTGGGAAACAGGAGTGCCAACAATGAAACTACTACGGCGTGTTTGTTTCACTTTAAGCTAAGATTGAATTTTAGTGCGAAAAATTGAGACCGTAAAAAAATTATGATCATTCTTTATTGAAGAGCCCTCGTATACCCACTCTTTCTCATTTGGAAAAAGTTATAAGTAGAAAGACAAAACATGAAGAAATATTTGCCAAAATATTATAAAATATGTACTTTAAAGCCATCCTTCAAGTTTCATCCTTCTTAAATTTAGAAGCAAAGAGATACGTTACTAGTTGCTTTGCCATTAGTTTAATACTAACTACATAGATTATTCCATTAAAAACAGTGATTTGCGAAAATAAAAACTCGTTTAAGAATAGAGAGCGTTTAATGCCCACTTCTACTACATGCGGCACCACAGGCGGTGACACTGGTGATATATGAGGTGAAGAGTGAACAATTGGTGGAATGATGGCGTGGGAAACCGAAGGACCCGAGGAAAGCCCGGACCCGCGCCGTGTTCTCCACCACAAATCTCACTTTGCGGTCGCCTGGGATCGAACCCGGGTCGTCTCGGTGAGAGTCGAACGGTCTAACCGCTCGGCCACAGCGCGGCCGAGGTGTTTAATTTCACACTTGACGTCACATACTGGGAATTGCCACGTTTTCTCAAATGTACCAAATTCGCTGGAATGGTTGGTTTGGGTTTCCTAAATGTTTTTCACAAAAAAAAAAAAAAAAAAAAATAGCCCGAATAATTGGAAAGCCTGGTTCATTGCTACAGTTAATTGTTTTAAAAGCAAGAAATAGTAAATTTTACAAAATACGGAGATTTTGCCAAAACTTTAAGTTTTTTTTGGGGGGGGAGGGGGGTCAGGCATATTAACCTCTACACATTACAAAACACAATGCGTAGCTGGTATCCTGTCCACCTCTCATTTCAGAGGTCCGAGTTCGAATTTCGGTCAGGGTGAGTTATTTCATAAGGTTCTTTCCAGGATTTCCCCTTATCCTGAAAGATGAACGTCACGTAACTCTAAGCTCTTTGGATCCTGGACTCACTTAAGCACCATTTCACCCACTTCATCGTCCGATATGATTTAACGTTGGATGACGTAAATTAAAAAAAAAACGTAGTGCTTGTCCCCTTATTTATAGTAAACATAATTTACAATATAAAATGTCATAATTTGTTTAAATAAACGAGGCTAGAACCAAGGTACTGCACATTTGCACCTTGAGACACGTAATAACATGTGCTGCCGAGAAATAAGTTCCGGGTGCTCAGTCGTGGAATTGAAGTCCAGCCAATAAAAGATTAAAACATTTCTCTATAAGCATTTTTCTGCATCCAATAAAAACATTCTTTTCGATAAAAAATGTTAACGGTGCTTGTAAGATTAAAATACAGAACACCTGCATTTAAAGCCGTTATTGAAAACAGCTATTACAAATATCATTATGCTTCTCAAAAATAACACATCAAAGACGTTCGTGGTAAGCAATTGTTATGTCTACAGAATTCATTACACGTGTGACCACTTTATGATATCCTACCAGAGAACCTTGGGTTGTTGCACACAAAACGATGATGTCTTGAAATGTCACTCACACGTGCACGCGTGTGTACTCAAAGTGTACCGAACTTGTTTCGGGGCGTCTTATGCCGCATTGGCGGTTTTCCACACATGCGCACAATTTTTATGACCTTTTTTTGTGAGGATAAGCCGCTTCGTGTTTTATCCAGTTTTATGTTTGCCACTGCGTATCTCTGACACGACGAGACATTTTAGAGACTTCTGGACAAAACGTACATAGCTTGAACTACCATTTCCTTTCAATGAAATTGAAAATAACATAAAATGGTCGTGCCTCTTCAAAACTGAGAAAGTATAGGCGTGGCAGAGTAAACAATGAGAAAGGAACGGAATTTACCTATAAAGCCAGCATTAAGAGAAATGCCTAAATATCCAAATAATAACTGGTTTATCGGAAGTTGCAAGTTAACGGTTTTGAACTCCAGTGTCGTGTAATAAGTAACAGCTATATCGTTGTCATTCAACATAGAAATCTACCATATACTAGGTGCGTTCAAGTTATAACTCCTCCCACTTTTTTTCAGGACTGGGATCAGATAGATACTTCTGTTTTTTTTTTTAAATACGCGTGGACTCTTTGTGAATGAGTGACAGATATGGCAGCACTGTACAGTGCATAGAACTCTAGTGGCAGCGACGAGAGTTAGGACTCTTTTAAAATGGCGACGTTTTCATAGCAAGAACAGCGTGTAATCATTCTTTTCCTAAATTTTCGTGGTGTGACACCTATCGAAATTCATTGCCAGTTGAGTGAGGCATGTGGTGATGGTACAATGGATGTGTCTAATGTGCGTTCCTGGGTGCAACAGTTCAATGAAGGCAGAACATCGTGTGACAAACCAAGACAGTCAGGGCCTAGCACCAGCCGGTCTGAGAGATAAGTAGCGCCTTCGTCCAATCACCACACAGTTTACCAAACTCACTTTGAAGTTCCTGTTCTGTCGCTTTAGAACTTTCTCAAACCCAAATCATCTCTACAACCGAGTTTATGTGTTTCTGGAACGAGAAAAATTGCTGTTCTCCGAGTGAGTCTGTGGTGACCTCTGAAATTCAGCCAATGCCACTATTTCAGCAGAGATTGGAGAAGTGTTGTGCTTAACTCTCCAGCAAATGAACCGTTCGGAAGAGGAGGCTACGTCGTGCGTATTTCACTATATCGCTATGTCACGACAACAGGAAGTTATAGTGAAAGAAAAAATTGAACAAAAGTATGAATACTATCATGAATTTTCCTTATTCCTTGTCATTTCATTTCCAAATATAGCTTTTGGAGCTGCAGAATGTGCTTTGAGATGACCGCCAGCGATTTTGTTTGTTTACCCCGAGCCACTATCGTCTGCATTTGTGTACTAATTTTATGCTTCCATTTTTAAGCGTTAAGTTTGTAGGACGTCAGGCCAGTAACTATTTCCCCATTGTAAATGTACTGACAAATGCTTAAGCTCTCATATTTAAATTCCGTATATGCATCGAGCAATCCGTGGGTTGTTTAATGCTAATAGGTGCCACGTTGTAAGAAATAATTAAAACAATGATTTTTAGTTACCCAAATTCCTGCCGAATGGAAGATTAAGTATTACGTTCCATTCAAAACGGAGAGAGAGAGAGAGAGAGAGAGAGAGAGAGAGAGAGAGAGAGAGAGAGAGAGAGCTTTTACCGGAAGTACATGCTCTGAGATTCACTAATCCCCTAATAAACCAGTTTAGAAAAACCTAGGTGATGTGTGTTAACATTATAACTAAAAAGATACACATCAAATTTGGAATTTATCTTTCCAAAATACGACAAAATTTAGAAGATTGCATTACCCTTTGCAAGTAAACTATTTCCTTATGTTGATTTTCGAGACAAGCAAAAATTTAAATAGTGTTTCAAAAATGTTATTTGTTGTAATCACTTTTCTGTAGATCTAGGTGATTATTACATATTTCCTGTCACTGGCAGAAATTTCCAGCATTTCAAGTAACACACTTCTGAAACGTTAGTCGTTCTTTTGTTTCCTATAAGAGTAAACAAGAAGTATTTAAAGTATCAAGGCCAGGATAGACATAAGGAATGCTTTTACTTATTCGACTACATAATGTTTTTATTTTCACTAGTCCACTCAAGGCCACGTTTCCTCGCTTTGCAACCGCTCTTCTATTCCGCTAAGTGAATCGGAACTCAGAGAGGAACAGTCCAATGTAAGGCAGGAGAACGTTGTGACGATAGAGCCAGAGTTTTTTTTTTTAATTTAATTTATATCCTCCAACATAAGTCATATCGGACGGTAAATGAAATGGGTGAAATGATGCTCAAATGAGTCCCGGATCCACAGAGCACAGAGTTACCTGATATTCATCTTCCAAGATAAGGAAAAGCCACAGAAAAAAGCCTTATACAGATAACTCGCCCTGGCCGAGATTCGAGCTCGGAATCTCTTGAACGTGAGGCAGGCGCTATCGAGGCGGGCAGAGCAAGAGTGGGGATATACTGCGTGACCTTGAGTGGAATGGCCAGTGAAATCACTACAGTAAGCACAGAAAGTATTGTATTCCACCCAAAATATCGATACCGAAAGTAGTAAGGAAGGAAGGAAGGGAGGGAGGGAGGGAGAGAGAAAGAGAGAGAACAGCAAACTAAAAAGCAGTCCGTCAAATCAAAACTTGGTATTCAAATTCAGTCATTATCTTCAGAACACGAAGATTTTCAACAAGATAGCCCACCCCCGAAAGCACCCCTTACATGGAGAAGTTTTTGTTATTTTATTTTTCCAAAAAAGGACTCGAACAATAATTATAATAGCACACTTTAAGATAGAATATGACAAAGAAAATGTATATTTTAAATGTTTTGCAAATAGCTTGAAAAGTGAAGACCTCACTAAGAACAATTTGTGTTAAATAACTTTTTCTTACCATTTCCGATATATAACATTTACAACTGGACTAATATATTTCTGGCACGCATGTAAACACAACGGAGTTTTAAACTCATCACGTATAAACAATGCTTTTCAAAATCTGAGCATCGCTCTAGTCTGTCAACTGCATTCTTCTTTTTTGTAATTTACGTCCTTTTAACTTTTTAAGTCATATCGGACGATGAATGAAATGGGCGAAATGATGCTCAAATGGTCCCAGGGTCCATGGAGCTTAGAGTTACCCGACATTCGTTTTTAGGATAAGGGAAAACCCCGGAAAAATCTTATCCAGGTAACTCACCCTGACCGAGATTCGAACTCGGGACCTCTTGAACGTGAGGCAGACATGCTACCATCTACGCTACCGAGGCGGGCTGTAGTCTTCTTAAAACTTATGTTTAATAGATCTATTTCGAGAAGTGTCCATTTGCATTAACTGCAGCAATGGAAGAATAAAGTTTTATAAGAAAATTTGAAGCAGAAAGGGCCGAGAAAATCATGTGAAGTAAAATATTCAATTTTTTTAAAACATTTGACTACCATACCTGCGTCCGATGTTTCTATGTAACTACAACTAAATGAGAATATTTCGGAAAACAATAATGATTAATAAATAGAAAAACTATATATTTACAGGTAAGTTACAGAATAGATATACAAGTATGAACTATATTGTACACAGAAAATTGTGTGATAGTAGCAAGATATGTTGTCACTCTCGTGTATCTGTGACAGTTTTAAAGCCAAAACCATTGCCACTATTATTTGTTGAAATGCAATAGTAGATATGCCATGACATTTAGTATGAAATATCTAAAATCACTCGAGATTGATAGCTACCAAGCGGTTATTCATTGCTATTATGTGGAGAGGAATAAATTACAAAATGAAATATGCAGTTCAGTGCTACGCGTTGTCAAGCTGTCTGCATGCGAGACATATGAACCATATCGTGGCCATAACTTTTGGACGAGGATGTACCTGATGTGGGTGGAGGACCCTGTTTTTACTATCAGTAAACCACACAGAGATACTTGACAGACATCTGGTGCACATGACGACTTCCTCTGTTAAGTGGAATTACAAAACACACGCTTCTTCGGTATTTATTACTGCATCTTTAGTTTTATGACTTAGAAAAAACATCCAATTCAACACAAAAGTCCATATTAAGATTTTACAGAAATATGCATTATGGCCATCACTGAACACCTACAAGAAAGCATTATAGAAACAGATGTGTCTTAACAGCACAATTTAAAAATAACAATTCTAATAAATATCGCATTTTATTTCATATGAGGTACTGCTAAGCACACCTGATAAAATTTAAAAAAAAAATTCTAAACAATCTTTACACAAAAACTGCTTTGCCATGTTTAATTTTCTTTAAGATGGCTGCAATTTATTTTTATAAAAAATAATATACTGCTTGCAGAGGGAGAATAAAGTAGATGTAAACAAAACCACGTGACCGTTGATCGTAGTGTACCTTCTTCACAATTTCCATGATGCTTCTGCCGTGTAAATAGTCCCTTGAAAAAGTACTGCTACTGACGTGTGGAATCTGAGTTCGTTGAAAAATGTCCAGTACTTGCTATCGATGAAGTTAACACCTGAGTTTACCGCTGTGTCGGTTTCCATCACTTATAGTGCACGCAAGCACAAAGCCACATTCGGTGAAGTTTCAACTCCCGGCAAGAAGAGACCACGAGCCAGATTAGTGTTGCATGTTGTCTGCGATGGGTTAGTGAGGTCAGCAATATGCCGGAAAGTTCATCAATTCTTTGTTAACAATGAATCTCCCACCTTAAAGTGATGTTGGCTGTTAACTCTGATCCCAAGCTTCCAGACTTCTAAACGATCTTCCCTTCACAAACTTCTGCTGGAAATAGGTTTCGAATTTGTGAATAGAGATGATTTTATTTTATGGCGAAGAGAATTTCTCCACAAAATAAAGAACTCCACAAAACGCGGAAAGTTTATTATTTAGACGAGACGTGGGTTAACCAGGGACACACGGAAATCATTTCGATCTGGTTTAAGTGCAGGATTTAGAAATCCTACGGGGAAGGGTAAGCGTCTTATAGTTTTGCAGTGATGATGGCTTTGTCGAGGGTGGCGAGCTTGTGTTCCGCTCCAAAACAACGGTAGACTATCATGAAGAAATGAATGGTAAAGTTTTCAACTCCTGATTTGAAAAGATTCTTCCCAAATTACAACCAAATTATACTTAACGAAGCGATTAAGCGGTTGGCTTGAGTAAATACGTATTTTTGTGTTGAAAATGAATATTCATATTATTAATACATATTAATATTATACTTAACAAAGCGATTAAGCGGTTGGCTTGAAAAGATACGTGTTTTTGTGTTGAAAATGCATATTCATATTATTAATACATATTAATATTATAGGAAATTAATTGCTCTTTCACACTGGCCGTGTGTAGGCTAAATTGTGGAAACGTAGAGCCAGACTGAAAAATTCAATGCCATAGCCGGGATTTGAACCACGGATCTTCTGGTTTCCGTCCAGCCGCACTACCATTGTGCTACTATGGCCAACGTGCCGATATGACATTAAATTCTCCACCTGACTCATATTTTCCCGGTAAACCACTTCGGAGTTCTCATAAACACATGAGACAACTACCTTAATGGCGACTTACTATACTGTAAGTACTTAAAGGCCCGAGAATTTAATGTCATATCGGCACGTTGGCCATAGTAGCACAATGGTAGTGCGGCTGGACGGAAACTAGAAGATCCGTGGTTCAAATCCCGGCTATGGCATTGAACTTTTCAGTCTGATTCTACGTTTCCATTAAAATTATACTTAACAAAGCGTTTAAGATGTTTGCTTGAAAAGATACGTGTTTTTGTGTTGAAAATGCATATTCATATTATTAACACATATTAATAGTATACTTAACGAAGCAATTAAGCGGTAGGCTTGAAAAGATACGTGCTTTTGTGTTGAAAATGCATATTCATATTATTAATACATATTAATATTATACTTAACAAAGCGATTAAGCGGTTGGCTTGAATAAATACGTGTTTTTGTGTTGAAAATGCATATTCATATTATCAATACATATTAATATTATACTTAACGAAGCGATTAATCGGTTGGCTTGAATAAATACATGTTTTTGTGTTGAAAATGCATATTCATATTATCAATACATATTAATATTATACTTAACGAAGCGATTAAGTGGTTGGCTTGAATAAATACGTGTTTTTTGTATTGAAAATGCATATTCATATTATAATACATATTAATATTATACTTAACGAAGCGATTAAGCGGTTGGTTTGAGAATATACGTGTTTATGTATTGAAAATGCATATTCATATTATTAATACATATTAATATTATACTTAACGAAGCGGTAACGGTAGTCACTGCGAACGCACGTAGACGCGGAGTGATACAAACCCGTGTTTTGTTTACGGTACTTTATTCTCTCGTTGAACATAGTAGGTATATAGTTAAAGGGAGAGTAAACTTTAGCTCGTCAATTATATTGGAAATTATTCAAGAAGCCAAACTGAATGTTTACAGGGAATATATGCATGCCTTTTAAATTTGCTAATATACTTTCGTACAATAAATTTGGTTACTAACCAAGATGGCCTATTTTCTTAATCATACTTTTTTTAAATTAAAACTCAACGGCATTTTTATTAGTGAATCGTGCTATTAATAGCAAAGTATATCCACAATAGCTCTTGGAGCTGAATTTATTAACAGTAATATCATAATTTAACCAGGTTATCCCACGATTAGAATTGAATTAACCTATCAAATTAATCGACTGAACTGCTTCCATATACGGGGTGAGTAATAAGTATGGAACAATGCTTGTAACTTTGTTGTTATAGTTTTGTAAAGTGATTTTTTTAGAAAAGCTGTAAGATATCAACATGTTTTCATTTACCATGATTGTGAATAGGGCGTGATTTTCATTTAATGGCCATTTTTGGGAGGTCCTCAGGTCTCGTAACGTACAGGTAGAAGCTTTTTTTGAACTGTAATTTAAATTTATTAGGACGTATTACAGGACGAAATTTAAACCAAGAAAACAATTCGTAACAAAATTAGTGGTGCTGTGTTGTAACATGATGGATTCACTTCAAAAGATGACCAAAATAGCCTCTATTTACAGCCAAACAATGCCAAAGTCTGTCTTTGAAATTAATGTTTCCATAGTTAATATTTCCAAGAGTACTATTCGTCTAATCAGCTGCATTTCTTGCCCAATTCTTCGCTTTAACTTTTCAAGATCTCTTGGTCGGTCCTTGTAAACCCTTCACTTCAAATATCTCCACAAGAAAAAGTGAAAGGGGTTCAGGTCAGGAGATCTTGATGGCCATTTCAATACTTCCTTAACTGACAATATCTTTCTGGAATTTCATGATTTAGGTAAGTCATCACCTGCCTTCCATAATGTGCACGGGCACCATCTTGCAGGAATAAAGTATAATTTTGAATTCCTCCTTCTAGTCCAGAGAATAAAGTAGCACAAGCTGAAAGTATTTCATTTTGTAGAAGGCGTAAATACACTTCAGGATTTAAGTTGCCATCAATGTAAAAATCAGTCTATCAATCCACCATCAAAAAAGTAATGATGCCTTTTTTCAGTACAATGAAGTAAGATTCTAATAAATTTAAATTGCGGTTTGAAAGGGTATTTGTTTGAAGTGTTGAGACTTGACTGGAGGAGTGCAGAAAAAGGAAATATTGCCTTAAAAAATACCTCACTACCTTTATTGGTAATCCTCATAATGTGAGGGCATGTTGATATATGACAGCTTTTCTAAAAAAATATCACTTCATAGAGTTGCAACAGCGGGGTTACATGCATACTCACCCGGTATGTTTCTAATACTCTTTGTACTGTGTCGTACTGTTTTGTTGAAGTTACCTTTGAATATCTTATACGGAGAACAAATAAAATCACAATCTGCCATACTCAGCAAGTAGTACCAATTTGTGGGTAAAGTCTACCTTAAACTATGGTCTAAAGGTTACCTCTCTATTCCAGAACAAGTAAGAAGAAGCTTTGTTTTCTGTAAAATGATGTAGAATTCACATCTGCAGTAATATTTTTAAAATATAGATGTTCCGCTTTCACTGATAAAGAGGAAATTTGAATTAATAAGACTGGGAAAAGCACTAAATATTCACTTTTTAGGAGGGGAAGAATTTTCCCAATTAGCATCTCCTTAAGATAGCCAATAAAATGCCTATCTTGAACTTACATTAAAAAAAAAAAAAAAAAAAAAAAAAAAAAAAAAAAAAAAAAAACAAGAGTTAAGACAAAATGTCTCCGCACAATGTCATGTGGCAGCTATAAAACCTCAATGTTTTCTGCGACAGGTCAACAATAGTATTTATTTTCCATAATATGTATGTAATCAATTTGTATTGCTTACTTTGAGATTATTTCTAGTAAAAAACGTAACACAACGTGAACAGAAGACTACGTTTTCTCTGAACGGTGGTAATAGTTAAAGAAACTTCGTGAAATCTCTAAAGAGGCACCTTTTTTTCCCTACCCTTATTTATTTTACATGATTATGTTATTAAATCGCGACAGATTGTTAGAAAGTACCTCATAGCTCGGTGTGTGGCTGACAGTTAACCTTCTAGATCGTATCCCTGTACATCTTGTCTCGTTACATGCCCAGAGTCCTCTTGCTAAACAACTATACTTTTACACGTGACGGAGATATGGCAGCTTCGACACGGATTCACAGAGCTCCTAGTGTTAGGCAACTGTATCTATGATCCTACAAGTGCCGGGCTGATGGCACTAGGGTGCCCTCCAGTCCACCTTTCATTATCTGTGCATAGATGGAAGCACACTCGCTAGACTTAAGGTGACACTTCGAGTCGTGTTACTTAATATACACTCCAGTATGTACCTTTTATTATTATGCATTTGGGACATGATCTTAAGTTAGTGAGAAGTCTTCCATTACTACAATACAAAATTATAATAAAAAGTAATGTGTTGTGATATCCATGGTGAAAATCTGAGTTTTTTCCCATCTGGGGGAGCGGGGGTTTTCTTTACAGCTGTGATCATATAGGAAGGGGGTTTTGGTTGAGACATTTTATGGTATCTTCACTCTTTAAGCTTTTAGGTTTTCGTGTTAGTCTTATTTACACACGCGCTTTCACTCTCACATCCAAACTTACAGACTATGAGTAATGACAGAGAATAATCCTAATTAAAGAAAACTTTCCATTCACCAGCCGAAAAAGCAACCAGGGATCTCCAGGTGAGACGCCACTCGATCATTCGACCATGGAGGCAATCGCAAAAATTTTAAGCAACTCCGCACAAAATGCAATCATTACCATGTACCTACTGACAAAATGACCAACTGTCCATAAATTTTACGCACAACGTAAAAACTGCCAAGTATTTATACCTGATTGATAAGATTTCTAGTGGGAAACCCATTAAAATTTAGATGCACCATGGCACTATATATGAGTATCTTTTTGTTGCACAGTATTGCAATGTAAATTCTACCATCTAAGAGTGGATAAAGATATTCGAAGGATCGCGGTTTTGCAATGATTTATTTACGAACTGCTCGCACGTTAAATAACCCTGCAAAATCCGCTCTACACCTCGCCGCGCACACCCGGTATAGCCTGCTTGAGATGTTGACACTGTTATAGGGCAGAAAGTCCAGAGTTCTGGTATAACACAGATATCTGTGTTTGTAAGACAGAAATTGCTACATACCCTGATAGTACTTGAGCAAGTTTGTAATGAGATCCTACTGCTAGCATGACTTAAGATATCAACTTCCCGGGTCTGTGTACATACCCCAGTCCAGATATTGCCACTGTCCATCTGCTCAGACTGATCATCTAGGGCAAGGTTTTAGCTAAGGTTGTGGGAAGGTACTTCAGAGTTTGCGTAAATTGCAGCCCCTATTCATTACATCCTGCAACTGAGTATACAATATGCCAGGGGAAGGAGAGAATCTACTGCGAGAGCAGCATAACTCGCAAAAGAAAATGTCGAGTATACACTAGGTAATTATAAGTGGGGTGGCTCAGGCGGTAACGCATTCAGACTCGCATTACGGAGGTCACGAGTTCAATCTCCGATCAATTACACCCAAGTTATTTTTTGAATACTTTACTTTCCGCGACTTCTCGGCCCTCCATTTCATTTCATGTTCTCTTCAATCCGATTGCTTCAGGGACTGAAGTATCGGCGATGGACGAGTCTATTGCTGCCACGTCGGGCCTCTGCGTACTACAACTGATCTTGGCGTAGGATTGGCGTTAGTTAACGGTCCTGCTACAAAGGATAGAAGAGTGGTAGTGCAAGCATTGATACCTCTAGCATTCGTAGTATTTCACACATTATTACTTATAGATAATTACTATTATGCATGGCTTAGCATTCGAGCCACTTCTGAAAGGAAACTTTTCCGATTGGGTTCGTCTCGGCGGGGCAGTGATTCCCTGTAACCATGGATATTAGATACGCCTGGATAGCATGTCCCGATAATCTCTGCTATCTTGGATATTAAGAACCTCTGTTAGACCGACCACGGTTGTCCTTAGTCTTCTTGGACGGTTGACGCTCTACAGTACGGCCGCTGGATCTCCGTCTCTGACGTTTTGCGGTTGCAAGTGGCGAAGAGGAGAGGTTAATAGTACCAACATACAGTAATAAGCAATTGAAAACGCATCCACAAATTATCCTTAGAATGAAAACATAGGACTATATATTAGCTTTAAAATATCGAAATCCAATCTCAATTTCACTAGCACTTACAGCGCCACTCGGATATTTCTTTCACACCTTTTACGCACGCTAACTGCTTCTGTTGGTAGTACTGGGAGTCTGTACATCCGGTGTCGTGGTTAGGAAATCAGCATTGACGCTGCTAGGCGTGGCTTTCGAATCCAACACCGTGTTGCCACTTTAATTTTGTGTGGACCACGTGGCTACACTTGGTTTTGGTGCTTGCGCTGGTGAAGTTTGTTTGCTATTTTGTGCGTGCGTGAATTCAGATTTTTAGTGTTTGCAAATGCTATTATTATCGTTATTACAATAATATGGCTACTGGTTCGTGAAATATTTAAAATACGCGTTGTTCCTCTGCTTGAAATTCCCGCTAAAGAACTGGCTTTCCCCTCACGAGAAATGTCAGAGCCGGAGATAGAGCGGCCGAACTGTAAGTTGCATAAAGTCTGTTTAGCCAACGTGTGTGCAGTTCCCAGTCAAAGGGACCTCAAAGAAGCTGACCTTTCCGCCCACTAATGACCGTCATAAATCTATCTCCACACTTCAGAAATGGAACACTGACGTTGGGGACCAATAGGAACCCCTATTTTCTGAAAATGACAGTTGCATGTCTACTCCGCGTGGAGTCTCAGTTGCCAAAGTTCCAACTTCCAGTTGTTCTGTTTCATTAGGTACAAGACGGTGATGTTAAAATGTTGCAACCTTGTAGAGGGGACCGTCAGGAGGAGGGTCCATGTTGTAAAACGATTATGAGGGTTCCTCAAAGAAAGCGGCCGCCGTGCACTTGCGTTGAGTAGACAGACTTTACCCACTTCTAACCATAAGGAGGGAGGGCGTTTTGAACTCAATGTATTACTGCCCCAATTGAAAGAGCCACGGAGAACTTCGGTTCTCCTTGAAAAGAGAGAGATAACCTTTCCTGTTGGAGAGGCCCACATACTGGCAGATGCCTGACGAACCGGTGCCGGGATAAAGTATCTCCAGCTCAGCATAGGGACCCTCGCACCCCTAGCTCTGGTTGCAGAATCACGTGCAGTTCTCCCAACTCATCCCTCCCTCTCAGGTATCTACATACCATAGACTGTCTGGCGGTTCAGTATAGAATCCCCTGCGCATCTAAACCATTGCCATCCAAAACAAATTTGATATTTAAATTCAGTGTCCGCATGAATACAACAGGAGGATCTCCAGGAAATCCTCCTCACCTATAACTACCTTTTACGTGAAAAATATTTCACTATCTTTAGTTTTCTCAAAAATGGCTAGAGGTTTTGACTAGCGTACAATATTATCTAAGATATCTGCACAGACAGCACTCACGCTACCATCTACGCTACCGAGGCGGGCAAATTGGAGTGGTGAAATTTTCTTGAAACTCTTTGTTGCGCATCCATGGAAGATGAGCCTAAATACAAGGTTGTTGTATTTAATACTTATTTTTAGTTATGTTGTTCAGTCACACCACACGCGCACCTTTTACTAAAAATGCAGGCACGTATTCAGAAGTCAATTTCCGGGGGGGGGGGGGTCCAAAAATCTACGTTGAATTATTTGCTTTTAATAATTAATCAGGGATGGATTTTTATCATGTTAGTAAAACAAAAACCGATGTAATATATTACATTCGCATCACTTTCTCCACCCAATCTTCTACAAATTGTTCTCAGAAAAGCTTGTTTTTGTCTTGTTTCTTTGGATAAAGTTTATAGAAAGACCTTTAATTGCACACTTTTGTTCTTATATCTGGGATAAAGTGATATAAGCAGCAATCAGATATTTATAAACGAACCACTAATTGATGCATTTGAAGTATTAGTTCTCCTTTAATTAAATTCTCTTATGAAATTATGCAACGAGCAATTTTGAGACTGCTAAATGTGCATAACAATTGTTATATAGGATGAAATGTTTCGAAAATAGCTGATACGAGGGAAGTAGAAATTGCGGGAGTTGCGTATTTTATGAGCTCCACGTTCTCTTTTAACCTGATGTTTTTATCTATGATAACCTGGTTTCTTAGTTAAATAATCATGGAAATTAAAGAGGTGTTTATCGCCTTTTCCCCAAAAATTCAAAATTGTCGTGTCTCAAACATGTAGCATTTTAATCGTAATCAGTAGACATGTTTCTGAGAACAGAAAATTGACGAAAGTTCTTCCATCCAAAAGAAGATATTCACTCACTTTAGTCGATGACCCGTGTTTCAGTTTAAATAACTCAGTTCTGAAGACAGTCCTGAGGGCAAGCAAGAGGTGCACAGTCGGGAACAAAAGAAAGAGTCACAGTTTCAAATTTATTTGATCATTTAGTCATTTGTTGCTAATATTTTTCTCAGAAATGTTTATTTCTTGTGAAACTATTATTATTTTGTTTATAAAATTACTTATTAAGATTTTAGTTAATTGATGGAAATTAATCATTTCTTCACATTAGCCGTACATAGGCTAAGGTTTATCACAGTCAACATGAAAAATTCAATGCCACGACCGGGATTTGAACTACGGATCTCCTGATTTCTGTCCAGTCGCTCTTACCCATTGAGCTACCATGGCCAACTTGCTGTCATGACATTCAATTCTTCATTTGACTCGTAATTTCCCCGGTAAACCACTAGGGGCTCTCGCATTCCAGATACACCGTTTGAGGCGACTTACAATTGTAAGTACTTGCATTGTAAGTACTACTGTGATGAAGCCTCGCCACAAACGGTGTATCTCGGATGCGAGAGCCTCTAGTGTTTTACCGGGGAAATATAAGTCAAATGGAGTAACAGCGAGTGGACGAAAACCAGGAGATCCGTGGTTCAAATCCCAGCCGTGGCATTGAATTTTTCATGTTGACTCTATCTACTTATTAAGAGTTTTCATTGCACTAGGCGGCCTTGTTTTGTACAGTGAATAGAGACGTTAAGAAGAGAAACTTAAATAAACTTTTTCAATTTATTTTAAACTTAGTTTTATTTCAACTATTTATTATTTAAAGGTTCGGAATGACAATTCCTTTGGGGGGGGGGGGTCCGGACCCCCTGGACCCCCCCTTAAATACGTCCCTGTAAAAATGATTTTATTATTATGCAAATACGTAGAGAAAATAAAAAATATATCTTGAGGTATTTGCTAAATGTATTACAGTAAAGAACACAACAATCAAACCCATTTATTATAATACGTAAGGTGGTTTTTGCATTAAGATTTAAATAACTTCTCCACCATTAGTGACGTATAACAGATCCCTCAGTTCAAATAACTACATTACAACTACCATCAGTGTTGTAAGATAATCATCGGTCGCCTGTACATCATTAGTACCAACAACATTTTAATGCAAATGCATATTTCTTTGCTGCTGCACCTACTATGCGAGGTAATTACTAACTTTCCAACAACTTAATCTGTATTTTATGTTGCAATCGTAAACCAACTCACGCTTTTACATTTCTTTCATCTTCTCTCTGCTATCCTTTTTGGAAAACAAAGTCGACTATCGTTGTTGAACGTCAAGCTCTTTACATTTACCTATTACCAAAGACTAAGCAGAAATCTAATCAGGTCCATGTGACACATTTTCATCTCTCGTAAGATGCGATACAACAGGAATAAGGAAAGCAGTTACATTCATTTCTGATAATGGTCACTTCAAGCATGACTCCACAAGGATAAACCACTTCAGCACTAACGAACAAGATGAGGAAACAGCCTCGCATTACCTCTTTTACTTTAACTGAAAATTTGAATATTTCGTATATTTTGGTGTTGAAATTGGAAGCAAGATTGCACCTTGTCCAGGCAGCAGATTTTGGAAAACAATTAAGGCAACCTTTCCAACGGGACTGAATAAGGCTGACGTGCGGAAGGTCGACGAAACCCAAGAAAGCTTTTCTCTCCTAAAAGAAGAAAGGACTGAAGAAATTTTAGCAAGGAACTGCCTAGTGAAAGACATGAAAAGCAGATCAAATTTCAGCTTTTGTATACCTATCTCTAAGCTCCTGAGAGACGAAGAGGAGCTTTACCGCTTTAAGGACACTTTAAGAAATAGGGGACGGCTAAAACATTTGGTAGTCATAATCTACGAGAGCTGTTCAATAAAGAATGATCACTTTTTTTTAAACACATCCTCATAATTTTGATGACCCCTCTCAAAAGTGTCTCCCCTGAATGCGATGCACTTGTCCCAGCGTTTCTGCCAGTCTTCAAAGACATGCTGGATACCATTTTTTGAGAGATCCATCAAAATCGCCTCTGCAGCCTTCACCACTGCTTCTGATGATGGATAGTGTCTCCCACGAAGGCGTTTCTGCAAGTTAGGGAATAGAAAAAAGTCACATGGGGCTAAATCCGGACTATAGGGAGGGTAATGGATGCACTTGACGTTGATTTTTGCAAGATATTCAGCAACAACAATGGCAATATGCGGCCACGCATTATCGTGGTACAGCATTCAGCCTGCTTCACGGAAATGTGGCCTTTTGCGCCTGATATGGACTTGCAATGTTTTCACGACACCCCTGTAGTATTGCCCAGTTACTGATGTGTGTGCAGGTACAACATGCTGATAAACCATTCCATGAATATCAAAGAATGAGATGACTACAACTTTCCCAGCAGAAGCAACCACTTTTTGCTTTTTTGGAGGTTGCGATGAAGGAGATTTCCACACTGAGCTTTGCTGTTTACTCTCAGGATTAAATTATGTAGCCAAGTTTCATCAGCAATGATTACGTTTGAAATAAACTCCGGATCTTCCTCTAACATCAACTTTAGCTGCATGTTACCTCCATTACAGCGGTAGGCGATACTGAATATGTCTGAACTTGCCTAGTTCTCACAGGCGGGAACCAGGAGTACGAACTATGAAACTACTACGGCGTGTTTGTTTCACATTAAGCTAACAGAATACAATAATATTGAATTTTAGTGCGAAAAATTATGTCCGTAAAAATTATGATCATTCTCTATTGAACAGCCCTCGTACAACAGAAACCAGAAAGAAGAACTACACATATGTACACCATTTACTACATTTTATTATTAAGTAAAATATATTCTAGCTCTTAAAAAGTAGAGATAAATGTTGAATTAAATAATTAACGGGTTTCTACAAAATATATTTATTCGCGGAAGGATTACCTACTTAGTATTGCCTTACAGTCTTTATACGTGCGTGTTATAGAAGTTCCGTGCATAAATACATACTTATTAAAGAAATTTACAACATAAAATCCCTGTCCCAAATTATTAGACCTCTTAAACCGAGTGAGAATGTCATTTTGTGCTTAAGATCATCATATCTTGAAAACTTGCTTGTATTTTAACTCCACGAATATAATGATAAATGCATCAATAATTATATAATTATTCTTTGTTATAAAAGTTCTGACAGTTTAATTTTCGTTAGCAATCGAACAGATGAAGGCCAAAATACAATTACATCAAACACCTCGGCGTTATTCTCCTTTCTCCCTCCAAATTCGTGAGTTGCGGGTGAAGGTACTTCAGGGTGACAGTGTTTACAGAATAGAAACGCCTTAGAAGGTATGCAAACCAAAGAAACAAAAACAGAGGGATGGATTAAACCTCGTGTCACCTCCAGCAACGACACTAATCAACAAAAGACATGGAGAGCAATCTTTAAAAATATAATTATTACTTATTTTTGTAAAGATATAAACAAAAATTAAAATTTTACAGGAAAAAATTGCTCCAACACTATAGAATCGGAATTCAGTTGTGATTGTGTATTTCTGATCATTTAAAACAAAATCTCAAAACTTAATTTTCTGGTAGCCTTGCAGCTTAAAATGTTCCACATAGTAAATATATTTAAATTTGTTTATATTTTAATTGCATTTTCTGAAAAAGGAGTGAAAATTTCGAAAAGAGTTTTCTTAATAAAAGTATACTTTTGGATTTACGGGTTTAACAATTTTATACATGACTAAGCTATAAAAATTAGGTGTTCCGGACGTTGTGAAAAAGCCTGCATTAGATAAGTTAATCCACAAGTCTCTGGTTCGAATATTGGTTAGAGCGAGGGATTTTTATTTAATTTTATCATTCCGTACCCTCCGGATAGCTTGGAAGTATGAATATAAACGCTTTTTACTGACAAGATGGTGTACAACCTAATGTTTAAACTTAGTCCAAAAAGCTCAAATAATGCGCAAAACGTAATGACTTAAAATATGTAGCATTTCAGACATAGCTCGATTTTCTCCTTCTCCTAGGATACATTCTTGTTAATTTATGATCCTCTGCCCCTTATGCCACTTTAGACGTAGGTGAGGGAGACACAATTATGGGCCAGAGAGAGAAATCCAGGGATGGATGAACATCGCGGTCCCCGAGGGAATTAAATGAACGGAACGAGGGCGAAGTGGGTGAAAGGGAAGATGATAATGGGGCAACTGGGGGAATGGTGGTGGGGGAAACCGGAGGTCCCGGAGAAAACCCGCCCTAGTGCCGTGTTGTCCTCCAAAAATCTCACTTTGCGGTCGCATGGGATAGAACCCGGGCTGGCACTCAGCCACGACGCAGCCGACTGCATTTTCATTTTTTGAAAATTAATTTCTTGATAGAATGACAGAGTAGCAAAATATTTCTTTCCCCTTATGTTGAACAACTTTGCACAAACCTACGTTGAAAATGGATGACAATAGACTTACAGAAGTTGCCTGATACAAGACACTGGTTTTAAACTTCCTCTACGATATCTAATTTATTGCTGGTAACAGGAAATATTGTATTCCATCCAAAAATTCGATGCCGATATATTTCACTTTCTCAAGAACGTTACTAACAATTTCGGATAATTTAGCACATGTTTATATTTATATGATAAAATTTTGATATATCGTGAAATTTCTGACAATGGTCTTCATTATGAATGAGTTTTGTATAACTGGTAACCATGAGGGACAGACAAACTCTCATACAAAAAATATAGACAACATTTTATGGCGTTAACTACTCTCGACATATTCACGGTTTGATTTTTTTTTTTTTTTTTTTTTTTTTGCGTGTTATTGGCAAAAGAACGGAATTTCAAATCCATCACACAGCGGATATCACTTTAGTCTACTGTATCCCTTTATATCTGCAATGAAATATTTAAATGTACTTATATGATGAAGATTTAATTATAAAGTACATAAAAGAGTAAGCTTTTATATGAATAATTTGTGGCAGAGTGAGTGGAGAAACTGATATGAGTGCAACGTTAGATTCTTACTTGGATTAAAGCTAAGAACTGAACATAAGTACAGACAAAGTTTGGTGTAGGATATTTGTTTATAGTTTGTGTTCAACGTCATTAGCACGTTGCATAAGAAGTCATTTACCTTGACAACACAAACGTCTTGTCGATTTTCCCAAGGAGATAATCAGAGCAATTTCAGTCCAAGACCGTGATGTCTGCGAATGACGAGAAATTGTGTACGAAGTAACGAGCATGGGACAAAGCCAAGTCTCGTGTAGTAAGAGTCAAATGGAAGTCAGTATTCTGATAGGATTGAGAGCAGGCTCAAAAGGCTAACTAGCTAATATTTAAAGAACGAAATCAGTAAAATATGTATACCTACATTTATGACCAAAAATACTATATAGTTTACAAATACTCTATATTAATGAAGGAGCGGGAAAGACATGCGATATTATAGATGCTGTTACAAAAAATATTCATTCTTACATTTTGGTTTAAGATATGGTGGCACAGTTATCTCTACTTTAGAAAATTCTACCAACCGAATCAACGGAGGGGAGATTCTAAATTTTAATGTGCAGGAAAGAACAAACGATATAACAGTTTACGTGTTCTTGTGATTTTCACGACTTTTCATTTTATCACTTTCATAATCTTCTGAAAATTGCGTCATATTTTTCAACTTTTTAATCTGTTTAAAACATTATTTATATGAATTTAGAATACCAATGTATATGCAAACTGTGCGTTTATTTCGACAATGTTTTGTATCAATTGCCAGGGTTAGCTCTAAGGGGAAGGATGTGAAGGAGAAGCTGCCTAGCATGCACGGCGTTCCATCTTAAAAGTGCAGTCTATTTAATATTTAGACTATCATCGCAACTAAGAATTCACAGCAGTAAAAGTCGTCCTCCGTGACAACATGCTAGCCTCGGTTCCAAAGTTCGCGAGTTCAAATCCAGCAGAAGGCGATAAATAGATAGGCAGGGTTTATTATCATATGCCATGCAAATGTAAAGACTGACTCGTCAAAAAATTAAAGTTACAACATATTAAAAACTCACTCAGTTTATAGTGACACTGGTCTATCAGATAGCGCTTCACTTTCGTTTTAGAAGTCTCCATATTGGCGATAAGAAGTAACGTGGCAATCTGTTAATGTAACTTATCGATAAACTGGCGATTTTCTGAAAAATATAGTTCATTATTAATGTCAAAATAGTAATGTGACGGTTTTTATAGGACGTAGAAATCATTTTAGGAAGGGAAGTAAAGCCAGTGGTCCCATGTAGATTTATGGAACGTAAAAGAACCTCAAGCCTGATAAAGAGGCCTCTGAGCGAAATTAAACGTCCAATATAGAACAACTCTGAGAACCAAATCAGTTTAACAGCCTGCACAAATAAAATACAATAGTTGAGCGGCACCAGCTCCTGGCACGTGATTTACTCTTTGCGAGGAAGATATTCTGATGTCTCTGATTGGCTAAAGTTCAATTTCAGAGTTCAAAGTTCAAAGTTACGAAGTTGGAGAATTTAATGTTATTTTGGCATGTTGGCCATAGTAGCTAAATGGTTTAGAGCGGCTGGACGGAGACCAGAAGATACGTGGTTCAAATCTGGCTATGGCATTTAATTTTTCAATCTGACTCTACCCTTTCATAGTGGGTCCTACACACGGCTAGTGTGAAAGAACAATTAATTTCCATTACTTGTACCTAATAGTGGTTAACTATAAAGCCTGGGCCTTAAAGTACTTACATGTTGTAAGTCGCCATTAAGGTAGTTGTCTCATGTGTTTATGAGAACTCCTAGTGGTTTACCGGGAAAACACGAGTCAGCTGGAGAATTTAATGTCATGTTGGCACGTTGGCCATAGTAGCTCAAATGGTTAGAGTGGCTGGACGGAGACCAGAAGATCCGTGGTTCAAATCCTGGCTATGGCATTGAATTTTTCAGTCTGGTTCTACCGTTTCTAAAGTTCAATATAAATCGATTCCGACTGAATGGAAGCGGAGTAACAACGAATTCTACTCCAGGCAATGAAAGAAGGATGCGATCAGAACGTGGAGTAAATACATTACAGAAGCTGGTTCCGCTTTACTGCTGTGAACACCTTGGGTGCAATGTCAGTCTAATAAAATGGACTATACCAATATGATACGGACTTCAGCTTGAAGTAGACCAAACAAGTGCTTCCCGATGCCACACGCAAAAGCGGCAAATCATACAATCAATCATGTAACCAAGGCCCTTTCATTCCACACAGATAAGATTTTATTTGCTATTCGCAGAAGGGAGCTACTACACATAATGTTGATAAATTTATGTTGCTAGCAATTAAAAATGCTTCCCTCACAACTTTCTCGGACCTTCCATATCAATCACACATACTGAGGGGTTTCGGCAGAATCAGTTCGCTGTTTGATGTTATGACGCAGAGGTCACGTTCAGACAGAACGTCTTCTTTTATTACACACGAGTGATATAATCCGTGTACGTGGTAGCGTGTATGCTTCGCGTTCAGAAAGCCCCGAGTTCGAATCTCGGTCAAGGTGAGTTATCTGGAGAAGGTTTCTTTTTGAGGTTTTCCCTTATCCTGAAAGATGAATGTCTAATAACTACGCTCTATGGTCTCTGGGTTCATTCGAGCATTTCACCATTTCATTCACCGATATGACAAAGTAATAAGCACATTAATAATAATAATAATAATAATAATAATAGTAATAATAATAATTGATACGCCTCTGTTGCAGAAAAACTAGGCGGATTATAGACAAGTGAAGTCTTAGAGCACGTTTTGGTTGAACACCCTGTATATACTTACTGGAAAAACAATGGTATTGAAATACAATAACTGTAGAGTAGACAGACCTTAGCCAAGAGGTCGTTGATGCAGCATAATAACGCGAGCACTACATTAACAATTGTTTATATATAAGCTATGTACAGGTGAGTATGAAAGGTGTTTAGCCCCACTCATGCTCATTTTTTACAGAATAATCCCTCAATTCTAATCTGTAATGAACTAGTGAATTTTACATGTTCATTTGCCAATCAAAATTAAATATAACTCACACAAGTGTGTACGTGTTGTACTAAACCGCATTACATACCTCCGTCTGGTCGCTGCCCTTGATGACATGCAATGTCAACAAAACAGCAGCGCCGTTGCCCAAATGCAGACACAGCGTGGCCAGTACTAATGGTTTGTTTACATCTGACATGCCACAAACTGAGACTTAAGTACTTAGTGTTGCCGCGTGTAGCGCGGTAACAAAAATTCTGCAGCTCCTATTTTCGAAAAGGTATTTTAGTACTACCTATCTTATTCGATGGCGGTTTGCCCGCCTCGGTAGCGTACATAGTAGCATGTCTGCCTCACGTTCAAGAGGTCCCGAGTTCGAATCTCGAACAGGGTGAGTTACCTGGATAAGTTTTTTTCCGGGTTTTCCCGTATCCTGAAAGACGAATGTCGGGTAATTAAGCTCTACGGTTCCTGGGCCCGTTTGAGCATCATTTCACACATTCCATTCATCGTCCAATATGACAACGTTGGAGGACGTAAATTACAACAAAAAGCGGTAGGATTTTCATGATTTAGGAATATATGGCATTTTCCGGTATGGATTTTTTATAATTGTAATCTTGATTGTGTATCTCCATTTGATGATGTAAAAGGAAAGATGAGAAATAAATAAAATTACTATCTTTCTACTCTACTTTTCTCCTTGTTGTTGGCTTTTTCCGCACTCTATGTTATCGTAATACCTGAAAATGTCACCAGAGAGAGGAAAAAAAAGTAAATGACAGAAGATGTAAAGGCTATTCTCACAAAATTTAATAAACTAATTTTATTTACTACGTAATTCTTTAAACATGTGGTGTTTCAATAAAATCCTTAAAAGATTAAAAAAAAAAATAACAGTGCAAATTTTCCAAGGGAAAAAAAGCAGTTTGGAATGTGAATTCTTTCTTGAAAATCCTCACACCGCATCTTTTGTAAGGTACTGAACTTAAATACCTAATTTTATTTTTAATTTGGAATTTTGTTCTTATTATACTGCACACGCGCCTCCCCTCCCCCCCCCCCCCCAAGGGGTCTCAAAATGTGTATATCCGGTGAAATCTAGTAATCGAAGTCTTAGGTGAAATACCATTCTTTTCTTTATGTCCTCCAACGTTAATCATATCGGACGATGAATAAATTGGGCGAAATGATGTTCAAATGAACCCAGGGTGCAGAGAGTTCACAGAGATTCAAACTCGGTACTTCATGAACGTAGAGAGGTTAGAGGATACTTCTCTTTTATAGATACATAGTAGAGGAAGTAATTAACAAAAAAGTGTTCGTTACGGAACTATTGCAGTAGTTTCATTGATATAATATCATCCTGGAGAATGGAAACAACATTTGCACATTTAATAACTTCCCGATTGGGTGTAACCCTCATTAATACCGGCACGCTAATTATGTGTGTCTTGCTTGCGCATAATCATAACACTGTAATAAACAACTATCAGTTTCATAAATCCGCCAGGTCATGCAAATTAAGCCTTGGGAGCTCTTATCGGCCGGAAATACTCAGAGCTTGTTTCTTAAAAGCAGGATCAGAGCATTTATGAACTTCTTTGAACATACTTCCATTTCACAAAATTAGACAAGCTTATGATGGAAAAATAAAGCAACTGCAAAAAGTATTAACCTCCATTTGAACATATTCCAACAGGGACACCATTCCCAAAACGAACAAACGATATTACAGTTTAAGGCGCTTTGACGATATTAGCCCATAACTTATTAGTATTGAACTTAATATGCGGAGAAAATGGAGAAAAACATGCAAATGTCAGAATTATCAGTTATGGCTTACCCTCATTACTACAACACAAGTTTATTTCTTCCTCATTTTATGTGAAAGTTCTTTTAGTAAAGGCATACAAAATAATTTGTAAACAGCACATGACAAGGTTGCAAAATCGGCGGTTTTTTAAAAATAATGAAACTAATATAATGCAAAACATGGAAAAACGTCAGAAAGCATATACCAAACATATTCCCCCTGCATATTAGAAATGAGTATTTCTCATGCGTTAATTTGAGTGGACTGTTTTGTTTAATACCTACACCAGATGTTAGTTCACAACCGGAAATGAGATTCCAAAAATTGCATGATTTGTAGGTTATTATTTTGATCCTTGACTGCCAAAATCATTCCCTAATTCCCCATTTATTATCATTATTTTAGATATGTTTTATATTTTCGTTAAGAATGTTTTCATATAAAATTACTATTACATTCTCAATGTATTTTAATAAAACTGTGAGTAACCTATTTACACCTGTAAGTATACATACCAAGAAACTAATTTTCAAAAGGGCACAATTTATTTCTTTAAATAAATGTAAGGACTGCCATATAGGCAAAGCATAGCAACAGAATTAACTCTTTTTAGGATGTGAATTTAAAAAAGTGTTTAGATCGTATTAATACGTATAGAAAATCGGTCAAATTAATGACAATCAACTTCAAAAGAATTAAATCGGACCTTTTAGCACTTAAAAGTCTATTATTTCAACTGATTAAAATTCTCTTTTTACTAGATGTTATGAAAGGGTGCTAAGCTGAAAATGGCAATTATAGTAGTTTTATATTTACAAATATATTACACGCGCAAGATTCATTTCCCAAAGCCGTTAACACAATCGTTTCCTAACTATACATTGACAGTAAGCTTAAAAACTTGTAAAGCTTTTGGAATCAATGTAACTTGTTTAGGTAGCTTAAAGAGTAAAGCGCACAATATATGTAAATATGAACTATTGATTCCATACTGCTTGGAAATTACCATTCAATGTTTACACTGTACATTGCAAAACTAACATTAAATTATCCTGTTAAATAACCTGTTTATATCCCCCTAAACTGTCATTTGTTAAGAATATGAAAGTATTAAAATGACATGCATAAGTCGCCAAAAGACCTTAATTACGTGACTGTTAAAAAAGCTTTAATTTAAAAAATTAAAACACAGAATACCAAACTTAAAATAACTTCAGGCATAATAAACGAAAAACATTATCAGACATCTTTGAGTAAAAAACACGTGAGAATTCTTTCATTTCAATCAATACTAATGGTCTGTACCTCCTGTTATAATTTTTTCGCACCAATCAGTAAATGTCCTTTTGGGGATACAGGCATTTCTAATTTGCTGAAACTTAAGTCTCTATGCACAATTTAATGTACAACATTATCATACATTGCAGAAAAAGTACTGTTTATAATGCATATATGAATCAATTATTACGTTCTTCAAATAATATAAGAAACGAAATATATTGTAATCGTACATGATAGCTGAGTGAATGGTACCCACGTGTTTACACAGCACAATTTTATGGTTCTTATAATAGCACCTACCTTCTTCGGTGACAGCCGATAGTCTTGTCAAAATCACTTAGCTTATCTTCACGAGCGATAAACACGGGTAAGAAAAATAGCAGCAAGTACCATTTACGTTTATAAATATTTAAAATTCGCACCAAAAAGTTATGAGAGCCTGGGAAAACGTTCCATTAAGTTGCAGTAATCCATTAACAGCTGACACTCACTAACGCCATATTTCTTAGCCTCTAGCGAATTAACCGCACCAACGTATGAATGAATATAATCAGTGACATCTACCAACCTTTGCGAGAAAATGGGCGCTTGGCTGCAGTCAGCTGTTTCATTTGTTTAAAAATTCAGCCGCTAGATGTCTAACGGCAAGGCATGGTCGTGCATGTAGTTTAGGTCGATAATCCATTGCAAATGATATTAAATAATTTCGTCGGGCACAGATCCTGTAAAAGCTAATGATTGTCGTTTTCCCCGTCTTTACTGTTTCCTCCTTGTTTTCCTTCACTGAATATTTTATTCGTATTGGTAATTTTCTCACTTCATAAAAAAAATCCCTACCTAGGGCAAAACTAGAAAATCCAGTACATATCCACGTTAGCACATAGTAAACCATAATAGTAATTATGATTAGTTAATGAAAAAAGAATTCTGCCCAAAAAAGAAATTTTATATATCTCCAAAATATCCCGATTTTATAACAAGCGGCAGTATGCCATGTTTACAAATGCAGTTACGGTAGTTTGAAAATGGCATTTCAAATTACATTCTGATTATCATTGATCACATTCAGGTGTTGAACAAGATTTTGGACATTATTGCAAAACTCAATATTACTGCATTTGTAATAATGATAAGAAGTGCAAAAGGTATTTATTTACACTATAAAAATATTGAAAGCATACATATTTGTTTACACTGCAAAAAAAATCGCACTAAGATTATATCCGACAATTATTCTTTGATTTAATAATCATGCTGAAACAATTCCACTGTCACAACTTAATAAATGCCCTCATAAATTGTGTGTGCCAGTTTACCAAACCTTCAGAGCGCCCTGGTTAGGTCTCTTGGGGATTATCCTCCAAGAGAACGCTTTGAACTTCATTATAATTATACCCCAATGTCAGGAGTAGTTTCCTCTAAGAAAACATGCCAATTTAATTTTGGTTTCTTATCAAGAGATCATAATTGGCTAAGCCTGTTCATAAGATTGATTACTTTCTCTCTCTCTCTCTTTTTTGTTCCATTTATATCCTGCCTTTAACTGCAGTGGTTATATTGACAGCCATTCTCCTTTTGGAACATATTGCCTATTGGCAATGGTGTTAACTCAAAGTTGGGTTGTATTATTAGATCACACACACATTAGTACTCTCATTCATACTTCCAGATTCTGAGGAAGATGGGCAATCATCTTTGTTGGAGAAAAATCACCACTCCAAGCCAGGAATCGAACCCGGGACCCCTTGCACCTACAGAGGTACGGGGCCAACCTTTTTTTCTCTTTGAGATTCACAAATAGCAGGAAATCTGTCCATTGAACACCTCTCACATCTCTACAAGAGCTTATTGTCACATAGGAATCACACATGTGGATTAGCATGCTACAATACATAGGCATTTTGGTATTATTACAGCACTAACACACTAAAACCCTGAAACATGTGGTCTTGCAACATATCAACTTTGGATGAACCGAAGGAAGGGAAGGAACAGTGGAGTGCAAGGCAATATGGCTAGCATCCAAAGGTTCTGTATTTTCTCTTCTTATCCATAGTTGCCCAGTAAGAGATGTGCAGTCCCTGACAAAGCAGTTTTAAAACCTTTTGCTTTTGTGGATCTCCATAGCTACCAAAATCAGCATTGCCTCTGTCCTTAAAAATGGATTCTGTCAGTGAGATCATATAAGAAAATGCAACTACATGTTTTATGTATGTGTGTAGTTTAAGTATATTTACTTAATATATATCAGTGTCAAATCATTATCAGTATATGGCTACGTATACCCATATACGGCTAGTATGAAGAAATTATTAATTTCCATCAATTAACTAAAATAATAAGAGTTAAATGATGAAGCCTGGGACTCAAGTACTTATGATAGTAAGTCACCACAAACAGTGTATCTCGGATGCGAGAGCCCCTAATGGTCTACCAGGGTAATATATGAGTTAAATGGAGAATTTAATATCAGGACGGCACGTTGGGTTAGAGGATTAGAGCAACTGGACGGAAACCAGGAGATCCGTGGTTCAAATCCCGTCCATGGCATTGAACTTTTCATGTTCACTCTATCTTTCAAAAACCTTAGCCTATATACGGCTAGTATGAAGAAATGATTAATTTCCATCAATTAACTAAAATAATAAGAGTTGAATGATGGAGGCTGGGACTCAAGTACTTACGATAGTAAGTTGCCCCAAATGGTGTATCTCGGATGCAAGAGCCCCTAGTGGTCTACCAGGGAAATATATGAGTCATATGGACAATTTAATGTCAGGACGGCACGTTGGCCATGGTAACTCAATGGGTTAGAGCGACTGGACAGAAACCAAGAGATCCATGGTTCAAATCCGGGCCATGGCATTGAATTTTTCATGTTGACTATCTAAGTTTATGTCTGTTTGGAATCTACAATCATTGGAATCTTCCAAAGTTTCGGTAGCAACTTCATAGAGAGGAAAGCAATGAGCCGAACCAGGTAAATCTGCTACTATTTTTTCAAGTTCCTTTCAGCTTGCTCTTTAGCATTTCAACCAGCCGTCAGCCCTTTCCGTTGCTTCCACAAATTACCAATCACTTTTCCAGTGATTGAGCTACCTTGCCATCAGAGCCCAGGGTTAGCAAAAACAGTTGGTCACAACTGAGAAGAAACAAATACTTTCCACAGTTTAAACTAAGTACAACTGAATATAAAGATTAAATTAGATTTTATACGCGAGGACTTGGCATGGCAACTAGATTTGGTTTTTTTGTACCTATGCCCTGGGAGGAAGGATGAGGCAAGAGCAGGCAGATGGCTGCCAACCCAAGGAGTTACAACAGTGCAGAGGGCAGACCCCATACAATTGACAGATTGAAGCTCCCTCTCAGGCCAATACAACCGGTATCCCAACCACCCAGGTCCTGTAATAGCCCACCAGGGCCAGCCCATCCAACTGAAGGTGGAGGAAGCATATCATTCTGCCACGCAGCACTGAGATTCCTGCCAACACTTGCTACCCTGAAAGAGACCACCAGATGAGAGAATAATAATGGAGATGAAATGGAGGGACAGGAAATTTGAGGATGTTATTAATCTACCCTGCATTTGCCTGGAGACCCAGAATGGATCAGGTAGGTCGGCCATGAGAATCGAACCCAGACCTCCCAAATGCAAGCAACAGATGAAATCACCTGAGCCATCCTGCTTGGTAATCAAAGGATGCTGAATGCTGTTCTCATTTGTTTGTACATAGAGAGTATTTTTTACTATTGCGCTGACACATGGAATGAGTAGTGTGAAGTTTTGAAATTGAATACAATAATATCTTAAAAATTTAGATCTGATCATTGCATTGACTCACCCATTTACATTATGTAAAAGCATAATGCTAGTTTTCTTTGCATACTTTGTATGCAGTTATTGCAACTTCAGGAAATTCAAATCATTCACCACAAATTTTTTCTTATATTTTGGGGAATAAAACACTACTTAGGACCAGATTAGGGAGGATGGGACAAGTGTTTTTTTTTTTTCTCCTTTTTCTCCTGCAGATATTGGGCTGTTTCTGGTGCAGTGGATAGAGGTAACAAGATTCCTTGTGAACTAGTTGTTTTAAGACTTTGTTCTCAGATCATTGAAGATGTGTGGCAGACTTTATAATGCACCAACTACAAAGTGGTGGAACAGTATAACCATTGCTAACACTTCTCGATTGCCACTCCTTGTTGCAGTCTGCCTCTGTAGCTTAGGATAGTATGTCTGCTTCACGTTCCAGAGGTCCTAAGTTCAAATTTTGGTCAGGGTGACTTATCTAAATAAGGTTTTCTTCCCGGAGTTTTCCCTTATCCTGAAAGATCGATGTCTGGTAACTCTTAAGTTCTATGGACCCTGGGCTCATTTGAGCATCATTTCACCCTTCATTCATTGTCCAATATGACTTAACATTGGACATGAATTGAAACACCTTGTTTGAGGATCATTTCCTGGGAAGAACAAGATTAATAACTTATCACTTATTTAAGTTAATTAATGGCAATTAATCATTCCCTCACACTAGCCATGTATAGACTAAGGTTTTGCATAGGTAGAGTCAAACAAAAATTCAATGCCATGTCTCGGATTTGAACCACGGATCTCCTGGTTTCCATCCTACCCATTGAGCTACCATGGCCAACGTATCATGATGACATTAAATAACTTATCACTTTCTACCCTTTCATAGTCAGTCCTACACATGGCTAGTGTGAAAGAACAATTAATTTCCATTAATTGTACCTAATAGTGATCCGAATTATAAAGCCCGGGCCTTAAAGTACTTACAGCATAGTAAGTCGCCATTAAGGTAGTTGTCTCATGTATTTATGAGAACTCCTAGTGGTTTAACAGGAAAAACACAAGTCAGTTGGAGAATTTAATGTCATGCCAGCACGTTGGCCATAGTAGCTCAATGGTTTAGAGTGGCTGGACGGAAACCAGAAGATCCGTGGTTCAAATACCGGTTATGGAATTGAATTTTTCAGTCTGGCTCTACCCTTTCATAGTCAGACCTACACACGGCTAGTATGAAAGAACAATTAATTTCCATTAATTATCACTTAGTTTGCAGGTCATATTAATACATGTCCAGATTTCGCCAACTATGTTAAATATGCTTTTGGATCTTCCCTCCTCATTTTTTCTATCATTTACTGGACCAACGCTTATATGCTTTTGCTGCTCATTTATGCAAATGTAGGAGACCCAAAAACTGCAGAGCTGGCATTTATGCAAATGTAGGAGACCCAAAAACTGCAGAGCTGGCATTTCCAGGATCATTCTCCTGCTACTAGATTCATATTTAAGGCATTTTGAATTTAGTATGTGCATCATGGGCTTTCAACAATTTTTATACATTGTATCTATAGCTAAATTTTCTCATTTTCATCTGCAAGGGAATCCCTTAAACCAGCAAACCATTGATAAATGGTGGGTTGCAAAGATCAAAGATGCAGTTCTAAGGCAGTCTTTTCTTCTTAAATGACTTTGAATGCTTGTACCTGGCATATGCCTTAGCAAGACCTACATATGCATTCACTGCACATGTTGAAGTGTACCCAGATTTACACACATTGCTACTGAACTTGAGGAAGCTTGTTGCCATTCTTGAAACTTTCACAGTAACCTTTGCACTGCTTTGAAGTTCTAAATGGACATACATAATGCAAGGGTGAAAAGAACTCAGTATTGTTAACGTTATCCTATAGAACGCTTCCAATATGGAAAGGTGGACTCAGACTGAAAAATTCAATGCCATAGCCAGGATTTGAATCATGGATCTTCAGTGGGTCTCCCACCATGGTTCTGTCATATTATACAAAAACTCTGGGGGCTGTGTGTCACTGACGACAGGCAGATGAAACAGAAGCCTGAATGTTGGAACTTCCCAGCTCTACCACAGGGTGGCCATTTGAGCTTTCACAGTCAAGTTGAGCTTTCCTTGATTTCTACTGGAGGAGAGCATCTGAGCCATCCTCTGATAGGTTGGGTAGAACACCAGGAGGTAAATGTAAGAAAACTCTGTGCATCTCTGCCCCTTGTAATATCCCTTTGTGCAGCTTTATGTCTCCTATGCTTCTTTCATCTTATCCACTCCTCGTTAGAGTGGATACACAAAAGATCCAATTGGAATCAAAAAGCTAGTGTTTCCTCTGTTACCTAATCTATCTCTATCTCTAAGCATAATATATGGGGTTTGTGATTCTACATAATTGAGGAAAATATTTTAAGTCCAAATAGTAACATTTAACAAGAAATTTGAAACAGGATTCACTATCAAGATTTTTATACAGAATTTCACAGAATTTGAGTATATAGGTAAAACAATGATAGAAAAACAGAAAAATATCAAACTCACTTCTATTCAGAAACAAACATTGCACTTGTTCCTCACACACTAATAACACTGGGAAACAATGCAAATGTTTTGGGCTTAAAAATAGTGAATTGACATGTATTTCCATCTGCTGAATTAAAAAATCACCATAAAAATGATAGATTAGCTCCTGTTTTGAAGATAAAGGGACAGTTCATTTTTTAGAGTGAAGATTTTAAATTTGAGAATTTTTTTGGGAGTTGGCACACCTGTCAAATAACAAAACACAATCAGAGAGAAATGGATTTTTAGGCAACAAAAGAGATGACAACTACAAGCATTTGGTGACGGTGCTCCTGCAAAATACCATAACCTTGAATGCAACATGTCCCTTAAGATCAATTTTCTCCACTCCCACCTAGACTTTTTCCCTCCTAGTTGTGGAGCTGTTAGTGATGATCATGGGGAGAGATTCCATCAGGACATTTCTGTTATGGAACAAAGATATCAGGGCCGTTGGAATGAAGTAATGCTTGCGGATTACTGTTGGTCTTTGTATTGGGATTCTGCGAAACTCCATCACAAGAGGCAAGCTAAAAGACGACCAAGTCAATAGGCCACCACATGATTCTCTTCAGACACGACTATCTGCGAAGTATTTTTCCAGCAATTTAGAACTCTTAGCATGTAATTACCAGTTAAAAAATCAAATACACTTTCATTGTTGTTAGCATGTATGTAATTAAAATGTATCCTTTTCTCTCAATCCGTTAATATGTAATACTTCCACCTTGTGTATATCATAGAAACTAGAGCTAATAAAAAATTTTCATTATCATATTTGTTTTTCTCAACCCAAAATTAGTAGGAATTGCCTCATGAAGTACCCGAAACATTCAACGATTATTTTTTTTTTTTTTTTTTGTTGCCCAGTGTAATTCACTTCAATGTGAATAAAATCTGGTTAAGCCTAATGCACAATAGCCCAGGAAAAAGACGCGGAAGTGATATGGGAATGGAACATGAAGATGAATTTGTGATGCAGATTATTGTAAATTAAATTTATTATTTGGAATTTCCTGGTTCCTAACACTATTCCACAATAAATTGAGAATGGGAACCAAAATGAAAGTGAAAAACTTTATGGGATTTTTAATAATTCCCAATGACAGATGACTGAAGCAGGAAAGTATGTCAATTAGTACGTATATCAGTAATATAAAATCACTTTGCATAGGTATCTTTTGTTTAAAACTATCAATGATATTTTCTCATCAGAATGAAGCTTAAGACAACTCTATAATTCAGTATAGTAACCATTTTAAAAACCTTGTTTTATATTCAAATGACTTTTCTACACATTCTTCTAAAGGCTTACTCTATTTAGTTTCTCTTAATGTATAGTGTTTAACGCCCGCTTTTACTACATACGGCCCCACAGGCGATGACACTGATGACACATGAGATGAAGATGGAGCACCAGTGGAATGAGATGGCAGGGGAAATCGGAGATCCCGGAGAAAACCCGCCCCAGCGTTGTGTTGTCCACAACAAATCTCACTTTGCGGTCGCCTGGGATCGAACCCGGGCCGCCTTGGTGAGAGCCAAGCGGTCTAACCACTGAGCCACGGCACGGCCTAGTTTCTCGTAGTAAAGATGAACTTTCATTACATATTTCACTGTACGTAGAGGAATATAGTATGCTAAAATGCTAGTTAGATTTTAAAAAGTCTTCAATATGATTACTTTGAAATTCTGTTCTCTAATTATGATTTCAAGAGAAAAATAGAAACTTACCACTGTAAAACAGTATAAATATTTACAAATTCAAACTAATAAAGCATTTCCTCGTCATTCACGTTATAAAGATGGTTGACATAAATTTTGGGCTTTAAAGAGATGTACATTTTTGAGGAGTAACATTTTGTCCATCTATTAAGTTTACCTATTAGTTATACGAGTCATTCCGCAAGAATAGGACTTCAAGCTTCCATACTCTTGTTACTAAAAGTGGTTTTCTGGATTCAGCAAACCAAAACAGTATATTCATGGTGGAATCTTTGATATTGAATTTTTGGTTGGAATGCAATATTCTCTCTGCTTACTATAGATAAGTTAGTACAGAAAGTAAAAACAAAGGCTAATTTTTTTCCCTCTATTTTGGTTCTCATTTTCGTTTCTGTTCCAGAGCAATGTACCAACTACTACTTTTCAATTCATCCAGTTTTCAAAGTAGGATAGCTGCTTGGATAGATCTGCTATTAAGGAGATGAAGGAAATCCACTGAAATTTGAAAACTAAAATAAAAAGATCCAGTTTATGATTTGCTGCATGCATGTAAGTAATAGGAATTTATTTTTTTATTTTTTGTGTATTTTTTTTCTTTTTCTGTTTACAATAGTCCCATGGGACATACGTCCTTGTTTTTAAACAAAACTTTTCATTTATCAATCTCTTTCAGAAAGAAAAAAAAAAGGCGAAGAGGAAGAAAATATTTATATATGTTTATATAAGTATATTTTCCCAAGTGGCACATACATTCCACGCATACATATACAAATAATCTGAATGCAATGCCCAGTCAAAGCTTTCTCAAAAATACATATTCTCACTGCTCCTACCAAACATTTCACCTACTCAAGCACACTTGTAATATGGAGTTCAATAGTTATGCATTTGCTGCGTTCCTGAGCAGAATTCATACATTATTTTTATACAGAACTTGTGCATTCTTAATCCTTTTAGATTTATAGTTATGGATTTCATATGCAAACTAGTACAAATAAAAAAACACACTCTGCAGTGGACATGAACAATTTGTAGCTTAGTTTTCTTTAAGGGCCAGTTATGTATACCCTGCAACTTGCTTGTTTGTGAAAATATGAACATGTTTTGGGAATCTTTGTTTCCATCCTCAGTTTACAACTGACCAGTTGTGTTGTGTTACGGAGATCTGCAGTCATCAGACCAGCTAAGCAAGTTCATATTACCACTATGAACAGAATACTAGATGACACAACTGTAAGCTGAAGGTGGGAATGAAGATTCCCAAAATGTGTCCTAATTTTCACAAATTAGTGAGCTGTAGTGTAAATATAATTGACCCTCAATTAATATGATTAACTTTAGTGTTCAAAAAACCTCTTAATCATTAGTGATTCAATTTTCTTTCTTTTATTTTTTTTCCCTTGAGGCAAGAACACCTGTCTTCTGAACACTTGATTGTCTTGTGTTGTAACAGATTTTTGTCTGCTGCTTTGGTAAATACTTAGGTATGTCACAGTCAGGTTTAGTACGACACAATGCGTGATACACAAAGGGGGAGGGGGGGGGCGACTTCTCTGCTTATGGAGCACTTCCTGCATTATGTGTTAGCAGTACTTTAATAATCATGTTCTATTTTAAGCTTCAAACTTATTATAAAAACAAGGGTAGATTATCTACATCATTTTAGAAATAAATCAATCTAAAAATATATGGTTCTCAAAACCATTAAAGACCTGACTCTGTTGCTCTGTTAACCATTCTAATATGTAACAATGTCAGCAGTGATTCTGAAAGAGCAGTTGATATATAGCAGCATATCTGGCAGTAGAACCCCATTTATCTAAACTCTGCATCAATTGAAATAAGTTATTGCATGCAATTATGTGATTGCTTTCTTTTGAACGTTACTTTACTACATAAATGAATAATACAAACTTACATTACTGCTATACAGTTTGAAATCCTGCTCTGTAGTGCAAGTCTCTTTGTTATATGAAGTTCCAAAAAAAGTTAAATTGAGAATAACTAAGAAAAAGCTTTACATAGTATGGAAAATTCCTCAGAAATAGTCAAAATAAAAATGTTGCTTGAATATACATTACTTTGAAAAGGTGCCACTGATAATTTACTTTACAAAAATATGATATGGTTTTCAAGTTCAAGCTTTTGAACTTGAGAATTAAGTTGCCTTTTGCTGAACGTTTAACAACCAATTAATAAAGTTATGGTATTAGTAATAGTGATGAAGAAGAAACTAATAAGTTTCTATAAAATTGGTTCTCTTAATATTAACTGTAAGTGGTTCTATATACACCACCAAGATATGTTTAATTCTCAAATTTTTAATTTTTAAAAATATCTTCCTATATATTAACATTTGATATCACAAACACATTCTTAATGTGTCACCGTTTTTTTAAATGCACAACTCCCAAGATTAAAACCAATGATTTAAATGTATTTGTATAAATTTGTACCCTCCATCAAGCATATAGTTAACCTTAGTCCAGTATTCATCAGCACCAAAGGTTGGTAGATGTTCACATCATTTTCAATGACCAGCCTTAAAAGCTTCCTATCACATTGTTCGCCCCAATTTACTGTTCTACTATATAGGCTTCAAGAAAAAGCTTGAGTGTTAAGTCATTTTGCTTAGATCTTTAATGTATAAATGTAATTTAATTTCTTTATAAGAAGTATAACATCTAGTATAGAATTGCCAGGAACTGTAAAATACAAAAAACAAAAATTACGAGAACTTCATTAATTCTGGGGAATAACCATTGGTATCATTTTCTGTTACATCATGATTAGCTAGCCTAATCCCATACCCTTGAGAATAATAAAATTTACTTCTAAATTTGCCTTCAATTAAGAATTTCAATAACAGGAGTAAGTTAAACCAACCTTTCCTTATGTTAGTAAACACCTCTAAAGTTCTATGTGAATCAAGAAAAAATTTATCTTCTTCAAAAGGTTATTTTTGTTGTTTCCAACACTCCCTATATGGTATACAATGTCTTTGCACCAACAACGATTCAAGCCATTTATTGGCTCAGTAGTATCAATTACAACTGATGACAATGAGGAAGGTGAATGGAATACGGGAAACTACAGCTCGTGAACTCTGAACCAAGTAACAGTTTGGAGATATGTACTATGAGCCAGATGAAGTTCTAGGTAGCAGCAATTTAAAATTCTTTTCGATAGTTGTGAATTGAACTATGGACATATGAACTGTAAATGATACAAATGAGCTATTCTGGCTTCACTGAAAATGTTGAATTTTGCTGTTTTTAAGTTTCCTGCTTCATTAAGAAGTTGTGAAATTGCAAGCACCTTGACACCAAGTTAGCACTTATCTAACATAACTCTTTTAAACTTTATTTGGTACATTTTGAAAATAGGTAAACTTGAAAAAGTAGTATTCTGGGTAGACTGCCTAAAAGAAGATCAACGAAGAGTGCAATTTATGGTAACCTGGATATTCTGTAAAATCAAATTCAATTAGGCAATGAATAAAATACATGTAATGTTTCTTTGTATTTTAAGCAACAGTAGCATACCCCTAAACACAGAAGTAAATAATTTCTAAGAACATATCTGTTTCTCTTATTTACAGCTGGTTTCAAATTATTTTTTGTTACTGCATAGTTTCAGATAAACAGGATTCTACTGCATTACAAATTTGTGTTACTTTATCATTGAATTGTAAGAGTTCTGATATGACTTTACATTTTTGTTTCCACTACATTTACCATATCACAATTTAAACAAGAATAAATAACTTCTTCAGAGTAATTAAACTTAACCAATTAACCATTATTATCTACAATCATGCAATATGATTTACAAACTCAATAAATTAAATGTCTGCAACAGTGTGCAATCAACCAGGTCTTAATTAACAAAACAATGACTTTTGCCAATACATCTCATATACCTAGGCCACTTGGGAAGAGCTTTCACTCCATCTCTTTATGTACACTGTGCTCATGAGGACTAGGGGGCAAACAACTATTTACATTATATGTTACATACGTACTGACCCTGCAACTAAATCCATCTTTCTCACAATGAGAAAAATAAACTCCCAAAAGAAAAGCACAATACCTTTCATGATACATTTTTTTTTGTTGATCCCTGATGCAGTACACATCAGTCGGATTGTGATTTAAATACAACACAGTATTTCATAAATAAAAATGGACAACCCTGGTGCTCCTAGTGTATTGCATTTAAGTTGCTCTGCAATGCCTTTGTCACTTAAGTTAAATGTCTACATTCAGATGCATGGCGTAACACCATTCATTCTGTGATATCTATTAAACATTTACATGTTTCTTTTGAACTGCCTTCTTAATAAAAGAGCTGTGACATGCAGTTTTGGGTAACAAGATGTTGACTACTATGAATTACTTACGCTCCAATGTAGTAGACAGCTTACTGAACTAAGATAATTTAAATAGCAGTTTTCAACAATGAAATTTCTCTAACATAGCAGAATCTCAGGAAACTTGACTTTTCTTGACTTATTTTGCTGTGTTCTCTCAGCTTCACCTATATGGTTAGGGCGCATTGATTTAGGATGATCATACTCCCCTTGTAAACTTTCACAGTTTAGGAATTGCAACTGCACGATAAATGTGAGCATAGCAAATTTCTACATTTGGTGTAGGATAATTTTGAGTGTTAATCAAAGTTTTCTTAAAAGGGTAAGAAATATATGGTGGCACAAGAAGATCATCTCCAATGTTACCTGTGTGGAAGGTACATGGTTACTCTAACATTTGCATAAGAGATCTGTGCACTTGAATATGAGGGACTATGGATATCCAATTTATCATATCCATCATTTCAGTTTTGTTTGTAAGGTTATACATTTTTCTCTGAATAAACAGAAACTTTCAATATTTTTTAAGTTACAACTGTAAAGCATCAAATTCTCATTCTGTTGCTCCATGAAAGCCAGATTTTTCACAGTTCTGAAGTAGATGCTTATATTTGAAGGTTAAACTTGCAGTAAGTTCTTATTCACCCAAAGAAACAAAGATCTCTTTAGAAATTGCAAGTTCCTGGAAACTGCATGTTTTCTACATTTACTGGCATTTTCAAAGAATTGTCCAATGCATGTGCTATAAAATCTTATATTATGCCTTTCTTTATGGTTTCAAAAATATTTTGAATGAAAGAAAACAATCTTAAATTGAAGAAATAGTTGTGTTGGCCACCTAAATTCGGATATACACACATTCATAGAATTAGAAACCATACACACGCCGAAGTATGGAAATCCACTGTATTTTAATAGCACACTAATCAAATTCTTCAAATTGAAACTTGTAAAACTTTTACTTGTTTAATAAAGCACAATAATTTGATTATATGAAATTTAGAATGTGTAAATGTGTAAAATAGTAGAATTCCATGTACAATAAATGCAAATTCCATTTTATAAGAATCTTATAACCTGATAGTACTGCTTCTTTCACACATGTAGATATTCTTCTTGGTACTATAATAAGTACATATTAAATAACACAGAAAATCACTTCCCAGGCAATGTCAAAAGTTCTAGTCCATAGTTTAGCTTTTAACTAAAACAAAATATATGAAATAACATACATCTCCAAGTGATACAATACGATTAAGGGAGAGTTTGCTTTACAATTTGTCATTCATTACAAAATTTCGCACCCTTTCACTCTGTTTCCAATTTAAAAATTATGCAAAAATGATATAAATCTTGGAAAACTGTAATTTCAATAGACAAATGCGAAAAAAATGTACTTACAGCTTCAGCTTTATATTTATTTACTGTACAACATAATACAGCAGTGATCTTATTTGAATTTATTTTCAGAGAAGAATTCCTATTTCTACCAATTCAGTTAAAGATGTTGCTGTCTAATACATGGAAATTTCCATAATACACAGTACTTATAAACTGCAAAAGCTTTAGTAGGTTTTTTTTTTTCCAGCCTTAAAAGTAGGACTTGCATGTATGAAAATAATGCAAATAAACATTCTCTTAATGGCCAATGACATTCTGAACTCAAGAATGCAAGAGAGCAGTTTAGTATCTTAAACAATTATAAATTAGCATTCAAATCTTTATTTACATTGATTTTCCATTAAATTTGTTATGCAGATGAACAAAGCATAACTTGCAAAATAAATTCCTGGAATCACTTTCAGCTCATTTCTAATATTCTGAAAATAAATAGCTTGTGACAGTTCAATAACAACCCTGTGTCTTACTATTGTCTGCACATAGACTTCCCTCTGTTGCAAGTGCAACAAAGTGAATTACATAAATATGTTAACAACAAATTATGCATTCCCCCTTACATAAGCACATTCACATAGGCACAGTGCACAAATTCACTTCAGCTCTCCATGTTCACAACTTTCAGCATACTTAAGTCGGACTTGAAGTACAGAGTCATTACACAACCCCCGGACTAAAAACTTTTTTTTGGACTTTCTCTTGCAAAATTTCACAAAGCAGAACACAGTAATGAAAAACACAACATTATATTAATTATTATATGCATTTTTATAAAACACTATACAGACAATTATTAAGAATATTATAATTATTATAATTATTATTATAATTATTATTATTATTAAAAGCCAAAGTCAGGGAACAATTCCGGTCGTCACCAAGGATTCAGGCCAGGGCAATGCTGTATATTGAGGCCATTGGAAATAGCTATTTCCATTATATCTACGTATACAGTATTATATAAGCACAGTTGCCATATGCAAAAGACATCCTGATACATCTTCTCTACCCTAAACAGAGTTTAAAAAACGGAAAGAAAAAAAAAAAACAAATAAAGGCTTGTCATCGACAGGAGATGGACATGATATGAGAAAAAAGATCTCTGGACACAGTTGTTTCTTCCACAATCAAGCAGTGGCATAACATGCCTTATTATAAATCTCCTCCCTAATTTGGCAACGATGGCAGGATATAACATATCTAATATTTATTTTTAATATATATTTATATATATCATTTTCCTTTTTTTGGCGTCAGTCAAAGAAAATTTACTGTAAGTATTTGCAGCATCTTCGCCACAGGAATGAGCAGCCATCAAAAACATCACAGTCAAAAATATATATATTATATATATGTATAGTAGAATGGTTATCTATCAACCAAACTTCAAACTTGCAGATGTTTATTATTTTTATTTTCACAACTGTCACTCGTCACAACATTCACACTCGCTCATGTTTTCACACAGTTTATCTTGCATGCAGAGTCCAGAACACAGCCAGATGTAATGGATTATGAATCTAGCGGCTTGTTCAGTGCGTACCACATTTTATTACTACATTCATACTTAGGGTGTGTACCAACTCCAGAAATAATAAGGAACTAAATCAGTTATGCTCTGTAATACTTTTTAACTCTTGAAACAACACTTGAGTTATAAAGGAGCCTAAGCAAACCCTGGAATGCCTATCAAATTTAACATATCCAAAGATAACAATCTTTTCCAACCATGCCTGTTTTTAAAATGTCTGTTCTTCATTCCCAGAGCAAATTAGAGAGATACTAATAACTATCAAAGCTAACACAAGGTGCTGCTGCTGTTCAGTATGAGAAAAGGCAACGCTGGTGCAAGAAGCTAACTTAACATATGTATACCCGAACATTAGCGACAGCCGTGTTACCAAAGATAACTAAATATCTTGTGGTTTGAACAAAATGCTGCATTCATTAAGTCTTCTTAAGGCAACTGGTCATTTTTTAAAATAAATGATTGCTTTAAAGGTCACTCTATAATTTAAAACCTTAACAAGGTTTGGCAAGTATGTATTGCAGCATTTTATTGCATTTAATTTAGAATCAATGGCATAAGCAAGATTTGCAGACTGCTTAAGCAAATATACTTCAGTGGTGGTACTGATAATCAAAAACAAAATTGCCATAATCCAAGCAGAATGACAACTGTTAGAGTGGAGAAAGAAGAATTTTAAATTATAGGAATCTTAACTCAGGCATTAAAATGATACAAGATGCATTTCATGCATTTAGGAGAATTGAGAAGGCCATTAATTTTATTTTCAAAGTGATCATCAAAACTCGGCGAAAAATTTATTTAAAATAGTTAAGAGTTATGGTATTTTTTTTTTTTTTTTTAATGAGAAAGGGCATGAATTTAATCTGAGGCTTTTGTCAGGATCAAACAGCTTTCATTTCCCTACTGTAGCAAAACAGTTGAAGCATGAGCATACCAGCAGTACCAACCAGATACCAATGATGAATAAGGGTCTCTCCTACAGAAAACGATTCATCAGAATCATACAATTCATTAGTTTTTGCTAAGGCAAGCTCTAGCTTTTGAGGTAAATGCACAAAGCTTATTATGGCATTTAGAAGAATTATTTTTATCCTCTTGCTCACCGTTTTTGTGAAGTTTGCAGAAAATGTAAGGTTTGAGTATTCAACCATTTTTGGTTCAAATGTGTGCATAACTGCAAGTCCACAAAGGTGATACAATGAGTTGTGGCTAATCTATCTAATCCTTTGTAGATCATCATCAGATGTCAGTAGCATGCAAGGAAATCAATTGTAGCAAGAAAAAACATGTTCAAGACAGATTACCAGCCACAACTTTATGAAGCTGCACATTGAGTCAATGACTTTTGCATATGTGAAGATGACATTGAAACAAACACTTGAAAAATAGTGCAATAATGCCAACATTCAATGAATAGTGAGTATTCTTATTTAGAAGTATTTGGCTCAGAAAAAGGCCATTCTTTAGTAGGGTGGGTGCAATGTCGGCTCTGGTGACGACAGATGTGTGTTGCATTTGTAGATATTACATGCTGTTACCAATACTGGTATTAACTAACAGGCACATTTCTATCCAAATAAGTATTTCAAACCTTATCACAAAAAAAAAAAAAAAACTACTTAAGAGTGAACTTGTGACTTTGTGATACCACTGTTCATGTGTATAGCTTTAAGGTTTTCACCAATCATAAGTGATTTTTTTTTTTTTTTCAAATCAGCAAAGATAGATTTGATCATTTATGTTCATTAAATATTGGCTGTAATGTGCATGAATGTGTAAACAGCCTAATATTTTCAACATTAGATCAATTTTCAAACTTCATTAAGTCGGCCCAAACTAATTCGCAAAGGAAAAGGAAGTGTTAAGATGGTTTATGTCACTCCCATCTTTAAAAGCTCTATAAACAGCATTATTGGAAATTATTTTGCTGCTTATCTTTAAATATCATTGAAGACTGGGAGTAAAATTGTTAAAATATGAAATAAAATAAAATTTCTGGGCCATTTCTTACCGTGCAAAATATTTATGAATGCTTGAATTAGCACTACACCAATGCTATCTATTACATAACAATGGTGCTTGTTGGGTATAACTGGACAGATATTTGCTGTTCTCTTACCCTTCAAAAGCTGCAATGGAAACCCTCATTACTTCTGTGAATGTCTTGAGACATGTCACTGCTACCTAAGCACAAATCCACAGAATAGTAATGCAACTTCCACATACTTTGCCGAGTAGCTACCTTACATATATGATGCTATATTCCTCACTCAATATCGGAAAATATTACATTCTTGACATCCATATATATGTAAAATGCATGAATATTCTATAAATGCATTCCTATTCTGTTATATTTAAATTGTTTTATGCCTGGGAATTATCACCACCCTTGCAGTCAGGTCTGACATGACACACACTTATGAAATCTTTTATACTGGTCGCCAAACTAGAATGTGATTGACAGTAAGCACATGTAAAAACGAATTAAATATATGGGAGGAGATGAGTACATCATAACGGTTGTCATAGTAACCATTAGAAAGACCAATTAGAGTAGAGTAGTTTCCATGACGTTAGACGCTAAACCTTGGTTGCCAATATTCTACCACATGCTTAGCATGATGCGCGGGCAAGTTACACAAACACTGCAGTAATCATAATACATTGATGTTTGTTTCTCTGCCGATAACGCTGCATAAACAGAATGCCTTCACATTGCTGTTCCTATTTTATATGCAACAGTTAGAGATCCTGTAATGGCAAGTTCCTTTGCATTTTATTTGTGGCAATTTGCCTTGGTTTACGTGTGAGTTCGTGTATGTGTGTGTGTTGTGATCATTTGCAATTGTGCTTTAATGAATGATCATTTGCAATTGTGCTTTAATGAATGTTTAATTATGTCTAAAAATAGTGACAAGCGAAAACCTGAACATGCTCAGAACCAAATAAAACTATAGTTGGTAAATGTATTGCAATTAAAGGACTGTCACAGGAAATAATATGCTCTGTGAGAGAATACTTCAAAGACGAGAAATTATTCCATCCTCTAAGGTGCTTGATAGGATTTCATGTACTGTAGGTGTCAGTAAGAACATTGTGGTTAAGAATGGGAAAGAGAAGTATTTTAAAGAAGTCAGGCATCCAAACTAAATTAGAAACGCCTGTAAAAAAGTATGTAATTGGCATTTCTCCACTTCAATAAACATCAAAATGTAACAGGTTTGCCTCTTTTGTTACGATGATCTTTACATTCATGTGTTGTTGCATATTCTAGCATTTGCATGTAGATTCACGGCTTTTGTATTGTCTTTGTGTACATTATAAATAATAATAATAATAATAATAATAATAATAATAATAATAATAATAATAATAATAATAATAATAATAATAATAATAATAATAATAATAATAATAATAAATACCCATTGCAGTTGCAAGTGAATCACCTTCGCACGCGTAATCCAATCGCACTCTCCACGTTGCCGCAATAAGCGGCAACGTTGCCTCTCCATATGAAATGTCAATCACTTTCTAGATTGGTGACCAGTATAAATACATTAAGTTTCTTTTAGAGAAAACGTTTTGACTTCCGAACACACAATTGTGTCTTATGTACTTTGTAAAATACTGGTATAACACACTCAACAATAACACTGCTGTACACCTCAAAAAGCTTCAGAGTGAATCATTTTTAAGAAATTTCAAATACTACAATGGCTGAGAAATAAACCTTGTTACTAATGAAAAAATACTGAAATACTGTGACAGAAGATGCTGCTCACCTGCATCTTATGAGAGTGAATATGGGAGTTTTAACTATATACAGATTCCTCCCATCTTAATGCAAGTGAGTTATCTTTACATATTCAAATGAGAGTGTAAAAGGTTAACGTTCTAATGATTCAGAAAATGAACATCAAGCAGCAAAGAAATATTTCTTTATGCATATGCAAAGCAGAACTTATATTTATATAGCACTTAAAATGCAGATTTTTTTTTCCTTAAACTAAATGCATTAGAAAATATCATTGTGAAATATTATGCATCTTACTAGAATGAAGATGATATTTTTAAAACATTTTCATGGTTGGTTTATACAAAAATTAAAACACTTTCATTTTTAATCTCCAAATAAGGCACACTTCTTTTGCATAATCTGTTGAAATAAGTTTATGACAGCTCACATTCTTAAGGGACAACTTTAAATACACAAGGGACACAAATACTAACTTCTTAACACATGACAATGCACATACGTGTAACATTATAAATATGACAAGAGCAAAATGTCAGCCTGTTTTGTACGACTAAAATGGGGAGATGTATTCAACATTGACAGCTCTGATGAAACAAAAAGCTCATCTTGCTTAATGTTTAGAACATTTAAGGCATACACGCTGCAAAATTATTGCCAATTTTTCCATTGCAACTTCTCTTAACATCGAAGTGACAAATTTCAAAACAAAGAATATTACATTAAAGTTTGTTTCTAACAACAAAAACATTTTAGGCACTAGTATTCATAAAGTTATTAACATACAGTGAACAACAGCAATTATTGCAAATGTATTTCACTCTCTGCATTTGAATTCAACTAAATGCATTTTTAACACCAAATAAAATCAAAACCACACTTTTAGTGCATCATGAAGGCAACAGTTCTTATTTATGGTGAGTAAATAACAGTGCCATTTATTGCCAAACTATATTATTTATTATCCGTGTAGTTATGTTACCTTAAAAAACTTTTAGACCTTACATTCAACAAGCAACTCAATAACAATAATTTCAAAGGCACAACAGAAGGGAGGTTAACTAATAATATTCACAAATCAAGACTACAGGGGAAAAGATAGGGAGAGTCAAGTTTTTGACTAAAACAAATTGTCTACGCAATCCCGTATAAAGTAACTTACATAAATAAATTTAAAGAAATGCTGTCTAGGAGAAAACTGGAGAGTCAATGGGAATCCTGAAGCACAGACTCTGATTTAGATAGATATGTTGTCAATGTACACATAAGTGAAAGAACAAGTATTAACTCATTTTTCTTGCCTCAATTCAGATAAAGCTTATTTAATGCCAAATTTCAACTTCTCTTTTCCCCCCTTGAATTTTAAGGGTGTGGTTTACATGCAAAGTTGGCTTATTTTATGCACAAAATGGGGGAATTAAAAAGGTTTTATTGATGAAGCTCCAGTGTTTAGAAATACTTCTATTTATAGTTTTATTATTGGAGATGTGTTTGTTTGCTTAAGTTTGAAATTTCTTAATGTTCCATTAGTCTGGTTTGTATGTTTCACTTAGCTATTGTGTATGTAAATTTCATGTCAATAAATTATGTTTTTAATGAAAACTTGCTAGATGAAACCTACTTGATCACAATATCAAATATTGTTAAGCTTCACTGTTTATAATGGCTTCTAAAAACTTAGCAAGTAAAACATCAAGTATGCATGATTGGAGGAATTTAGTAACAGTAATATCAAAATTAACTGAAAAAATTATTTGCAGTCAGATTTTTGAAACTTCATCACTTACATTTTATATTTTTGATAGACTAGTTTCGGAAGCCATCACCTCCATTATCAACCTCTTTCCAACTTTCTGTTGTCGTCTGTTTTCTTCTCTTTGGCAGTGGAACTATTAACTTCTTTGTCCAATTATCTACTGGTGGGATTTCGAAGTTCATTATTCAGTCCTTATTTTTCAATATGAATATGTTCTCCCATGTTGTCAGTTTATTTTGGTTTATCACCCCCTTTAGTAATTTTGGATGTTTAAGAAAATTAAAAAGGCTAAATTAAAGAAAACCATTAAGGAAGCAACCACATTTCCAAAAGAAAAAGAAAGCAACAGCATTCCAAAGTGTAAGGACTATGATACAATGAAGCACAAAATTAATATAATTTTGAGTCAAACTAATGCTCAATGCTCCACTTATTGCTAGTATTTACCTAGAACGCATTTCGTTAGGATCTTCCTAACATCATCAGCTGTTGTCGATTAATGGATGTTGGAGGCGATAAGTGCATCTCTGTCGGTATCTTGATGAATTTAAGTACCGACAGAGATGCACCTATCGCCTCCAATGAGTTCACCGAACCAACATCCATTAATCGACAACAGCTGATGATGTTAGGAAGATCCTAACAAAACATATTCTAGGTAAATACTAGCAATAAGTGGAGCATTTAGTATTAGTTTGACTCAAAATTATATTAAGCAACAGCATATTCAGTGCATTCACATACCACCCAAAAACATTTAATAAATCTAAAAAGATCTTTTAGGAATAATATATCAACTTGGCACCTATTAATAGATATTCAGTTTTAAAATTGCTAAATTAAAAAACAAGAGATGAAATCCCACCAATTAACGGATCTGGAATATACCAAATAAGTTGTAAGAATTGTGAAAAATGCTACATAGGTCAAACTAAAAAACCTAAAAACCAGAGTCAAAGATCACTTTAGAAACATAAAAATGATACAGGAAGATAAGTCAACGAAAACCATGACAATGATCTAAATCCAAAATTACTAAAATAAACTGACAGCATGGGAGAACATATTCATATGGAAAAATAAGGACTGAGTAATGAACTTTGAAATCCTACCAGTAGATAATTTGACTAAGTTCATACTTCCACCACCAGAGAGAAGAAAACAGAGAACAGACATTTGGAAAGAGATTGATAATAGAGACGATGGCTTCTGAAACTAGTCCCTCAAAAATATAAAAATGTGACTCACAAAACAAACTACAAATAGTTTTTTTTTTCTTTTCAATTAAAACATCAAGTAGTTTTATAAACTGTTAGATTTTACTATTAATATTCAATTTCTTTTATTCTCATGACTATTTCCATGCTTTACCATTATTTATTTGTTTCAGAATACTGAAAGTATATGCACAGATACAAGTACGGATTATAAACCATAAATTTAGTGACATGTACTTCATTTGGTAAGATATAAAAACCCACAAGAATTTATATTGCTATACAGCATTAACATGTTTACATTACATAGGAATATTCATTATTATTTGCACATTCTGAAATCACTCATTTAAACATCGATGCTTTTATGTATGATGTCCTAATTTTGTTCAGGTAACATAAATACATTACACAATGACTCACTTCATTATTTGATTGCCAGTGCTGTTATTTAATAAATAATACTACCTAGTTATTAAAAAGATGTGTTTTGATACTCATTTGTACGTAATTCACAACTAACTACTTTCATTTATTTATCAGTTGTTTATACCATTTTGCTATAAAATCAAAGATTAAGGCTGACTTTTTGCTATCACAGTCTAAATGTATGTATAATTACAAGCATAGATTATCCTGAAAGATTGCATTAATCCTAAAAGCTAAATTTGAAGACATGGTCCACAGCATGGGTAATAATTTAAGACACACCAAGAGGGCAATCCAGAGCTTTCCAACATAAAATCAGCAAATTTTATCACCTTCCAGAATGGTAGACACCCAACATTTAAAATGCTTTTTTGTATCACTTTTCTGCTTCAGAAAAGTAAAGGATCGACAGGTCAACTCAGCATATGCACTATGAATGTATACAAATGGACAAGAACCTCCCGATTTTAATGTTAGATAAGCAATGCATCCACCCCCATTACTAATCATTTAGTTAGGTTTTGTTATTTTCAAGAACAGAGAAGATGGCCACTGAAATGGATCCATTCAATGGAAAAAAATGTGCACGGCTTCCACTCTGAATAATATTCAACATACATTCATCTGCACTAATTCAATTGGTAATATTAAAAATAACAGACGGAAGCACTAACATATGTCATAGTGTATTGTGTATACATACATCTAACCTCAGCTTCTTGGTAACTAGTCAGTAACATTTGCAGATATGATCTAACAAGTTTGATTCCATAAGAGCTTACGTATTTTAAGTGATGTGTTTGAATTTCCTTTCCTCAATCTCTCTTTCATTTTGTATTATTATATTGTTGCATATATAACCTGAGATAGCACAAGAATCCCAGAAATAAGTGATGCAGTAGCATTTCAATTTTCAAATATCTTCCTTTCAGATTTTTCTGTCTAAGCAGGTGTTGGAGTAAAGTTATGTACAAATTAATATAATTTTGAGTCAAACTCCGTTGATGATGAAAACAATCTGTTTTTGAAATCAATCTCCATTAGAAAGAAGTATTAACACCAATTTCTTAAGATAAGTGAAGACTTTGTAACAAATATTTATATTTGTGTAATATTTATTGCTTCACTGTAGCTAGTTTCATTTTCTACGTAATCAGTGGTGTATGTTTGTTTAAATGATGATCTAACTGAAGTTAAGAAGAAACAATTTCTACCTCCGATATGATTTACTACTGCCTATTTTTCAACCTGAAAATTATAATTTTATTAATGTAATATATTACTAAATCTTACTCAGAACAGCATACTAGTCATTAATTTAAAGGATGAAACTTACTTTAATTATACCCTGTACATTCAAACCGCATACCCATCACTTTGAAAAAGAGTAACAAGTAAATTTAGACAACATAAAATGTTAAATTAATTTGAAAAGTTTTATAGAAAAAACTTACTCTGGTAAGTGCAACAATTTGGAAGACAGACATCCAATGAGCTTCAATTAAATTTAAAGGGTTTTCAACACTTCCAAGAAAGGAATCCAATGAGCTGCTTAAGAATGGCGAGAGAAAATAAATAGCTTAAAAAAAAACTGAGTAACCTTATTTAATTAGTCAACATCAGCTGATATTAGAAAGGTCCTAAAGAAACGTGTTCTAGGACTACTCAATAAATGGAGCATTGTTCGACTCAAAATTATAATAATTTTGTGCTTCATTGTATAATAGTCCTTACTCACTGGATTACAGGATTATAATTGCACTCTATGCTGGTGCAGAATCTGTTAAGAACCTTATGAGAGTATATTGTTCACTTATTGCTTGAGCTGTATCATTTATGCAAAACAATGCAGTTTAATGCACACTGCTATTCAAAATATGTGAAAAGTACATATTCATTGGAGAATGCTGACAGAGAGACAAAAAGAGTCTCAAAATATGCTCAGATAAAACTTACCACTTAGTGATGTTTTCAGTGACTCAACTCCAATTCACAAAAGAAATGTTACCCAAATAGCTTATGGTTTCCAACTTCTGTACACAAATTCATACACTTACGTGTTATATAACAAGAATTAACTGGAGAAAACTTTTTGTTAAATTATTAAAACCACTTTTAAAAAACATAAGTTGAATTTGTACAATTAAATCCTTCGAAGTTGAATTTCTAGAATTTCCGTATGTGATTTATTTCCCCATGTGTCAATACAAAATGCATACTGTTCACTTTAACCAGTAAGGAGAAAATAATGCTAAAGAACAGTGTTTGCTTTGTTTACCATGTTAAAATAGTTTTAAAGATAGAAAGCAAGGGACAATAGCCTGTTATAGATGATAAGTTATATCCTTAGTGTTTTTAGCTTTGGAGTAACTTTGAACATATAAACTTGTCTATAGGAACAGTTCTAACATAAATCACCTAGAAGTATGCCAAAATCAGGCCCTGCGACTAATAACTGGTGCAGCAAAATCAACTCCAATCACGGTAATGCAAGCTGTAACTTGGAACTAACCAATACATGTAACTTTAGAGGAGCAGGCACTAATACAACATGAAAAAATGTTGCAGTTAAAAACAACAAAATGGGAGAAAAGATTACTACAACCAATCAAGATGAAAACACAAACAAGTTTCCTACACAAAGTTATGGAATTAAAAACAGATCTGAATCTTCCTAATTCTAAAGAAAACATTTTAATCAAAGAAAACCCACCGACTATTGAACCAATTAATATTCAATTAGATTTAGAACAAATAGTTACAAAATCTGAAACTTCCAAACCTGTACTACAAGCACCAGCATTAGAAACTGAACAACAGCTACCCACCTGAAGAATGGTTACAGATCTACACAGATGGATATAACTTGGACAACTCAGGAGCAGGAATTAAGTGTCCACTGTTCTCATTCTATCAACCAGCAGGATACCACACAACAAATTTTGATGCAGAAGTAACGGCTATTCATATTTCACTCCAACACCTTCTATACAGAATAGATAAATTCAAAAATGCTGTCGTACTTTCTGATTCTAAAGCAGCATTATGTGCAATAAGTTCACATAAAATGTGGTCAATCCAATTTAAAGAATGTCACACAATGATCCAACAACTTCAAAAACTACAGAAAATAACTATATTACAGTGGATACCTGCACATTGTGGAATTGCTGGAAATGAATCACCTGATTTTCTTGCCAAAAATGGTGCAAGTTTAATTCAGAACAAAAGTAAAATCTTAACCTTTACATCCATTAAAACGATTAATTAAAAACAAATATAAAAAATAAGTTCACATAAAATGTGGTCAATCCAATTTAAAGAATGTCACAAAATGATCCAACAACTTCAAAAACTACAGAAAAGAACTATATTACAGTGGATACCTGCACATTGTGGAATTGCTGGAAATGAATCAGCTGATTTTCTTGCCAAAAATGGTGCAAGTTTAATTCAGAACAAAAGTAAAAACTTAACCTTTACATCCATTAAAACAATTAATTAAAAACAAATATAAAAACAAACAAAACCAGCAGCATTATGTGCAATAAGTTCACATAAAATGTGGTCAATCCAATTTAAAGAATGTCACAAAATGATCCAACAACTTCAAAAACTACAGAAAAGAACTATATTACAGTGGATACCTGCACATTGTGGAATTGCTGGAAACGAATCAGCTGATTTTCTTGCCAAAAAGGTGCAAATTTAATTCAGAACAAAAGTAAAAACTTAACCTTTACATCCATAAAAAAGATTAATTAAAAACAAATATAAAAACAAACAAAACAAATCAATATCTAACAAAGCCAGAGATAAAAAATGGAACATTTTAATTAAAAATCCAGAAATTATTCCAGAAATTCCATGTAAAGCTGGACTGGCAAATTTTAGATTACTTACGGAACATGAGAAGAACATCTTTTAACCTGTGAAGTCCTACCTGCTGGACCCACTAAACAGAAATATTGGAGAGCAAGAGAGCTAATGGCTTCATTGACAAACCTAGCATTTGAAAACAACAACTTGTCTACAAAAGCTTGAGGTTCACTTAAATGGTTGGTAATTAAACTCTTAAGTACAATATTAAATTGGAGTTTAGAGTTACTAAATGTAATCTGCCCACTAATAATTAATATTCAGTTACTGATACCAAAAATAATAGCAACTAAAAATGCTTTCAAATTAGCTGCAGTGTGTGTACTTTTTCAAAATATATTATACTCTCTTCAAAGCTGCACATTTATATTTCAGCAATATTTATACTTAACACATCAAGTCCTTTCCGTTGGTAAACAATACTAAATACAATTCTATATTCATGCAAAGAACTGCTTTTTTGGTTAAATATTATCCTTAGAAATCACTATGATTTTATACTCTCGCCTTTTTTCTTCTGTAATCATACGCATAATTGTAATTTCAAGGGCAGGAGATGGGAACAAACGCTCCCACACTTATTCCTAATTTTTAAATATCTGAATGCTACTGCATATATAAAGCATTACAGAAATGTCAATTCTTTACCACGGTGCTTTATTGTTGGGTATGCCAAGTTTGTTTCCAAATTTGGTCAAAGAGAAAAAAAAAATTGTTAAAGTGAGGGGTGAAGAAACAAAGCAAGCACCTCCTTAGCATTTCTATACTTCTAGGTTTTATACTTCCATGTAACAGAATATGTTAAATAAACTATCAGGCAAATATAACAAAACAAGCAATTGCAGCATAGAGTTCCAATACAGGAGCACTGGTGAACATCAGACGATTTCAAGAATGGTATGGAATGCTAAGACATGTGTACATTAGCACTAAAGTATAGACATAACAGTCCATGAACCCTGAATATTAACACCCTTAGTGCTTCTTCTGAAATTAGAAAGATGTGTTTATGACAATCACTGTTACCCATGTTAAATAGAAAGAATATCATCTTACAGTCATTCTCATTTAATAAATAAATCCTGCTTCATTACCATACATTGGAATACTGATTATCACTGGGAAAACTCAACAAATAATATATTCAATTTCCAAATAACACATCTTAAGCACCACTCTTTAGAGCTATAAAACAAAAGCCTGCATGCCCTCTTAAAAAGAAAAGAAAGGGGAGGGGGATAAAAGAAAAATACTTCTTTGTGCTTAAATAAGGTTTCCCCAGTAGAAAAAAAATCTGACTTTCAACACTTTCTTGTCCAATATAAAGAAATTTGCTGTGCTACAATATGTGCACCATTTATTTCTTCCATAAGTATTTTATAGCTCCAATGAAACCAGTCTTGATGGTCATCCACATATCTTCCCATTTCCATGAAAGCTTTGCTATAGTGAAAATAATGTTTAAAATATTAAAATGGCCATTAAATGATAAAGATGTGGATGGCAGTGTAGGTGTAGTAATATGATGGTAGCATGACAAAGTTCAAACGCCGAGATTCCTTCGTTTTCTTCTCTCAACTTGTTGTGGAAGAGGGATGGCAGGCTGTGGCGAGGTGTCCCTCGAGGAAGGCCAGGGTCAGTAACGGTCGCCCCCTGCCATTACTTGTGAGTCATACTCAAGTACAAGTCTCTTGATGTGTGATAGTTTCTCGTGCAAGTACCGAAACCGTTTCTTTGCTTCCTGGTATTTGAGGTCCCGCTTATTTTCTTGATACTCCTGTACTATTTGTTGCTTTACACTCTGAAAAAATGGAGAAAATTATTACAACCAAGAAAACGTTTAAAACATAGAACCATCCTCTACAATTTATGCATTACATTGTGTATTATGTAGGCAACATACCATAATTTCTGAAAACCAATATGCAGGGCTAGGATTCCCAAAATGGAGAACACTCATATGTGCCTTTTATTTGTACATGCATGTGTTTATTAAATATGCAAGCATTTTGCCTGCTATAATAAATAATTGTAAATACAGTAGCTTGTACAATTCCTTTCATGGAAATGTTGAAAACAGGGAGTTGATTAATGACACTAAACAACACTTTCTTAGTGTTGTTTAGTGTCATTAATCTACTCACTTTAAATTTAATAGTAGCTTGTAATTTAGAATTTCATTGACAAAGCCATGAAATTGTAACAAATTTCCACAAGGTAAATAAAATTTGTTATTATTATATTGTAAGGTCATTTTTTATGATACTGCATGGAATTTTAAAACTTTTAACGTTTTAACAGCTTATTTTATTTTCCACATGGTGATTTTTACATCCTAAGAATCTTGGTCCTACTGATATTGTGACTTTGTGGGCTTGTGAAATAAAAAGTCCAATTACACAAACTCAACAATGTTCTTTATTTTCACCGACTTACAGTTGAACACTTGCCAATTACACAAAATTACGTAATGCACACAATTACGATTCACCAGTTTGTCCGTTACCGTTCCAATGCACGTACACAATTACAATTTAATTTACACCATTCAACCTTGCCAGTTCGTCTTTACCCGTCCACTCAACTCAACTACACGTCCGCCCGGCTCACGATCACTCACTCAACTCACTACACGTCCGCACACCGCGACGTCCTCCGCTCCACTAACTGTCGCCTCGCTTGTATTGATCGCCCCGAAACCTCTGGATTCTTCCATTATGGAGGGGGAAATCATTCTGGAGCCTTCGAGCACCTTCGCGCGGTAGGAGGAGGTGCCACCCCTCGCGTCCCCCCCGCCACCGCCGGTCCGCATTATCGATCGGCAACGCGAGTTCGCCTTCTGCGACACAATATGTATTTTGTAATGAATAATCTAATTAACTTATACTGAACTAGGTAGGCAAGAGATTTGAGCTAGTTTTACAGAGACAACTTCATACGAATAGCTAAAAAGGATGTGAAGACAGGAATATTTACATTGCTGTGATAAATTTGGGAAGGACGAATTTACATGGATGTGATGAGCGCTGTTTGATAAAATTTATCAAATGATCCATTATATGTGGGCGGCTCAAAGGTTTACTGGAATGTGAAGGGGAAAAACTGACAGTGGAAGGGATATATGGGAAATAAAATGGGAAAAATTACAAAAAGGAATTACAGAACTTAAAATACTGTCAGATATGGAAAAAAAAAGGAATAAATAATGGAAGAATATTGGGAAAATATAGGGGAGAAACGGATTACAGTGAGAGAATTGGGGTGTAAATGATAAAAAAGTTGAATGTAAAGAGAGGGGAAAACCTTCATTATATGGATAACCTTGGAGTTCTGTGTAAGCAAAGTTAAAACACATACAATTATTAATCTCTGTTACATATAACCTTCCTACGCTAACATGTATCACTCCGAATGCAACTACCTTGCCCCTTAACCCCTCTGACCCCAATCCTTGTTTCACGTACGCTTGCCTCGTATCTCTTACCGGTCACGTAACCTAATCACCTCTCATTGGCTGCTGTTGTGGTAAAGACTGTCGAGCAGTAAAAATTAGTTCGTTATTTAACATGGTGATATATGTACAAAAGTGAATCGAGAATATATTGACACATTGCTTCACTCACACTGTTTATTCACAGGACATGTTTCAAGAGCGCTTGCTCCTATCCTCAGCTGACACTCGACTAGTGCAAGTTGTAGTGGTTTCTTCTTTCTCCGTATTGTCAATAGATGGCGTGATGTACTTGTCAAAGATGTCCGGTGGTGGAGTTTCAAAATTCATGACTCTATGACGATTTTTGTTAATGAAGATTTTTTCCCATACGGAAAGGTCTATGGGGTGATTAATGTATTTTATTAGATGTTTCCAAATTGATGTCATGTCTAGTATTCAAAAAATGAAAAGCCACTGCTGATTTTTCTGTTTCACCATTTTTAATGTTTCTTATATGTTCTTTAGTTCTGATGTTAATATTTCTTTTTGTTTTTCCTATATAAATTTTAGGGCAAGTTTCACATTTGATCTCATAGATTCCTGGTTTTTCTTTGGTAGTGATTGAATTTTTGGGAGGGCCTTTTATATGGTGATATATCTTTATACATTGGAAGAGAATTGTCAGATTTATATTTTTGTAACTGTTTTAATTAAATATATTACGCAACAGAGTTGATTTATCTGAAATGCATGTTAATTCTTAAACAAAGTAAAGAGGAGCTTCCTTTGCTCTCAAGCACATGGCACGATAGCACGTGCTTCAGCGGTAGTGGTGACATATTTGTTTATATATCTTTTATCACTGACCTTATTTTGAACTGGATTAGTCATATATTGGCATTCGAAGGTTGTTGTGCCTACTGCGAAAGCTAAATTATTTTATTGATCGTTTATTGCGCGTGTACTTATATGAATAATGGCAGAGTCTACCGCCAGTTTTTCGCTGAAGTATCGCAAGGGTAAATCTTTACAAACAGGTGAAAAAAGAATTGTGGTGCATGTGTTTACTGCACTTATAGAGAAGAATCCGTCTTTGTCAGTGAGAGAAGTCGAACAGCTGTGCTCTGAAGTTACAGGTGTGAGTGTTAGATCCATGGAATATCGCGATGTGAAATTGAGAAAACAGGAAAACTTACCACTCCAGGCAAAAGCAGGAATAAACAAAAGCATGTGCTCAGAGAAAATACGTGAAAAGTGCTGTACGTCATCATGTGTATAGTTTTTTCTTTAGAAACGAACTCCCTAACCTAAATAACATTTCATCTGCTCTAAATGAGGATGCAGATTCACCAAATTTCAGCAGATTACTTATACAGCTGGGGTTTGTGAATGAAAAAAGAGGCAAGAAAAATGTGTTGCTGTTGCAGTGTGGTCTGGCACTATCCTGCAGAATCAGCACATTTCTGATTGTGCTACTGCAGCGTTTTGACCGGAAAGCAACTCAAACTTGACTGAAGGTCACAGTAGTAGGCAGCATTAATGGTCCGTCATCGTCCTTGTTCAAGGAAATCAATGAGAAGGACACCTTTCAAATAGCAGAACACTGTGGCCAAAACTTTCCCGGCTGACAGTCGTGACTTGGCTTTCTCCAGTGGTTGCTCTCCGCTCCAGACTGGCCCTCTTTGATATGGGTGTGTAATGATGCACCCATGTCTCATCACAAGTGATGCTTCTGTGAAGAAAAGCTTCACCTTCCTCTTTGTAGTGCGTGAGAAGCATGAGACACATTGGAACTTCCACTGCTTTCTGTTCTGCAGTGAGGTACCATGGAACCCATCAAGCTGACACTTTTCTCAATTTCAGCTCCCTTCGAATGATTTATTGGACACTCCCATAGCTTATGAGAAGTTGTCAACAAATTTCAAGCACTGTGATGTGGCGATCCCCTTCAATGATATCCTGAACAGTTTGGATGTTTTCTGTATTGATGCTGGTGCATGGGCAGCGAGGGTGGGCCAAGTTTTCAACATGTTCACGTCCTCCATTAAACTCATGGCACCAATTATTAAATTAAATTTTATTAAATTTTAGATGATTTCGCTTCACTGTGGTGTTCCAATACAGTTGAATCATGGCACCAATGTTTAACTCTGGCCCATGAAAGGGTTCTTTCCCCAAACTGTGGGAGTAACTGACGGCAAATTTCAGCTGCACCAACATTTTCATTGACAAGAAACTTTATTACTTGTTGCGTAACAGCTGGATGCAACTCTCTCTCAGACATCTCGGCAGTAACTGAGGTACAGAGCTACAAGAATTCCTAAGACCACTGTCCCCTTCCAGGAACCTCACTGCATGTGCTGTAAAAGTCTTGAACCCATATGGCACTCTATGTGTGCACAGTAAACAAAGGCCTGTTAATATTTTTAGAATAAGTACTTGTTTAGAATAAGTTTTGTTTGTGATGTCATTCATGAAATTGCATAAGAATACAAATAAATATAAAGTACAAAAACTGAAAGAAGCCTAGAAACAGTGAGGCACAAGTTGAAATAAAAGTGAATCGAGAATATATTGACACATTGCTTCACTAACACTGCTTTTCACAGCACGTTTCAAGAGCTGTTGCTCCCATCTTGAGCTGAGTCTCAACCACTACAACCTGCACTCTCCATGTGGCAGCAATAAATGGCAACGTCGCCTCTCTCTCCGTATGAAATGTCAATCACTTTCTAGATTGGCTACCAGTATAGTTATCTAAAAGTTCTGAAGTGCAGGGCGAAATTAGTGTTGCAGAAATTTTTTTGTTAAATGTAGAAAAACAACGAATGTCACTGCTAGGGTCTGTATTATATTTTCAAAGTTGTCTATACCATAGTTGATATAAGTTGAATTTTGAATTGATTTGAATATATATGTATATAAAAGGGAATCGAGAAGATATTGACACATTGCTTCACTAACACTGATTTTCATAGGACATGTTTCAAGAGCTGTTGCTCCCATCTTAAGCACCTTAGATAATGGAATACTAGACTCCCCTTTCAATTTTCTCCTCATCGAAGTATTCTCTCACAGAGCATATTATTTCCCGTGTATGCGCTTTAATTGGAATACCTTTACCAAATACTTTTATTTGGTTTCCGAGCATGTTCAGATTTTCACTTGTCACTATATTTAGACATAATTAAACATTCATTAAACACAATTGCAAATGATCACAACACGTGCACAGATACACGAACTCACACACACGTAAACCAAGGCAAATTGCCACAAATAAAATGCAAAGTAACTTGCCAGTACAGGATCTCTAACTGTGAGGGCATTCTGTTTATGCAGCTTTATCAGAAAAGAAATAAAAACCTATGTATTGTATTTACTGCAACGTTTGCGTAACTCGCTTGCCCGCAAGTCATGCTAAGCACATGTTAGAATATCGGCAACCTAGCTTTAGCATCTAACATTGTCATGGACAAGGCTCGACTCTAATTGGTCCCTCTAATCGTTACCATGACAACCGTTATGATGTGCTGATCCCCCCCCCCCCCCATTTACTTAGAGCCTTCTTCCATGTGGTTACTTCAATCACATTCTAGTTTGGCGACCAGTATAGTAAATATTATGGAGGATTCTAACAGAGGGCACTTTCAGCTTGACAGCAAAGGCAAGGCTGCTTCATCTCATGTGCTGGGTACACAATATTTTAAAAATACATTTGCTATGCTAAGAACAAAGTCTGGGCTCTGGATAATCAATTACCTTAATTGTCATAGTTACCTATACAATACTTCTATCATATAAAACTACTACTTCTTTTCCTTTCCTTATGCCCTTTTGAGTGTTGGGTTTCCTCTGCCAGTAATGATCCATTTTCTGTATTTTGTTCTAACCCTAGTTGTTTAGCATCAAATAAAACCCCAAATTAAATTCAAAATTACATGCACATGAGAGTTTATAGTAGAGGGTAAACACTAAAACTCACTGTTTTTATCAACTTATATGAGGGCGTTTCAGCAAGAACCTGTGTTAGGAATGAAGATGCCAGTTTTTTCAAACAAATTATTTATTAATCCTTTCATGGAAGTGTTGAAAACAGTGTTGTTGTATAAATTATCATCGAAGTCGATGTCCGGCTGATGATAGAGGGAAGGCCTCAGAAATCGGTTCCGGGAAAATTTAAAAGTAAGTGTTGTTTTGTGTCATTAATCGACTCCTAATTAATTTAATTTATACAACAACACTGTTTTCAACACTTCCAACAAAGGATTTATAAAATAGGCAAACAAGTCTTCAAGAAGTGGAAATTTAAAAGAAGTCGATGTCCGGCTGAAGATAGAGGGAAGGCCTCAGAAACCGGTTCCGGGAAAATTTAAAAGTAAGTGTTGTTTTGTGTCATTAATCGACTCCTAATTAATTTAAATTATTTATTTCTCAACATTGACCCCGTTTAGGGATAAACACACTCCTGCCATTTTTTTAACCCCTCCAAAAAATAAAAATTGTCAAGCTCTGCAAAATACACATGTCTCCATGATGACCTCCTCATATAATCTAAATTTTGTTCCTGCGAGCCATTTCTTCATGTCTGGGAACTGGAGAATATGGAAGGTGTGGCAGCAATTCAGGCAATTTGGCAGGGGCAACTTGGATGAATGTGCTGGGGCATTATCTGGTGAAACAAACTTTCTTCTTCACCATAGGGGCAGTGACTCCTCTTCTTGTCAAATTGAGCCAATAAACTGTAGTATGCTTCAGTAATCTTTTTTCTTTTCTCCAAAAAGTCAATGAGAATGACATCATTCGCATCCAAAAAGAATTGTCACTGTCTTTGCCTTCTTTGGAGCATATTCTCTGGATGCAACGCATTGTTTTTATTGTTGCTTGGTTTCCGGAGTATAATAATGAATCCAGGTCTCATCAACAATGTCAACTTGACCCAAAAAGTCCATCAGATTTCACTTAAATAGCTGCAAACACAGCTTTGAAGTTGAATGCTGCATCTACTTTTTGTCCACTGTAAGAAAATGTGGCATCCATCTGGCCGACAGCTTTCTCATCTCCAACTTATCATGCAAAATATGAACTGCCATTATAAAATTTTAGATGAGTCGTATTTTTTTTACAATCATGAAATTGAAGATAGCACAGAATTACTAAAATACGTACAAAAACATAGTGAACTCGTCATATGGGAGAGGATATACATAGAAAAACATAAAAACCAACTAATGAACTTTGAAATCCCGCCAGAAGAGAATCCCACATTTAAGTTCATCACTAAATCAACAGATGGCAGCAGCAACCCCAGAATTACCCACACCGCTGGATCAAGCTTCAGTCGCATAAGAGCCGTAGATGCAAACGATGATTTGCGAAACATGTCCTCAAAATAGGTACAAAAGTGAAGCAGATGTGTAAAAAATACGACTCATCTAAAATTTTATAATTTTTCGCTTCACTGTGGTGTTCCAATACAGTAAAATCTCGATATATGAATTGCCATTCCTGTTCATACACCTATGGTCTCTGCCACTTCATGAACTTTCATTTGACAGCAAGATTCGTATCATGGACTTTTTCAATGACTTCTTCGGTAACCACATCTGCAGGGCATCCTGGACACTTCTCGTCAAAAATAGAGTTATACCAATATCTGTTGTCATAGAAGATGAAAGTCTCTATAAACAACACCCAATTTAATTTTGATCTCCTTGCAAGCTTTCCCATCTAAAAGTAAAAAGCAAATTATTGAATGATACTGTACTTTTTCCATATTAGCAAAAACATGTTCAACAACTTATTGAAATGTCTGCAAATCCAAACTAACCTATGAATCAGCACTAAATTTGCTTTGATGTGTATCAAATGGCTTCATAACACAAACTTCCTTTAGTAATACCACATATTTTGAAACTTATTGGGTACTTATTGAACTGTCCTCGTACATACCTCATAAGGAGACTCAGCTTATCACACACAGTACAGAGCAGAGGTAGGAAAAGATCTGATGTATTCCGGTCACAAAACTTACTCTACCCATGCTTCAAAAAACTATTCTTACAAAAGCTTATTCTTCTATTTACTTCTTCTTAATAGAAATAAACTTTCACTGTGTATTACACACTTTATTATACTGATGAGAATAGTGTAGATTGTGCAAGAAATTGAGTTTAAAATTCCATGTACTTTGCATGACCATGAGAACAAATTAACAGCAATTTCTCATTTGATAAAATATTAGAGAATTCAAACCAATAATAAAAATATCTTGGAAATGATTAACCTAATTCAAAACTTAGTTTTGTAAGTTACAGAGTAATACAATACAATTTAATCCTTTGTCAGGTTTGTGGTGAATAATTGCAACACTTTGAATCTGCTCAAAAAGCCACAAAGCTGCCTCCATTACCTTGAAACATCCTCCACTCCCACACATTTTATGGATAAACTAGAAAAGTTAAGTAGTAAAATTTTGAAATACTGCACTCTATTACCTTATATGCTGGAGTATTTTTTTCATGCTGCTTTAATCTTTCCTCTAACTGTGCAAATCTTCTGGACACTTTCTCCACCACAGCATGAAGATCTCTATATTCACTGTAATCTGCATTAAAGTCTGCCTTGTACCTATTGCGTTGCTCACTATTGCGTATGACGTCGTAACTCCTGTATAAATACCAAAAAACTATTAATTTTTCTTTAAAATGACAAATCATCTGCCCTATGGCTGCAAGCCATAGCCATAAGTTTCATAATACTAAGAAAAAAAATTGTATCTTGCATCTTATTTGCAATTTATTAAAATTAAAATTTCAGAAACAAATTCCATTCTCTCCCACATGCCACTGATTAGCAGAGCCATTCTTATTACACAAATATATATATATATATATATATATATATATATATATATATATTTGTTAATGAATCTCGAAGGCACATTGCATTCGTCTTCAGTTTATCGAATGCGATGTGCCTTCGAAATCGATCTTAGAAAGAAGAAAGAAGTATTAACATCAACTTCTTAAGATAAGTGGAGATTCATTAACAAATATTTATATTTTTGTAATATTTATTACTTCACTGTAACTAGCTTCATTTTCTAAGAGCCACTCTTACTCTTTATTATACATTCTTTCTAACAAATGTCTTGCAATGCATGCCTTACATCACAATTAAAGCCAATATATTAATACACCTTGAATGGCAGTCACAATGGCCAAACTAAGGATAACAAGAATTTATGTTCACACAAGTCAAGAAGGAAATTGTACTACTTATTGATATGAATATGAAAACAACATGGACAATTGATGCAAATTAATCATTCCATCACACTAAAGCCGTGTATAGACTAAGGTTTTGGATAGATAAGAGTCAAACTGAAAAATTCAATGCCATGGCCAGGTTTTGAACTACGGATCTCCTGGTTTCCGTCCAATCGGTCTTACCCACTGAGCTATCATGGCCAACGTGCCATCATGACATTCTACAATTGACTAATACATTTTCCCGGTAAACAACTAGGGCTCCCATATTTGAGATACACCGTTTGTGGCAGCTTACTATTTTAAGTACTTGAGTCCCAGGCTTCATCATTTAAGTGTTATTATTTGAAAGAAATCAAACATTCCTTTACACTAGCCATGTAGAGGCTAAATACGAGGGCTATCCAGAAAGTAGATTACGTTTTGGAATAAAAAGTAAACAAAGTATAGGAAACAAATTTTATTATATACAGATGAAAGCCACACTCAAATACTACTTTTCTACATAGTCACCATTCAAATTAAGGCATTTATCGTAGCGATGTACGAGCTTGGAAATTCCTTTGTCGAAAAATTAGGCCGCCTGCGCCTTCAACCACTTCGTTACCTCTTCTTGCAGCTGTGCGTCGTCATCAAAACGCTGCATAGCCAGCCACTCAAAGTAAGTTCCGTTATTGTGAACCTTCGATTTTCACGGACTTTAGCATCGACTTTTTCGACAAGTTCGGCAGTCACTATGCTGGGTCTCCCACTTCGATCTTCGTCGTGAACATTGGTTCGGCCATTTTTAAATCTGATGACCCACTGACGCACTCCACCTTCAGTGATAATGTTGTCCCCATACACTTCACAAAGCTGCCGATAGATTTCTATCGGTTTACAGTTTTTTGCAGTCAGAAACCTTATTACTGCACGCACCTCGCAGCTCGCGGGATTTTCAATTAACGCAGACATTTCAAACCATCACAGTATCTGAACGGAGCACAGCACGAACCTCTCACTAGCACGGCTAGATGCCGACTGAGCTGCGCAATGCTCTGACCCCAAGATGGCCGCGCTAGCCCCGCCCCTAGCGGAAACAGACGAAAACGTAATCTACTTTCTGGATAGCCCTCGTATTTGGATACATATAGTCAAACTGAAAAAATCAATGCCATGGCAGGGATTTGAACCACAGATCTCCTGGTTTCCGTCCAATCACTCTTACCCATTGAGTTACCATGGCCAACGTGCCATCATGACATTACACATTTGCCTGCAGTAAACAGGGAAATACCAGGATTACTTTTTCCAAATGATTTAGTTATAGGTTTTACTACAGTTGGAGGTTTATTGACAGTTCTGTAAATTTTACAAGCATTTTGCACAATGTGGAGTTTGGAAACTAATTTCACAAAGTCAATGATAATGGTGTTCAAAGGTGGACACCAATTTATGAAAAAGAAAAAGTGATATGTGGAAGGTGAAGAGTTAGAAACAGTAAAGAAATTTGAATATTTTTGGGTGAGACTAAGCAGTATTGAGTCCCAGGCTTCATCATTAAACTCTTATTAGTTGAAAGAAAATATCATTACCATTGTCATCATGGAGTAATCACATGGAGTAATCAGTGCGTTATCTGTGAGGTATCTATTACAAAAGATAAATCCATGGTAACCGTTTGAACAGCGCGACTATATACATTTTACTGAATTTAGTTTTAAGCTATATTTAATCTAAATTCCTGGACTGCTTGGAAATCATTCTCTCCCTTCATTTTTATATTTTGTATAGGTGCCTTAATGTCTACATGTGATTTATTAATCTTACCATTATTTCATATTGCAACTGTGTTCTATTTATTTCCTCTAATGCAAAACTGTTATATTACCATTGCTGGTCCTGGTGTGAATTCCAATGCATATTTTTAACACAAGAATATTGAAGGTATAAAAACTAAAGTGATAGAAAAGCATTAATATAAATCATACTAAAAGTGGAATTCTATAACATTTAGATTTAACTTAATTTCTATTATTTCTTTGTGGGTTGCCCAAACTGAATAATGATTAATCTGGAAAATCTCAAATGCACCTATTTGGAAAAACCACACTTACAAATAGATGCTTATTATTCTCTAATGTATATAGAAAATGGAGAGGGAAAAGGGGACAAAAATGAGACATGGAAAGCAAATTTCAGATGATTTGTTTAACAATACTTAAAAGTGCAGAATAGGTGCGCAGCATTATGTTGGTATGGAATGACGTCATGAAAACAAGTTGTTGCCAACTGCAACGCTTCGATATACGTGAAAACAGTGGAGCGTTGCCAACACATTTTCTTCTTCTTATAAACTAGCTATACTGTATATACGAGGAACAACAACAACAACAACAACAATAATAATAATAATAATAATAATAATAATAATAATAATAATAATAATAATAATAATAATAATAATAATAATAATAATAATAATAATAATAATAATAAACTCTGGCAATGATCCACTGATCTTTACGTCAGTTTATTTGGGTGTTATAGTATCACTGGTTTGCTTACGTAATGTTGAATATTCCAACACTTTGTGCAGATTCCTCTAAGTTTTTAAATAATTATGATAATAATAATAGTAAGAACACAATAATATATAATAATGATAACAACTCTGGCAGATCTTTACGTCATGTATTACAGTATCGCTGGTTTTCTTGCATAATGTTGGTATTTTCCGTAGTAGCATGCTCTGGAAGTTGGCAAAGCCAACTCACAGCCACGATATCCCTTCACACCTATTCTGCACTTTTATCTAATACTTATACCCCACAGTGAAAAGCTAAACAAGAAAAGGTATTAAACTAAATTTTACACATCTATATCTATTCTCATTTTGATATGCAGGTGTGAATTTTGGATTACTAGAAAAGAACAAAAAGGAAAGCTGCAGACAGCAGAAATTAGGTTTCTCTAAAGGGTAAAGAGCTGTGCAAGAACAGAGAACATAAGACACAAATTATTATGTGAACTTAAAATATACAATGAAACTGATCAACACTTTCTGGTCTAACGTGGGCTATGCATTTGTACATACTGTTCACAATGCATAATGGGCTATGCTCAGAGTGAAGTATAAAAATACACAGTAAATGTATGAAGGCCCTATGCTTGTATTTGTTTGTTGTACTATGTAGCCAGATGTTTTAATTAATGAACAAATCCACTAAACGGCAGATGAGAACAAGAAAACAAATGAAAGAATTATTAAATTATAGATGAGTCGTATTTATTACACATCAGCTTCACTTACAGTATGCGCAAGATAAGTTGAGCGCTGGATTTACGGTGTGATGCGGGCAGAGGGGAAGAAGTGAGAGCTAATGCTCTTTTGTTTCTGCAGTGTGGTCAACCTTGAAAAACACAGTTCAGCAAAATAGCGTGTAAGATAAGTGAAGATATCACAAGTAACGTTGCATCCTCTGAAAACATTCCTTAGTTTTGTCCAAGCCAGTTCAACTGCATTCAGGTCACAGTTATACGGAGGTAGACAAATAATAATGTGTTCCCTTTCGAGAGCCATGGCATCCACAAACAAATCATTTTCAAGTAAATGTTGATGTACATACCACCACACTCGTAACAAGGATAAACTGGCAATTTGAGCGCACCACACGAGCCTTCATGAAGGAAGCTTTAACTACATACAATAAACAATAAACTTCCAAATTCATTTAAACAAGCTGCATCATTAAAACACTTTAAGAATAAGGTTAAGAAACTTTTGCATGCACTTGTTTTATACGGTTAATGAAGTTTTAGAACTATAACCATGTAGTGTTTGGAAGCTTTCACGGCCGGGGTCAGAATTAATATAAGAGATTCCTTCTGGGCTTTGGAGCCGTGGTCTGATGGAGTTAAGCTGTCCATACGTTTCGCCCATCCCTGCGGTGGACATCATCAGTGGCGTGGTCTTAATCTTCTAGGTGAAGGTTCAGGTGATGTCCACCGCAGGGATGGGCGAAACGTATGGACAGCTTAACTCCATCAGACCACGGCTCCAAAGCCCGGAAGGAATCTCTTATATTAATTATAACCATGTAAATGAGCACTGGGAGCATAGTACATTCACAAACCTGTAATATTTATATTATGACATTTCTTGTAGTAAATTAGTCTATGCAAATACCACAGGAAACCATAAAAAAAGCTTCTTACTATGTATATTGTATGAAATCAATTTTACTTTATGTATATACTGTATTTATACATTATAACGTGTCTCATAACATGTATATGTTGCCAAGGACGAACTAAAATTCTAATTCTAACATACGATTGTTGTAAACTGGTTAGCTAATTAACCTCAAAATTGATCAAAACTTTATATGGCGAACATGATAAAGCTTAGTTTATTAGCCCCTAGATGTCAGTGTATAGCGTATTTCAAATTTCAAAGTTGTCATCTATGTTTATGGAGTTAAACGAAACTTATCGAATGAGGACTTGGAACCCGATCGCTCTTATCGTGCACATATTGTATGTACCTACAATGAGGACATGTTTCTTGATCCATCGTTTCCATCAACGGCTCTAATGTGACCACGCCGTCATACGAGATAGGAAGTTCCGGTGCTGCATAAAGGTTCGCAAAACGGGCGGGGCTGAAAGGTACATTTCGAGCGCTGCATGTACGCTAACAACCGGATGCGAATTATATTCTATGTCGCCAATATAATTATTTTGGCTGCCGTGTTGCATACTAACATAAAAAATAGCCTCTGTTTAGTTCAAAATTTAAGAGTTATTGTATTATTTTACTGCTTATGAAGTCAGTTCTGTAATATTATTGGCCTATTTTGTATCTTATTCGAGTTCAATGTACGATATGATAAGACAATACGTTGGCTGACCTATACATATTTGAACTAAATTTTAAAGCTTTAATGGTATCGAAGCCAAGCGAAATTAAGTCTGAATAAAATTTTCATCGATTTGTGAAATTGTCAACAAGCCTGCGAGGACATAAGGGCAGCAAGAAGAAAGAGAATGTATTTTCACGAAGACCTATTGGTAAGATTTAGCATGTAGCTAAATATCGAAAATTAATATGAAATAACCTGAATTATGCCTTCATACATATTCATGTATAGTTCAATTCTTTAGATTAATGTAGCAATTTATAATGGATCAAGGATGTTTTGCATACAAAAGCATTAGTTTCATTAACCTTGTTACTTTATTATTGCAATAATGAGGTTTTCTGTGTTTTTTCCCTCCTTTCAGGGGTCATCATCTCAAGCTACTAGAAATACGATGGCAGAAATTGAAAGTGCAGGATTATTGGATATTGTGTATGTTTCTTGTTTTGGTGATATGCAGTGATCTTCAGAAACGTTAGTAATATAGCACACAGCTTTCCTTCCCGCATATACAGCAATTTAATGTGGCATATCAAACGTTTCTTAAAGTTTGAGTTTCATTTCATATCAGTGGACAATTTAACAAAAACTTTGAGGAATACTGTGACCAACATGTTCTAACTTTTAGGAAAAGTGAAGTTATTTTAGGCAGTTGACTGGGTATATTAGTTTTTGTGTTAGTAGTTTTAAATTTAAAATATTTAAGTCATATATAGGTCCATGTAAGGTAAGTAATATCCAGTTTTAATTACTGCAAAAATAGCTGTGAATTTTCAGATATACCAAAACTGTGAAGCTGATGTGTAATAAATACAATTTATCTATAATTTAATAATTGTTATGCTTCACTGTGGTGTTGCAATACAGTTAAATTTCGATATAAAATGAAAGTATGTTTTATTTGAAAGCCAGCATTCTGCAGGTGTTCTACATACAGATCCTTCTGCATACATGGTTCAAAGATTGGAGGCTCAAGCAAGCGATATCTTATTGAAGAAAACAGGCTTGACATTTATTTTAATCATTCAGGTTTTGAAGGAGACTTAAGTAATTCTTTAACAGTTAAAATTATGCTGAAGGCAATTAAACTGTATTTTATTGAGTTTCTACATTGTAATTAATTGATGTGAGGTTATTACAAGTAAATTGGAGATGTAACGTTTATGCACATTTCATATGCAATTATTTTCCATTCAAGAAAATATGTAATATATTTCTTCAATATTTCCATTTACAGAAGAACACCAAACTAATGGAGAAAACGTGGCCATGAAAATCATGCTAATGAGAATCTACCTCAATATGATGAGAAATGCTCTTTTTTTCCTTTCCTGTTTACAAAATAGTGATTTATCATTCATTACTTCAGTCCTTCATTACAGTTATCTTTAGTTTAAAATACGATTTTCTTCCTAGAGACAAAAAGAAGAGCTTAATTCTTTTTCTTTATAAGTTTGCTTGTACGGAGTTTTTTTTTCCTTTTCATATTTTTATAAAATCACTAATTTTTATTTGTTCAAATTTTTATGTGCCATCTACAAATATTAAAAAAACCTTTTTAAACGACTTCTCGAACTGTAAAAACACTTAAGCTCCACTTACATTTAAAAATTAGGACATGTTTCAAGAACCCCGCATCCCCATCGTCAGCTGATGTTCAACTAGTTCTTCAGGTGACCGCCTCCCTCTCCTGGCGCTGTTCAATGAGTTGAATGTTGTCATCTACTATCGGTATTCCAAAGTTCATGGCTCTCTTTTTATTCTTCAAAATGCGTATATGTGTATATTCTGAAGAATAAAAAGAGAGCCATGAATTTTGAAACACTGATAGTAGATGACAACATTCAACTCATTGAACAGCGCCAGGAGAGGGAGGCGGTCACCTGAAGAACTAGTTGAACATCAGCTGACGATGGGAACATGGGGTCCTTGAAACATGTTCTACTTTTTAAATGTAAGTGGAGCTCAAGTGTTTTTACAGTTCGAGAAGTGGTTTAAAAAGCTTTTATTGAAGAAGCTCCACTGTTTATAAATACTTCTATTTATAGTTTTATTATCTACAAATATTGGTTTAAATTCATTTAGTTTAATTTTATTATTAAATATGAAAAAAAAAAAAGTGAACTATGTGAAACGGTTCAGGATTACCACTTTTTTAAAAACCCTTAATACACCCAGTCAGGAGGAAATAACTGTCAAAATAAGGCCTAGACCAGAATGTGTACTTAAAAAAAAAAAAAAAAAAAAAAAAAAAAAAAAAAAAAAAAAAAAAAAAAAAAAAATCCACTTAAACTGAATGAGTGAAGAGAGAATATGAAAACTATACATGTCAACTGATGGCAAAAAGACATTTGAAGACATCCTTGAAACAGGTAGAGGTACACAATGTATGAAGGCAATACAGGCATCATAATATCTAAAACATGGCGAAGCAGAACAAGAAGGAAAAAAGTTATTTGGGTTTAACAACGTTTCACTGAATGCTTATTAAGAATTTACTGACAAAGACAACTAATGTAAGGTACGTACATGAGATAATCTGGGTACTCAGAATCGCCTTGTCCAGCTGAAGGTATGCTGCTGTCTTTTGGAACTCCAGCACTAGTGTCCACATTCTCCACTTGACTGTCTGGACTATTGTGATGACTGGTGTTGCTCTGTATAGATGATACTGCACCTCCATTGTTGGTATTCCACCTGCTGTTCCTGTTGTCGTGGTGACCTCCATGTCCCCTGCTGCTGGTGGAAGTGCTCAGCACACCACCACTGCTATCTGCCTTGTTGTTCCAACCTAACGCTGGACCTTCCGATGGCACACTACTCACACTAACACTGTTATCACCACCATTTTTGGACGATAAAGTTTCACTATGTGCCGATCTGTACTTGCCACTGGACACAACACTTTCATAACTACCTTGAGCACTACCTCCCACATTCTCTTCGTTTTCTTGAATACCTGTGCACCTTCCACTGTCCCCATTACTCTGGTTGATGTAACCATTGTTTCTGACAGTCATTTCCCCCCCACTGTTATTGTTATTTCGCCCACCCCCAGCAAATTCTCTGCCACTGTTATGATGTGGGCTTTCCTGTCTCTCCTGGCGTCGATATGAGAGCATGTCATTTGCACGCGATGAGGAGTCCACAGCAGCACTGCGCTGCTGCTGCTGCTGCTGTTGATTGGAGTCTAATCTGTAACCTGTTACAGAGGCTATTTCTGCTGGCTTACGATAATGAGAAATACGTTGGCGTTTGGTGGGCAGACCATCTGCTCCCTCCATGTAGCCTGGTCTTTTGGCAGAATATGTAGAAATGGTGCTTGGAGGACTACCTGGATGTGTGCTTGTAGGTGACTGTCCACTTCCAGAGCTGCCTCCATCACTGCTGCCTGGTGGAGTCAGGTTCTGAGGTTTTCGGCTGAAAATAACATCTTCTATTAAAATAACTCTCTTAATATCATAGTCAACAAGAAACACTTGCTTTACACATGCAGAATGCACTGCAATTTTAAAGAATGCAGATATATTGGAAAATATCTGATGTAACATCACACAACTTTCTCCACTCTCATTTATTACTCAGAATGAGTTACCTAAAACTTCCACTATAAATATATCCCTGAAATAAAATGACTGATATGCATGAAGACAGATGGGGTCTCATTAAAGTAAATACATCATATAGGAAATTGAAAAATATAATCAAACATGATTTCCAACAGAAACTTGTGTTTTTTTTTTTTAATTGGAAAACCAGTCTTATTTTTGGCACAAATTGTGGAATACCCATTTATGATTGCAATTACTTAAGTGAACTGTTATACCTTATATAGCTGCCTCCTGAGACATTGAAACCATTGTGTTTACTCTTCAAAAAAATCCTGCACAAAGACAAAGAGCAAGAAGAGGAAGAAAAAGAAATTTGATTATATGTGGTACAATACACAATGTAACATAAGTACCAAGAGCCAACTTGCATTTATTAGATTAACTGCCAAATCAGCATCTGCTAATCTGAACCAGCGATAAAATGTATGAGGGGTAGAAGTGAAGTTTTAATAATCACCTCGAAGAAATAAAGTTAAGTAATTAATTTTCTGGAAATTAATTGTTCTTTCACACTAGCCGTGTGTAGGACGCACTATGAAAGGGTAGAGTCAGACTGAAAAATTCAATGCCATTGCCGGGATTTGAACCACGGATCTTCTGGTTTCCGTCCAGCCGGAAAGCTACTAACATAGCACGTTGGCCATAGTAGCTCAAATGGTTACAGCGGCTGGACGGAAACCAGAAGATCCGTGGTTCAAATCCTGGCTATGGCATTGAAATTTTCAGTCTGGCTCTACCCTTTCAATTAATTTTCTGTTTGTAGGTACATGTCTGAAGTTTTGGTACATATTTGAATCCCACACCACATCATGTAATATGCAGTTAGAGGACCCCATTTAAAAAATGGTGCAGCCCATAAAGTGGAATATTGTGCGTTATTTCCTATATTTGAAGGGGAACAATCTTGCAACAATCCATACCGAGTTGGTGGAAATGTATGGCAACAATGCACCATCATATGACAATGGTTTGGCAGAGCAGATGCTTTCAGTGTGGTCAAACAAGTCTGGATGACGAAGAACAAAGCAGCAGACCATCTCTCCATGAAGAACAGGGAATTTCAAAAGATATGGAGCAAATCATCACAGTAGCATACTACCAACATTTCCTGTTAAATTTATGGGAGGCTATGAAGAAGCACCATCATGGGAAACAGTCACATACGCTGCTTCTTTAGGCTATCAAATTTTACCTCATGCCCTGTATTCCCCTGATATGGCACCCAGTGACCTCCTTTCCTCGAATGGAGAAACCATTGCATGGCAGGCATTTCCAGAATGACAACTAAATGATTTATGAACAGCCAAAATGCTGACTTTTACAACCAAGAGTTCCATCAAGTCATATTTCGTATATAATTCATCCCTTTCTTTAGTGCTCTTCTCATCATTTCATTAACACTTAAGGTGTACCATAGGAATGCTTATGTTATTTAATTTTATCAGCAATCTATCATTTATCAAAAGCCTCTAAACATAAACATATGCCAACCATAAAACATAAGCAACAAAATAAATACATACATACAGAAGAAAGAGAAGAGATGAGCAAGAAAGAATAAAAGCTATTATAAAGTATAGAAAGCATGCTGAGAAATGTTTCAGACCGTTTTAACGATTGCCTCTCCTGCTCTGTGTAGAAGGGCCAGTCTTCCTGCACATCATTCCACATATGGCGGATTAGATGAAAAGTGTTATCTTTCATTTGAGCCACCTGTTTCAGCACAACCGAAAGACAATGTTTCTCCTTTTCCCTCAAGCCCTCTGAAATGAGAATAACAAATGCATTTATTAGCATAAATAAGAGGCCTAAAAAAGTTTTGTTTTAATAATATCTCATAAGAAGCACCTATCTTAAATTAGATACTCTCAAATAATAATGCACATTAAATCCATCAATGCTTGCTATAAAGGAACCCATTCACAACTCAGTAGCTTCTCAATTGTGACAGTTGCTCTCCTGCCATGTGTGTTACAGCTATGTCGTATAGTGTTATCAGCCCATCAGTGAGCTACTCGTGTCCGAGTGGAAGAGAAGAGCAAAAGAACAGCCAATCAAGGATAAAAGCTTTCCATTGTTTTGTTTGATTTATCAATTGTTTGCATGACATATGTTATATTGTAGCATGATATTTTAAAGTTTAAGCATATAAATATATTAAATCAGTGAACAATGGAGTTGCTTAGTAACATCTGTCATGTGACAATACTACCTATGAGGTTTGGTGAAGAATGTGCACACGGCTTAACAGGCAATTGACTACTTCAAGGTAACCATTGATATAAGTCACGAAATGGTTCCAGAACCTGACTTTCACCCACAGAACAGTCATTGAGCCCACCTCTAAACTTTCTCTCCTTGTCTCTTTCCAACTCCTATAGTCAGCAAAATTATCACCTGTTACTTGATGTAATATACATGTGAATCTCCCCCATGATTCTGTGACAGTCATACACATATTAAGTGTTCATAAAGAAATGAATACTGAAAATTATGAAATGGTTACGTACAATGTTAATTCCGAATATGCCCCTTATCTCAGTGCTAGAAATAGATAATGGCTCTTACATAAGACACAAGTAGGTAGCCTCCAATGTCGAGTTCTTTAAGACGATATATGCTTTCTTGGTTACAAAATTACAACATCCTATTTGATGAAAATAACACCAAACAAAATTTATGATTTTATTCTAGCCAATGAGCACAGAAAAACTTTTTGATTGACAAATATTGTCGAAATATAATAATGCAACTTTAAGGCTTCCTCCCTAACATCCAGACATGAACCCTATAGAATTACTCGTAATATGAACAAATGCCAAACAATGGATTGCTTACAGAAATGTATCCTTTAAAATGAAAGACAAAATGTTGCAGCATCAATAATTTGAGCAAACTGGACAAGGTATGCCATTGTGTGGATGAAATAAAACAGGAGTATTAGGAAGAAGATGCACTAACGAGACAAAAAACTGAAAGAATTATAATTGATGACAATGGGATGGAAAACACGAGGATGACAGCAATTTTTTTTAGGGGGAGGGGGGAATTTATGTCCTCCAATGTTAAGTCATATGGGATGAGACAGTGATAATGACTCAACAAACAAAGATGTATCAGGCATGGAAGAATTAAAATAAGATTAAAGGTAAATCATTTAACTCTGTGCTAAGTTAGTGTGTATAAATGAAAAACCTTTTCAGAACTATAGTATTTAATTTTTTAGAGAACATACAACTTCCCTGAATAGCGGCACATGTAATAAACAATTCAGGGAACTAAAGAAAATCATTAAGGAAGCAACCACATTTACAAAAGAAAAAGAAAGCATCAGCATATTCAGTGCATTCACATATCACCCAAAAACATTTAATAAATTCAAAAATACCTTTAAGGAACAATATATCATCATGGTACCTACTAATAGACACTCAGTTTTAAAATTTCTCAATTCAAAAAACAAAAGATGAAATCCCATTAATTAACACATCTGGAATATATCAAATAATGTTATACATATATGAAAGAAGAATTAACATCATTTTCTTAAGTGAAGTTTTTGTTACAAATTGTTATATTTGTATAATATTCATTGCTTCACTGTAGCTAGCTTATTTTCTATGTATACCAAATAATTTGATAGAATTGTGAAAAATGCTACATAGGTCAAACTAAAATAAATCTAAAAACCAGAGTCAAAGGGCACTTCAGAAACATAAAACTGAAACAAGAAGATAGTCAGCAGTAGCATTTCATTTTTGGAATGGGAATCATCACACTGATCCATATCCAAAATTACTGAAAGGAGTGATAAACTGATAAGTGAGAGCATATTTATTTGGAAAAATAAGGACCAAGTGATGAACTTTGAAATCCCACCAGTAGATAATTTGACAAAGAAGTTTATAGTTCAACTGCCAGAGAGAAGAGAGCAGACGATAGACACTAGTTGGAGAGAGGTTAAGGACAAAAGTGATTGCTTCCGAAACTAGTCCCTCGATAATATAAAAATTTAAGTAACAAAGTGTCAATAAACCGACTACAATTAGTTTTTCCGATTAATCCAAGGATACTTGAGAGGATGAAATCATTCCAGTGAGATATCATTGTCATTGAAGGCCAGGGAAAACAGGTAAGAGCATCAAAGTTTCCATTTAAATAGTTCAAGAACCATTGTGCAGTCTTTAACAGAGCTAAATGCCCATATGGGAAGCATTCTGAGCAAACTGTCAGAATTGCAAAGTAATGTAACTGAACCAAATTTACATTTGCATCTGAATGAAATACTCACATAAATATTTCAAATATTTTAGCTATTTTAATATCAGCAAATGTATTTGAAAAAAAACTATTGTACATATAATATTCACATAACTGAATCTATGTAAATTTGGATGAAACTTTTAAAGGAATAAACACATTTCCTTATAGGTAGAAGGGAAGCTAAAGTGATAAATCCTCAAAAAGCAAATCAGTTTATATCAGTTTTGAAATCCCATATTCACGGTATAAAGAATGAAAGAATGGCAATTTAGCACTTCAAAAATAATGTAAATGATATCAGAAAATTCAGCAATAAATATCCAGGAAATGATAATGCACAAAAAATTTTTATACTTACAATCAGAACTAAAAAATGCAATGCCATATTTGTCTACAAAGGTCTGTGTGTGAATTACAGCAATCAATTAGCAATGATTGCCCTTTTAAATATGAGGTACGTCCAGAAAGTAAGTTCTGTTTGGTAATAAAATTAAATTGTGTACAGATACAGAAGAATTATTTATTCCATAAAATTCTACAACTCTTAAAACTACTTTTCCACATAACTGCCGAAATTTTGCAGGCATTTGTCATAACAAGGCACAAGTTTTTGTATACCTTCATCATAGAAGTTTGCCACCTGTGTCTTCAACCAGTTGGAAACATTTTCTTTCAGGTCATCATTATTGAAGTGTTGACCACCAAGGAAATATTTGAGATGCAAAAATAGATGAAAATCGCTAGGAGCAAGTTCAGGGCTGTACGGGGGTTGGTCAAACACGTCCCAGCCATTTCCCTGTAGGGTGTATTTTGTTGCATTTGCAGTGTGTGGTCGTGTGTGTCGTGAGGAAACACAACACCTTTTGTCATCACAAATTTGCTGATAAATTTCAATTGGTTTCACTTTCCTAGCATTCAGAAAACGAATCACAGACCTGATTTCACAAGCGGCAGGATTTACAATCAACACCGACATTGTAAACAAGCACAACAAAGCCTACGCGGCTGACAGCGATCTCACAATGGCACACGTTTCTTCTTCTTGATACAGAGTATCTACCGCGCATATGCGGAACTGCGATCGCAGCGCTACAGCGGAGATAAATTGAAACAGAACTTACTTTCTGGACTCCCCTTGTAGAAATTTACATATATGATATGTTTAAACTATACATATGACCGCACTTTCAGAGAGCAAACATTTCCTCATTAATTTACAAATTATGTAATTTCTTTTAACGTTAATCTCATACATTCATAATCACATCCTTAATTGTACACTATCTTACATGATTACCACCTACCTTTAAACAATCTATCGTAGAGTTCTGGCTTTTTATATGGCCTTACTGCTAAAAGTTGTATTAATCTCTCTCTGTAATAAGGACAAGAAAAGTATAATTATAATTTGCATATTTTAAACACCATCCACAAGGTTTAAGGAATTTACATATGTACAAAAGAATTTTTGTTGTTGCAAAACATATCTTGGCTTTTATTAAACCTGTCTAAGAATGGAGCATTAAAAAGACCAAGAACATCTATTTACAAACCAGAGATAGAACCGGGAGGAGGATTCAATGATTTGACTATTTGGGGGGGGGCACAGGAGGGGGAGTTTAGTGTTCTGAAATAAAAATTCCCTGTATAATGCAAAACTGAATCTATTTTGAAAATGATTACACCCTATAGATGTTGCAACAACATGCATTCACATGTAGTTTGAGTATTTGTATATTGACAAATGGTTTCAGCATTCCTAAAAATTCTCAACAGAGGTGCACTTTAAAAATAAAACAAAAGTCTATCTTACATAACTTCCCAACAATGTCACAAACTGACTTCAAAATGGACATTTACTCCAGAAGAGGTTCTGATGCCTACAGGTGTGTATTATGTACCGTCTGACCACCAGAAGAAGGCATATGAGAGAGAGATCACATTAATCTCCTTGCATATTAATTGATTTGCTTACTGCAAAATGTGCTTATGTGGATCAGCCATGCTGCCACATCTAATACTTCTACGTGTTCCTCTCGGAGAATGTGGACACTGATCACTTTTACTGTGACATTTCTATACTGCATCCGTCTTAAGAAACACACATTTTGTATTACTCTGCGTCCACATACACAAGCATGACAGACACAGTGACACTTTCGCTCATGTGTTATGCCATATTACATTCAAACAAGTTGTGTGCACAACAGTAGCTTACCAATAGGTTTTGTTTTGTAGGTTTTGTTCGTGGAAATTGCTCACAGGAAAGTGTGCTTCTTCGGACGGCAGGAGTATAAATATACAATAAACGTAATGTAGAATATGTGTGTTTAGCAGGTTTTTCACTCAACTGCTTATTAAACCTTTTGTTTATATTAACACCAATTACCTGTCATTTTCAGTTAATCATCAGCAACCTTATGATGGTTATCAACCTTTAACTTTTCCCCCTTTTCTTCTGCAGCCAGCAATGAAAATAATTTTTGAATATTATAGGTGTCACTCTAATTTTTTAGAAAAGTGTTGAATTTCTTTCATTTCAGTTCATCCAGTGTTTCAAGTTAAAGTTCACCATGTTTTTTTTTTTTTTTTTTTTTTTTTTTTTTAATTTACATCTTCCAACTTTAAGTCATATCAGATGATGAATGGAATGGATGAAATGAACCCAGGGTCCATAGAGCTTAGAGTTACCGACATTCATCTTTTAGGATAAGGGAAAACCCTGGGAAAAACCTTATCCAGGTAACTCACCCTGACCGAGATTTGAACTCGGGACCTCTTGAACGTGAGGCAGACTCGCTACCACCTCGCTACCAAGGCGGCCACACCACTGTCTGTCTTGTAATGTATCCATCTCTCAATAACGTATTGAAATGCCACACAAATTTGCTTGCTTTGCTATGTCACTTATTAAACAGTATTTTAAGTAGTTATTTTACTTGCTGGATCCACTACAGTTGAGTTTTTAAATCCTAATGATAATGTGCACTTCCACTGAGTGACTTATGCAACAGGTTTGGAACATTTTTCATCAACTTTATAAGCTCTTATTATGCATTACCAACCATAAATTCATAATTTAAAAATGACAAGGTCTCAACCATAAAAATATTATAATTTTATTACTTTGGTTACTGTAATTCATTTTAAGCTTTATTTGACTTGATCCAGTAGAAGTACATTTTAGATATATGAAGTCAAATGCACTTTCAGCTGTCTAAATTCTATGTTTTACTACCTATTTTGATAAATTTAGAAACTATTTTAAGTGCCCATAAATAATCTTGCAACACTCTAAAAATCTGAGGACTAAAGATTATGTAAGTGTTTAAATAAATACATAGTAACACAATAATAAACACAAAGTTACGACTTACTTAATGTGTCGCCTCATAATATCCGGGTTCCCTGGTTTCTGGGCATGGTTGTTGCCTTGTGGCTTGGTGTGCTGTGAACTTGGCACAAAGTTTCCATTTACGTTGTTGTGACTAAATGGCAGGAAGCCATTACTTGATGCTTTGATGGATGAGCTGTTTTTTAGTGCTGGGGCAGAAGGTTTCAGGGATTCCCTATCCCTCCTGGGAGGAAGGATTGGGTTTTTTACCTTTACCTTCCGTCCTATTCCTGGTAAACCAGGTTTAATCTCTCTTGTGCTGAAAACAAACACCACAAATATGTTCAAGGTTGTTTTGCTAAATTCTTGCTAAGTCCTCATTCCTAAAAGTACTGCTATAAGAAAATTAAATAACACTATCCTTTTGATTACAACACAATGTTACAGCAAAACCTTATTACTTTGGATGCGATTATTCCAGACTAGATGTATACAAATGTCACTTTTTAATATACCCCGCTTGCCTTGTTAGGTAGCTGCAAGCTGCTCACTCCCATTAAAGTCAGAGTCATACCTGGGCACGTTATGGGTAGCAAAACTTGATTGGCTAGCTAATTTGCTTTCTGTGGTTTACATAGCATAGCAGTTTAGCTATACACAAGAACCTCCTTTATTTTGGCTTCAATAAGCCACACTGATTTTCTGCTTGTTTACTACTGCTTACTTTGCATTTTTGCTTCCCAAATGTAGCACTTTGAATATAACTAATATGTGCTATTTCACAACTAAAAGGAGTGCAATATTGAGTTTCAGCCTTAAAAAGTGTTTGTTTTTTTCTTATTCTCATTAGTGCCAAAATAAATAACTATATTAGTATAATTTTGTGCTTCATTGCATCAGTCCTTACACATTGGAACTATATTAGTGGTGGAAATATTCAATTACAAATTGTCAATGTGTTGAATTTTTTGATGTTCCTGAATCCTGAATACTGCTTTCAAATCTTTCATTGTGACAGCACAGATCCTCATTTGTGTATCTTCCATTATTCAAATACTTCTCTTGGATAGGTACAAATGCACTGAACTGCATTGAGATCTCAAAGTAAAGCATCGCTCTAAATCTGATGCTCACATCTTAAAGCTTACTATGCCTGGACACATGATGGTGAAGAGAGCTGATTGATAAGCCTCTTACCATAATCACCTGGTCAGGAGGCAACCTGAGTAAGGATGTAGTCAAAAATACATTCTTTAGGGGTTATGAGCTTTTTTCCATCCCAAAGCTATCAAACTGTTCCCAAATACTTAATTCCTATACATGACCATGTTATTTTAATTACTAAAAAACAGATTGTAGTGGATGTCAGAAATGAGTCTCTGCAGTGCACTCGGATGCATATCGGTGTGGTTAAGTTGATATTGGAAATCCAGAGCAGCATTAACCTTTGAGCAGATACAGACCGACCTTCTTTCCTCCAGCCACTTGAATACCACAATGAGAACAATGCTTCTGTAATGTGAAGTTAATATTGTGTTGCTGTTAGACAGTCAACATGAAAATTTCAATGCCATGGCTGGGATTTGTGTAGTGTTTAACACCTGCTTTTACTACATATGGCACCGCAGTCAATGAAACTGATGATACATGAGATGAAGATGGAGCACCGGTGGAATGAGATGGCGGGGAAAACCGGAGATCCCGGAGAAAATCTGCCCCAGCGCCGTGTTGTCCACTTTGCGGTCTCCTGGGATCGAACCCGGACCGCCTTGGTGAGAGTCAAGCGGTCTAACCACTGAGCCTCAGCGTGGCCTATGGATGGGATATGAAACCCGGATTACCCAGTTTCCGTCCAGTCGATCTAACCCATTGAGCTAGCATGGCCAACGTGCCGTCCTGACATTAAATTCTCCATTTGACTTGTATATTTCCCCGGTAGACCACTAGGGGCCCTCACATCCGAGATACACTGTTTGTGGCGACTTACTATCATAAGTACTGAGTCCCAGGCTTCATCATGTAACTCTTTATTATTTTAGTTAATTGATGGAAATTAATCATGTCTTCACACTAGCCGTATATGGGCTAAGGATTTTGATAGAGTAAACATGAAAAATTCAATGCCATGGCTGGGATTTGAACCACGGATCTCTTGCTTTCCAGAAACGGTTCAAATCCCGGCCATGGCATTGAATTCTTCATGCTGACTATCTATCAAAATCCTTAGCCCATATACGGCTAGTGTGGAGAAATGATCAATGTCCATCAATTAACTAAAATAATTGTTATTAGTTTTTAGATGAGTCGCATTTATTACACATCTGCTTCACTTTCGTACCTATTTTGAGGACATGTTTCGCAAATCATCGTTTGCATCTTCGGCTCTTATGCGACTAAAGCTTGATCCAGCGGTGTGGGTAATTCTGGGGTTGCTGCTGCCATCTGTTGATTTAGTGATGAACTTAAATGTGGGATTCTCGTCTGGCGGGATTTCAAAGTTCATTAGTTGGTTTTTATGTTTTTCTATGTACATCCTCTCCCATATGATGAGTTCACTATGTTTTTGTACGTATTTTAGTAATTCTGTGCTATCTTCAATTTCATGATTTTCAGACCAGAAATGAGCTGCTATTGCAGACTTATCAATATTTTTGTATCTTAAGTGCCTGAAGTGTTCTTTCTTTCTAGTGCCTATGTTTCTTTTTGTCCTCCCTATGTAAATTTTTTCACAGTCTTTACACTTAATCTTGTAAATGCCTGACTTTTCCTCTGGTTTTATCTTATCAGTATTATTACTGTGAAGTAGGTTTTTAATGTTGTAATTGTTTTTTGGTGCCAATGTTATATTGCATTTCTTGAATATTTTTGGAACTTTTTTGTGGCCCAGGGGTGGTAAGTAAATTTAGCAAATCTAATTTCTTGTTTTATTGGTGTGAGAGCTGTGATCTGTTTTAATCTCTTTTGAAGTTTGAATGATTTTCGTTTTTTATCTACAAGGTTTTTTCCATATCCATTTTTAATTGCAGTTTTTAAGAATTGATGGTATTCGTTTTGATATTCTTGCTGGCTGAGAGGTAGATTTACTAATCTGTGTGTGAGACTGTTGATGGTTGCATGTTTGTGTGGAATTGGGTTGAAACTATTTGCTTTGATGTAATTATCTGTGTGTGTTGCTTTTCTATGGATACCAAATTCTAGTTTTTCATTGCTTTTTTTGATTTTAAGGTCTAAAAAAGGTAGAGTACGGTCCTCTTCAGTTTCCACTGTGAATTGTATGCTGGGTTCTTGCAGGTTGAGTAGTTTCAAAGCATCATCTATTTGTTTGTAGGGCACTATTGCAAAGATGTCGTCTACGTATCTGTACCATGTTTTAAACATATGAGGGAAGGCTTCAGTTATATGTGTTTCGAAAAAGCTCATGTATAGATTGGCCAAAAATGGTGATAGCGGGCTTCCCATAGCTAGTCCTGAAATTTGTTTATAATATTTTCCATCAAAGACAAAATAATTTTGATATATACATATTTCAGTCATTGCCAAATATTCTTCTATTGCATTGGCATCTAGGTTTATAGAATTTAGCCATTTTTTCAGTTGAATCAAAAGTTGGTCTAATGGAATGCTAGGGAAGAGGGAGCGGACATCAAAGGATACTAAAGTGTCATGAGGTTTTAGTTTAAGATTTTGAATTTTTTCTACCAGGTCTAAAGAGTTTTTTATGCTCAGAGTATGGAATTGTGGAAAGGACTGAAATTTTTTGGACAGCTATTTTGCCAGAATGTAAGTAGGAGTGTTTATATTATTTACAATGGGTCTCATGGGTATGTTGGGTTTGTGTATTTTAGGCAAATCATATAGTCTTGCAAGGGTAGGGTTGTCCGGTTTGATAGTTTTTTGTTCTGCAGTTGTTAAAATTTTACTATTATTGATGGTTTTTTGTACATCTTTTATGCATCGGTTGAGTGGATTAGAATCTATTTCCTGGAATTCTTTTTGTTGTAGTAACTCTAACATTTTTTCCTTGTATGTAGCTGTATCTAAGATTACTATTTTGTTCCCTTTATCAGCCCTTGAGAAGATTACATCCTTTTTCCTTAAAGATTTAATTATCTGAATTTGTTTCAAATGTTTTCCTGGCTTTTTATTTATTAAGTTTTCCAATATAGCAGCTGATTTTTTCCTAATTATATTTTTGTCCATGGTTTCCAAGCCAATACAGTTAAATCTTGATATAAAATAATTGTGTTGCTGTGCTTGTGAACTGAAGTTAATATATTGACCATTGCCAACATAACTGATGTGAGTGAGCGTATTAGCACATTCACTTCAGTGCGGAGAATCATTTGAGACACCCGATACATTGCACAATCTGTAAACTATAGTCAATAAATAACAATATTATAAATTTGAAGCCCAATTCATATTTGTAATGCTGACATACATTTTTTTCAAGTACAGCATGTCACATGAAATGGAAGGCACATATAAACTCCGTTACCGAGTTTAACTATGAAAATAATGTATTATTGTGCTCAATCTTACTTCATGATAATACAATCTTTAGCATGCATAAGCAAGATCACTACCAATTGCATTTTCTGCACATCATATGAATGCTTCATTTAGTAGCAAGCATAGAGAGAAATGAAGAACATTACTGAAGTAATGAATTGTAGTATCCAAGAACTATATAATTAGCAAATACTGCAACAGCATTAGTAATTGATTGCAGTATTCGAGAAATGCATTCAAATATAAGTTTCAATTCTTAAAAGATTTGAAATCATTCTATACAATTCTTGAAAACAATCAATTCTGCCCATAATTTGTATAAATTAGTAACTTATATTCATTTACTATTGTGTTTCTGAATTATTAGGATTTTTATTAATCTAATTCCACCTAGTTTGGAGAGTTTCTTGTTTATCTGTTTTTCTGTAATAAATACATAAATTTAATTAAATAATAAGTGAGTGTGTGGTGTTTTAGGGCCCGTCGACAGCAAGGTCATTTGGGCCCTAAGTCAAGACTAAAACCTAAAAGCTACACAAATTAGGCTAAAATAGTAAAATAAAATAAAATCACTCAACTATTAAAAGTACATTAAAAAGCCCATCCCAGGACTAACAATTTAAAATCTCTAAAATTAACAAATTTAAAATATAGGTCATATATGTCTATAAAAACCAATTTTGGCAACAAACCGCAGTGCCTTTACCACGGCCACTGGGTCGTCCCCTAAAACTGCCACCAAGTTAGTCTCCAAGCCTAGTGACTGGCGAACGCGGGCGTACTGCGGGCAATCAAGCAGTACGTGCCGCAATTTAATAATAATGCTATCAAGTTAGAAAAAGGGGACTTCGGAGCTTACCTACTTGACCTGGGATTAAATACAAATTATTTGTTTAAAAAACAAGCATGAATATTAATCCTATTCATTAAATGATTTTTTATCAGATTTTTAAGTAATTATTGCACAAATAGACATTACTACATCAAAAGAAGCTATGTAAATTAATTAATTCATTACATACGATGATCATAAAGGTATCACAATATACATTTATTCAAGAAGCTATTCTCTGTATATTGAATGAAGACTGATTTTAAAATTGGTACACCTTTGGGAACCTTAGTTCTCTTTTGTTACCGATGTATATTTATACTTCTTAATCTGTTCTGTATTTTTTTTGAGGATTGATTTATCCATTTTCATGTTGTTTACACTGTTCATAACTTATACTGTGATAAAATGAAATAAATGTAGTCATACCATGTGATAGTCAAGGTTCAGTAATTAGGATGTGTCTGAATAAATTTGTAACACTTCAGAAAACTGCCATGAATAATTCTGTGCTGACAGAACAGAGTAACTAGGATAAGACCTGAAGCTTTTCTGGTGACCAATATGCTCAAGTTGTTCTCAGGAAGCAAGCCAGGTGAACAGACGATTAGAAATCAACATTTCGAGAGTGTGCATCTCTCCCACCATCAGGATATTTATTAAATGTTATAACCACAAATGAATCGTCTTTTCAGCTGGCTTTGCATACCGACAACAACTTGAGCATAGAGTAATTAGGAGTAAGCAAGCTTAAAGTAGAATCTGCACATTACTAATATTATAGAATTGCAAATGAAGGGTCACAGAACCAATGTGTAGTAACTAATCTAGTTTTATATAAACACATTTAACAACTGCACTTTCCTTCAAACCTAATCCCCCTTCTGTCACTAATTGTCAAGCATACTCACCATTTATTCTTTTGATTTTCTTCAGCTACTGCCATCCTGTGTTTGGTAGCCTCATAAACATCATCTTTGGCCTGGATGCGCATATTGCACTGCATAGCCCCCACAGTCTCCAGGGACCTGGAAATATATAATTAGCAATAACAACAATTTCACTTTTAATATAATTTGGGTGTTCTACATGCAGAAAATGTACATTGTCCAATTAACAAAGTCAGAAAGTATTATATTTAGCATTGCGGTGCGAGAACCTAATGTAAACTTTGTAACTGGTAGTCTTAGAAAGTTGCATATAATTTGAAATTCAAAGCCTTGTTCCAGAATGCTTCTATGCATTTCGAGAGTCTTTTAATTACTAGTCTACCTCTGTGGTGTGGGGTTAGTGTGTCTGTCTCACATTAAAGAGCTTCCGAGTTCGAATTTCAGTCAAGTTGAGTTATCCGGTACTCTGTGGTTAGAGATGAGTAAGTTAAGTATTGTGATATTGTATAAATGCACCCGTGTGGTGGCTGGGTGTAAAGAATAGCCCCAAGGTAGACCATGCCTGTTGTAAAAGCCCACTAAAATGGTCACCCGGTGCTCGGGGGTATAATCGGGCCATCTATTCCCAGGGGACCTCCAGGTTGGGGGTTGGGCATAAGGTTAACTCCCCTACCTCGTAAAAAGAACTTTGTTACGGTTACCTTAATACAGTTTCGGACTAACTTAGATACTCTGGAGACAAACTGGCAAAGAAAATGGCTAATGATAGGGAAAACAGATTTGGTAATGGCAACTTGGAATGTAAGGATGTAGATGACTTGAGAAAGTTGGGGGTTAAAGGCTGGAGAAGAAAAGCAGAGGACTGAGTAGAATGAAAGAGGGTGGTTAGGGAGGCCAAAGGCCTACATCATCGTCGTCATCATACTGTATAATGATTCACATGACACATGTGACTGCTAATTAGTATAGCTCCCAGTAAAGAGCTGTTGGCCAATATTTAAATGTGATGGACACGAACAGCAAGAAAGTTTTTAATTGGTGCGTGCATATGCACGTGCGCCAGACCTCGAATTTTAGGTAAAACCTAATTTGTTCCTCATGAGATATAGAAAATAAGTTGTGTACATACTAATTATGGAAATATAGTTAAAAAAAATTGTAGTCCTATACAACCTGAAACACCTAGTTTCACATTAGAACATATTTTTACCTAATTTTACATTTTTCGCTATCTTCATTTGGTAATATGGAAACACTGTATAAACCTGTATGCCAATCATACCCTGAAAATGGTCAAAGTGAGCAACACATACATACAAAGTATAAATTTGAAAGAAGCGTAGGGACAGTGAAGCACAAATTAGTACAAAAGTGAATCGAGAATATATTGACACATTGCTTCACTCACACTAAAGAACATATGAGAAACATTAAAAATGGTGAAACAGAAAAATCAGCAGTGGCTTTTCATTTTTTGAATACTAGACATGACATCAACTTGGAAACATCTCTAATAAAATACGTTAATCACCCCATAGACCTTTCCGTATGGGAAAAAATCTTCATTAACAAAAATCGTCATAGAGTCATGAATTTTGAAACTCCACCACCGGACATCTTTGACAAGTACATCACGCCATCTATTGACAATACGGAGAAAGAAGAAACCACTACAACTTGCACTAGTCGAGTATCAGCTGAGGATAGGAGCAGGAGCTCTTGAAACATGTCCTGTGAATAAACAGTGTGAGTGAAGCAATGTGTCAATATATTCTCGATTCACTTTTGTACTAACACATACATAGTTTGTCTTCTCCTTTCATTAAGGTGTGAGATTTAAGAGTGAAAACATGTATTTAGTGGAAAGTAAACCATCTGAAAATATCAAGTTCCAGATTATCTCTGATAAAAGAGTTTTCTAATCTTTCAACAGGACAGCATATTTTGCTAAATAGATTTCATTCATAAGCACTTCATGAAATGAATGATTTTATGGTTATTATCATGTTGTGAACAACCCAGCCTGTTAACAGAGCTAAGCATCTCAAATTCATTATACATAAGGTGTTATATTTTAAACATTCTCATGAGCACTCAACAAAGCAAACCAACAAACCAAAATTAATTTCATTAAGACTTTATCAAGGTTGCAGTAAACATTCCATTCAACGCACTTAAAAATAGCCAGTTCAAAAGATTTTTAGAGAAGCACTCACTGTACCATTCCATCAGAATAGACATTAAGAAAGAACTATTTACATACCTTTATATGAATAAAATTACGACAGGGTAAGAGAAGAAATATACGTAGATGATTCATACATACAAATCTGTGGATGAGACAATGATAGATTAGCCTGATGTATAGCCAATCTAATAGATGGAAAATTGGATACTGTGCCTCATTTCATCTGCATCAAGGAACTAAAAAATGTGCTAATTTTTTATATAGTAAGATTGTTTCTATCACCTAGGGCTCACTAATTACACAAAAATCATTCAAAAGAAACAGGACCTCACAAACTATTTCCCAGAATTTCAAAATACACATTTTGTTTGCCATGCATATATGGTATTTTTATGCAAATCATTTGAGCCACTTTTGAGAACAAGCAAAAAAATAATTACATTTTTCCATGTAAAGGATAGTTTGCAGAAGAGACGCTGTAGATGAAGATATAGATAGACCATTTTTTAAAGCCATTTTTAATTCAGGAACCTTTAAATATGCATTTCCATTGAAATCTTGGCATCAAATGTTTGGGTGGAATCAATACATCTATTTACTAAAGATAAGCAGTAAGTGAAGTAAAAAATTTCCAATGATAAATTTGGCAACCAGGTCTGACACTCAAAATCAACATATTAATTCTTAAAATTCTAATAGTTTTGCTGATAAGACTAAAGCTTGTCACAATGCCAAAATATAGCAGTTATCAGGCACTGAAGGCTAAGATGAAGTAAAAGAAGAGGTCATGATGTGGCAGACTTCTATGAATCAGAGATAACTATTTCCAGACTTCACAAATTTTGAACATTTACAAAGATGAGTAAAAGACAAAATTTGTGTGTATCTGTTTCAACAAAATTTCTTACGACATTTCAAATTTCATTAAAATATATGATAAACTTATATGGGGAGCTTACAAATATTCTAAAAAGTCATAAGAGAGGCTTTTTGAGTGACACTGAAAGTTATACATAAAAGATGAAAGAACTTTCTTTGTTCAATTTAAATTTGGTTTAAATTGATACAAATTAGGATTAAATTATATTGTCACAAACCCATTGTGTTGAAGCGCGGCCAGCGCACACAAAGGGACAAGATAGTGCAGCGCAGAGATAAGGGATAGATAATGCAACGCGGAGATAAAAAGCTTGCCGACATAGATAAAAATAGATAACTGGAAGTTTCTAGTGCCGTCTTGTTTATTCTAGAACCATGAATGGAAGCTATAAAAGAAGCCACGAATCGCCAGTGAGGGAGAGTGGTAATTGAATTGGACTCGTACAGCTGTGTTTTGAAAGTGAACTCTTTGCTTGTGGTTAACGACCTTGCAGATTGTATTTGTGTATGTTACGTAATTCTGCTACTGTAAGGGTTGACTAAAGTGTGTTTCTATGGAAATAAAGAGCATTTTGGAATATCTGCAAATTGGACTTTTAATTCTATGAACCCACAAAGTCACAATATGGAAAACCTCAAACATTCAAAGATACAAGCAAAGGAAGGGACCCCTCAGAGGGTCCAAGTCTCCCCTGTGGATATCCAACACCACAATATTGAAGCACTTCAAGCCTGTTTTTGTTTTCTGTAAATCCTGTACACTTAGAGATTTAATATAACATGTACCAGTTAATAAGAAAAGTTCACCACTATGTGACATTTTGTATGCTTTACATGAACAGGGAGGAAGGGAGGAGGGAGGGAGGAAGGAAGAATTTAAGGTTGCTTAGTACCACGTAGATACACACACAAGCCATAGTGTATTTCCACATGAAGCAGAAGGCATAACGCAGAGTGGGCAAGCCTCAGACAAAAAGAATTATTGAAACAGTTTTAATGCTTTCTGCAAGGCCAATAACCTTACTCTACCTTGCCCACCAAGTTATGCAAACTGAATAATCAATATAGACAGGCATTTTTTCATTTCGTAGCGCAGTTGCAAAAATGCAAAACATCAGATAGTAAGCTATCTGATTAGTTTGTTGGAAAACTATGAGGGATCAGGATATGTATAAAGAAGAAGAGTTGTACTATTAGAGTGCAGCAAATGTTGATTAAAGAACTATGACAGACTAATTGTTACACTATGTGTAATCAACTTGTTATGAAAGAATTTAAAAAAAAATTAGTCATTTTTATCAGTTTGTGCAAAAAGTATTCAAGTAAAGAATGTATACTGCACCACCAATCAAAATATTGAGGTGCCAGCAGTTTAGGAATAATAATTGTATTTATCAAGGAGATGCAAATATGTTATATTAGAAACAAATAATATATATTGTAAGAGTTGTAAAAATTAATATTTTTGTTTAGCGTTGAATAAAACCACTTATGAACATGCAATTCTTTTAAACTTTCATGGTTAAATATTAAATTCCAAATTTTGTCCTTAATTCTATAAATATTCGTCATCATAAAAGCCTATATTATGCTTAAAACAAATGCATTAAATATACCTTGAGCCTTTTTGGGAGATGCATTCAAAGCTCCCTTGGGGCCCCTCGAAGCTGGAAAGGCTGAATTTGAACCTTGCTTGACCATGGCTTGAGTCTGGAGCAGGAAATGACAAATGCTGCAAAAGAAATACTTAAATTAGTTACATATAATTAGCACACTACCCTATAGTTGCTAAATAATGGTAGTAATCAAATGTGTAGTGTGGGTTTTCAGTGAAATGGTGTAAGCAAAGAGCAATCAACTCGTGCACTAGCAGAACCGAAGTAGGTAAAAGTCTTTGTTGAAACGTACTTGGTGAAAGTCTACTTGAGTTAACGTTACTTCTCAATTCTAAGAACTAGCTCAGCATGCTTTCTGCATTGGCATGGTGTCTGTCGTCATAAGGAGGGTTGACCTTGAAGTAGCC